>JAHTLZ010000348.1:30428763-30476029 GCA_023846285.1 Phrynocephalus versicolor
TTCTCTCCCTACATCTTGAACATGTGATTAGAAAGTAAAATGCCTCAGTGATAATACATGGTCTTGTTGCCAAGGGCTTATTTGAAGGCCTCCTAGCCCCCTGGCAACAAGGAATTAAAAAAGCGGTTGCAGATAGAAAGCCTTCTTACACAATGGCAAACATTTCTGGGCAAGTGAAAATTCCCACTTCAATCTGGAGGAGAGGGGTCCACCCTCACAACCCCAATTTTAAGCACTATCTAATGGCTCCCATAGTGTATGTCTAGGCACATATAGTCACACCAATCACAAACAACGAATAGAATTGGGAACATAACATAAGAACATAAGAAGAGCCATGCTGGATCAGGCCAAAGGCCCATCTAGTCCAGCTTCCTGTATCTCACAGTGGCCCCACCAGATGCGTCCTGGAGAGCATGACACTAGATATCTGTCTCCTGATACCACTCCCCTGCATCTGGCCCTTGAAGTACCCTGGTTTTAAGCCGGGAAATTATACATCTCCATCATGGTTTGTAACCTGTGATGGACTTTTCCTCCAGGAATCTGTCCAATCCCCTTTTGAAGGCATCCAGGCCAGATGCTATCACCACATCCTGTGGCAGGGAGTTCCACAGAAGGCAGTGGCAGTAGAGATGAAGCAATGAATATGTATGGAAAGCTTGGAAAGGTCTACCTGCTTCCAAATGGGTGCCTTGTCCCCCCTACACAGAATTCGATGGCAAACGTATATCTCTGTATATAGATATAAAATAGGCCTTTCCCCATTTATTATTCTTCAAATGATCAAATGGAGAGATAGTATGAAAAGGGCCACCCCTCTGGTTTCCTGCCGGCCAGCCTGCCACCTAACCCACCCCTGAACAGGGAAGTCTGCTTGAACGCGAAGCCTCCAGATTATTCAGAAATTTGCAAAAGCAGCATGCAAGGTTACAACAAAAGCTTGTGCATGACCAGCCAGTTTCCTGTTAGAGTTATTTCCCTCAAAGAGTAGGGAATATAATTTTGAGACCAATAGTCATTAACATGTTGTTAGTCTGTGGAACTCCTTGCGACAGGAGGTGGTGATGGCATCTGGTCTGGATGCCTTCAAAAGGGGATTGGAAAGATTCTTGGAGGTAAAGTCCATCACAGGTTACAAGTCATGGGGATATGTGTTATGCCAAGGCTTAAAACCAGGGTACTTGAAGGGCCAGATGCAGGGAAGTGGTATCAGGCAACAGATATCTAGTCTCGTGTGCTCCCAGAGGCATTTGGAGGGGGCACTATAAGATACAGGAAACTGGATTAGAAGGGCCTTTGGCCTGATCCAGCACAGCTCTTCATATGTTCTTATGTTCTTGCTCTCCCTCCATTTGAGCAGTATGGTATGAGGTCACCTTAGGGCCTGAAATGTATTATAACTACTGATACCGCTGCTTGTTATTTTAAGACAGTTTCTTCTTCTTTGTCATCTCTCTCTTATTTGTTGCTGTTCTTACCATGACACTCTTGGGTTTAAGAAAAAAGGTTTTGTTAAGGAGTTCATTTTCTCTTTTCCAAGTGTATCAATGATTCTGTTACTCAGTGCAGAATTTAATATATAAGGAAAAGACTCAGTTAAAAGTCACTCTATAGGCTTTTGTTTTTTTCAATACACCCATTGGCCACAAAAATGCCTTGGATTTCCAGAAACCATTCCCTGATAACAGGTATGATAAAACCATCAAGGACTTACAAACAAAGGAGAGGTCTGTGGTGTGTGGTTGTGAGTGATCTCCGAGAGAGAAATGCAGAGAAGCAGAAGTGAAACTGGTTGGGAAGGTAGAAGTAGCATAAGGATACACTGATCACAAAAGGATTAAATGGGTATTAAAACTGGCACAGATTCCTTAAAATAAGAAAGTCCACTATACACAAACAGGTTTTAGAATTCATGAGAACAGACAAACTTGAAGATACAGTGATGCAGCCAGATGTAAGTGGAAACAAGGTTTTATGGGGCTTGCCAATTGTATGTATGAAAATTCCTTGACATACTTGGAAAAGCAGCTTCAGCCTAATTATTATTTTCCCTTAATTCTATGGAATGTTCTCAGGGAGGGAGTGGGAAAAGTTCATGGGCATTCAAGCATAGCCTAATCCACCACAGTCCACCCTTGAACAGGTCTACTACTGGATTTTCTTGGTATGTCTGAATTGTCCCTCAGTTTTGGTGAACAAGCTGTCCAACCACGACTTAAACAATTTTCATAGGAATCAACCAGGTTCTTCCTTACTATCTCTCTGTGTGTATTATATATACAGTATATCTACAGTATATATGCATGCAAGAGATTAAGAACATGAATAATCTGGGTCTCCAAGGGGAATATTTCCCCTAGAATATTTAGAAACAACCAGTAGCTGTTCTATTAGGATATAGAGTTCATTAAATAAAAGAGATTAATTACTCACATCTTGATCTGACAGTTTATCCGTTAACATTTCTTCCAATTCCTCTTTAATCAGCCATCTGCTGCCAATCAGGTTTCTGTTTAAAATATCACATATATTCTCTTTTTAACTAATCATGCAATTAAGAGTTAGACTGCAAAGGACCACACAGACAGTCACACTTCATCTGGTAGTACTGTATACTTTTGTAAGAACTCTAAAAAGCAAAAAAAAAACAGTCCTTCCGATCTTGTAATTTACTACATTAAATATATTAATTAGTAGAAGGCCAACTCCTATTTTTCTTAAGGAAAAAATGTATCTGGAAACCATTTATAATGTACAACAATGAGATCTAATACTGAAAATTCCAAAAACAACAATAAGAACAAAGAAACAAACAATATACAAAACACAAAACAAAATATTCCAAACATGAAAGGAATATTTCCTCATTCCCTTAATCTTTCTCAATCTCTGGGTACTTCAAATGTTCAAAGGAAAGAAACAGGACTGCTTATCTTCTGAGGTTCCAACACCTTTCCTAGAGTTACTCTGTTCCCAAACAGAAAAGAACAGTCACTGGCCGAGGTCCCTTAAAGGCAGCAATGGTAAGACACAACGGGGAAGAGTGACTGACTTAGGAAACAGATTTTATATGTCTTGTTATATTAAGTCCACAGTTACGTCCATTTCTTGAGAAACCTGCTCTGGCCACTGTGGCACATGCCCTAGTGACGTCCCAGCTGGACTTATGTAATGTGGGGCTGCCGATGGAAAGTCTCAGGAAACATCAACAGGTCCAAAATGTAGTGGCCAGATTGCTGACTGGGGCAGGTTACAGAGATCACATCACATCCTTACTACAGCAGCCCCACTGGCTCCCTATCACCTGCCGGGCACAAATCAAGGTGCTGACCTTAACCTACAAAGCACAACATGGCCTGGGTCCAAGCTACCTCAAAGATCGACTCTTGCAGTATGAAGCAGCTCAGGTGCTAAGGTCATCAGGAGAGGCCTTTCTCTCCATCCTGTCACACATTGTCTCTCATTATTGTAAGCCACCTTGGGTCCTTTTCCAAGGAGAAAGCGGGGTAAAAATATTCAAAAATTTAAATTAATTAAATAAATATTCTATATGCATGAGGGAATTTTGCATGTTTCACAGATCTTGTGAATTATGAAGCACTGCACACTGAGTGATCAGTATGCTCTAAGTTTGATATTGCTCATTCATCTATTTCTATTTTGTCCTGGCTTCTTACACTTTGGGCACTTTACTTTCACCCCATTTCTTCTTATACTTCTTCAGTGTCTTTGTCTTTATTTTATACTCAACCTTCTATTCTTTATCACATTTTCACACTATTAAAAAAACCCTCTCCTTTTCTGTTAGCTGTCACTCCATCATTAACCCCCGCATATTGCAAAACCTTCTGTTATCTCAATGGGTTATATTGTAAACCTAATTTAACAGATTATGTGTCCATGTTGCTTCTCTATCTCTGAACCCAAATCTTCTGACTTCAATGTCTCACTTTTCTTCCTCAATACACCTCTGACGTTACACTCTCCTAAGCATCACTGCTTTACTTAACCAGGCTTTTCCAACTCGACCTAAGGGCTATCATTTGAAAACAGTTGGATGGTTAACGGAGCTAAGTAGAGATGGGAAGCGACCGGTTTGTCTCAATTCATAAAAACAGCAGCATAGCTGCTTCTTCTTCTCTCCTCCTCCACTGCCTCCTCCTCACCTGATCCAGCAACCGATCTGGCCCAGTCTGTGAGCTTTCCGCAGCTCCACTCCTGGTTGCAGCTCAGGCTTTTCTGCACTGCCCTACACTTGAGTTTAAGAGGGCCATCAGCCAAGAGGGCAGGTAGATAGAGATGCCTGAGTTGCTTCTGGGATGGGAAAAAATCAGTTCAGAAGCTGTTGGGAGGCTAGCAAACTGGGCCAAGGTACTGGCATTTTGAGGATGAAGGAGGCAGGGGAGGGGAACAGCGGCACCTGTGTTGCTGCCTTTTTGAACCGAGATGAACCGGTTCACGCCCATGTCAAGTCCTAAGCATGCCCACATTCCAATTTCGGTTACTTGGCCCTTAATGACTTCGTTGGTTTGGGAGATAATGTCTAATTTAAGGCAAAGCAGTCTTATATACAGAGCTGCTGCAATGGCTTTCCTCCATGAGGATGATGATTCTGGCCAAAATCCTGTGGCTTAGCATATTAACTCACAACTAGAATAGGCCCAGTGAATCAGTGAAGGGGCTGACACATCAAATCCCCAATGATTTAATGGGCCTACTCTAGTTGTGATGTAGCTATCATGACACAGTGGTTAAACTGCTGTACTGCAGCTGAAACTGAGCGGGGGTTCAATTCCAAGTAGCCGGGTCATGGCTGACTCAGCCTTCTATCCTTCAGAGGTAGACAAAATGAGTACCCAGCTCACTAGAGGGGAGGGGGTAATGCGTAGCCTGCATAAATAAATTCTAAACCACCTAGAGGGTGCTTAAATTATTATGGGGAAGTATACAAGTGCAGCACTTTCCTTTTCCTCCTTTTTTTCTTTTGGCTATAAGAAACATGAATTCAGCCTCTAAATGTTACACCAAAAAAGACTATGCCCTACTGAATTGCCACCTTTGTATAGCATCCCTACCATGAGGGCCACATGTACTCCAACTCTTAGTCTAATTAAAAGGTCAATCACATGTTCATCAGTGTTTTTGTTCTTCCTCCTTTAAATGTTGTCTCTGCCTTCACTAAAGTAGTTATAGCCACCGTGCTGTCTCTGTTTTATCTTTAACTCACTCCCAAAAGCCTTCTGCTCATCTCCTTCTGACCCGTTTCTCCTCTAGCTGCAAAGCATTTTGCACCAACTCTTGTCTCCTCCTCTGTCTTTCGAGAGCTCTCTGCTATGTTGATTCACTACTGCCTACTTTTCAAGGATACCGAAGTATTTTAAAATTCTTTCCTGCCTCTGTTCTCCACCACTGACATGCCATCTATGACAGGGATGATGACCCCCCCCCCTTTGGTGGATCAGATGTAGCCTTCAGGAGGTGCATATCCATCCTGCAAGCTTCTACTGTTATCACAAGTGACTGGATGTGAAAAGGCACTTAAAAACATCCTGCACTGAATGAAACTGAATAGAGCTTTGCAAGCTGGAAAACTGTTGTACCGGGACGTACACCTATACAGAGATGCATAAAATTGAGTTGTGGCAAGAAACCTGAATTTCAGCCATGTATGCTTTTTTCGTTTATGGAAAAAAAATCATGTTTTGAACAAAAATTCTCCCAACATATACACTGTTTGTTTCTTTGCCATGGGTATACTTTTCGGTCCAAGTCAAAGCAACATATCAGGATGAAAAAATGTCTCATACTGTTTTTAGGGAGCCACAAGACGACATATTCTAATTATCAGTGGGATACTGCCATTTCGTTTGGGGAGAGCATAGAAATGTTTAACAGGTTCAGGAAATACAAGGTGCATACATTTAGCATCTACTTGAACTTACCACACTACTTACCTTCACTATATTGGAACTTCCATGGGGTCGGAAATGACCCTACAAATCCTTCACTACAAGCTTTTTAATTAAACTGAATAAGAGTTGGAGTTTTTTTTTTAAAGTCACTGGGCCCCAGCTGAGTACTAGGTTGTATTTTTTTTCATCCTATTAACAGAATGTAGCTTCACATATGAACTTTATTAAAAAAGAGCACAGATCCAAAAATAGCTATATTATACACAGAATCCTGATTGCATCAGTCATACTTTGGTTCTCAGTGATGATATTTTAAAAAGTTTTGAATGTTTTTAAATTCTCATACATGAATGAAAAATATTATAGCAGTTAGCATCTTTTTCAATAGGGTACCTTGTTACGTTGGGACATCTTTCATCGAGGATGAGAAATTTGTGAGCATCTGTTACACCTTTAGTTGTCATTAACTCTAACATCAATTTCAAAAAGCCCTATGTACCACTAACTTAGACTGAATGCTCCCGAGTATTTAAACATTTATTAACAATTACATCTGAGGAGGTGGCATCCCAAATACTGTATGTTTGGAAAATATCATTATAATCTTATAGAGGCAACTTACAATTGTTTCATGTTATCAAGAGTTAATCCTTGAGCAAGCAGATCATCTTGATATTCTTGAACGTGAAGTACCTTACTGTAGGTGTCCTAAAGGAAGGAGTGCACAGGTGGAGGTTCAGTTAATAACCTTCTGCATGAAACAATGCCAAAAAATCTCACAGTGCTTTACGGATTCAGCACCATAAAAACTGGCACTTTCTTTCCTGCTCACTGCAACTATCTGTAACAGTGAAACAAATTCAAATATTAAAACACACTAGTCCTGCTGGCTTCTCCAAGGAAATGTCATCCTTTTAAGATGGATGGTAGTCTCATCTTAAAAACTTTGACAAACACAAAACATTCATCTCTATCTTCCTCTACCTTCTGGTATTTAGAAATCTGTTAACTCGTACTGAGCGCTTTAGTCAAGATTAAAAGGAGTGCTCCGTTTTAAACAAAAAAGGTTGCTACGTGCCATTACCCTTGAATACCCCTCCATTCTCCAGAGTGTTAATGATACATGATAGGACTAAACTGGTGGAAGAAACGGAAGATGCTGCTCCACTGACCATGTTATTTAGATTTATAGTAGGTTCAAAAAGCTAAAATGCATGGCACTGCATGGCCATTTATCCAATAATGGTATGAACTGGTCGACGAGGCCCATGGGCCACCACACAGTGAAACAAATGTTATGTATGCCTCAAATGTACTTTTCAGAATTTGTTCATATCACATCTTCTAGAATTTTTCAAGTTCCAAATACACTTTAGGGATTCTTGACAGATTATTTTCTTTCCAAAATCCTTCCACTTACTAAATATTTCTGAGAATCCCCATGCTAATAAAGGCTACAATTTTTTTTTTTTTGAAAACTTCCACATCATATGTTATGGTCTGGGATTGACAGGGCAACATCTTTGGTCACGTGGAAGCCATTCTGTACAATGATGGCAATTCAGCTTTCTGTCCCTATTCTAACATGTGTATTCCGTAAGGAAACAGCTCACAAGATGAGGGGGCAGGATACAGTGCATACCATTCCATATGATGGGACTTTACTCTTTCTAAAGATTTGTCACCATATAATCTTCCTGTTCTTAAACGATCTTGCAGTGCATGATTATTTATAGCAACACAAATTGCTAATGATTATATGGAGTTTGTACCAATCAAAAGCATACATTGTGAAATAAAGAATTTTAATGTATTTCTTCATTTCAGCTACTTCTACACTATTGCCCTGTTTTTGTGAATTGTAAAAATTTGAGAAGCACGCCATCTGGCAAACATTCTAGTTTAAAACATTCTGAAAAGAAGTTCTTTCAAAAGGTTCCAAAGGCAAGAACTAAATTCATAAATATACATATTTGTATCCCTTACAAATGTAGCTATCATCCAACATATTTCATATTTGTGAATCCCATATATATTGTCACAAAACAAGAGGGCTACATCCTTCATCTTGTCAATAAAGAAGACAGACAGTTTTAAAGAAAGCTACAGTCCTGATGAGTAATAGGCTAAGAGCAAAAATCAGGGTTGTGGCTCTCATCCTAAAAGAACAGGCTGCAGTATTATCACCACTACCACTACCTCTGCCACCAACACCGGTGTACTTTAGATACAGTCTTCACAGAGACATGTTTTTCAGGTTAACCCAAATGGAGAAAAAACATGAAAGAATCTTATTCTTTTTGCTTTGGGTTCTTTGTACTGGATAGCACCTCTAGGAGAGCCTCTGAAACCAGGTATTTTTGTTTTCTTAAATAAAAGGTCCTGAGAATGCAGAGTTTCCTTTATCACAGTGGCGACGAACCTTTGGCACTCCAAATGTTTCAGACCAGAATGCCCAGTCCTTTGTCATTGGCAATCTAGGCTCGGAATTCTGGGAGTTGTGGTCCAAAACACCTGGAGTGCCCAAGGTTCGCCACCACTGCTCTATCAGGTTACTTGCCTTTGACCAAGCTTGTGGGCACCAGCGTTCTGCCAGCCCCCTCTTTTCCCTCCCTTGCCCTTGCCTCACTGCTGACACTGCCACGGTCCAGGACTTTACGTCTGAACAGATATATACACATACACATACCCTTCTTTTTCCTGATTAGCAAGAGAATTCTTCTATGGTGGCAGCTCTGCAGGCAGTGCAGACTCCCTGGATGATGTTCATCCAGACAGCACATGGGAAGGAGCGTATTAAACACAACTTACTGCTATCCCCTGGCTGCATGCCAGAGGCAAGACCAAGCATGCTGTGGCATGGACAGTCAGCGTGAGGCCTAAGGATCATGGGTGGCTCTCTCCTCCTCAATCCTCCCTATGGTGGTGAGCACATGCGAAAACCATTGTGTAAAGCAGTGTTTCCTCCTGTTCATCTCAGTGGGGTCCAACCAACCAGAAGCAAAAGGTGTGTGAAGAAGGGGGCAGCGTCAGAGGAGGAAAGAAAGAGGAAACGTCCTAAACAAAAGAAAACAAAAACCCAAGTCCTCAAAAAATATCAGCTGCAGTTTGTCCCAGAGTGTGTGTTGCATATGAGAGACAATGTGATCTGAGGGAGGCAGGGATGGAGGCTTATGTGCTTCTGATGGGGAAGCTACAATGGTGGGCGTATTCATTCATTGGTTGTGGGGACTAGTCAAGGAGGAAGATCAAGCTGTTAAATTGTAGCAAGATCAAATTCCTGGAGGATGTGAATGAGGACACTGCAGTTGTGCCCCACCCCCACCCCCACCCCAGCCTACAGTGGTTCTGCTTTTCTATTGAATATCTGTGGAACCCATGATGGAATTTTTTTAAAAGGGAAGGGGGGGAAATACCAAATGCCACCTATGTTCCATGTATTATTTAGGCCTTAAGAATGTGGACTTGTTAAGTGCAGTAGCCTGGATAGAGAGCTGCTGCTGATTGTTTTTATTGTTTTTATCTGTTTTATTCACTATAGTATTGTGTAAACCGCCCTGAGTTCCCGTGGGGAAATAGGTTGCAGTATATAAGCTTAAAAATAAATAAATAAATAAATAAATGGCACACTGGTCCTTCCTCCGCCCCCTTCCTCTTTGTTCCCTCTTTTCCCTCCGGCACAGGGCTGCCCTGAGCTTTTTGCTTTTCTATCTTCTGAAATCTGATCAATGCCACTACTTGTTACTGCCTCCCTCTTGCTCCTGTCCTTTCTTCACCACTGCCACATTCACACCTCTTGACCACAGCTGCAAGCCTTGGTCTTTCCCCTCTTGCTCCTTGTCTTGGCACTACTGAGCTTTCCCTGAATGACGGACCACCATGTGTATTTTATATGAATCTATGGGTTCACATAGACTTCGTGTTTATGACTACTTATAACCGTGTTGCTTTAATGTAATGTTGTCTATTAATGCTGTTAAGATGTCCTTCAATTCATTTTTCTCAAATACTTGAACATGCCTTAATTGTACTGGACTGTATATTATCCCTCATTACTGTAAGCCGCCTTGGGTCCATTTCCAAGTAGAAAAGTGGGGTATAAATACTCTAAAATAAAATAAAATAAAATTAAATTAAATTAAAAAATACTGAGCTTTTTCAGACTAGTGCCAGAACTCAAGTGGAAAATGCTAAAAAATAACCACTATCTGAGAATTCTGCTAGTGGAAAAGAACTAATTTTGATATTGGTCTGTTTTTTTTTTCCTTTCAACAGTCAATGATAAGGAAATTAAAATGGAACAGCACTTCTGAAAGATCATTAATTTGTCACATAATGTTTGACATACATTGTATGATATATTTGGGGTGTTAATGCCATTTTAAACAAGATAATAATGGCATTTCATGAGCGAGTGTATAAACATCTCACTATGCAGCTGAATCACATGAATGAAAATCTCCTGGCACAAAAGCAAACAAAAACTTCAACTGGTAAGACACATATGAAATAGAACATGAATAGTACAAGTCTTACAAGTAGCCTAATATTCTAGATTAGTTGAAAATCCAGATGTAACATACAATAACCATCTCATATGGAATAAATGATATGGGCTGAGGGACCGTTGATAATGACATGCTAACAAAACGTATTTTATCAATTTTGGCTCTTATCCTGCAAACAATAAAAAGATGTCTTTCAAGAGACAACAGAGTTATGGGAAATAATTTCATATCTATCCTTTTGGTTAACAGTTTTGTACTTAACAATTACATACGTATTTTCTGCTAGCCTCAGAATCTTATCTTCAAATGCCAAACCCATATAGTTCACATTTTCTCAGTAAAACATGAGAAATCTGGTTCAATGAAACTGTTTCTCCTTTTTTTAAATAAAGGCACTTCCAAATGCCCTTAAAATAGCACACAGATATTCTTTAATAATAATAATAATAATTTATGTTTGTCAAAACAGATTTCATCTGGAGGAAGATGTAATCAAACAGCGAGCAGGGTTACTCTTTGAAAAGGCTGGATCTCGGGAAAATCCAACATCCCTTTTCTCACAAGCAAGCCATAGCTAAGAAACAGAAGTTGCGCTCCTTGTAATTTTTAAACATTTCTTCATTATGATGGAATGCAACAAAACATCTTGCCCTTGGGTTGCTCTGTTTCAGCCAAAACAAATGCAAATGGCCTGTCAGATGACAGCTGCTTGATAAGGCTCCTCTACAAGACCTGCATGCTTTACTTTTTCCCCGTGAAACTTGGGATGAAAGGCAGAAGGCAGGAAGAGAATTAATGTAGCATACAGTCTAAAGGCAACGCTACAACCGTGATTAAGTAGAAAAGCTAAAAGGCACAGATTTTCCACAGCCTCTCTGCGTGCAACCCATCCGTGTAACAAGTTGACAGGCCTAGCGCGTCAGCTCCATCATCCTCTCCGACAGCTAAAACGCTGCGCTGCATCCCTTTTCAGAGAAAATTTGCGTCTGCACCATGAAGCGTTGTACATTATTTCTTAGCACTGCAGGGGGCCCAAGTCCATATGGAACCTTCACAAATATTACCACAGATCAAACCAGCGGCGTTTCGAGGCAGATTTGACATACCTATTTAAATGAACAGTAGGGGGCCTCAGGCTGCCTCAGGCTGTGCAGGAGAAAAAACCTCTCTGGAAAAGCCTCCACTGCAGCTCCATTACTCAGCAAAGGCACACTCTACATTTATCATTCATTTCATTTCTGCCAGAGCAAGAAGCTCATTTGCCCAAGGTCAACCAAAAGAAAAAATAATTTCTCTCTTCTTCCTCTACAGAAATAAATGTACCTGACAATTGGGGATTTTGTCCTTTGGGTGTGTGGAATACAAACACATAACAGATAATTCTTTAAAAAAAAAGTAGAACCACAGTTTTGAAAAAGTCCTCTAAATGCTACTGAAACCTTCTCTGAGAAAGAGATTATTATCTATTACCACTATTATTATCTTGTGGATCTCTTGCGTTTTTATGTGAACCGCCCAGAGTTCCCTCTGGGAAATTGGTGTGGTATAGAAATATAAAAACAAGCAAGCAAACAAACAAACAAACCAAAATTGACAACATCACCATAACTGGAAATATTATCACCTAACCATAGAAGGGGGGGTGGGCTTTTAATTTTCCAGAACTGAATATAGATACACATTCAATCTTCCTCAAAAGTCAGGGAAGTCAAATTCAACAGATAATGAATATTGCACAGTGGCTATCTATGTGTTGCTTCTCTGACTAGGTTCTAGAATTCTTTGGGGATTTTTCAGTAAAGTTACTAGTGAGCATACAATAAATCAGGCAGCCTGCAAACCCCTGGGCAAACTGCCCTCTTAGGATTCCCCGCTAGCTAGGACTTGGAAACTGTTTCCAATTACTTTGCACCTAGGAAATCCTGGCAAGGTTTGCCAGGAGTTAGAATAACTTGACAACTCATCCATTAATAAAGAGTTGCCTTGATGAACTGATCAACATTGAATCCAAATCAAAATTATTTCTCAGCAATGGAAACTCATGAAGTTATGTTACTTATGAACATGCGGCTCAATCCAAAAGGGTGCCCACATTGCAGCTTTCTGTGCATCCCCAAAGCAGCTTCAGGGGCAATTTCTGCAAAGTCCAGGAGGCTGCAGAGGGGTCTTGAGGGGAAGCAAGTCTAGTTGTGGTAGTGTGATCAAATGCCAGTGTGACACTACATTATGCCATGGATATTGGCTGCTTAGCTATTATAAGAATAGGGAAGTACAGTGGTACCTCTACTTACGAATGGCTCTACTTATGAGTAATTCAACTTACAAGCCAAAAACTTCCCCCCTATTTAACTGCTGTCTTATGAATTTTAGACACGGTTTGCCCTACTTACGATTCCCCCAGCCTTGCCTTCCAGCGGGGGCTTTGCAGCGGCGAGCGCTGGGCAGCGGGTGGAGGGAGGCGAACCACCTTGCCTCCCCCAGCTTTGCCTTCCCTGCCCAGGCTTTGAAGGTGAGTGCCGGCCAGCTGGGTAGCGGGCAGGGAGAGGTGGGGAATCGCGCTGCTACCTCACTCAGCTCTTCCCCAGCAGCTTTGCCTTCAGGCAGGTGGCAGGGGAGGTGGGAGGTGGAAATGGCTCACCTCCCCCAGTCTTGCCTCTTGCTGCACCAAATTCAAAAGGATCCAGTGTCCCCCTTCCTCCCCTTCCCTTGGCATAGGGAATCCCTTTATGTCAGCAGATCCGCGATGTTGGTGAGTCCGGGGTCAGAATGTCTTCACATCCGCAATGTTGGTAAGTCCAAAGGGAAGCGCCTTGAACTGGTAAGTTTCTGTTCCTATTTTGAATCGAAGGTATTTTCGGTGGGAGGGCCGGATGGTGATATGGAAATAAGCGTCCTGCAGATCCAGGACTGTGAACCAATCTCGCTTCTGTAACAGTGGGATGATGGACTCCAGGGTAGTCATCCTGAACTTCCTCGGTTTGATGAACAGGTTGAGTGCTCTGAGGTCCAGAATGGGACGGAGGGTGTCGTCCTTTTTGGGGATGGTGAAGTAGCGCGAGTAGAAGCCTGATATATCGTCTGGTGGCACCACTTTGATGGCATCTTTGAGGAGCAGGGTTTGTACCTCCTCGTATAGGGCGTCCGACGGAGACGTGACTACCACTCACCCTATTGGTGGGCGCCGATGGAATTCGATGGCGCAGCCCTCGCGAATAATGTTAAGGACCCAACTGTCCAATGTTATGTCTGTCCATTGAGGGAGAAAGGGTCTCAGCCTTATGTCTGTGGACGGAAGTGCGCAAGAGGCAAGGTCAGGAAGTGTGCTTTGGCTTCCTGTCATAACGGCGGCTGGCCTGTGGTTGTCTGGATCGGGGCTGCTGTTGTTGGCGGTAGTACGGGGTTGCCTGCTATGGCAGCTTGCCCCTTTGCTGATTACGCGACCCCGAAGGAGTGTAAGGGCGACACCATTGGTATGGAGCCGGACGAGGTGTGGCTTGGCCAGCTGAGCCCTGATATGCATAGGAGCGCGCTGTCTTCCGCATCTTCAGGATGTTGTCTAACGACTCATCTTTGGTCGCAGCGAACAGTCCTTCGCCATCAAATGGATGCCCCTCTATTCTGTTGCGGGCATCATCTGTGACGGTGACTGTGCGGAGCCAGGCATGGCGGCGCAAGAAGACGGCATTTGCTAGCTGTCTCGCTGAAGCATCAGCTATGTGACAGGAGGCAATGGTTTGATAATCCAGGAGCGTTAAGAGCTCTCCATGGTACGCGACCATCTTGGCCTTGGCGTCATCAGGAAGCTGGTCAAAGACTGGTAGCATCTCAAGTAGGATGTGCCTGGAGTATGCTTCCATAGTGCATAGATGGTTCGTGGTTCTGAGGGAAAAGGACACTAGGGAATATTGTTTCTTCCCAATCAAGTCCAGTTTCCTGCCCTCCTTGTTGCTTGGTGTGGTGGTGGAGGTATTCTTAGCTCTGTTTTGCGTGGCATTGACAATGAGTGAGTTAGGCAGGGGGTGCCTGGCCAAGAAATCTACTTCGTCTCCGTGGGTTCGGTACAAATTGTCTGTGCATCTAGGCATGAGTGGCGTGGAGGCAGGCTTAGTCAGAGAGGCCTTGACTGATTGCAGAAGGGATGGAATGAATCCCAGCCTAAGCGGTGGAGTCTTATTTATTTATTTATTTATTTATTAAATTTATATCCCACCCATCTTCCCTGAGGGAACTCTGGGTGGCTTACAGAGCGATAAACACAAATATACAATAGTGTTTAGCAAATGACAAAATTAATCAATAGAATAAAATGAGTTAAAATACAGACATAAAGTCACGAACACCCTCCGTTGATATTATAGCTCTTAGAAATCGAGCTATGGGTGAACGAGCGGCAGATGGCGGGGATGGTATTAAAAATTTTTTACAATTAAGCTAGGTCACCAAAGGCCTCGCGGAATAGAATAGTTTTAACCACTCTACAGAAGGCCAGCAGCGACTTTGCAGAGCACACTTTGCTGGGAAGGCTGTTCCATAACAGTGGAGCAGCCACCAAGAAGGCTTGATTTCTGGAGTCTTATGCTTGCGAAGATGGCCAAAGAATTTGCAGGAGCCTCTAGCGTCCAGTAGCTCCACTTGGAGTTCCATCACCTGTGCCACTTTATTGATGATTTTAGAATAGGTTGAGAAGTCCTCTTCTGGAGAAGTTACAAATGTGTCCCCAGTCTCTGAGTCTTGTGTTTGGCGCTGTTCTTGGACCGCATGTGATGAATGAGCCGATTGGGCATCATCGTCAAAATCCGAAAGCAGTGAAGGGTCCATAGAGGCTGGCGTTAGTGATCGCTGGCGCTGGGGTGGGCTGGATGGGCGACGTTCCCCAGTAGGCTGGTCAGCCGAATGAGAGGAACACTGGCGTCACTGAAAGCGCCGGGGAGCGCAACTGCCGAGATCGCGGTGAGCATCTTTGGAGGTATGAGCACAGCCCGTCTGCGAGGTCGACTGCTGGGCATCACGGTGGCCATCGTCACGATGCTTGCCCCTGTGATGACGTTTGGGGGTAGGAGAGCGGGAGGTTGATGAGGAGTAGCGCCTTCGGTGGCGTCTTTCCCTTGAGTCGTCGGAGGGCGAGGAGGAGATCTCCCGATGTCGTCGACACCTTCGGCCCCTTGATGCGGAGGAGCGGCGCTTTCGCTGCTCCTTTTCTCGCTGTGTAGCTCTGCTTAAGCGACGGGAGCGAGAGGCTGCCCTGTCGGAATTTGTCTCGGCAGTGGAGGAGGTGAAGTCGTAGTCGTAGTTGGAGTACACTCGCTTATGGGCACGACGGCGGCGTCTGGCGGGCGAGCGAGAGGCGCTGTCGTCCGCTCTATTGCGGCAAGGGAGGCGAGCTTGCTTCTGGTGTTCGGCAACCGAAGGCGTGCAAAAAACCATTTCGACTCTGAGCGGTGGTGGGCGAGTGGTGTGATCAACGGCAACCGCTTGGGAGGCAAGTCCCCTGGCGACATTATGGGAGCTTCGAGAGCCCGGTGAACCACCTGGGCTACGTTGTCATGCCTCAATCATTGTCTCCCTAGACGGGGATGTGACTGCCCAGCTCTCTGATTGCGAGGATACGGGAGAGGCGGAGGCATGTTGTGCTGCTGCCGAGTCTGCGGCGCGATCACCGCATGCACCCTTGAAATGGGCGGAGGATCCCGCAGTTGGCCCTGGAGCCGATTGACGGACGGGTGCCAGCGGAGTGGCAGAGCATGTCGATTGTGAGTGGACCGAGACGGGCGCCTTCTTCTTTTTCTTTTTGGCCGGCTGAGCGGCCATCGTGGTCCGGGAAGCCTGGGACGACATAGAGGCGAGTGAGGTTGGCGAAGACTCCGTACTGGGTTGTTGAGCCTCCATTGGTTTAAGGGATTGCTCCCAAAGATAGACCCGTAAACGGCCTTGCCTCTGCTTGAGTTCTGCTTTGGAAAGTTTTTGGCACTCTACACAATTAGCCGGTTGGTGGGCTTCCCCCAAACAGTACAGACAAGTATTGTGCCCGTCAGAAACTGAGATCTTATTTGGGCACCTGGAGCAGCGTTTAAACAACGCTCCCGGGGCCATAAAACGGCCCGGGGTGGGGTGGGGAGGTGAAATTTAAATCAACTGTAAAACAACGAAGAAATAAATGAAAATAAGTACTTAACTAAGGAATGAAAGGCAATAGATGTTTAAACAGCCTGTGAACTCTCTTTTCCAGGAGCTGAGGAAAACGCAACCGTTGCTGGTGGTGGCAAAAAAGGAACTGCAAGAGGCAGCGTGGGAGTCCCTAAGCATGCACAGAGGGAGAAGGAGGAGGTCCCTAGGAGCTGAGCGAAAGCTCTAGAAAGTCCGGCAGCTGCGCAGGCACGCAGAGGAAAACCCTATAGTGGGCATTCACAGAGGCTATGAAGGAGAACTAGCAGTTTATGCTTCTCCACTAAGACCAATACAAAACAAACATTAAAAAAAACAGAACTGCCTTAAAGAATAAACAAGACAATCAAAAGATTCTCCTCATCAGACTGAAGCAACAGCATTCTACAAAGGTAAAGCTTGATTTTTACAAATTATCAAGTCAAAATGTCACACAGAAAATATGCTCACCTAATCACCCAATATATGAAAGGATACGTACAAAAGCATTTGAGGAAACACAAGGGAAGAGAGGGAGAGATAACCTGATGGTTCCAGACATGTTCAAGTTAAACACCTATCTACCCAGCCAACAATTATGGGTGTTATAGGCTAAACACCTGGAGGTACAGCGGTACCCCACTTAACGTATACCTTGATTTATGAAAAAATATCATATGATGAACATAAATTATTGGAAATGGAGCTGCATCACTTTAAGACATTTTTCAATGGAATTCCTCATTTACTAGAGATGGGTGTTTCATTTTGGCACGGGACTGGTTCCAAAACGAAACAGGCCAGCACAGCTGGTGCTCAGAACCAAGTCCCACCCTCCGGAACAAAATCAGCCACTGTCTTAATTCCAAGTGGGAAGCAGCTTCCGATGTGTCATCTTTCCTTCTCCCTGACACTGGCCAATCAGACAGGGGGGTGGGATGCATGTCCTTGCACAGCTCCTGATCGGCCAGAGCCAGGGAGAGGGAAAGATGACACATTGGAGGCTGTTTCCGGGTTGTAATTAAGACAGTGGCTGATTTTGTTCCGAAGGGTGGGACTAAGTTCCAAGGGCCAGCTGTGTTTCGTTCCGGAACTATTCCCCCTCCAAAACAAAATGCCCATCTCTATACATTTTTTCACAAGGCATTGTGAAAAAAGTGAACGCAGGATGCATTGCGCCCCCGTAGTTTGTGGAGGGGTGGGAGCGGTTGGAGTGGGGTTTTTCCCCCCATCAAATTTTGGAATCATTCTGGACTTTTGCAGCAGTTTTGGGACTTTTGGAACTTTTTAGAGTGCATTTTTCAAGCAGTGGAAAGGTAGGGAGCTGATCTTAGTCGTTTCCGTGCTTTTTTCTGTGTGTTCTGCATTGCATTGCACTGTGGAGTGGAGTGGTGGTGGTGAGCATTTCCATGCTTTTTTCTGAGTGTTGTGCACCGCATTGTGGAAGGGGGAGAGCTAAGCCTCATCGCTTCCATGCTTTTTTCTGAATGTTCTGCATCGTGTGTTGGGGGGGGGGGGGAGGTTTCCTTCTCTACATGTCTTTACTGTGTACATTATAAAGAGTTTTTTGAACAGATAAAAGGCTTTCTTGACGTTTTTCTGACCAGCGGAATGCATTAATTTGTTTTCAATGCATTCCTAAGTGAAACTGCACTTTGCGTTACAAAACTTTTATAATACAAAGCGTCCTGGAGAACAGATTAATTTTGTTAAGCAAGGTACCATTATACTTTCTCTCCCAAGAAGAAAGAGAAAGGAGGAAAAAAACTCAAGACATAAGAACCTGGCACAGAATTAACAGAAGACTTCTTTCAGTCCTGATTTTCAAGAAATGCAACAATAGACTGGGCAAAGGCCCATTTTTCTTCTCCACTAGCACCACCACTGGATTAATATCAGAGCGAATTTGACAAAATAAAGAGCCTGTGCTACATAGGGAAGCAGTTGTCTGTAGCTGCTAAGTAAGGGGCTACGGCCAGTGTGAACTTTCTTAAACAACCTTTTCAAAATATGGGGATGGTAATAAATACCTTAACTACATGTGACTACGTTCCAAATAGTAAGCTTTTCAAGCAGCTTCTGATCCTAAACTAGCTGATGCACATTTGGTAAATAAAGGATGAGAAGGATATGTAACAGATTGTTGTTCCTCATTTTTCTACAGCCCTCAGACATCAGATTATTTTTGGAACTGGTTTTAACACAAGGACTTCTCTGTCCCACCTTAGGTCTGGCTTTAATTCTCACCCCCCCCCAAACCATTCTGTACACTCTTTTATTATTTCATTTTGTACTCACTTTATATTTAAAAAAATCTTTCCCTTGTAGCCCTTTGCTTAAGCTTTGGATTGTAAACCTAGCAATCTAAACTCTGATAGAACCCGTACCAATTCTCACATTCATAAAAGGCAAGCTAGCTGCCATCCAAACACAGAACTGATCAGAAAACATGTTGCATGAATTAACCACAGGTGATTACCTATGTATGAAAACAGCACTTTTAAATAACATTCATTTCATAAGCAGCTTCAAATGCAATGTAACTTGTTGTTCCTTGTGCAAACTGTACATTTTAAATGGAACTGTGAAGGAGATGGGTTTGTTAAAGTTTCACTTATCAAGGCTTCAAATTCTTCAAGAACTAGACCTGATCATTCATTCCAGAAACAAGTCAAAACTTAAACTGGGAAATAATAATTCATTCCTTAATTGGGTAACTAGTTTCTAAAGGACATAACAACTTAAAGAAACACATATATGTTGAACTTCTATTTTAGTTTGTTAGTAAATAAAAATGAAACAGTGTATCACTTACATGCATTAGAGAATAAAAGAATTGTTTGCCGGTGTAAAAAAGAAAGTGAAGTGGCCGGCCATCTTTGTCCCATTGCATTTCTAAAAATAAAATAATAAGCGAACAAAAACTGTAACTGCAAAATTATAATTGCTGAAGTCAAGAAAAACATTATAGCTTGCATCACCTTCTAAATATATTGGTTATTTTCTAAATATTTTTTAAAAATCTAAAATGACAACACTCAGAAACATGGAAATGCAACCTCAGATTGTAGTTTCTCTGTTTAACTGTAAAAATATGATCTGATGTGATATATCAGTGATACCGAACATTCTTGATGCCAAGAACCATTTCTTTTTATCCTTATTATTGTGTGGGATACTTTGTTGGTTGTGCACATGCAGTAGTGCAACTCCCCCCCCCACCTCCCATGCTGGTTCTGTTGCAACCGACACAAAAAGTTGTGATGAATGTGCAGGTACAAGAAGCATGAGCACCTGCTCGGGCACACACCTTATAGGGAACCTTGCCTTCATGGCATTATTCTGTGGCCTGGTTCCTACCAGGCTGAGGTCTGGTAGTGGTCTGCCTCCCAGAGGGGCTGGGGATCCCTGTGATATATGACCTAAATGTCTCTTTCCTCACTTTAAACTTATGAGCTTTTAGCCTTGGCCTTAGCTGGCACATAAACTTAAAAAAACGCATATACTATCTCAATCGTTTTCTAGATCAGAATTTTTTTAGTAAGTAAGGTGTCAACAAGTTCTATTCATCACTTGCCGACAGTATATAAGAAGTTTGAAAATCTCACTATTCAATATTAATTTTCGCCTTTGTCCAGTAATCTTTATGATCTCTTTGGTCAATTACCAAGAAAGGAGAATAGGTCAAAGAAGAACAACAAATGGAGTAGGACTAATAAAATAAAATAAAAATTAAAGTGAACTCCACAGGTGTTCCCCACAACCATTTCCAAAGGTTCTGCTTCTTGTAATGTTACTGCCATTCCCAATGCACAGACAGTTTTGGCATGGAGATTTTCCAAAGCATGAGCAAATGCATTATACCAGGGGTGCCCAAACTTTTTGTAAGGAGGGCCATATTTGGTGGCTGAGAATGTGTCAGGGGCCGGTTGCTCCCTAACCCTGCCACCCCACTGCAAGCCCCACCCACTTTCTTTTTAAAAAATGGGGTGAAGGAGGGGGAGGGACGGGTTTGCCAGCCAGCCGTGGGCCACTCAGAATGGCCTGGTGGGCCGGATTTGCCCCCCCACCCCCAGGCCGGACTTTGGGCAGGCCTGCATTATACAGTAAGCATTTGAAACCAAAGTTCCCTCTAAGATGCACGTGCCTGTCTCTAACCCCACCTCTCTGACCACCAGGGCTTCTCCACCCCACGCACTCGTCACAACAATTTTTGTTTTCGTCACAAAGGAAGATTCGGGAGTGGTCCCTGCACAGCTGGGATGAAAATCAGAGGGTATGTTGTTTGGATCCCATCTTCTATATAAATGCGTAAAGAATCATATGAACAAGCCATCTGAGCATGTTTCATGTCTCTACTTACCTCTTTGCTTTGGGAAAATATCATCGGGATGCTGTTTAAAAATAGTAAAAATAATAGATTAGCCCTGTTGTTGCAAATTCTCTCACTATACATGAAACTCAGACTGGCAACGCTGCTAGGAAGAGTAGCAAAACGTTTTGATCTCACAAGAAAAGAAGACCAGTTGCCATGACTCAGCTTCCAGATAGCCTCCACCTGGATGACTGAGAATCTTCACAGAAATATCAAATTAGGTTCTTACCTTCATCATAGGCCGGGCCTTCTTATCAAAGATACCAGAAGGAAAGAGGTATGCAATTGCTCTCTGTAAACAAAGAGAAAGGAAACTTTTTAAAAAATAGTGAGGACAACATAATGTATCTGAAACTCTGCTCTCAGGAGATCTATTGTTGGTGTGGACTGATATTAAATATCTAGTAAAAATGTCAACACTAAGATTATACCAGTGAGAGGCCCTGCAACAGGAGTTGCACAAAACAGTGTCTGTGAGAGTGAAGATATAAAATACATTTAAAAATAAGGGTCATATTTGGGATATAGGCACAACCGAAGAATCTGTATTAACTTCCAAAATTATACTCAATGGCCTTTCACAGAAAACTCCATCCTGAATTTTCCCCACGTTTTCTTCACCCCAAGCCATAAATTAGGAAGAGAAAAATCTTTCTTTTGCTCTTGTTTACAAAACAAAAGGAAATGACAAATCCTTGTCTAACTGGAGCACATCATTGAACGATCTATCAGACAATCATGATGCACTGCACATTTGCTATGTAATCCTATCTGCTACCTACGATAGCTGGTAAAATTAACAGCCACTGACTGTAAAAAGCCTAACTGTTTCTCCTCCATCTGCTTTGGAATACTGCAGAAGGGAAGAGATTCCTGTTTACTAACAAAGACGGCGGAGTTAATGGTCACTCACTAGCCATACCATCATTATCACTAACTCAAGCAACAGCTTTTTAAAAAAAGCTTCATGAACTTATCATGCAGTTTCTAACCGGTCAAAATAACTGACACTGATAGATCCTCACAAGCAGCTATCATTGTCTACTCCTGAGTTAAACATATCCTGGGAGGCATCAAGTTAAGCTCCACTTTTATTCACAACCAAAACAATGGCTCTGTCAACAAAGCCTGCAGCTAAGAATCGTAATGATCCAAAAAGGAAAAATGAGCAGGAAGGCTAAAACCCCCACATTAAAAAAATCATTTCAAAGAATGTATAAAAACATATTACAGTACTGACACTGTAGAGAACTCAGAGGTAGGAGTGTAGCTAGCCGAGAATTATCTGAGTTCCTGTGGGTTCTTTTAAACATAACAAATAGCCTGAGAGCAGCTATTTAATGAAATCCTTTTATTCACTATTCTAAGTTACAAAAATGAAAAAATAACTCATAAAAATAAATGAAAAATACAAAACTACTTATCAGATACATTCATATATTATTCCCTGAAAAATAATGAAGCCTATGATATTCTCAGTATCTTAATACTGTACTATGAAAATTACAAGCCTAAGCTGGCTAGGTCTAAATCTGACCAACTACATCTTGAAGCCAAATTCAAAGCAAGAGCTTCTCCCATACTTTTCCCAGCTTTGAGAAGTTTCTAGAGGTCATGTGAAATAATTGACCAATGGTAGCTGTCTAATGTTCTCAAACTTGTCATATTATGTCTGGACTGTTACATTCCTTCGATAAGAGTCTAGCGACAAAGCTGTAAATGTGCAGTTACAGTAATATTGAGCCTTATAAATCACACTACAGTGGTACCTTGTATAAAGGAATTAATTCGTTCCAAATGAAATTCTGTTAAGCAAATTTTCCTTTATACAAATTTCCCATAGGAATGCATTGAAAATGGAGTAATCCCATTTTATGTTGTACGGATTCTCCCCATAGGTGATTATGTTAAGCAAATTTCCCCTGTCTCTGGAATGTTTTATGTTGTACAGATTTTATGTTATACAAACTGTTTGTTATACAAGGGTCAACCATCATGCCAATTTCCTTTCATGCTGTGTCCCATCATCCTAATTCCATCACAGACATGGTTTGAGCTAAAATACAAATTAGAAAATCCTTAAGGATTTTTTTGCAATTTCTAAGGGCTGCCCCATGTCTCCTGTGCAGTACAGGAGCTGAGTTATCACTGTTGGGAATCCTGAAACAGGTGCTTTCAAATGAGTATTTTCTCTTAAAATGGGAAATCTGGAAGCTTTTGGAGTAATAAGGAGCTGGATTGCAGACTAAATCTAGCATTAACCCAAACTAGAGAAGACCCACAAAAATGAACCCCATTCTTGTTCTCATACAAATTCCACTGAGTTAATAGGTTTACTACTGTTAGGACTAACATTTGATTTTGTCCTCAGAGTTTAGGAGAGGATGGCATAGATTAAACCTCACTGAGACACACATAACTTGCAGATATCTATGGGAGTGCTTTAAAAGGGTTTTTTTTTTTTTTTTTTTGCATCCAGAAGCTGTGGCAAAAACGTTTTTTTCTATCCAAATCAAACAAGGAATAGTGCCACATATATATTCTAGTGATGCCAAACTGCAGTAGAGAAGAAAATTTTGAGAACTCCAACAGAGCTTTGGCTGGTTCAATGTCTTGAAGACTGAGGTATCAGGAAATTTATGTAGCACAATGTTCACTTGGTTAACAATTCTAAAACAATCAAGAATTTATATATGCAATATAAAATTCACTATGATCCTTAAGCTTGAGTAACTGTGTCAAGAAATACCAGAGCAAGCAAAAATATGTCCACAGTGACAAGAAACACTCAGTTTCTTTGTAGTTAATGCTTTCCTTTCTCAAGAATCATGTTGCAATCCTGGATGTATTAACTCAAGGCTATTAGGCAATGATAATACTTTCTGAGGACACAGATTGGTTTGTCAGTGCTGCCAACCTACTTAATATGTGTGGAGTGTATAAAGATCTCACCTATTACTTTATTAATACCCGACTGGCATTCCAAACAGAAATACTGAGAACTCAGCTGCAAACAAAAAGGATTAACTTGATCTTATGGAATGCTATTTTGATTCTCTTAGTGACTTGATGAATTCCAATTTGTTATCAAATGGAGATATTGTACATAAAAAGAGTAGGTGAACATCCATTTGTGAACAAACGAGGATTAATTTTAATGACAATAGTATAACCCACTGTGAGCCAACAGATATTCAACATTATATAAAAAAATCAAAAGAATATATTATGATATTTGGACCCAAAGTGTAAACTTATTAAGTAGTATCTTCTATACTAGTTTCAGCCTGACAATTCAAACAATAATCCCACTGCTATGAGGAAAAAAAATGATTGCAACATAACCATAGTTGTATATTGGAATGGACTATTTTCTACATACAATTGACGGAGATAGAAATCAAGACAAAATAAATTATGGACATAACAAGAATTCAGCATATATTAAAATTATTTCTTGGTCAACAATCCATAGCGCTCAAGGTTAAAAGAGCCATTTGATAATGCTGAAATGAACTAAGCATATATCTGAACAATAAATATTAAGCAATATTTTTATCAGCAAGAGTGACAACTACAGAACATCTTATCTATCAATTTGGGTTTCAAATGGTACTTTGAGATACGGCATAACACAGAGTCTCCAACCGCTAGTCCAGTGTTGGCAAACCTATGGCACAGGTGCCAAAGGTGGCACTCAGAGCCCTTTCTGTGGGCACCCCTTCACAGCCACCTGTATTCAGGTTAAATTGCTGCATTGGCACTTTTGTGAAAAATTAGTAGGTTTTGAATCGCAGTTTGGGCACTCGGTCTCTAAAAGGTTTGCCATCACTGCGCTAGTCTGTGGACCGCTACTGGTTGACAGCCTGTTGCAGACCAGGGCACACAGCATATCAGGAGCCAATATGTTTCCTTAAAGCCCACGCCTTGGTGAGCACGCATGCCTCCCCTCTTTTGCATGGGCTTTTTTCTCTTCCACACAACTGTTGTGAACGTGGGTTTTTGTTGTTGTTGTCATGACAGCACCAGAGGGGCTTCTATTGTGCACATACGCTCCCAAGCACATCAACTGCTCCATGGTCCCCAAAAGGTTGGGGATCATATCCATGCTCATACCATGCTGCTCTTTGTTTCAACTGGCCTGTAAAGTCCAGCCCCACTGGACCACGCTGCTGCCCTGTGCCTTCCAAGAAGAAGCCTGGCATCCATCTTGCCAAGTGAACTTTTAAGAACTCTCTCCTGGCAAATTACACCCCTTGCCATTTTTGGACTTCTATGCCTGCTTTGAAAAAGGGAGCTTGCTCCCGAAAGCTCAGCACCTTTTTTATTTTTCTTCTAGCAGCCTATGAAGGTATCACCCATAGTCTAGTTTTGCTTTTGTTTTAATGGCTGCACAGCTCCAAACCTCTTTTTAAGTCCATTATAGACATGTTCCTACCTGACATGTTCATCTAAGCCAGTGATTCCCAACTCTGAGTAACTCAGGTGTTCTTGGATGGCAACTCCTGGAAGTTTGGGAACCACTGATCTAGGCTAACACAAAGGAAAGGTCTATGGTTTCCACCTCACTTTCTACACTAATGTCTGACTCTTCTGCAAATGAAATTCCAAAAGCATCAAACACTGCTATAGTTAGTGCTACATTGACACTTACAAAATTAGTTCTATTTGTGTGTTAAATCCTTGCATCACAATGCTGTTTTTGTTAAAAGATCCTTGTTTTTTTATATCTTCAACATATCTTCATTTAATTTTCTTTCTTGTCTTCTTTGCATGAGGTTGAAGGCAACGGGTACATAAGGCCAACGTTATTATAAGCTTACTTTCAGTAAGCTTAGTGTATCAGGTGCCAACTCTCTGAAAATGTATGAAGCCTCTAAAAGAGTAAAGCCATCATGGTGCTCCTCTGTGTATCCAATCTTTCTGCTCTCCTGGCACAACTCAACACAACTCAATCTAATTCAGGATAACTTCAGACTAGATCTTAAATGTAGCACAGGCTGGTGGTAGTGAGTGAAGGAAGAACCCCTAGGAACCGAAGTGCAAGCCTCTCTGCATGTGCAAATACGTTTCTTTCAAGCTGTTGCTCAGCATTAACCTATTGGGAATCTTTAAAGGCCTACCTACTTCTTTTAAATGTGTTTGAATCTGAAAGCAGAAATACACTGTGGAAACTTGAACAAATTGCATTTCAGTACAGCACAAAGTAACAGAGTTCTCGGAGTAGAATTGTTTTTCAGTGCTTCTTGAAAATGTTAATTGGTCAGTGAAGACAACTTCTTAAAGCACTTGTTTTACATTTAAGCATTAGAGTAATAGTCTTCACGTCAAAATCAACAAGGGTTTTACTATCCTCTCCCACAAAGGTCATCATTACCTACCTATTAAATCAATCTACTACCTCATCTCAATTTTCTTGATCAAGCTTTGAACAAGGAAACTGTCTTGAACTGGGGGTGTCAGAGAAAGGTTACAGGATGCTATTGCTGCACTGTGAATGGATGACAAAACACTGTAAGTAGTATGGGGGACTTTTTGGATTACCTTTTTGACTGCTTCACTATGAAGTAATCTGACTATTCGAAAGTAAGGCAAATTATTACTCTCAATAAAATAAAATAAATAAATAAAAAGTATTACATTCTGAACCCAGGGAAAAGCACTAGGTCAGGACTGCAATCTCTATTAATTACGTATCCCAGCTGGGCAGCGGGTATGCAGCTGTTAACTTGATCAATGACTTACCTAAATGTCATCTCTACTGATTCGCTTATAAATTACCAGCAAGTGAGACTAATGTACAGGTGCTAATTTATTTAAACTGTTCTCTACAGTTCTACATAGCTTTATAAACTGCATCTGGCACCTAATGTTAGCTGTCAGTTGTACTTAGACATGCCTGTCCTAACGACTCTGTTCATTAGAAATGAGCACAAATTATGAAATATTGTGAAAAATGATACATCAAATGGAATGGGCAAAGCGAATCAATTAGAGAAACTTCATACTGCATATTCATACATGGGAGAATAAAACATCCTGATTTCTGAGCACGGTCTATAATACCAATTAAAAAGCAATTGGTAGACTTCTGCAGAGTTATATATCAATTTGCTGGGCTTTCCCCAAGACACACAGTTGTAATTTACAGCTTAACTGTTTTATTCCTTTTTTATATATATATAAAAGGAATATATATATAAACACACTTGCAAAGCAATACTCTGGGCAACACTACCCTGCAAAAGCAAAAAGCACTGCTAACCTTTTTTTAAAAGCATGGCTTATTTCAAGATGCACATACACATACCCAAAATGACAGTGAGAAAATAACCTAGGATGTCTACTTTGGAAGAGTACTGCACAAGTTGATTAACAGCAGACGACAGGAGATGCATAAGCACTCATCAGAAGGAATTATTACCATTCCAAGTTTAAAGCCTGGTAATTCTGCTGCCAGAGCTAAGCAGCTTTTATATTTTTATAACACAAATTTAATTATGCATAGCAGACTCTGTTATACAGCCCGAGCATTTACAACACCTGATATTATGTGAACAAATTGAAGAAGGAGTATAAGTACTACGTCGTGTTAGGTAAACTGCTGGTTTTTGCTGTCTTCATCTTTTTTCCCTAAAAAAAAAGATAATGCACTGCAATGGCCTTACATGTTACATCTGCAGTAAGAGGAAAATGAGATTTTCTGGATATACTTGTGCTTTTGAAGGAGAGGGTGCCAATGTGACAGGAAAGTTTCAGTAATCTAGGTTTGGGTCTTAAATGCTTAAGATTTAGTTTTAAACCTTGGACTCCTCCCTAGTGACACACACACACACACACACGAGATAGGGAATTCTCCAATGCTGCAGTCAGTCAGTCCATCCATTTAGCTGAACCATACCTGAAATATTAGGCCAAATAAAGTTAAACAACTATGCAAATAATTAAGTCTAAATGACTGGTTGCTTATCATGAGAGTCTATACGCCGACACAGATTCCACAGTGTGCACCTACAGCAGAGCTGGGCTGAGAATAATGCAGTATACAAGTAAACAGGCATAAGCAATATAAATAGACAAGATACAGAGGTCACAAAATGAAGACTTTAAAAAATCCCTCTCACTCATACCAATGCTGTAAGATGTCCCGATTGTGTGACACAGAAATATCTCTTATAAAAAAAAGAGTCATCTTATGAAAAAAGATGCATAGGCCTTTCTGGAAAGAAGCAGAGAAACAGAAAAAACAAAAAGAGATTATGAGGTAAGAAAAATAAGAATTTACTTGCTAGATAAGAATGCTAATCCATTTTCTATTAGCAACTATCTGTCTCTACAAGACAAAGATATGAGCAATGTCCCCTCAGTCAAATGACTTGTCCCCCTCTCCAATATTCAAAGGCATTCTTCTTGGGGGAGTGAGGTGGGGAATAGATCAGGGAAATTAGTGCTAGTCTAATTGCTTTTACTCAAGAAACCTATACACTGTTGAGGTGCAAAGTCTCTAACAAAAGGGAAGATCAGAAATAAATGTAGAGGTTTAACTTCAAATATGTATTGAAGCCACAAATCGAAACTGGAACAAAAGCTTAACCATCATATTTACTCAGAAATAAACTTATGTGGATCTTACTCCAAAAATTAGTGTCTGCAGAGATGCAATCCAAGTGTTCTTTGTGAAGTGTTTCAAAAGGTCAGATGGTATACTAGCTGTTATAGTATCATACATGAAACCCCAGAAGAAGTATACGCAGCAGGTCAAATTACGAGTAAACGCTTCCAAATGCTATATAAACCTCGATAGTGGTTCTTACGACCTCAGATCAAGGGGATTATCCATTAGTAGTTTTAAAAAGAACCTGCTGTGCTTTAGCAAGGTATAGTATAGAGTTCGGCACTGTGATGTCTGACCTCGCACAGTAGTAGGGGTAGAATCTCTATTCAGAGCCACGGTTGCAGTGTTTTCTATGTATAGCAGTATTCTCTCGTATGCTGACAGTTCGATTAAAATTCACAGAGAGCTGAGAGGCTCATGCTGAAGCAAAGAGCTTTCAATTCTGAAACCCTGCAGTAAATTACTTCTCCAACTGAGCAACCATACTTACATCAATATCTTCTTGGGTAAAAGTTTCTGGATCTTCTCCCATCATGTTGGCTAAATGTCTCTTTCCTATGTTGAACTCTTCAATCTCTTTTTTGATAAAAGCTTCTGTGTACCTTTCAGGACCAGAAGCGACTTTTTTTTTCTGCACTGCTGCTGCTGCCGTAGTTGTACAGATTAGTCTTGATGTCTAGGGAGAAAAAAAAAAGCACAGAACAGTTGTTAGATAAAGTGTTAGTAAAAGGAAAGCATGCATACTGTTTGAAGGCACATAATACAGTAAATCACTGAGGATAAGTGGCTGTGAGCCTCAGCACTATGTGGGAGTCTTATGTATACTGCCTGGACCTTCATACAAGAATAAAGGTAGGATGTATTAAACAACACTCTCATCTACCCACAGAAAGCAATTGTTGTCCGTTTAGTAAGTGTTCTGCTTATATGCCGCTCTATACAAGTAGTCTCTGGGAAGTTTACAGTTTAATTACGGTATGCATGCTACACCCCCCCACCCCCGAGCAAGCTGGGTACTCATTTTACCGACCTTGGAAGGCTGGTAATAGAAATGGACAGAGATGTAATTAGCAATATGGATATTCTTCCAGTGTCAGGGAGCCACTGTGACATAGCAGCTCAAATGCTGGGCTTCAGACAGGATCATCCAAAATATAACAAAATAGAGATCAAGCCTGCAGGTTCTTAGAACTCTTCATCGAGCTGGATTTATGGAAAGTGCAGGCAGGGGAGGGAGAGGAAATAGGAAGTCAGGTTTGATGATGTAGCAATAAAATCTGTAATCAAGTCACAGTCTGAAGGTGATTGCTGACAGGATTTAATTAGTCTCTGTTAGATTCCATAAGTCTCTACTTATGTCTGGAATTCTGAGAAAGAAGAATCACATATTGGAAATACCAGAACCCTACTCAGGGATTTTTCGCACTCCAATGACATCTCAAAGGTCACATGTTCACCCTATCCCTGTTTGTTTCTTTATACTCCTCACAAAAAAGGAAATTGTGTATTCAGATACAAATAAAAACAGAACACACAAAAACCCTATAATGTTGTGGAACCTTCAAGACTATTACTTTTCAATGTGAGCTTTCATTAATACACCTACTTCTTCAGTCTCCTGGGGACTAGAGATGCCAACAAACCACTATTTTGAAGGTTCATAAGAACATAGGAAGAGCCATGCTGGATCAGGCCAAAGGCCCATCTAGTCCAGCTTCCTGTATCTCACAGTGGCCCCACCAAATGCCTCTGGGAGCACACGAGACGAGATATCTGTCTCCTGATACCACTCCCCTGCATCTGGCCCTTGAGGTACCCCGGTTTTAAGCCTGGAGATTACACATCTCCATCATGGTTTGTAGCCTGTGATGGACTTTTCCTCCAGGAATCTGTCCAATCCCCTTTTGAAGGCATCCAGGCCAGATGCCATCACCACATCCTGTGGCAGGGAATTCCACAGACTAACAACACCATCTCGGTTTGTGGTTCATCAAGGTTGACAAACCATTAGATTATTTACAAATAACAAATCAGCTTGTTGGTTCATCGGTGAGTACTGCCACCACACATCTCTTCTAACAGTCTCCCTAACATGTCCTTTCACAGCCATGGTGGAGGTCATCACAGAAAAGGCTGCAGTGGTAGCTGCAACAGAGGTCACAGCAGTGACAGCAGATGCCATGGTTTCCAGCAGCCATGGCAGCAGAGGCCACAAAGATGGAGTCTGTGAGAGAGGTCACTGCAGAGGTGAAGGCAGAAGGACAAGGTAGGGAGGCAATGGGGGTATGGGAAGGGGAGGGAAGATGGGGCAATGAACCAGAAGGTTAATCAGTCTCCCCCAAATCCATTGCTTTGGAACAGTTTTGAGTTCTCCAGTTTGAACGAACCTGAACGGATCTAAAGCAAAGAATTCACAATTTTCCTCAAATCCCTGATGTATTTTGTTCTTCATGCCCATCTTTATTAAGGATCTTTCAGGATCTTTTTTACTACCTTCAAGTGGTCCTTCTGGGTCACCCATGTTCAGATTTCTTGATTACAGGACCCATTTGGATTGATGGTTGAACCAACGGATATTAAATCTTCAACAATTCAAATTTCTTCATTGTCAGAGTTAACATTATGCAGCTCTTCTACAGTAATTATTATTTTTTCTTTTCAGGTGTAACCCCATGTTTGCACTTTGTCTTTTACCTTTTTGTTGCTGTTGTTTCTTTAGTCCTTTCAATGCTTAAAGACCTTGCTACCTGTCTGAGTTCCTCTCCTCAAAATGTCTATACATCCCACTCATCCCATCAAATGGTGATTCTGTGGATGGAAATCCTGAAGGTCTGAAAATCTGCCACTCAAAACTGGGCCTTCTCTATGGTCGCCACGTCACTTTGGAACTCGCTTCAACCTGAAATATACCGGTCATTCGCCCCATCCTTTCTTGGTTTTAGGAGACAAGTTAAAACCGGGTTTTTGTGACCTTAGCCCAGAGCAATCTCACAGAATGACCTGGCTTCCCCCCTTTCTTCCCCTCTTCTTATATGCTTATGAACCTGCCCTATTTTGCCACCTAATATTACTATATTAAATATTTATTACTATTTTATAGTCTCTATCCTTTATTAGTTATTTTATTTTAAGATATTATGCTTCTTGCTTGGTTTTTATGTTTGTGGGGGGGAGGGGTTATTGCAGTTGTTGAATATTTAGTTTATTGTGATTTCTTTGCCATCCAGCAAAATGGCTCTACTCGGGCGCGATATTTTTTTCCTTGCCAGGAATATGGCATTATCTGCTATCTTAAATTGTTACTTTTACCAATTTTCAATACTCCATCTGAATCTATTTCATCTTTTTCCTTGATATATAATATAGATTCTTCTTTGATATGTTGAAGAAATCAGGAGATAAAATGCACAAGTCGTCTGATACCTCAGCTAAGGGGAAATCATTCTGTCCTAACACTAGTTTTTTGCCCACTCTACAAACAACACATGAGGGCAATCAGATGTTGTGGCACACCCATTTCTTTAAGAATGAGCGATAGCTTTTCTTCATCCACATAGTCAAAAACTTTACTGAGGGTGTGGTTAGATGAGCATGTTGCCCACTCTATGGTTTGCTTCGGGTGATGGCTGGTTTGCCCTCCTTTCCAGAAATCACATATATTTTAAGTAAGGGTGATCCACCTTACTCATTCTGCGGTTAACATAAGAACATAAGAAGAGCCATGCTGGATCAGGCCAAAGGCCCATCTAGTCCAGCTTCCTGTATCTCACAGTGGCCCCACCAGATGCATCTGGGAGCGCATAACACTAGATATCTGTCTCCTGATACCACTCCCCTGCATCTGGTCCTTGAAGTACCCTGCTTTTAAGCCTGGAGATGATACATCTCCATCATGGTTTGTAACCTGTGATGGACTTTTCCTCCAGGAATCTGTCCAATCCCCTTTTGAAGGCATCCAGACCAGATGTCATCACCGCATCCTGTGGCAGGGGGTTCCACAGACTAAGAATGTGCTGAGTGAAAAAATATTTTCTTTTGTCTGTTCTTACTCTCCCAGCCCTCAATTTGAGTGTATGTCCCCTAGCTCTGCTATTTTGTGAGAGGGAGAAGAGCGTCCCTCTATCCAATTTTCTCTTCTCCTTTCTGGTTCAGAGCTTGATGTTACACTATAGTACTATGTCACTTACTGAAACAAAAAAAGGCAAATCGCCATGGCCAGTGAAAAGAAGCCATGACTGACAGGGAAAACAGGGGGGGGGGACACATTAAACTGCTTGCTGCAGATCCTGAACATCTTCGTTTTCATAGAAACTAATGATTATCTGTACCAATCTCCAGCATTTCCCTTTTCTGGACTTCTACAAATCACTCTCCTACTCCATTTCTAGTTCCTAGGTCAGATTCTCAAACACAAAACTTTTAAGCGTACTGTTCTTCTACAGCCTAACATATTAACTAAGACAGCTTGTTTGAAAACCCAGGTTCAGAGGCTGGCAGTTTTGGCTGAACAATTTACTCTCTCTGTCTCTCTCTCTTAAAACCCTAGTACAATTGTCAACAATGTATACTAGCGAACACAATTCCAACTCAAAACAATGGTCCAAAAGACAGTCATCTTTTTGGCTTTTGTGGAAGACTATAAGATACGGCTAGACAGATTTGTTTCTCTTTTACCAGCATAATCAGTGGGTAAGACAACTGTAATTTCAATCAAGCACTCTGCCAAAGGAACAGAAGAATCACTGGCAAAGCAGTAACGGCTGGAGCTTGGCAAAAAGCCATCCTTGTGCACTACTTTATTTGTCCTATGCTCATATTAACAAAGCTTCCCAGCAGTCTAATTATTCCATAAACAGATTACTGGAGTTGTCTCTCTCTGGAAAGAAACAAGTCACAAGAAACAAAGAAATGCCCCAGAAACTGGTGGACGCAATCTAGTAGATCTACTCAGCACGGAATTGCTAGGTTAAAATTTGATATATGTTCTCGCTTCTCTATCATACTCCATAATGCTATGGATATTTAGACAAAAATAACTCAAACTGCTTTCAACTAGGCTCAGTTTATATCACTACTGTTATAGAATCATAGAATCATAGAATTATAGAGTTGGAAGAGACCTCATGGGCCATCGAGTCCAACCCCCTGCCAAGCAGGAACCCCTTCACAATATTTCCGACAGATGGCCATCCAGCCTCTGCTTAAATACCGTCAAAGAAGGGGACTCTACCACCTTCCGTGGCAGCATATTCCACTGCCGAACAGCTCTAACCGTCATGAAGTTCTTCCGAATGTTCAAATGGAATCTCTTTTCCTGTAGTTTGACACGACTCTGGCCTTATTTCATAAGAAACAATTGTAAACATGAGACTAAGATATAATGTTGGGTTATGGAAAGTGAGAAGAATTCCACTGCTGCTTTTCAAATGCTTCTACCAAAGCTGGAGGCTTGGCTACTCAGCACCATAAATATAATTCCTTTTGCAAATAAACCAAACCCTACATAAAAAACCAAACAAACCCCCAAACAACATCCCTATAATTTCTTAAACCTGTAGCTAAGGTGGTTAAAATGTTTTTTTTTAATCTAATTAATTTAAATCATGATTAAAATTTAAAAAAACAAGATTTTATTTAAAATGTTAAAAATTCATTTAAAAATATAAATCATGATTTAAATCAGTTTGATTGAGACCAAATCTGCCGTTTGTACCACAACACCAAAAAGAGGGTTCAGGAAAACAGAAATGTGAAGGCTGTCAGTGTTGGCTGGGGGAATCCTTTCCCAATTTGTTTTTCCACAAACATATTGTCTATGTTTCCAATGGAAACAAAAATGTTATTTGATAGAATGATAGAATGATAAATTTCTGCCCTGTCCTTTTAAAAAAAACAGATTTTACATGATTAAAAATCTAAATGGCCCACTTCATTATTACAGAAGTTCCTACATTTGTTTTCTTTATCTTTTTGCTAGTTCTCAGGGGGCAAATGCTAAGATGTATCAGTTTTTCGTGCAGAGGTTTACAGCTCATTGCAGTACAGGGTACATACCCAATTTTGCTTGCACAAAACTAAGGCCTGTGTATTTTTTGTTCAGAAATATGCGAAGCAATGCCACTGAACGCAGACAACAAATTTAGCCTTGACATTAAAATAAGCATCATAAGCTTCATTCCCTTCCCCTGGCTGCCCAAAAGTTTTTTTCATGGCTTCATAATCAAAAAAGTCACATCTCTACAGGAACTGTTAGAAGCCAATGTCACTGCTTCTGTGATGAAACACAAGCAGAGTTTCATGGTGATGTTAACAGGCTGACCATTTTCATCAGTCAAAAAGCAGCTCTGTGAGTCAAGATAGCTCTGAAAATAAGTGTATACTGATGAGAGTCAGATATGTAAAATTTCCAGAATCTTTGGGAAACAACAACCTCCTTGTTTTTTTCTATGGAAGTTTTTTCCATGGCTTCAAATTTTCCAGAACATTTACATCTCTAAATAGTGCAGGTTGAAGGGAGAAGCTCACACGTAGACCATCAGAGCTGAATATTTCTCACCTTTCAGGACCTCTATATGGTAACCAGAAACAAGTAATTTCTTGACTTTACCTCTTGTCTTGAACAGGACTTTGCATTACATTAGACTATGTGGCTACCATGCCTGCTTTATTAAGTATCAGCAGTTCCAAGATCAAGAATGAGAACTTCAGTGTTTAATTTTTATTAGTAGAGACAATCAAGTACTCAGACAAGTCAGTAGATTTCACACAGAACAACTTCACTATCAACTCTTGGAAACACTTGGTCTATATGTAACCATTTTGAAAGAAACAATTTCTTTGGAAAGATACAGCAGATTATTGCCTATAAAACAGACTTACATTATTTATAAATATATTTCCTTTAGAGAATTACAATGTACCTTTTTCCTTCTGGTACATGCACCAACTTTTTCTTTAACAAGATTGGGGGGGGGGGGGGTTGTCTCTGACAGGGTATCTGCCCTCAACCCACATCCCTGGCAGCCTTGATGGAGTCTCTGATGACAGGAGTGTGCAGAGAGGGAAGTCCCAGGAGGGAAGAACAAGGTAGAGGCAGTAGAGCAACAGCTGGCCAAGGGAGATGAGGCAGGCTGGGCCAAGCCAGCAGGACTTCAGCTTAAAAATGGAGGAAGCGAAGCTGACAGCAGAGGCCAGGCCTCAATAGATATGGAAGGAAAGCCGTGCACAGAGCTGTAGAGCCAGACCCTGTATTCTATGCTTTTGGGGAAGACTCCCACTAATACAGTAGTTGAGAATCCCTTAGACTTTGCACGCGAAATAATCACAGATTTAGGAACATCATTCACATCCAAGCCAATGAAAAGGTGGCGGGAAGCCTGTGGCATTATTCATTTAACTTCTACCTCATATTACCTAGAGACCAATGGTTTGGTTGAGAAATTTAATCATATTTTAATAAAGATGATCAGGATATGTAAATGAAAAGCCAAAGAGTTCCCTTGGGAAGATGGGCGGGGTATCAATTCAATAATAAATAAATAAATAAATAAAATGGCTGTGATGAGAAGCTACAGGCATATTAATATAAAGTTGTGTGGAAGGGAAAAGTGTGGAAAAGGTGCACAAGCAGCAGGGATGACTGCAGCCTGGAGAGGATTGTCAGGAAAGTATAAAGCATGCTTATACAGTACTTTTCAGAGGTCCAATATTGTTCTATTTCGAATCCTTGTGTTATTGATGTCATGTAATATTTGAATTTTCTGAGATTGTGAATTTGGGGTTTTCATAAGCTGTACGCCATAGCCATCACAATTATACCAAAGTAAGGCTGTACGTTGTACAGATTTTATGTTATACAAACAGTTTGTTATAGGAGGGTCTACTGTACTAAAAATGCAATCTTGATAGAGGATGTTGTCTATCAGGGGCTGAGAATATTTTTGGTGAGATGGAATACACCAAATGATGGTATCAGGAGGCAGGGTTGGTGTTAAGACTGCTTCAAAGTCCCGGATAGGGTTTCACACCCAGCATATCAAACAAAACAGCACAGTCCTTGACCACCTCCCTTCCTCGATTTGGCTGTATCGAGACTAGAAGTCCCTGCTCGGCTGAGGGAATGGGGGGGGGGGAATGATTAAAAAAATCATGTATTCCATTTGAACCGTTGGGAAAATTTAGCCCTAAGATTCCCTCAGGAAGAGAAGAGAACCCCAGAAGGAAATACAGTGGAACCTTGTATAACAAACAGCTTGTATAACATAAAATTTGTACAACATAAAAATTCCAGAGATAGGGGAAATTTGCTTAACATAATTGCCTATGGGGAGAATCCGTACAACATAAAAATGGGATCACTCTGTTTTCAATGCATTCCTATGGGAATTTGTATAAATTTTGCTTAACATAATTTCATTTGGAACGAATTAATTCCTTTATACAAGGTACCACTTGTATTGAGGCCAAGGTGATTATTTCTATGTGGAATCTGGAAGGCAGGTCCCTTATCCTTGGAAAGGCCGGGGCGGAGAAGCCTCTTAAAAGGAGCCAGGCGGCATCCTAGAAACTAAAGGAATGACAACGTTTGACAAGGAGGAAGTGCCAAAAACTTCGCCCAAACCCCCCACATTGAGAGAGAGAGAAGGGAAACTGCGCAGGCGCCACTGCGCCTTGAAAGTCGCGACCGGCTGGGCTTCTACGTCAGCGGGAGCCCCGCCCCCGCCCACCAACCTCTTCCCCCCCCCGCCAGGCCTCTCCCCCCCTTACCGTCCGTCCGGCCAACGGTTTCGTCGCCCTCGCCGCGGCGTTCCAAGCGCGGTTCTCCAGCACCACCAGCAGCAGCCGCACGCGCCCAGCCACCGCCGCAGCCATGTTAGGTGGTGGTGGTGGTGGTGGTGGGAAACACGAGGGACAGGAGCACAACGCCGCCGGCTCGCCCCGCCCCGCCCCTGCCGTATTCCGCGACGGCCGTACGCCAAAGAAACGGTCGCTTCCGTTCGCCGCAAAGAGCTGGGGGGATGCGGGGGGGGGGAGAAAAGGAAGGAACGTCGCGAGGCCGGCGGGCGAAAAGGGTCACGTGACCGGCGCCCCCGTGCTGGGTCCCCCCGCCGCCTTCCCCCCCCTTTTTAAACCAAGAGCCGAAAGGGCGTCAAGCTGGATATAGAGCATTAATCTTAACTATTGCGCTTTTGTCTTTTTGAAGCGCGACCGGTGGTTCGACTGGAAATAGTACGTTATGCTCGGAAGAATTATCCTCTTGATCTGGGCTGCTTTTTGCTTTTTATTTTTTTTATTTTTTTATTTTAATTTTTTTAGTTATTTGTAATGGATTTTTTTTTAAACAAAGGAAGCCCACGAGATTTGAAAGGGGGAGAAGATACATCTCCCTACAGCGTTAGCCGGCATAGCCAGTACAACGGGGGTTCTTTCCTTGAGAGACTGAAACGTTTCGCTGCTCATCCACGCTGCAGAGAAGACTGGTCCAGTTGCCATGACTCAACCTCCAGATAAACTCACCTGGATGACTGAGAATCTTCACAGACAGCATAGCCAGTAGTAAGGGATTATGGGAACTGCTGTTGATCAACATCTGGAGGACCAGATCCGTAGCATCTGTGCAATTGTGGGGCTCGCAAGTGGAGGAAAACATGACCAGCTATGACAGGGAGAAGTCCCTTAGAAGAGCTGGTTATCTGGAGTTTTCTAGCCTGTCATTAATAACATCCGTTTTGAGGCAAGAGAAGAAAGTTGTGGCATCTCCAAAACCAGCAGGTTTTTTGTTTGCCACAAAGACTGCAGCCCACTTTGCAAATACACGGGAGTATAGCCTCACTAGGCACATGTCTTTATAAAGGTCAAGCTGACTATAAGAAGGCCTCTTGCACTAGCTGTATTCAGACCGATGAAGCTGTTTGGATGAACAGCGAAACGTTTCTATCTCTCAAAAAAAAAAGTCCAGTAGCCATGACTCAACTCCCAGTTAAACGAACCTGGATGACTGAGAATCTTCACAGAAGTCTTTATAAAGAGTGCAGGGAGGTGGATTTTACAATGCAAAAGAGACTAGCATGCAATCAACAGCCCTTTCAGGGTGACAACAAACAATTTTTTTTCTATCTCCTTTCTGACCTACAATGGCTCATTGCATATTACAGTGGACCCTTGTATAACAAACGGTTTGTTTAACATAAAATTTGTACAACACAAAAAATTCTGGAGATCGGGGAAATTTGCTTAACAGAATCATCTATGGGGTGAATCCGTACAACAAAAATGGTTGTGATTATGGATTACTCTGTTTTAAATGCATTCACATAGGAAATTTGTATAAAGGAAAATTTGCTTAACATAATTTCATTTGGAACGAATTAATTCCTTTGTACAAGTTACCTCTGTGTTTTCTTAATACACATACTGTACTTATTTGAATGTGGTCTTTGTAGCTACAGGTTCTCCCCAAAATTAGGTACCGGTCGTTCATTCATACAATTATGTACAGTAAATGTTTTTCATAAGAATTATGTTTACCAGCAACTTGATCAAGTATTTTAAAGTTTTTAAAAAGCATATGTATCAGTGAACACTTCATGTAAGATCATATCTCCTCTTACCAGTTGTACAAAATGATGTTGCTGTTGTTCCAAATTCTCTGAAATCAATTTGTATTCTTATTTTTCCTTGAACTTTCTGTAAATTCTGCCATGCATTATTTTAAACCCAACGGTAGCAAATGCCTCAGTGAATATTGTTTTCTAGTCACTACAAATGTCTTCATGGAGGGATATAATACAATAAAGACTGATATCATCCAAATTTCAGACCTCATTCTTGTTTTGTGGCTCTAATTAAAAAGACTAATAGAAACATCTTTGTTATCTTGTTCTGTTACCTTTAAGACGTAAAAACACTCCCTGGTGGCATGGTTTCAGTATGAAAATGAATTGGGGGTTTTGAAGTCAGTTCAAAGTTGCTGCAGAGTTTTGAATTTTGGTTAAATTCCTCTAGCTGTGCAGGAGAAGTGCATGGATTCACAGAGTAGAAGAGCTTCAAGTTTCCCAGAGTAGCCCACCCATTTTTCTCACGAACTAACACTTAACAGTCTAACTAATTCATTAATTGTAAACCGCCCAGAGACCTTTGGGTAGTGGGCGGCATATAAGTTACATAAATAAATAAAATAAATAAATACATTGTGAGATATTAGTAGGAGAAATAAAATGTCTCCTTGCAATTGAACAGATTCAATATTAAGATGCTTTCAGCTACAGACTCACAGATTGCTTCCAGTAGACAAAAAAGAGAGAGGATAAGAACTGTGCAGAGAGGTTGGACTCTTTGAAATCAGAGTCAGGGAAGGAATGATTGGTTGATGCCGAATAAATGGACATTGACCACAGCCCAGAAAGTTCCCTACCAGACACACCAATTAAAGGTAGCATGCCAGGTTGCAAAAACTCCCAACAGAAGTTAAGCAATTGTCACATAGTTTTTGTGTCAGTGTCTGTGCTCTTGGGAATGCTTTAAAATCTGTTTTATGTGTTATACAGTATATTGGTTGAGAGGGGGTACACAGGCTTTTAAAAGTATTGCTTTTGAGACTTTGTTCTGCACCTCCTCTTGCAGTGGCTGCCTCTCAAAGCCACTAGCAGCTCTTGCTGTAGTGTTAGTTTAAATACCTGTACTTTGTTTTTTAAAATTACCTTCAAGCTAGGACAGCAGTAATTTAGCATTACTGGTAGGGGGGATGGGGGAGGCAATCAGATTGCAAGGTCCCTACAATCTGACACCTGCTTATGGACATGTGTGCATAGTGGAGAAGGAGAGGGCGAAATGGAACCAACAACTACCATTTGTCTTTCTGTTGGCTCTCTTTTCTGATTTTTTAAAACTTAACCTATACTTTCTGATTGTCTTATGACACAAGCCAGTTCTGTTCTGATTCCATTTGGCTTTGATTGCAAGCAAGAGGGAGGAAGAGGGAGGAGAGAGAAAGCAGAGAGGCTGTGACACAGGTGAGCACTCATGCCCAAACAATCCAAAATAAATCACATTCACAATCAAGTTATAAACAACCTCCTCCTGGCTTAAAAATATCTTGATTTCTGAAACAAAAACATGCTTTCTGACCCCAAAAGTGAATGCTTAGCTGTACATCATGTAAACAGTGATTTTTATTTTGACTTCAAGCATGCAAAACCCAATGCAAACTCAGGATTATTTCAAGTTGTAACTGAGCTATGAGTTGAGATTTCTCTCTCTCTCTCTCTCTCTTTCTGATCGAGTATAGACTTACAGAGCAATAATTCTTTTGGTTTGTTATCTTCATGTATTTCTTTAATATAATCACCTTACTCTATGATTTTCTTCTTGATGTCAAGTATTGGCAAATCATTTCTGGCCACTGATGGTGGTCATTGCAAGTTTTTGACTATGCCTGCTACCCCCTTTGATATTTGTATTTTGAAGGAAACGTGATTTTTCTCTATTTTTCTATTTATAAACATTCTTCAGATGATCCTAATTTGTTGTATTTTATGTAGCTGTGTTTCATATCTTGATGTATTTTTCTTCCTTGATTATGGTTCGATGGTAGTCATGCTAAGTATTTTCCTTAAGAGCAGTAATTTTACAAGCAAAATTGAAAGAGGTGGAGCTCAAACAAAAATTATAACTGTGAAAGAGGGCCTCATATTAGGACCAAATTTGATGCAGATATAGCAGAAATTCTGCTCTTGGTCTGTGCCAAATCTGGGGACATTTGGCCAAAGGTTTTCAAATTTTGATTAAAGAACAACCAGCACTACTGTTTTACACACACACCGCAGAGGCAAATGGTTTTTTCTATAACTCAGAGAAAAGATAATAAAAACAAAGATACAACAAGATTTGCATATCTGGAGGGAAAATTTAGAGCATAAAGGGACATATAAGAGTACAATTCTTTAGACACATGGGGGCATTTTTCCTCAGTGGGGTAAGCAGCAGAGCTTCAACTAGTAAAATGACTTCACTGGAGGAAGGACATATTATACATCTGTTAATCTTTTTTCAGACCTGAGATATATAATAGTAGAAAATGCACAGGGCAATCATCTCAGTAAATGATATCAGATAATAATACACATGTAATAAAGAGCCTACACATACTTGAATGGTTACCTCAGAAGAATAGCATCCAAGCTTTTTTCAAGGTTTGGTTCCAATTTTCCAAGAATATATAGGAATGTTGATTATATTTTATTCTACCAACTTTTTTTTAGCTACCCCATTAACTTGGTCTTGACTGTTGGGGGTGGGGAGCCAGGGATTTGAACAACTGCATCCCTTGTATACATTTCAACAATAGATTCAAGAAACCTTCATGGATAATGTGGTGCAAGTGCATCTGGAACGCTGACTGAGGGATTATTCACACTCGTTGCTGGATGGTGCTTTCTCTGACAGTGGTGGCCAGATGGTACATAATTCGGTTCTGCCAAGGGAAATGTCCACTCTCTTTCCCCTGCTGTTGTTGTAAATGTTGAAGCAAAGAGAGAACCACAGCTGTCTTAGGAATCATAAGACATACCTGTTCTTTTCTGCTCCTCCAACCTTCAGCTGGTGCCTTAAGGGTAAAGTTTTGAAATTCTTTGTATGTCCGTTTCCCCCCCTCAATTCTGCCCACACATATACCTTTCTACTGTTGGAGAACATCATTTTTTTGAGTCCCACAACTGATTAGCTATTCATCTGTTTCTTGAGTCATCTTGTCTCCTGGTCATGTTGTGAAGTGACCGCTTCCAATGTAAGAGCTCTCTTGCAACTGGAGACGTGGGATCACCACAAGACTTATTGGACATTAGAAACCATGGTACGTTTGGTGTCTTTTCTGTCTGTGATATTAGAGAGACCCTCGCCCATTTCTGAACCAGCTGCGGGATGTCCTGTTCTGCCAGTCGTCATTTTTCTGATTAATGCAATTTGACATTGTTGGCCAATGTCAAAGCAAATCAGTCACAATTAGATGTTTTGAGAGAAAGCGGTATGCAGTTCTTCCTGTTTTCATCTTAATATTAAACATACTTCCCCCTTTTGATGCCCTTCTTATATGTCATGTTGGGGTACATCTTGACTTTGGGCCCACTTGTTCACTTTTCCTTGAACTACAGTGCTGCTGTGTTCATTGCTCAAGAGTGTATTTGTCAGTGCTGGGTAATAAACACTACAGATGAGCCTATTGAGAGGCAGAGAGTGAAACCTAGCAGGACTGGGAGAAGGGAATGCTAGAGTACAGAGGAAGATAAGGATCTTAGCCTAGAAAGGTATCACAAGGAGGGCAGGAAGGAGGATCAAATAGCAGATGGGTTGGGAAACTAACAGGGGTGAGGAAGTTTTGCCCTTCATAAGTTTTTGCTTACAGTTCCCATAAGATCTACTCTGCATGGTCAGCGCTTTGATTTGTGGGACTCAAGAGTCAGCAAAATCTGGGGGACTACAGATTTTCCATCTCTGAGATAAAACCAGCTAACTTGCAGAGGTACTAGGAAAAAGGTCAGGCTGCCCATGGCTCTTGCCCAGGCCACGAGATAGCCTGGTTAAGAAACATTTAAGATGACACTAATAAGTACATGGAGACTAGGTGACTTCAGGCACAGGCTGTTGGTAGAACACCCTTGATTCTATACATACAAATGCCCCATAGGGACAAAGGGAATTTCACACTGCAACATGTTGAGATTATCACTGATGTCAGAAAACATTATACTGTGCCATGCAACACAAATTTTAAAAATGACATTATTCCATTAAGTTGTCATAATATTTTTCACATCTCTATCAAACTTTTATTTCAAGGATTATTTTATTCTATTTAGAGTATTTTTACCCTGCCTTTCTCCTTGGAAGAGGATCCAAGGCGGCTTACAGTAATGAGGGACAATATACAGTACAGTCAAGTACAATTAAGACATATTTAAGTATTGAGAACAGGGAATTGAGTGACATCTTACAGCATTAAAGGACAACATTTCATTAAAGCTACAAGTAAAAGCTACATGTAAAAGTTTTGAGTGATGGAAACTGACATTGAAAACATAATGTCAGTGCAATCACACAAGGTTATAAGAGGTCATAAACACAAAGTCTATGTGATCATGTATGGTAGATTCATATAAAAGACACATAATAGGTAGTCCATCATTCATGGAAAGCTTGCCTGAACAGAAGGGTCTTTGCCCAGACATCAGAGATGGGGCAGTCCTAGCCTCAAGTGGGAGGGAGTTCCAGAGTCTGGGTGCATATTAAAAATAATGAGCTAATAGGAATCTAGTAGCACTACAGGGCACCCCACATGCCAGGCTGGGAAAGGAAGGGGCTCTAGGATGGCTGTGCCCTGGGGCTCACCCAACATATTTTGTTGCTGCACAAAATGGCGTACTACAACAGTCCCACATACAGCTGACTGAGTTGGCAGGTGAAATCAAAATCAACAGTGGCAATGGACAGCAATTCCCTCCAAAATAGTTCGAAATCATCTGCTGGTGTTTGTCCATTGTGCTTTATTTAAGCCCAGGGTCAACGCAGCTGTTTACCACGAGATTTTGGAGCACTTTATGCTTCCTTCTGCAGACGAGCTATATGGGGATGCTGAGCACATATGCATGCTTATACAGTACTTTTCGGAGGTCCGATATAGTTCTATTTCCAATCCTTGTGTTGTTGACATCATGTAATATTCTAATTTTCTGAGACTGTGAATTTGGGGTTTTCATAACCTGTACGCCATAATCATCACAATTATACCAAAGTAAGACTTGACATATCTCACTTAGCACGTAATAAGTCTATCTCATATACAGTATTAGTTTCACCTTTTGAGTCAACGTACTGTGTGATCCTATAGATAGTTGTGCTGAGGATTTTTGTACTGTGTTGTGACTGGGCAGAGCTTGTAACTGACCCCCATTTTACTCCATTTATCTACTAATGGAGATCCATCTTCCTGAAATGTCATGGCAGATCACATTCTTACTGCCTTTTTATTAAAAAAAAATGGGGTATAAATTGGCTGAGCTGCCAAAATACCACTGGTAGTCAATCAACAGCTTGCCAACTGATTCTGAAAATTAGGGCCAAAGTACGTAACTTGCAAATGTCATTTGCTCCATATTGCTTAATAAGATGACCCTTTTCTTGTCTCTCACTTGAAGCTCCTGGTGGCAATCCTCCCCGTTTAAAACAGGAAATACAACAACACAGCAGTAATCTTAATTTCCGAGCCTTGTTGAAACTCTAAACACACATATCTGACAGGTACAGCGGAGATTAATGAGCCATAACCAGAAGTTTGATTTTTCTGTCGAGTGCTCCCGTCGGTTTTTAATAAACAGCAGAACAACATCAGCTCCAGAACCTGCTCGTTGCAGCTTAAGCAAAGCAGGTTCTTTTTTTTATAGACACATGTCAAAGCTCAGTTGTGATTCGTTGCACCCGGATCTTAAAAATATGCCTTGCTGCTTGCTCGTACAGTGCATCTAAAAGTTGCATCAGTTTGTCGACCATGGAGCTTGTTCCACCGAGAGCTCATTTGCACGCTGACCAACATCCTTTGAATCCTGTGATGCTGGTGCTGCATTCCTGTGTCCACACAATGTAGGGCTGATACGGGTGTGAACCATGACAAAGGGGAAAAGAAAGCCCTGCTTTTCAGCATGTGTGTTCAATGTGTGTGTGTTGGTTCTGATTATTTCCTCCATGGAAGGGGGTAAGTGAAGGAAAGAAGGGAAGAGTGACATAGGCAGGGCAAGTGTAGAGAAGATAGAAGGGGAACTAGTCTGATGGGAGTGAGATGTCAGGGATCAATTCTGGATGTGGGTGGACTGGTAGCACCCAGTGCGTCCCTGTAAGTCCAGCAACATATACCCTCCCTGAGTGTAGTTGCAAGTACTGGGAAGATGTATTTCAGTATGTAACACAAACAAGGGAAAAAAACCCAGTGTGTGACAACACCAATGTGTGGACAAGCCCTCGTTTCGCCTGTCTTCTACTAGTAGCAGTAAATCAAATGTTGTCTATTCACAGGGGGGAGCTTGCTCTGTCCCTGGATGTCAGTTCACATGCAAGCCCTCACCTACTACCTACAACGCGCTTTTACACAACCCCTAAAATCCGAGGCAAAGGGCTCCCAGATGCGGAGCTTAAAATTATTTTCCCACCAGCTCCGGACTTTAAAAAAAATTAAGTACAACCACGCCCACCTAAGTGCGTCCCAGCGCAATTTCCAAGTACCTGGTCTCCGAAGGTGAAAAATTTCTGATGCGGATTGCAAAGCAGTGAGTGCCGGGATCTCCTTGCTTCTGTTTGTTTGTTTTTGCCCACCCCCCACCCCTTTAAGAGACTGGAATGCTTCCCGGGGCAGCTCCCGAGGGCAGAGCGGAGGTGAGCCTGCATTCTTTTCTCCCTTCCCTCACGCAGACAGGAGCAAGGGAGTGCGGAGGGGTGGGAACACAGCAAGATGAGCAAACCCCCAAGATCTCTGGTCCAAATTTAAGTTGCCAGCGGATCTTAGGGGTCGTGTAAAAGCGCCGATAAAGCACCAATAATGTATAGATTTCTGGCCTTAAAGCAGGTTTAAGGGTAAAGGGACTGTATGGGTGTGAATTAAAAGAAATTGCTCAGGATGTTCTGATGGAAGGGAGAACACAAGCTTCATGTTATGGGGGGTGGGGGTGGGGAATCCATTCAGAATGAAACGGAATACCGTACAAACTAGGCAAGCTTCAGAGCTGCCTCCCAAAGATGCCAATATGCTGATCACCACCCTGGAGTCTGTCTAATAGTTGGCCATCTATTGGAGACAGAAGGAGAACAAAGGGCTAGATAGCTCCATAATTTAAGTATCTGGTTGGGGAGCAAGAGGTTGGGAGTTCGATTCCCCACTGGGCCTTCTGCAAGTACAGCCAGTCTTTGTGGCCTTGGGCAAACTGTACAATCCCAGGAAGACACCCCCACACACACACACCACAGAAAAAGGGAAGGCCAAGCAATTTCTGAGTATTCTCTAGGCAGAACATCCTGAGAAGGGATGTCATACGTCAGAACTGACTTGATGGCATGTGATTATTATCAAGGAGGAAATAATTGTGACCCAAGTGTAAATGATGGACCACCTATTATGTGTCTTTCATATGAATCTATAGGATCACACCGAATTTGTGTTTATAACCACTGATTGCATTTGACACTATGTTTTCAATGTTTCCATCACTCATAACTTTTACATGGAATTTTACTCTCTTTTGTAACTGCTAGCACTCTCTTGTAGCTTTAATGTAATATTGCTTTTTAATGCTGTAAGATGTCCCTCAATTCCCTGTTCTCAGTACTTGAACGTGTCTTAATTGTCTTGGACTGTATATTATCCCTCCTTACTGTAAGCCGCCTTGGGTCCTTTTCCAAGGAGAAAGGCGGGGTAAAATTACTCTAAAATAAATAAATAAAATAAATAAATGTCATTAAGAAATGGTCTTTTACTCCCCTCTCTAATTAATTAAATACAATGTTGGTTCATTTATCCTCTCCAAACAAACAAATCTGGGTTAAAATATAGCCATCATCTAGACACACATATATATTTAACAAGAGTAGACTTCTGGCTAGATGGTGTGGCACACATATCAAATGAATAAATGAATGAATGAATGAATGAATGAATGAATGAATGAATGAATGAATG
>JAHTLZ010000348.1:30501124-30516753 GCA_023846285.1 Phrynocephalus versicolor
TTATTATTATTATTATTATTATTATTATTATTATTATTATTATTATTGTTGTTGTTGTTGTTGTTGTTGTTGTTGTTGTTGTTGTTGTTGTTGTTGTTATTGTTATTGTTGTTGTTGTTGTTGTTGTTGTTGCTGCTGCTGCTGCTGCTGCTGCTTGAAATGATCTCCCCAGTGATTTCTGTCTTTCTAGGAAAATGCTGTTTGTGTACATTTGTGAATATTATTCATGGGCCACAGAGAGGAAATGACTGCTATTTGACAGAAATGGCTGAGGCAGTTTACATTTCAGGATTGCCACAGGATAGCCTAGTGATACTGTGACTTAGAAATATCTTGATTTCTGAGGCCATAGAGAAGAAAACCAGCCAGGGAGGCAGAAAGGGATTCTTCACCTTCCTTCCCTCCCCCTCCCTCAAGCCCTTTCCTCTTAGTCACTTTTTCCTCCGCCAGGGTTCCAAACAGCTCCTTGTGTGAAAGGCTTGTTTAATCTGTCGGGTTACGAGTCTTCTTGGAATGGTTAAAATGATGTCAGAGGGTGAAAATTACACCAGCTTTTGGTTCAGCTCAAAGGTTGTGCTCAAACAACTATGTAAACCATAATAAAAGAAGATTTACACTTTCTGATCCTTCCTTTCAAGTTAAATACATTCAGAGGACACGCAAAAAACATAGCACTGGAATAATAATAATTTAATTTGATAGAGAGGGGATATTTTTCTTTTTCTTTTTTTGTGTGGGGGGGTAGCATATGGTTCTAATTTTGAACAATGGCAGAGGGAAGACCTTTATAATGCACACAGCTACTGAATGGTGAGAGAGCCCCAACAAGGTCAATAATATTATGTTTTTACACCATCCAAAGGTCTGGTCCAAACTATAAAAGTCAACACTGTTCATCTCCCTTGTCCCCCTTTTTCATTTGGAGCGACTGAGCCTGCACCACTGCTCTACTCATGTCTCGTCTGTATTTCATTGATTTTAATAAGAAACGGCTCAGGCTCCATTGTGGTGAGAGAAACATCCATATTATCCCCATTTGCCTGGCAAAATGCTAGAAGACAAGGGTAAATGATGCCACACAGCGCTGTAAACCTGAATGACATACCCACAGCCAGTACATGAAGTGTGGTCACTCAATGCATTTGTATCTTGCACATGTGTTTCTGTATGAGGAGACAAGTCAAAGACTGTGCAGTCAAACTTATTTTTCTGTACAAATCCCCCTTCCTTCGGATCATTCCTAGTCAGTCTGTGGCTGCCCACAGGTTTAAGTGCCTGCCTACTTCCATGTAAGGTCATTTGATCCTGGTGTACATTTCTGCGTGGTAATCACCTGATTCCTGGGAAATACCATGGAGTGTGTCAAACAGAGCACAACTCAGATGGAGGCTTTTATTTGGAAACTACAATTGGTACAGAACGTCGCAGCCCATGTAGTTACTGGAGCTAGGCAGTTCAACTCTGTTGGGCTGCTTCTCCAGAGACTGCATTGGCTGCCCATTTATTTCCAGGCCAAACTTTCAATGGAATTCAAGGACCTAGAACCTCTGCTCCATGTGGCATCAATGGAAGGCATGGCTGACTGTGTTCCAACTAGAATATTGAAAATATTAGGGGAAACATTTTATTGAAAGCCCTACCTGGGCAAAAGTGACAGTTGGTGCATGCTTTGGTTGGTAATGCTTTTACTAAATTCTGCTGATCCCCCAGTTGGGATCACTCTTTGTTCTCCCCACTCCTCAAAGTACATATAGGGGATGTCTTGCTTCTGCCAGGCTTCTTGCCAGTGGAAAGGCATAGCACAGCAACAATTCCATAGCATAGGTTCATTCATTCCATCAGTGCCTGGAACTTCTTGCCTTACCTCTTAAAGTTCTTGCCTTAAAGGCGTGACTCACAGATAGGATCATGCTATGCTGAACATTCTTGGACTTGACCCTGGTTATTAGACCCAGCAGGAAGCATGACTACTGTGTGACCTACAATGAGCACCTTTCTTTTCTGTGCTGTAGAAATGCCTCTCTTGTGACACTGGATTTTAATTCTTAAATATATGATATCTCCAACACTCTAGTAGTGTTCAACATTCTCCTGGTACTGATGGACAAGTACTTAGGCCTAGGGATAATGCCTGAATCAGTTATCTATAACAGTTCTCCTGAACCTTATACATGAACAGAGCATTTTCTTTCCTGGATGGTGGGATATGTTTCTGAAAATATGGTGCCCTCTTAATTTAACATCTTGCTCAAATTATGCAAAACTTACTGGGCTCTTTGGAGAAGTTTCAATAAAACAATTAAATTAAATTGCACAAGCACAGTTCTGTGCTTACACACAATTATGTATGATAAACATATTTTAAGATCTGTCCCCCTCCCCCGAGCCTGTGCAAAACCGCACATTCTGAAAAGTACACAGTGAAGGAATCTCAAATATCGAGGGCTTCATGCTTTGCCGAGTTCTGTTTGTGCAGGAGCTGCCAGCACATCACAGGCTAGCAACGAAGTACAGGAAAGGATCTGTTCAGAAGTGGAGAAACGAGGCAGCCAAGATATTTCCTTTTCATCCCCCAGTATGCCAGAGCTTCCTCTTTCCACCTCCTGCTTCTTAGACTGCTATGATCTCGCACGCCATCTGCAACCACTTTGAGCTATTCTTACATGACTGTATATCTTAAGGTACAAGCAACATCACCTGAACCGCTTGAGCAGAGCTGAGAATATAATGGGGAGTAAGTTAGACTCTGTTCTCAAAATTGCACTGGTGGCTTGTTTGCCATTCATTGTGGGGGGTTACCAATCCGAACTCTTAGAAGGAGCCACCATATGCAACAGAATTCCTCAGTAGAGTTCCCTGGGAGGGCACCAGTTCAGGAAAGAGATCTTCTGCAGGGCTGGCCCAAGAAGATGGGCTGAGAGAAAGGAAAGGATCCTCTTCCACCCCTGCGGCCATTTTACTTATAGAAGCTGAAAGGGTTGGCAACTGAATCATATTTCCACACCGGGGATAGGCTCAAGGGAACAAATTAGCTCAAGGGAACAAATCATGTGGTGCGCACACAGTCTGTCCTTTACCATTGTGCCTCCGCCTTGCACAGTGTCTCACTCTGTCTAGTAGTAGAGCCTCCTCTAGCCTCCTTCCTTCCTTCCTTCCTTCCATGCTATGCACAGAAAGAGAGAGACACTAAGGCAAAGGGAACCAAGAAAGCAAGTGATGTCGTAGCAACGAGAGCGAAAGAGAGAGCCAGAGCGAGAGGTTGTGCAGTGTGGCAACCTCACTTTCCATCACTCTGATGGCCCAACACTGGCTGAGAACTTCAGTGGACTTTTCCCATAGGACAACAGCCCCTCAATGAAAATGTTTTCCCATTTCTGAGCTATCCTAGGTGTTTAGAGACAGAGGCCGCTAAATGTGCCCCTCCATCACATAAGAAACAGTTGGTAACGTGAGTCTAACTTTTCAGCTCTCTGAGAAGTTCCCTGAAAACTTATTTCTCACTCTTCGAACAATGTGTCTTCACCAATCACAATGACTTCTAGGACAAAAATCTCAGAATAAGTGATACAAGGGTCATTTCTGACATGTGGTGAGAGAAGCTATTTTCTTTGTTTTTCCTGAACCTTGAGATTTATATATAAAATCTGTCTTTGCTTTATAGCAAATCCAAAACTGACCATGAGAATGGTTGGAAAAATTTCAAATGTTCACCCATATCAAACTTTAATCATTGTTGCCTATAAAACAAAGGTGCAGAAGCAGTATTTCTCATGAGAGGAGCAAAAGACACTAATAAGAAGGTGTCACTTCTAACCTGATACACCATCTGCAGAAGTGCATCAGACTTTGGCCACAGGAGGAAAAGAAAGGGGGGGGGGAATCCCATTTTAACATTGAAAACAAAGTTATTAATGTGGCCGTTCTGAAAGCAATTTCACTTACATGTGGTAGGAAAAACGGTATTTTCCGTTTAGAGCTTTCTCTTTTCTGAGCCCCAAACATTTTATACTTTCATGAGTCTGTCTCCTAAAGGTGTGGAAAATCAAAAAGAGATGGACAGTGAGATAGTCTGGTTTTTTAAAAAAATGTTTGTCTGCCTGAAGTTGTTTTTTTATCATCACAATGATGGTAATGACTTCATATCCCCACTTTTGTAGAAGTGGTTGCCTTTCTATTCATTCAGAAGATGATATCTTAAAGAGAAGGAGCTAGGGTCTGCCTCCTTCCCTCAAAACAAAATAATATTACTAAACAATGTGTATTTCATATCGCTTCAGAATTCCAAATGTGAGCACATATAAATAGCTGCATATATTGTTTGGAGCTAAACTCTCGCTGGGAAAAATAGAGAAGTAATTAATTGGTGCAATACACAAAAGACTTTTTTTGGTAACCAGTACAGCTTTAATTACAAGTAATTGTTCTCAAAACCCTGCTGTTCACAAGTTCTACATTCTAGACAGTGATTATGCATCAAGACTCTAATCTATCACTTTCATTCTTTTAGTCATCAGGGGTATGTTCATCAAAGTCCTGTGTGTAATCCCAACAAGAAGCCAGGCACATCTTAAAGCCTCTTGTATTGAAAATTTGTCTGGTTTCATCCATTTTTAACACTTACACACAGACCAGACACATTTTGTTTGAAGCAAAGATGTACTATTCCATTCCGATGGTTTCAGGGTGCTTATGCCCCTTCTTGGGTGTGTAAAAAAACAACATGGTGTTTCCCGTGGACCTTGCGACGGAACATGGGTTTACCTCATGAATTTGTAATGCTGTGTTTTGAATAGCCAATGGTAAAGAATGTGGGCGGAGCTAGTTAAGATATATAAGCTAATGTACATGCAGATGTTGGTGTTGTCAGTTGGGACTTGCTTGCGAGTGAGGGTCTGGTTAGGGTATAGAAAGGGTCCCGCTTCTGTGCAGTTATGAACATACAGATTTGAAGAGTGATATTAATGTTATTTTCAAAAACATAGGTGTGATATAAGAGTGAAACATCAATTTAATATAAAGTTTTATTAAGCACTGAAACAGTAAAAGGAACATATTCATGAAACCCGTGTCTAACGCCTATTATTCACAATGAACCTGTTGTTTTATGTTTATAAACCTAAAGCATCATGTCAACGTCCTTTATAGAGGTGGCAGCGTGAAAAACCCGGTTTGTCACAGACCTGTCTTGGAAATAACCTTGTTTTGGAACATAATGCCTAGAGTGACCATTCTGCCAGTTGGGCAGTATAAAAATCCAATAAATAAGTAAATAAATAAATAATGCTCCATTCAGTGATCATTCTACAAGAGCCTCTTCACTGATGTCCATCTGCCCATGGAAGTCCCTGCCTACTGGGTTAGCTTCTAACAGGCTTTCACTTTGAAAAACTTACCAGATATTTAGTTGGAGAAATGGAGGGTGGGTGGATGGTTATCATGTTTGATTTTTTTTCTTTTCATTTTGCATATGGCTTTTTCTTGCAAGCCTCTAGATCAGGGCTGTCCAACTTTGAACAGGCCGAGGTCTACTTTTTCCAGATGAAAGTGTCTGAGGGCTACTACACTAGAACCTCTACTTACGAATTTTATCTGTTCCAAGAATATGCTCATACGTTTAGAAAATTGTAAGTAGAGCAGCAGTTTCCCATAGGAATGCATTAAAAATCAATTAATCCTTTCTGGAGGGATTCCTTCCTCTGCTCTGCACCAACAACTCAATTGGTCACAAGACAGTGGCACGCCGATCATCTGGCCGGTAGGGAGAGCAGGGGACTGTGCCCTGGCCCTTGAACTGCCCCGCTTGGCTGAGACAGTGGGCTGCAGACCCAGAGCTTTGCTGGGGCAGTGGTGGTCTTTGGGGGTGGGGGAGGTAGAGGTGGAGAACTTATCCCCTCACATTTTTATTGATGGCTGGTGGGCTACTTTTGAAGCCTTCATGGGCTACTGGTAGCCCCCGGTCTACATGTTGGACAGGCCTGCTCTAGATTATGATCTCAACACTTCGATGTTTTAATAAATTTTCAGTGATTCGTATGTCTTTTAACTTTGACTTGTTTTAAGGTTCTATGAGATTCCTTGAGTCCCTTCAGTGGGAGAAAGGCAGCATGGAAGTATAATAAATAAATAAATAAATAAATAAATAAATAAATAAATAAAGTGATTATATGGCTAGTTTTGCAGGATCACTACAGGAGACAGGAGGAAGAATGCAAAGCAAAGCAAAGCGTTCTGCTTATATACCGCCCCATAGAACAGAAAGCACTCTCTGAGAGATTTACAATTTAATTATGCAGGCTACACATTGCCCCTCCCTCATGCATGAGCTAGGTACTCATTTTATTGACCTTGGAAGGATGGAAGGCTGAGTGAACCTTGAGCCTGCTACCTGGGATTGAACCCCAGGTCGTGAGCACAGTTATTGCCTCCGTACAGCAGTTGAACCACTGCGCCATGAGAGTCTATGAAGAAGTGATTCACAGTTGAAAATCCTTGAATTCTGTGTTCTGCCTAATCCACGAAAACCATATATGATGCCCTCCATTCACTAATGAACACAGGGGCAGAGAACCCATTAAAAAGTTCTCTTACACATTCCTCTTTGAAAGAAACAGCAGATTTTGTTGCCAACAAGGGTTTCTCAGTTGATTGAACTCTGTTGTTCAGTTGTATTTCTCTCACCAGGTCAGCCCTAATATCAACTACATGGCATTACCTTATAGTTGGACTTTCTTGGCAAGCCCACCTCTGTTGTCTGAGACATGGGAAACGTAGGGGAATGATGGAGGAAGAAGGTGGGGACATTGTGAGTTTATAAAGTAAAATGTAAAATAAAGCTGGGCAAATGCCATCATTTTACTTTATTTATTAGTTATGTTTATATTGTGCCTTTCCTCCAGTAAACTCAAGTTGGTAATATTTGATGCTCCTTCTCACCATTTTATTACTACAGTGGTATTAATTAATACCACTATTAATTAATTCGTTCCAGATGAAATTATGTTAAGCAATTTTTCCTTTATACAAATTATGTTGTACAGATTTGCCCCATAGGAGATTCTGTTAAGCAAATTTCCCCTATCTCCGGAATTTTTTATGCCATACAGATTTTATGTTATACAAACCATTTGTTATACAACGGTCCACTGTACAAGCATTTCAAAATTCATCTGGGTATTTTCAGTATTTTCTTTGTTTAAGTAATTTCAGGCAAGTCCAGCTTATCATATTGTTTTAGCTTTATTTATCCACATTGTTTTCATGTCCCACATTTCAAAAATAGCAAGTCCAAAATATATTGAAGACAGTCATACAGTTATGAGGAAAACTATAGGAGCAAATAGGTGAAACCCGAAAGTCTTATAATTATTTAAAACTGTGAGCTCATATACTTAAAATACAGGAAAACTATACTTAAGCTTTAAGGAAATACTTAAGGCAGAAAATACAGGATGAAGAATACAATAAAATACCAAAATAATGGTTTAAGGGTTGTTGTTGTTGTTGGTGGTGGTGGTCAATATAGCAACTTTTAGCCCATAACGGTAGGAACTATATCTCTAGAATACATTAAAGTTCTTATTATAAAAGAAAGCAACAAGGATTGCTTAGCTCTAAGCCTATTAAGACACACAGGAAAATTTCTAAATGAAATTCACCCATTCTAAAATCCTGGAGTGGCTTCCTTATCTCTGTTTGGAAAAAAATGTCTCTTACAGTGGTTCCACATCACTCGCAGTTTAAAACTATGAGAAACAATGCTTATTTATATCATATTTTTTTTCATCTAACTTGCTTGGAAGCAATGGTTACCTCCCACCACTTTGTGCTCATGGTCATTTGTTTTTCCCTGCTTGGTAGCATCCACTTCTGACTATTAGCAGAAGAATAAACAAGCTGACATCACCTCCTTTGCTTTCAAGCAGTTAATTGCCTATATTTAGACAAATTACCCATCATATGTCAGGGTTTACTATTTTCATATCTCTGGTATAAACTGTGAATTAGAAAACAAAATGGCAGGCCATTGTCAAAGAAATATTATTCTTTTGATGTTCTCTAATCCAGACCAGTCAGTTGTTTTTAAAAACACATGCAGTAAACAACATTTTCAAGAAACAAGTTAAAAACTTACTATACTTTTAGGGCAATATCCAATATCTCAAACAGAAAAGGTATCAAACCCTGATACAACAACTGATCATACAAGAAGTCCAAATTGCTCCCACTTGCAAAAAGTAGATGCCAGCAGCAGCAAAGGAAAACAAACATGCAAACACCAAATTTGGTCAATAAATAAATAAATAAATAAATAAATAAATAAATAAATAAATAAATAAATAAATGTGGACTAATTCAAAATGGCTTTGGCATTGTGTGATCAGTTTTTAAAAGTGAATCTATTTTATCCCCACAGGATATTTCCCAGTATTTGACCATCTAGTTTCAGCATCCCCCCCCCCAAAAAAAATCTGGAACCCTGGTACCACAACTTTTCCTGCCATTGCCCAAAATGTTGAAAAGCATATTATTGGCCTTCTATAGTTTTCAGTCCTAAATCCTGTTGATTTCAGTGGGGTTTAGTTGTGCCTAATTTTATTCTGCTGCCCTGCCATTATCTTTTCCCCATAACATAATATCCAGCACCACTGTCTAAACAAGTTTGACTTATATGTAAGACGCAAGTAAACACTGCAGTGGACTTCCCTTTGCTCTCCATAATGTACAGTACCTTGATACTGCCTAGATGCCCTAAGCACACCCAATCTTGCCTGATTTCAGAAGCTAAGCAGGGTCAGCCCTGGTTAGTACTTGGATGGAAGACCACCTGGGAATACCAGCTCCTGCAGGCGCCCCGAGTAGGAACTGGCAAGCCACTCCAGTATTCCTGCCAAGAAAACTCCATGGACATGGGGTCACAAAGAGTTGGTCATGACTGTAATGACCCAGCACACACACACACACCTTGGTGATGGCTGCCTTCTCATTCTTTCCACCTGACTCTATATAGCAGGTACAGCTGCATTTATATTGGCTCAGTTGTGTGGGCTCTGTAGCTGTTTTCATGTTCAGGAGAGCCACCTTTAGTTCTATCCTCACACAGGAAATCAGCTGGAGGGACACCAATCAGAGGACACCTGATTGTAGGCTGATCCATCTGTCCTTCCCTTTCAGAATGGTGTTTCTCTTGTTACTCACATATGCGCAAACATTTTTTTCAACTGTAACTCCCAGAAAACCCTTGCAATTATGGCCTGATGTCCAAACTCTACCAAACCCTCTACTATGACTGCATGTTGCTGATAGAGATTGCCCTTTTTTGAACGGAGGACGGGAACAAGGAGTAAAACTGTGTCTCAGCTAGTGTTTCATTTGTTGCTACTAGAGATGGGTACGTTATGAAAAACAACACACTGTTTCGTTGTTTCATAATGTTATGAAACAAAACGAAACAGCAGACTGTGTGTCATCCCAAACCAAACTGAAATGATGTTTTTGTTTCGGGAGAAACCGAACCAGGGAGCCGACACCAGATCTTGCTTCAGCAGCAACATCTGCTGGCTGTTTCCCTGCTCAGTTCTTGCCCGCCACTGCCTCCCAGCTGGTTTTGACAGCTCAAGCTGTCAAAAAAATCTCAGCTGGGAGGCGGGCAGCTAGGGAGAACGGAACAGCCAGGCAACAGTAAATTCACTGCCTGACCCTAATCCTAACCCTAACCCTGCTACCCCCTCCTCCCAGGGAGGTGTTTTGAACAGGGAATGCTGTGGGCAATGGGGGCTGACCCCACTGCCCACAGCCCTCCTTGTCCAAGAACACTAACGTGGAGGAGGAGGGGAGCCTGGGAGAAGGAAGGAGGCAGCAGTGAATTTAAACAGAGCTTGAATTTACCACTGCCTCCTTCCTTCTCCCATGCTCCTCCTCCTCCCGGGGGGGGGGGGTTCTGGACATGGAGGGTTGTGGGGAGGGTGTGTCCCCTTCTCGACATTCCTCCCTGTAAAAAAAAAAAAACAGCTGGGAGGTGCTAGAAGACCAGGGGATTTCCTGCTGCTGCAGGCACTGAGTTCACAGCAGCAGGGAATCCCCTGGTCTTTCCCGAAACCATAGATGGTAGGTGGGGTGGCAAGGGAGAACGGAGCAAGCAGCGGGAAATTCAAATGGAGTGCTGCTTGCTCCATTCTGCTTTGCCACTCGGGCTCAGCCTCATGCTCTTGTGGTGTCGTGGTCTGGAGCCTTTAGAAAATCCCTGTGCCCCAAGAGTGAGCGGGGAAGCCTCTAGCCCACCACGCATTGTGATGGGCTATAGGCTTTTTAAAATGTCCTGTCACCAGAGCTCTTACTGGGGCTGGGGACATTTTAAAAAGCCTCTAGCTGAAGAATGGGCTTTTAAAAATGTCCCCCACCCCATCCCAGTGGTGGCGGGACCTTTTAAAAAGCCTCCAGCCGACCAGCCTTGAAGCTCTGAAGATCAAGAGAGAGATGGTGGGCAGGAGGCTTTTGAATTTCCTGCCGCATCAGCACTCTCACGGTTGCGACAGGGGATTGATTTAGTTTCTCATTTTGTTTCATAACAAAACCAAACGGATTGAGAAACAAAATGAAACAAAACATTATTTTTCCATTTTGTGCCCATCCCTAGTTGCTACACTGCCCCGTCACTTCCTTTGTGCAAGCAGAGGGAAGTGTGGCTTGCAATACAGCTGAGGAATTTGCAGTGAGTTCTGTTTTCAACAATAAATTTGCCTTCACCCATTTAGGGGTACCCCCATTTAGGGGTACATTTGGCCACACCAGTCATGTATATCTTCACATGCTACTGTAATCCAAAATTTGTGATGGTTAGTTTTCTTGCTGATCTCTGGTGTAATCCTAGTATTAATTAGGCCTGGGTGTAAACTAACAGAATTTCAGACCTCCTGTTTACTTCATGCTGGCATCGTTGTCATTGTCATTGTCGTCGCCTTTATGGCTCACAGCTGTTCGGATATGCTAACTTGAGACCTCTGGAGACTGTTCAAACCAGATTTGCAAGAGCCATTTTGGGCATTCCTACATGTGTCTCCAACATTGTCGTCGCCATCATCATCATCATCATCATCATGCCCTGCTTCTGGATTGACAACATTCTAATAGTAGGAGCTCCCCACAAATAGTTAAGCCAAGCAGAGAAAATCTAGAGAATGGGGCCAAGGTCAAGAATCCTATGTACTGTAATGTAAGCCCAGGGAGGAGGATCCAAAACCAGTAACAATCCAGGGTCTAACCAGCACGGTTGTAAACAGTCAGGAAAGTCCAATAAACTGCTGGACAGCTCAGCAAGTTGGGTATCTGAGTGCAGAACCAGAGGTTGGGAGTTTGGCTCTCCACTGTGCCTCTTTGATAGTCGATGGACTCCATGATCCACTGGGCTCCTTCCAGCTCTGCAGTTCTAAGATCATACATGTCCCAGGAGACTCAGCAAAGGAACAGCGAAGGAGGGTCTGGAGTTCAAAAGAGGCATTGTTTCCCACAGCCTCACCGTCCCAATGCTGATCCATATATCATTGAGTTACAGGAGTCCACCTCTCAGTTAAGCTCTAGGCATTTGGGCAGCTAAATTCCTTGTGTGAGGAAAGGCTTTCCCTCAAGCAAATCCTCTCAACCTTTGGGGAAGCCTCAGTTCATGATGAGTCTTTCCTTACTGTCAAGCACTTTCCCTGGGAGTGGGATGGGGGTGTCTCAAGCGGAGCCTGTGCCCTCAGTCTGCGTACACAAGGTCGGGGCTCCTTTTCTAAATCTGAAGCTGCTTGTGCCTGAGATGGCTAGCCTTTTGTACCCCTAAAGTTCCAGGATTTGTGGGATCAATCCAGTTCTTATTGCCTTCTTAGGGGATTCCACTGCATTCTTGCAGGGAGAGACCTCAAATGGCAGCAAGACAAATAATTTTACAGGTAGGTTACATATGCAGCCATTAAAAAACAGGATCCCATTCCACCTGTCAAACATGATAATCAAACTTTTGTTCCAGCATCCATTTCAGGAAGCATCAGGAACTGAACACATCATTATGTTGCTTCCACTCTGCTGCCCTGGAAAAAAAAAACACCTATGTATGCTCTGGAGCTTTAGATACTGATGCTCAGGTCTAAAGTCACTGCTCTTGGACTAGTAGAAATACAATGGCTGGATTTAACCCAATAAATTTTTGAAGATAAGCACAACACTCCAAAGTACTGCCTACTGTCTTTTTGTCATTTCCCACCCTGCCATCTCTACTTTCTTTCCTTCATTAAACAAACAAACAAACAAACAAACAAACAAACAAACAAAAAATCCAGAGTTGCCTTGTGTGCTTTTAGTTTCCTATCTCATGATGGTGTCTCCATGGTTTTCTTCTGTTGCTCCCGAAACAGGAAGGAGCCTCCTCTGAATATGGTCCATAACAAACTGGCAAGGCTCTGAGATTGGTTGCCAGTAGGCTTTTTGGCACTGCTTATGTCACAGCATTGAAACAAGTTGATACGATTAAGGTGATTGCAAGGGAGCCAATTCCAGGCTTTTCCTATTATTACCTCATGCAAGATATTCACTGGTTTATTATCTGCAGTTGGATCTTTTGTTTTTGTTTCTTCATTTTGAAAGCCTCATGAAGCCAATGCAAATCTTGTAATAGCACCCTACTTATAATTGCATAACATGAGGCACATCAGCTTAGAAGTAAGTCTGTGGAGTTTTAAAAGGTTTCATCTCTGGTTGGGTTGCAACCTAAACTACATTATTAGCACGGCATTCCTATACCTGTTTACTCAGAAATCAGGCCCATTGAATTTCTGGGGACCAAGGCCCAGGTAAGTTCACAGCTGTCCTAAAATTTATCTATTATTTATTTATTTATTTGATTTATTTGATTTATATACCGCAACCATGTAGCAAAAAAGCTGCTCTGGGTGGTTTAAACACAAATAAGCAACAGCTTCGAAAGAAACGTCCCTGACGGCAGTTACAGAAGTAGAAAAATTGGTTGTTGTTGTTGTTGTTGTTGTTGTTGTTTTATTCTCGGAAGCAAGGCGGGCTTTTTGCCATGAGCTTCAGACTAAAATGCTGACAGGGAGCAAGTTCCACTGAATCATGTAGGACAAACTTCTCAGAAAGATAAATGCACAGTATGTGTGTGATTACACAGGCATTATAGCTCACATTTTGGAATGCTCAGGGTGTGTCCAGTGCAAACCATTTCCTAGCAGTCACATGACATATGAGGAATAGACTCCAGCTTGACCTGGATCCATTCCCAAGCGAAACTTTTTGATTCAGCAGTAGGGCTGCTACTTTGGGGAGCTGGGCTGGGCTGGGCTGGGCTGGATCAATTTCCCAGCAGACCGAAGAGTCACTTTAGGAGAATTTGCTCCTTAAAAATGGACCCTTCCCTGTGCAATCATGCACACACTTTCCCAACTGATACCCAAAAGGGCCTGTCAAGAGTTTATGATTTGAGAGTGAGTGGATTGGGGTACAAAGGACCTGCTGAGGTCAGTGGGAGGTGAAATGAGCCGTTTGGCTTTCTGTTTTATTCCTCCCCCCACCCCACACACACTTCCTGCTTTCATGACCTCACTCTCCCCTTACTTTTTCTCTCAAAGTCTCCCTTGGAACCTGCGGCTGTTGGAGGCTGTTCTCTCCTGACTAAACAAGTTAAACAACAAACATGCCAAAAAGAATGCATGCCCTGCCGTTGGGCTAGAAAGGTGCACAATAGCTCTTAAAGGGGAAGGATATCTTGATCTAAATATAAACTCTTGTGGAGGAGGTATTTTTTTTCTGATCCAAACTATACCATCAGTGATTCATATACCATATCTATATGTCAGTGTGGACAGACTCTTTAAGTCCCCTTTCATCACTGCTAAAATTATTGCACTGGTGATTTCAAACTAAGGTCATATGGATATAATAACAGTAGCCCTATTCAAGCTTTCAAAAAAAGGGGGCAGGGGGTTAACATGAGAAAGGGAATTTCAGTCCCATTCTTCTGCTTGCCACTGTCTCCATGGGGACACAGACTGTCTAAAGAAGAATGCTTTTGCTGTGGGGGTCTTCCCATGCAGTTGGGAAGCTTGAAAAGCTGGACTTCCTGACTGTATGGAGAAGCTCTACATGCCACAGGTTGTCTCCCTGTCCAGTTGCCCTTCTTTAAATGTGGACTGTGCCAGGCAGGGGCTGGCACTGAAGCCCTCACCCTGTCTGTGCTTTCATAGGAACACTTATCTTGTTTACATTAAGTAGATTCTTCATATGAAAAGAAGAGCCCACTGCCACTTGGATTTCTACAGACTTTCAGGTTCTCAGGTGTGTAGATGGGGCAAGAATCCTTAATCAAAGCAAAGACTTTGCTTGAAGGTAACAGTGGGCCTTTTTACACGACCCCTAAGATCCGCTGGTCCCTTAAATTCGGACCAGAGATCTTGGGTTTTTTTCGCTCTTTGTGCGTTCCCACCCCCTCCGCACGTCCTGGCTGCTGGCTGCATGAGGGGAGGGAGAAAAAAAGGGAGAAAAGAATGCACTCTTACCTCCGAGTGCGTGGAAGTTGCTCCGACTCCCCCCCGTTACTTCCTGGTTCCTCTTAAAGGGGCGGGAGGCAAAAAACAACAACAAAAAGAAGCAAGGAGAGCCCGGCACTCTCCGCATCAAAATTTTTCACCATCAAAGAGCAGGTACTTGAAAGGTACGCTGGGTCGCGCTTAGGTGGGTGGGGTCGCACTTAATTTTCTGTTAGCTCCGGAGCTGGTGGGGAAACATTTTTAAGCTCCGGAGCTGGGAGCCATTTGCAGCGGAGCTTAGGGGTCGTGTATAAACGCCTAGTGTGTCCATATTCCCAGATGGATCTGAAATCACATTGATAGGGCACCCTGTTTTAGAGCTTGAAATGAGACTTTGCTACGCTGAATGCTGAGCTAGGACTTTTCTCGATGGTTACATTGGAAGTTGTCCTAAATGGCCCAAAGGTGTTAGAATACACTTGTTTGTTGCTGTTGTGCAGAAACAAAGCAGACAGGAGTCTACAAAAGGATAGTGTGATGGGGCTGGGCAAGGTGGCTTCTCCTGGTTTTCTGTAAGTGGCCATTTGTAACTGTTTTCCTCTTACTTTACATCTGAACATCTTGAGTTATTACTTCTCATTCGTAGCCCGAAGCTCACCTGACTAGCCTTCTACATCATTGGTAGCATAATTATCACACATTCCTGCAAAAATAAATCTTTTCTGATTTTGATAAATGAAAACTGATTCCTAAATTTAAGGTCAGAGTTGGATTAATACTCTTATTTTGCACTGCCACCAAAGGTTCAGGGTGCATGCAAGCATTAATAAGAGGAAAAGACTAAGCTGCAGGATACATTGAAAATGCTGCTGAAACAACTCTGAAATTCTTGGGCTACTAAATATCAATGCATATGCGAAAGTGTTGTTCAAAGACATCTAGGATCAGTCTGAATGTATTGTTAGAAGGATAGAGATTAATATCTGAACTAGAGATGGGCACGACTCAGGAAAAAAACTTCGTTTTCGTTTTCTTTTTCGGCTAGGGTCCGAGTCGTTTCGTTTCCGTTTTTGCGAAAAATCGGAAAAAATTAGTCGTTTCGTTTTTCGTTTTTTTCGT
>JAHTLZ010000348.1:30517253-30528397 GCA_023846285.1 Phrynocephalus versicolor
AAACGACTAATTTTTTCCGATTTTTCGCGAAAACGGAAACGAAACGACTCGGACCCTAGCCGAAAAAGAAAACGAAAACGAAGTTTTTTTCCTGAGTCGTGCCCATCTCTAATCTGTATCTCTCAAGAAAATGGAGAGGCTTTGAATCTAGTAGAATTTAAAGCTATCACCTGCCTAGCCAGCAGCAGAAACACTACTCACAGTAGTCTACACTGTGGAGTAATTTGAAGTATAACAAGGGTCTCCAAAATGACCATCAGTGAGGCTCTTTTCCACGCTTGGAGGGACACTTCTAAAGCATCATAAGAACATAAGAACATAAGAAGAGCCATGCTGGATCAGGCCAAAGGCCCATCTAGTCCAGCTTCCTGTATCTCACAGCGGCCCCACCAGGTGCGTTTGGGAGTGCATGAGACTAGATATCTGTCTCCTGATACCACTCCCCTGCATCTGGCCCTTGAAGTAACCCGGTTTAAAGCCTGGAGACTCCACATCTCCATCATGGTTTGTAACCTGTGATGGACTTTTCCTCCAGGAATCTGTCCAATCCCCTTTTGAAGGCATCCAGGCCAGATGCCATCACCACATCCTGTGGCAGGGAGTTCCATAGACTTACAACCTCCTTGTCTAACCTCTACAAAATTGTGCATTTAGGACTATTCTTAATGTCTGTTACCACCTTTTGGATTCTTTATTAAGCAGAACGCTTGCTAAATTCTGGTTTCAAATTTAATCTAAACTCTTCTCATTCATAAATAAATGATGGCATGAGTACTCCTCTGTTTGCTCATTACTGGGAATAGGAAATGATTCCTCTTTCTAGTACTTTTGGAATTGTTCTCAAAGTTATTCATCCAGCAACATTTTAAAACATGTTAATCTGTTGGCTTCAATACTGGATGGCTTTGCCATAAGTGAAACATACTATATGCTGCTTTAAGGTCAACTTTGTACAGGTCCCGTAGCAGGAAATTAGCCATTCTTGAAGCCACAGTACCACACACAGGATGACCTCTGTATCTGTGGAATCGGTATCCACTCCCTCACTTAGCGGCAGTCTGAAATTATGGCATATTGGAAAAGAAAAAAAAATCCAGGTATATGCATTTCCATGATGTAATTACTGGAATCGGCTGCCAGAGGGAGCCAGTGATCGTTTTATTTTTAGAGTTCACTATTATCCACAGTTTTCAGCATCCACAGGGGGCTTGGAATAAATCCCCAAGGATATAGGGATCCTATACTACCACAGTAAAAAGCTGGGATTCCTTGTTTCAACTGGAGCTGATCGGCAAAAGCTACAATAGTTTTCATTTTATTTTTTAAATCCCACAACTGGGATTTTATTTTATTTTTTAAATCCCACAACTATTTGCATTGCAATGTAAAGTGTTACCATGCCTGGTTGAGTAACAGAAGTAGAAGAAGGGACAGAAATTAAGTGACCTACTGTAGAATAAACAGAGATAAATAATTCACATTCTCATTATAAAGGAGAGTGCCACTCTCAGATAGAGCTGAGTGCCTGCTTTTATGTGAACTGGTCTGGGGTGGCTATGTTTGGTAGCCCTAGCCCTGTAATTGCGTATTAATATTAACCTCCAAATTGTTGTCACGAATTACCCATCTTGCTAACGTCTTCGGCAGTAGCTGAATTCACACCATATTGTTTAGTCCTCCTGGGCATTTTAATAATCATGTAATAGAAATGTTGGACAGCTTGAGATGCTCTTTGTATTCCTCTCTGAAAAGGTCTTTAGCGGAATGTCTTTAGCAGGCAAGCTTGATAGAATGTGCTGTAGGAAAGAGAGAGAGCGAGAAAAGAAATCCGCCTATTTTAGTAATATGGGGATGTTTCATTAGTTCAGCCAGCAGCAAAATGATATGATATTACATTTGAAAAGGAATACAATTAATAACAATGAGGAGGTTGGGAGTGGTAGGGGGTGACAGAGTTTTAGCTCTCATAATATAGCTGGAGGAATTGAGCAAGGTGTCAGGGCAATTAAACAGAGGCGATGACTTCCTTTGTTTTCATGGGTAGAAAATCCCATTACACTACAGCTTCATTCACATATGCATGCACATCAGTGGACAATTTGTCACTGTTTGGTTTCCAGCTGAATGTGTGGACTGTCTCCACTTCAGAGTGTTGTGTTTTTGAAATGATGTAACATCGGGATTTGGGAGAAATCTATTACAGATAGTCATACAACCTTATACCGTGGACCCTCGTATAACAAACGGTTTGTATAATATAAAATCTGTACAACATAAAAAATTCCAGAGATAGGGGAAATTTGCTTAACAGAACCGCCTATGGGTCGAATCCGTACAACATAAAAATGGTCACAATTAGGGATTACTCTGTTTTCAATGCAGTCCTGTGGGAAATTTGTAGAAAGGGAAATTTGCTTAACATAATTTCATTTGGAACAAATTAATTCCTTTATACAAGGTACCACTGTATAGTCTGTTTATACCTTACTTGCAGAGTAATGAAAACGTGGTGTTATTCAGGGGGGAGGGGAGTAGCAACTTTAAAGGTAATCTGGGATAATCTTTTACATGGAGGACATTTTAATAACTAGTAAGAAAATAAATTGATGATTTCTAATGTATTTTTTCTTAAAGAATGGTAACATTTTCTCCTTGTGAGTGGACTGATTATTATTCAAATCTATTTATAGATTCAAACTTACTGACAATTGAGTCTATTGGCCAAATCCCTTATTATGCAGTCCCCTCATGGTCCCGAGTTTCTGAACAAGAGGTCTTAGAACTTATTGCCTCCCTAAAATCAGGAAAGGCCACAGGATGAAATGGAATCCCAACTAATCAAATAAAAAATAATCTGCAATGGTGGGTGGAACTCCTGGCTTGGCTTTTTACTTTAATTGACCATTTTGGTATCCTTCCTAACTCATGGCTAACATCTGTAATAATCCCAGTCTTTAAAAGGGGCAACCCAAATTCCCCAGCCAATTACGACCCAATTAGTTTACTCTCTATACTTGGCAAGTTATATGCTAAACATCTTGCGAATTGTCTCATAAAATGGATGGATAATTGCAACCTGCTGGGGAAGGAACAGGTAGCCTTTCGAGCGGGATCCTCTACACTTGATCGCTCACTCCCTTTTGCGTTTTTAGCTGAGAAATATTATCTCCACTTCCATGGTAAACTATTTGAAGCCTTTATTGATCTCTGAGGAGCATTTGATTCTATCAACCATTCCTTACTTTGGAACAAACTGGCCAATAAATGATTAGATCCTCATTTACTATTTCTGATACAAAAATTGTACTCTTAACAATAGCTCTCAAATTCAGGTTAATAATAAAGGTTTTTTGACTAAAGCCATATCTGTCCTCAAAGGTCTCAAACTGGGCTGTGTCCTTGCTCCCATTCTTTTCAACCTATTTATGTCTGACCTACCAGACTACATCACCACATGCAAACATCAAGCTCCTAAGATGAACCAATCTTCTGTTCCATTATTATTATATGCCGATGACACTGTTCTTCTGCTACTAACTCAGGTCTTCTACAACTACTCTCAGCCTTTGCAGGGTATTGCTCCAGGAATGTCTTAACTATTAATACTGAAAAATCTAAGATCTTGATATTTTCTAAATCCTGGAAGCCCACCTGTTGGAAAATTAATGGAAAGCCAATAAAACAAGTAAAACCCTTTTGATATTTAGGCTCATTGTTTCATTATAAATTATCATGGTTTTACCACCCTAAGGCGGCAATCTCCTCATCTATGAATCAACGTTCTGCAATAGCTTGTTTTCATTTCCACAGTGGTCACCATCACCAATATGTCCCTGCAGCACTCCAGGTTTTTCAGGCTAAAATTACTAATCACCTTCTCTATGGGGCCCCTGTATGGATTGCAGCAGCTAATTATGAGATAGATGGCATAGCTGCCTCTTTTCTATGCAAGATCTTAGGAGTCCCAAATGTGATCAGACTTGCAACATTATTAAGTGAACTTGATCTTCATTTTCCAACTACCCTTGCTTGGGTATCTACCGTTAAATTCTGGCTTCATGTACACTTTCTAACCCCCTCCCCCATCTCTGCTGACTGATCTATTAAGAGATTATTACACTACCACTTGGAGCTCCCTTATTAGCTTCAAAATTACTTCAATTGGTATTAACCAGGATTCTCTGACTAATTGTGGAGAAATTCAACTTTACCATATCATTCGTCAGAGAATCCTTCAAACTCTGGCAGCTGATTCCAACTCAGTTTGCTCTCCCTGCTTATATGGGCTACTCCCTCTTTCTGTATCTGTGACTAATTATTTTTCCAATCTTACCAATCTTCTATGGTGCAGGGCGTTCATTTTGGCCAGATTCAACATCTTCCCCTCTGCAGTTCTATTTGGCAGGTTTCACAGTATTCCCTTTGAGAATCAACTGTGTAAACAGTGTTTAGTTGAAACAGATTCAGTTGTACACATTCTACTCTCCTGCCAAAAATACAACCATCCCTGCCAACAGTTATTGAGCTCTGATATCTCTAACTTCTCAGGTTCCTCTGAGAGCCTAACCCGACTTCTCTTAGCTGACAAACAACATGAGCTGACTGAGTGTGTAGCTAAATACCTAGCTATTGTGATGTGTAAGGATGATTCCTTAAGAAGAACCTTGCTGCAATCTGATTGTGCTCATTATATATTATCAGGAATTCATATGTTTAGTTTAATGCCAATAAAGCTTTTGATTGATTGATTGATTGATTGATTGATTGATTGATTGATGACTTTAGTTGTGAGTCTGGGGGATGAACCTCCCAGAATCGCCTATGGGGTAAATCCATACAACAGAAAAATGGTCACGATTAGGGATTATTCAGTTTTCAATGCATTCCTATGGGAAATTTGTACAAAGGAAAATTTGCTTAACAGGATTTCATTTGGAATGAATTAATTCCTTTATACAAAGTACCACTGTATACTTAATTAGAAAATTGAGTTGATGCAATTCTTTGTCTAGTTCAGTGGTGGCGAACCTTCGGCACTCCAGATGCTTTGGATTACAGCTCCCAGAATTCCAAGCCTGTATTGCCAATGAAAAAGTACTGTGGGAGTTGGGGTCCAAAACATCTGGAGTGCCAAAGGTTCACCACCACTGGTCTAGTCTGAGGGCTGGTCACTTTCATGAATTGAGCTTGGCAAATACACTAATCTGGTTGTTCATGATGATATTTGTTCATTTTTTGGTATGAACCCCCCCCCCCCCAACTATGAAGTTTCTGGAAAATTACTGGTTCTTTGTTTTGGTTGGTTCATGTTCATCCAAAACCAAAGAACCTGAACTTTCCCAAACCAATGATCTTTTAAAGCAATTTCTGTATATCCTGGTTTGTTTTCCCCATCCCCTTCCTGCTGCCACCACTACCTCCGCACCTAATAGCTGCCTCTTTTTAAAAAAATCCCAAACAAACCAATTCATGGTTTGCTTGGGACAAGTTATGAAGTTTGTGGTTCGTGGACTTCAGCAAACCATGAACCAAGATGAACCAACATTTTGCTAGTTTGTGCCCATCTCTAGTTGTTAAGAAGTTCAAAGAAAGATCTGAGGCAAGGGTCCACCTTCTGCAAAAATAAAAGGTTGGGTTCCTATATGTGATTTTATGAGTTATTGAGTACTATTCCTTTTGCATCAAAATGGGATTGTTTCAAGCTCAAAGTCATATTTTGTTGCAGAAAGCTAATGTAGACTTATACAACATTTGAACTGGAATGCTAAAAGCAATGTCCCCATATTTCAGCCCCTTGCCCTCTACAGGGGTTTGGTTTGGTTTGGCTTGGCTTACACACAAAATATGGGACAAAAAAGGTTAAAACAAATCTGTTGGATTTTGCCACTAGCAATCCTTCCCCTCCCCAACCCCCACCCCACCAAAAAAACATATTGGACTTGGGGGAGGTTTCCATGCTATTTGGAACCAATTGTTATATCAAGAAGTTGAAGTGACATAGTATGTTGCCTCCAAGTTGACCCCTTCCAGGTGGGTCAGTTGTGTTCCCTCTAGGTTTAGAATATATATTAAAAAGTACATTACACCTTTGGATAACATATTTCAGTTTTCTTATGGTCAGAAAACACCTCACAACATAGTCAATGCACGCATTTAAAAATCTCGGTGCATGTGTGTTTATTAGCAATACATGATGACAATGGCAGCTGATCACTGATGATAGCAGACAAAGTACTGCAATGGCCTGCAGCATCTCTGGACCCCTGAACTATGGTGCCTGAAAAGGAAGCAGATAATACTGCCCTGCTAAGTTGGCAAATAAAGATCACTGGTCCCTGGTATTTAGTCCAGACTTTGGCAACCCAGAGGCAGCAAAACACCTGACAGTTGTAGCATCTTGGTGAGCTCTTCCCTGCAAGACTAACAGTTCTACAGGACCTCAATTCACTTCATTCTTGATGTATTCGCATCATTCTGGAATAGCACAGCTAAGGAAAAACACAAATATCTGACCAAATGGAATTCTAAAGCAAATGCCACTTCTTGGTCTAATTAGTTTAGCACACTACAAATATACAGTCACATTCCCCTTCCTTAAAACTTCACTGGAATGAACCCCACACTGTGTCATAAGTATTTCTGGGTGGATAATTTCACCACGCCAGTGCAAATGAATGATTAAAAATAGAAACTTGCAAGTCTTTGTAACCCATTTATTTGGGTAGATGCATAAAATTGTTTGTACAAAACATGATATAGACCTTTGTAAAGAATAATGCAGCAATCTGTCCCAAACTGAATCTGCTTTATTTATGATAAGAGTTTTTGCCATCTAAACTCTTTTATCTTTTATGGTTGGTGCATTTTATTTCATCGCCATTTCTTAAAATTAATTACCTTATTGCTGCCCTATATTATTGAAAACCATTTACTCCATTATGACTAGGGACCATTGATTCAAGAATAAACTGTGTTTGTTTGTGTGCATTAACACTTGGAAACAAATCCAATTTATTTTAATGAGATGTACGGCAAGATAAGTGTGTCAGGATGAAACCCAGATTTTTAGCTAATCTTCAGCTGGTGAGAAGTAGAGATGGGCAAAAATCGAAAAAATGACATTTTATTTTTTGGTTTTTTTGTTGCGGGTCCATTTCGGTTCGTTTTTGTTTTTTTGTGAATTTTTTGAAAAAAATTCATTTCGTTTTTTCATTTTTCATTTTTCATTTTTACCCGCGGCTTAAAGCATTTCTGCGCGTGGACGTCCCCCAACGCCCCAGACCAGAGGGAAAATACTAAAAAAATGATGCTGGCAGAGACACAGTATCGACTAGGTACGCAGAGAGGCTGCAAAGGCAGCGGCGGGCGTTGCCCAGGGCATAACGCAGATGCAGAGTGACTGCACTGCGGGGCAGGGGAGGGTACTCACCGAGAGATACGCACGCACACAGGGAGGCTGCAAGAGAAATCTCTTCTTTCTCTCCCCTAAGAGCCAGGCTGCAGCCAGCAGGAACACAGAGACACACACCTGCCTGGCTGGCCTAAAGTAACGAATCACAGAGACAGCAATCCCACCCTAACTCCCACCAGAGACTGCAAGGAGGACGGGGGCTGCCAAAGCTTTTTGTGCCCTCTGTGGCTGCCACACCTACCAAGTCTGCAATCTGGGCATGCTATGGTTGAAATTGTCCAAGAATTTACATGATCCCATCACATGGCTTGCATCCATCTTGTGGCTGGAATCCATTTTGTGTCATCCCTACAGGGAAAAGAAAAAATACATCGCGATGGGAGAAAGACAAAAACTAACGTTTTAAGGACTGCAACCCCCGGTAGGTAATAATTCCAAATAATTATCACTGCGTTTTTACGGATGTCCAGGGCATTTTAATACCCAAGAAATCAATATTAGGCATCTGGGAGCCATTTTGGGTCAATGTCCCCTAACTCCTCTTAAAGGTAAAAAAAAAAAATGCAGCGATCTGAGAAAAGACATAAATGCATGTTTTAAGGACCCCAACCCCCCTGGTAGGTATTATCAGGCAGAATAAATAATTATTGCTGGGTTTTTATGGATATTCAGGACATTTTTTAACATTTAAAAACAGCTCATTTCACTGTGTGTCGCCATTAATGAAAATGAAACATAACGAACCTAATTTTCGTGGTTCTGTTCGGTTCATTACAATTTCATCACAATTTTGTTATTCGTTTTTTACGTAATGAAATGAATACCGAATAACGGAAAAAAAAATTTTCGTTTCATGCCCATCTCTAATGAGAAGCATTGGCCAAATCAAAGCTAGAAGGTGAATTAAACTCCATGTGTTGGCACTTAATGTGCTAACTGACTGTTTGGATACAAAGGTAGCGAACAGGTATACGTAAATGTTGTTCAACATCTGGGGATGAGGAGGTTAACCAATGACAACACTGCCATTCATAAGTAATACATTACAATTTTGCAGGCAATAAATTTCTAATTCGAGAAGCTCCAGGTGATTCTTAGCTTTCACTGCGGCTTGGTTAATATACCACTAGGCGAGGCACTTCTGCAGCTCGGAGTCCTGTTTCCTCAAGGTTTCCAATGGCCACCTCATGCTTCCTATGGACACTGTTTAGTCCCTGCATATATGCAGAGGCACACATTCTTTCAAACAATTAAATCACCCCAAACTGCTCAGGGACTGTGGCCCTGCGAATGTTATGTGAGCAGTTCCCCTCCCCTGCTAAGTATTATTGACAAATCCATCAAAGGCAGTGATGCATTGGTTTCCACCTTACCTAGAAGGACACTAGGGCAATGGCGACATGCTGTCACCGTGGTAACTGCTGCTGAAGTGAACAGCCTGTTGGGATAGGTGACCTCTTTTGGCAGCACGCCTGGAGATGTAGCAGCCACATGGCAGCCATGTTCCTCCAGGCCCAGAGGAGAGGCCTAGAGCCCTCCGATTGATTCATTAGGCCTTAAAGGGTATCGATCACCCCAATTTGCACAAATTTATTATATTGATATGAGGACTGATTAACATTTTGTGCCAGACTGGTTCGATATGTGCTTGTAACAGCTTTTAATGATTAATTGACTTTTATGATTCCATCTCGGTGCTGTCAGTGAGCTGTGAACTGTGGGCTGCCTCATTCCCCAGCTGCCTCTCAAGTGGCAGAGGGGCAGTGATTGAATACCTCTGAAATTAGTGTCCTTGCTGTCTCATTTTATGAAAGATAAATGCTATGACATTTAATGCAGACCTTAATTTAGAACAGAACGAAGCCGATCATTTTGCAATTTAATCATAAACAGGTAAATATCAGAACTTGTTTAGCATTTTACACGTTAAGTAGACAGATGACAGCGGCAAGGCCACGCTTTTCATGGGGGAACGTTAGAGGTAAAATAAGGCGACAAGGACCACCATTATCACACTTCTATACATCTGAAGCCATAGGCACATTGATAATATTAGCAGCTGCCTTCCATGTAAGGTTTCCAGAAGAATCTTTTACTCATACCCACCCACTTGGCTGATACTTTGCTGTGGTTGTAAGGGATGATGACAAAGAGTGGAGAGCCATACATTTTGACAGCTACATGCAATCAATCTGTACAAACAAAACCTTTTTATTCCCCGAGGAAGAGGGGTGAATGAATGTAACATTTTGTTAAGTGTCCCAAGCCATCAGAAAAGGTGCATTCAGCCTCTTGCTCGGGCAGTTCCCTCCTGATGCCTTCAAATCCAAGCCTCCGGCTCCAGTTTGAATCCCATCCCATATTTTTATCCCACCTTTCTCCTTGAAAAATGAGACCTACAACACTGAAGGACAATATTGAAAGTTGAAGACATTAAGTATACAACAGCTGTTGACCACATCAAGGACAATATTCAAAGCTGAGAAGGGTGATTGTGAAGAGGCATCTGACATCATTAGAAAGGCAGTATTAAAGCTAAGAACAATAAGTAAATAAATATAGAAAAAAGCCACTCTGAGAAATGGAAAACACAAAAAAGGAAAGCGCAAATATTGCTACAAATCCAGTCCAAGAGCAATGCATAATAATCCATCTCAAAATCAAATAACGCATATCTATTTACTGAGGGGAAGCTTGCCTGAACAGAAATATATTTGCCTGCTTGAAGAAGATCAGCAAAGATGGGACAAACCTGACCTCCTGTGGGAGGGAGTTCCAAGGTCTGGGGAGGAGCAATAGAGAGGATCCTCTTCTATGTCCTCATCAGATGCACCTGTGAAGGTGGTGGGACCAAGTGAAAGGTTTCTTCTGATAACCTTAGTACCAAGTCAGTTCACAATGGGAGAGATGGTCTTTGAGATAGTTTTGACCCAGGACATTTAGGGCTTTAGAGGTTAAAAACAACACTTTGAATTGTGCCCGGAAACTGGTAGCCATAACAAGGGTGTTGTTAGATGATCTCTGTAACAAGCTCTAGTCAGCAATCTGGCTGCTACAGTTTGGACCTGCTGACGTTTCTTGACACTTTCCACTAGCAGCCCCACATAGTGTGTGTTAAAGTTATCTGGCCAGGAAGTGACTAGGACATGCATCATAGTGGCCAAGAAATGGACATAGCTGGTACACTAGTTTTAATTGTCCAAATGCTCTCCTGGCCACTACTGAGACCTGCTCATCCAGCCTCAACTATGAATCCAGGAGCACCTCAACCTTCACACCTCTTTTTTTCAATTGTGAGTAATCCCATCCAATACATACAGACAAGGCTTCAAACATACACACATAACAGAGGCTTGGTGGCATTCATGCAGACACTTCTGTATTCTCACCTCATTCATTTATTCATTCATTGCCAACAGGAGCTCAGGCCCGAACCCAAAGTGAGATGGTGCCTATTTGTCCTTGTGGACTCTTTTATTGACCCCAAAATAATGTGTGGGTCAGAAGACATCTCATACATTTCTCATAAGTTTCATTATTCTAGTTCTCAGTTCCAAGTGTACAGTGTGTGAACAAAATCGGGGGAACTTATACTTTGAGGGTAAGCTGTTTATAATGCTTATTTTAAAGCAAAGATTCACACACTTTTTTAAAAAATGCACTATTTATTTATTTATTTATTTATTTATTTATTTATTTATTTATTTATTTATTTATTTATTTATTTATTTAT
>JAHTLZ010000348.1:30528407-30543426 GCA_023846285.1 Phrynocephalus versicolor
TATTTATTTATTTATTTATTTATTTATTTATTTATTTATTTATTTATATCACACCAATTTCCCAGAGGGAACTCTGGATGGTTCACATAAAAACACAAGAAATCCACAGGATAATAATAGTCATTGAGAAAACAATAAAGGGGAAAATACCCAACAACAATTAAACAAATTAAAAAATAAAAATAAAAATAATTGGCAAGAGGCATAGGACAACTAATGATAAGTACAAATCACACACACACAAAAACAGTGATACAGACCCTAGCGCAGTGATGGCGAACCTTTTAGAGACCGAGTGCCCAAACCGCGATTCAAAACCCAATAATTATTCACAAAGTGCCAATACAGCAGTTTAACCTGAATACAAGTGGCTGTGAAGGAGCGATGTCGTGTGCCCACAGAAAGGGCTCCGAGTGCCACCTTTGGCACCCGTGCCATAGGTTCGCCAACACTGCCCTAGCGATTGCTGAAGGCATCCCTAAACAGCCAGGTTTTAATAGCTTTTTAAAAGGATGCCAAAGAAGGAGCCTGCCGTATATCGCTTGGTAGTTTATTCCAGAGAGCTGGGCCAGCCAAGGAGAAGGCCCATTTACGCATTGCTACCTTACGGGCCTCCCTGGGGGTGGCCACCTGGAGCGAGAGAGCCATGGAGGATCGGGTGAAAGGAGAGACATGATAGAATAGATGTATGAATTAATATATTTTGAAGTAGACAAAGTCCTAGCAAGGTAAGAATATTCCTGTCCACTCAAAAGTGAGTCTTTTAAATTCAGTGGGGCTTATTCCATAGTAAATGGGTATAGAATTTCAATCTTATTTTAAAACACGTTTCTCCATTTTTTAAAACAAAATATGCCAGTAGTCTAATGTGCACATGAATACTAATCCATTGCAAACCTAGTCTTATTCTAACAACATTCCTCAATCCAGCACTTTGTTTTTGTGATGGACCACAGCTCCCATAATTCTGAGACATCATTGCCCTGGGATGATTGGTGATTCACTACAAATCCTTTAAGGTATTGGAATCACTTAGGAAAGCTGCTGTAGGTTTTTGCTTTGTGCAGAAATGAGAGAAACCATTAATTACCCTCCTTCTGAGGATCTGGGTTTTGGCCCAACATCCAGTCTAGAGTACAACTTTCTGCTTTAGTTCCACCTGGGGGATCAAACTGATTGTATATAAGTATACAGTACTAGCTTTCACAGATGGCAGGTTGGGGTTTCTCATACTTTCTATCTTTATAAATATATTGCAAGCCATGGAAAATAAGGCCACTTCCATCTAAACAGGTAAATGGCCAAATGACATTGCACCTGTAGCAAAACAACAACAACAAAACAACATTGTACTTACCAATAAATATAAATATAAAGACCCACATCAAAATTGGTTTCACCAGTAATTCTGTTCATTCATCCAGGGACATAAGCCCCACTGAACACAGTATGAATTACCTCTTTGTTAACATACACATGATTGCACCATTTGGTCACTTCCTACAATCAGTGGACTAAGGCACCGAAAGTGTAGACTGCAAAGTCGGCAGCTCGGTGGTTCGAATCCTGGGTGCCACACAGTGGAACGAGCTCCCGCTGATAACCCCAGCTGCTGCCAACCTAGCAATTCAAAAGCATGTAAATGCAAGTAGATAAATAGGTACCGCCGTAAAAAGCGGGAAGGTAAAACAGTGTTTCCTTGCTGCCATGCCGGCCACATGACCATGGACTTGCACAGCACTAGCTCTTCCGGCTTGAATACAGAGATGAGCACCGCCCCTAGAGTCAGACACAACTAGCATGCATATGCGGTGGGAACCCTTACCTTTACCTTTACACTCAGCTTATGGCAAGCAATGTCCCTCAAATAAGTGCTTTCTAGTCGTGTTGGACTACAACTCAAATCATCTTTAGCCTGCACTACTCTTGGACATAATTCTACAAGTGATGGATACTTCAGCCCAGCACAAACAAACGGTGTGAATGATGCTTTGTTGAAGTCTCATAAGCAAAAATGTCCCTACCTGTAAAGGATTAGAATCTAAACTTTTTAATGGAATGCTGGTGGAAGAAGGAGATGCTGGTTTGGAGCTGAAGGTCAACATACAATATTATACAGTATGTACTGAGGGATCAATTGTGCTCTGTTTCATTTCAGCTGAGGATATGGTCCAATCTCTCCCTCATGAACACCTCTCCAGCCAGTCAGACAGATATACGGTCTGTTCCATAAACTGAGAGAGATTTGGTGGTGGTAGATGGACTTCTTTAGTTCAAGAACTATGGAACTTCCTCAATATGGCTCTGATGAAGTGAACTGCAGTCCAGGGTACCTTATGCCACGTAAAGTCAATTGGTCTTTAAAGTCAAAGGATCACAAAATTATAGAGATGGAAGCAACCACAAGGGTCACTCTGTTAGTGGAGGCAATTGTGGATGCATTTTTGAGAAAGAAGTTAAAAGAGAAATATTAATGAGTAAGAAGCTGGGGCACAATCCTTTCTGTGTGTGCACTTACACAGGGAAATCTGTGCAGCCTCCAGTGAATCCCCTTTCTTCATTTCCTCTGCAAGCCAAACTATACATTATAGGTAATTTCTTCTTAGAAGATTCAGTATTTGGGGGGGGGGGGGTTATTTCTGGAAATGGGAATGAACCAAACACCTTAACTGATGAGAACGTCTGTTTGCCAAACCAGGAATATTTCTTCACTGTTGGTACTTTGCAACTTAGCTTGGTTTATTTTATGACTGCTCGTCAAAAGGTAAACACAAGCTTCATTTGCAAGTACAGTATGACTGCTCAGTCAAGAAGTCTGCCTGAACTATGTCTCTGGAACACTTACTGATTCCAACTTCTAATCACAGGCTACTTGTGATTTATAGTTGGCTCCACAGACTCACATTTGCTTAGGTACCATCGCTATAGCAGGCACTACATTCTCTCCTCTGTGCTCTAGCCATCCCTTCTTGCCATGCCCTGCACACAAATTACTTATAAACTGCATCTGTTGGCAGTTAGATCACATATGTCGGTAACAGAATCATGGTTTGCCTGACGCACAACCTACAGGGTTTTTTTCCCCAAAGGCCACACATCCCAGCCTGCAGAACCATGAGCGAAGAATGATGGGAGTTGCAATCCAACAACAGCTGTAAGGCCAAACATTCTAAATTCAAAGGGAACAGGGATGTCTGAGCACAGTTTGTACTTGGCACCACTGTTTCTCCCAACCTTTGTCGTTCTGCGCTGCACAGCTCTGCATCAGGGGCACACAGTGACTGAAGGAGCAGATTTCACCTGCCATAAAAGGCAACAAGTAGTTCGTTACTTGGGTTGTTTTATATTTTTAATTGCAGAGGTGCTTCTCGGATTTTCTGCTTCCTGTGCCAGAATCACTGGCTGGCTTTGGATGGTATGCACTTCTGGAAGTATGGTAACCAGTAGAGATGGGCATGAAACGAAAAAAAATTCATTCTGTTATTCGTTATTCATTTCATTACGTGATGAAACGAATGATGAAAATTGTGATGAAATTGGAACAAACCGAACAGAACCACGAAAATTAGGTTTGTTGCGTTTTGTTTTCGTTAATGGTGACGTGCAATGAAATGAGCTGTTTTTAAATGTTAAAAATGTCCTGAATATCCGTAAAAACCCAGCGACAATTATTTATTCCGCCTGATAATACCTACCAGGGGGGTTGGGGTCCTTAAAACGTGCATTTATGTCTTTTCTCAGATTGGTGTATTTTTTTCCCTTTAAGGGCAGTTAGGGGACATTGACCCAAAATGGCTCCCAGATGCCTAATATTGATTTCTTGGGTATTAACTACCCTGGACATATGTAAAAATGCAGTGATAATTATTTGAAATTATTACCTACCAGGGGGTTGCAGTCCTTAAAACGTTTGCTTTTCTCTTTCTCCCATTGCAATGTATTTTTTCTTTTCCCTTTAAGGATGACACAAAATGGATTCCAGCCACAAGATGGATGCAAGCCATGTGATGGGATCATGTAAATTCTTGGACAATTTCAACCAATAGCATGCCCAGATTGCAGACTGGGTAGGTGTGGCAGCCACAGAGGGCACAAAATGCTTTGCCAGCCCCCGTCCTCCTTGCAGTCTGTGGTGGGAGTTAGGGCGGGATTGCTGTCTCTGTGATTTGTTACTTTAGGCCAGCTAGGCAGGTGTGTGTCTCTGTGTTCCTGTTGGCTGCACCCTACCTCTTAGGGGAGAGAAAGAAGAGTACCCTCCCCTGCCCCGCAGTGCACTCACTCTGTGGCTGCCTTACGCCCTGGGCAATGCCCGCCACTGCCTTTGCAGCCTCCCTGTGTATCTAGTCTATACTGTGTCTCTGCCAGCATCATTTTTTAAGTGTTTTCCCTCTGATCTGGGGCATTGGGGACGTCCGCGTGCAGAAATGGTTTAAGTTGCACAAAAAGTGGGTAAAAATAAAAAACAAAAAACAAAAAAATGAAACAATTTTAATGAAAATGAACCGAAACGGACCCGCAATGAAAAACGAAAAACCGAAACATCATTTTTTCAATTCGTGCCCATCTCTAGTGACCAGAACTGTACACAATACTTCAGATAGGGCGTCACCATAGATTTATAAAGAGGGAAAATGACACTTGCTGACTTATTTTATATACCCTTCCTAATGATCCCTAGCATTGAGTTTGCTTTTTTCACTGCTGTGGCACACTGGGTTGACATCTTAACTGAGCTGTCCACCAAGGTCCCTTTCGTTGTTTGTTGCAGAGAGTTCAGATCCCATCAGTTTTTAAATGTAATAAGATTTTTTTGCCCCAACATGCATAATTCTGCATTTAGTAATGTTGAAGCTCATTTGGCACTGGTTTGCTCATTTCCCCAGTGTCAAGAGATCTCTCTGGATCTCCTCACAATCTCTCTCAGTGTTTACTACCATGCATAATTTAGTGTTGTCAGCAAATTTGGCTACCTTGCTATTTACTCCTACTTCTAGATCATTTATGAAGAGGTTGAAAAGCAGGGGTCCTGAACCTTGGGGGACCCAACTCTTTACCTCCCTCCACTTGGAGAAGTGTCCATTTAGTGCTACTCTCTATTTTATGTCCCTTAGCCAGTTGTTGATCAAGGACAAGATCTGTCCCTTGATACCATGACTGGCAAGTTGATTCAAGAGCCCTTGCTGTGGGACCTTGTCAAAATTATCCATTAATAGCCAAAGACAACATTAAGTCATACACAATGAATCAACAAAATACTACTATGAATTCCAGAATTTCAGCATTCATTGTTCTGGTGGACTGGTGTTAATAATACATTGCCATCAAGATTTTTCATTCTTCAATCCAACTACCTTCAATATTTTAACTTATTTATAAGTTTGAACTAGAGATGGGCACGAATCAAAAAAATGGTGTTTCGTTTGTTGTTTGTCATTTAGGGGGTCCGTTTCGGTTTGTTTCCGTTTTTCCTGAATTTTTGCAAAAAAATCATTTTCGTTTTTGTTTGTTTTGTTACCATTTCATTACCATTTATTTCAATTTTTGTGATTTTTTTTAGCATTTAAAGCAGTTCAATGTATTGCCGTAACGAAAACGAAACAGACGACAAAATTTCTGGTGTTTCTGTTCGTTTCGTTTCATTTTAGAGACAAAATTCATTTGTTGTTTTGTTGCGTAATGAAACGAAAAAACGGAAACGGAAACGAAAAATTGTTCGTTTCATGCCCATCTCTAGTTTGAACACAATGTTACAGTACTACTGACATCCTGAGAGTTTCCGAAGGAGCAAACAAGTAGCAGTATGAGTGAGAATGGAACCTTTAAGTTGCTGCACCCATTCACAGCAAGCATGATGACCAAGGGTAGGGCTTTGTGTTGAGTTCCATGCTTTTTGAATGTACTGAAGAAGCCAAACATATTAACTCTCCTTCCATTTGCTCTGCAAAAATAACCAAGAGCCTTCCCACCCAACAGTCCAAACAGTATTCAAAAGCCCAGAGGCGTAGCTAGGGTTTGGAGTGCCTGGGGACAAAGTCAGTTTTTGTGCCCCCTCCTGCCCCACCAAGCAAGGGGGAAACAGTGGGGGAGGGGGAGAAAGTTCCCTCTTTCTCACGTCCTCTTTGGGTGTCTCCTGGACAAGGCTCTCCTGTGAAAACTGCACAGCGTGCAGATAGCTCCAAGCAGGTGATTTTTTTTCAAGCATCACCTCCGTAGCATGCTTCCCCCTCCTCCCTTCCCCCAGCTAAGGCTTGGCGATCATTAACCTGGGGAAAGGAGGAAAGGGAAGCAAGCAATGGGATTCCCCCCCCTAGCAGCACCTCCGTCACACGCTTCCCTCTCTTCCTTTCCCTGGGCTAATGATCACCAAGCCTTGATGGGGTGGGGGAAAGAAGGGGAGGGAGCAATCATCGGAGGTGCTGCTTGGGGAAAAATGCCTGCTTCCCTCTCCTCCTTTCCCCCGATTAAAGATCACCAAGCCTTAGCGGGGGCGAAAGAAGGACTGCTGGCAGGATGTCGCATGGCTTCCTCCTCCTGCTCCCTTTCCAGGCACTCCCAGATAACCGCACGCCCCGTGGGCAAATGCACTCTTCCAACCCTCCCTAGTTACACCAGTGCAAAAGCCTTGCTGTGGCACCCTTCAGCTATGGACTGGGCCAGTCTTCTTTCTTTATTCATATCAGAGTTTTGCACAATTTAAAATTAGAAGGTGTATATAGAGATGTAAAGTTTACAGAAACAGTTTCTCCCTTTTCCAAAAAGTGTTTTCCCATGACTTCAAAATTTCCCAAAATTTTACATCTCCAGGTATATATGAAACAGTGGTAAAATTAAAAACAAATTAAAATGCAAAGACAGACTTTTTTTGACCAGAAGCAGACAACTTCAATAGTAGCCTACTGAATACTCCAGCTATTTGTGAGATCTTTTGTGTACTTGTGGTGGGGCATATATTGCACACCTAGAAGTGCTGCATTGATTGAATTTCTCCACAGTCACTGAAAATTTGTCTTATATCCCAGTAGCCCCAGATACTGCCATTTGATCTTTCTAATTCAAAGTCTATTAAGTGACTTCCAGATGGAGCTAAAATCCTTTCCTGGTGGGAGATTCTATAGCAGTGGTGGTGAACCTTCAGCACACCAGATGTTTTGGACCACAACTCCCAGAATTCTGAGCCTAGATTGCCAATGACAAAGGTATGTGGGAGTTGTGATCCAAAACAGCATCCATCCATTCAGCAACTAAAAACTTGGGCTACTCATTCTCCTTCATATGTGTCTGAAGGGCTTGCCCTCCCCTAATTAATGTATTCATACACATAGACCAAGGCAGTATGTTGTAGTGGCATGTGTTATATACATGAATTATGCCAACATACCACTATACAGTTTGCATTTATGGCTACAAAGAGCTAAACCCAGTTTTAATACTAACCAATGGAACTTATATTAGCACTAAGAAGTCTCGTTTAATTCAGTTGGGCTGTTCAATTTGGACTTACTCCTATTCATTTCCCATTCCATTTGATTTTAACCAATAGAGACAACCTGCTGGAAGGAGTGGCAGTAAAGAGAACTTATTTGACTAGACTTCTTGATTTCAAAGGAAATAAAACAGAGTGCAGCCACATATAGATGCTGGGTTTTGAAAAGGGCAATGTTAATAAACTGAGAGCAAAGATTAGTAAGGTCCCATGGCAGTAGAGCCTATTGAGGAAAGGAGTCCAAGAAAGGTGGGAATTTCTAAAAAAGGAGATTTAAAAGACACAAGTACAAACAATTCTGAAGGGGGTTGGTGAAGGTGGGAGACAGTGGGGGAAAAGGCCAGCACAAAAAACCTCAGAGAGGATCTGAAAACAAAAAAGGGACATATATAGGAAGTGGAAAGAAGGCCAGGCCAAAAAGGGAGGACACAGACAGGTAGCAAGGAATTGCAGGGAAGGCATTCAGAAGGTAAGATTGGAGAATGTGCTGAGGTTAGCTAGAGACACTAAAACCAACCAAAATCATTCTTCCACAATACACACAAAAAAGAAACAGTGGTTCAGCTACTCCGTGGAATTGCAAAAATGATAGATGACATAGAAAAGGCAGACATCTGAAATTCCTATTTTAGCTCCATCTTTTCCCAAAGGAGAGACTTTGATTCTCCAGACAAATGTGAAGTGCAAGTGGAGAGGAAAGGATTGAAGCTGAACAACGATAAACAAATAGTCAAGGAACACCTTATTACCTTGAATGAGTCTAGATCTCCAGGGCCTGATGAACGGCATTCAAGAGTATTGAAGGAACTGGATGAAGAACTCTCAGAACCACTGTCCAGTATTCTCTTCAAATCATGGGAAATCAATGGAATCCCAGAAGATGGGAGAAGCTAAGGTTGTCTCTATATTTTAAAAGGGCAAAAAGGAGTAACAGACCAGTTAGATAGACATCAGTCCTAAGGAAAATTTTGAAACAGATTATAAAGTTGTCACTATGCAAGTACCTAGAAAACAGTGCAGTAAAAACTAGAAGATAACATGAACTTGTCAATAACAAAGGCTTGAGCACACAGTAATAACTAGAAGATAACATGGATTTGTCAAGAACAAGGCTTGAGCACTGGGCTGAAAACAATAGAATGAAACTCAACAGGGATAAATGCAAAGAACGGCACCTATTGGGGGGAAACCAAACACACAGTTACAAGATGGAGGATACCTGGCTCAGCAATACTATGAACAAGAAGGATCTTGGAATCATTGTCACCGGCTGAATATGAGCCAACAGTGTGAAATGGCTACAAAAAAAGGCAGATGCTATTTTAGGCAGCATTAATAGAACTATAGTCTCTAAATCCCATGAGGTACTAGTTCTCTTCTATTCAGCACTGGTCAGGCCTCATCTTGATATGACGTCCACTTCTGGATACCATACTTCAAGAAGGATGTTGACAAATTGTAACAAGTTCAGAAGAGGACCACAAGGATGATTGAGGGACTGCACTGAAAAAAATGGGCTTGAGAAAAAGACAATGAGGGGACGCATGATAGAACTTTTCAAATTGCCTTATAAGTGCCATCCAACTCCATGATTCTACAAATATCTACTCGTTCACAGAAATGTCTACTAAGACTGGATTCAACCCAAATGTGTTTCCCATTGCAGATGTTATCTGCATCTGATTTTTGTTACATAAATAAATGAATTCTGTGCTCCATCCTTTGGGTGGTATGTACGCGGTGCACCTGAATCTGATTTTGTAAAGTTGCAGTTTGACAATACAAGCAGGGAACCAAATGATAAAAGACAAGTGAAGCTCCCTTATACCGAGTCTAGACTATTCCTCCATCTAACTCAGCTCTAAATGGGTGGCCAAGAAAGAGGCACTAAATTGAATGTCTAAAGGCCAGGAACTCATAAATATCAGGAAAGCTAGAAAACTGATCCCATAGTGAAAAATGAAGCATACAGATTGGTAAAGCTGATAATTCAGGACAAAATAAAGGGGGAAAGAAGTTGAGGAAGAGATGTAGTAGCCTCCTGTGTAGGAAAGGAATGAGAAAGAGCAGTTTAGCGCTGCCTACCCTTCCTTGTCAGCTGGCGTTTGCCCCGAGCTCTGATACTACCACCATCTTATGGCAATGGCAATGCCCAGGACTGGATGGGGAACCTTTTTTTCCAGCATGCAAGATCTATGCTCTATCACTGTGTGCTATGGAAGATCACAGCATATAGATCTGGTAAGATGAGTGTGATCTGCATGCAAGGTAAAGATTAAGCTAGATTGTGTTTATAATGTGAGCAAAACCAATGCTGTTGCAGCAACATGCCTGTTGCCGTGTGCAGGCTGTTGGCTGGCTCCAGGGGCACAAAAGCTTTTTGAAAACGGGCCCTCTACCAGATTCCAACCCCCCCTCCGTTTGCCCACCACTATATCTATACAAAGAAAAACAGAAGGTTGTTCTTTCCCTTTTCTCTCAGACGCCTCTTTGTGCTGTGTACTTGATTCAAACCATACTAGGAGCAAGGTGGAATATTGAACGCATTAAGATTTCCCCCTTCTCGATAAAAAGTTTAAGCATCAGTGGCCTTCAGGGGGAAAGAACATATGGGTGGAAAAAAAACCCTCCAATGTGTGTATCTTTAAGTTTGGCTTCCTTAAGCACCTCTGTCGGTCTCCTAATGAAAAAAAGAGTAGATGGGGAAGAGGCATGGTTCCCATTAATCTACCTTGTTGCTACTCGGTGTTTTATGTTTTAGACATAGTCCTTAGTTGTTTCAAGTATGTGCCGAGAAAGGTAGCATGAGAGTGGGGCAGAAACCTTCCCCTGTTGAGTATACACAGATGTGCAGGCACTTTCACTATGGAGCCCAGCCAGCTGTCCCCTACTAAGTTGTGCACACACGTGTAAAAGCATACCCACAGTAGTCCCTACGTCGTGTGTAACAATTAGCTTTCTGCATCATGCGCATGGATGCATGTTTCCGCACTGCCTAAATACTGAGGCTCCCTGGTGACATTCCCATGTTGACCACTCTTCTTTAAAAAGCCCAGGGTTTGTTCTTTCAAAAAATGTGAAAGAAATGGACAACATGAAAGTGGCAGGTCTACATTTTCTGGGAGCCCTAAAGCTTGAACTGTTATTTGGGGAGGGGGAGCTTCGCCACCAGCAACCTCTGGATTACGACTGTTCTCTTCTTCAGTGAGGTTGTTCCATGACAGATCACCATTTTTTTTTGCAAATCCAAGTTGAATGGACTAAAGTTGCTTCTGGAGCCTTTCTGGGAGCAGAGGCCCTGAAGCTTAAACTGGATGAGTTTCATAGTAGACCAGGCCATTATTTGAGATAGGAACCGCAAAATGCCCCCTGCCAGATGTTTTTCTTTTGATTGCTTGTTCAGTCGGCCTAGCCAACAGAAAAGGGTGAGGGTAATAGGAGCTGCAATCTAGCAACATCTGGAGGACCTCATATAGAGCCAGCAAAGGCCTTGAAAGCCTATGCTCCATAATGCTTCTGTCACACCAGAAATATAGAAAAATGAAAGACCTGGATACAGTGTGGTTAGATGACAGACGCCTTCAATGTGAGAAACACTGTTTGATAGGCTATTAGTTAAGATATGTTTCGGAACAGAAATCATACATGCACCATTTCCGTCCCCTCCCCCTCTGATTCTAGTTAGGCAACGTTGACCAGAACCATTTGCATGCATTTTGGGAGAAGATAGCACCCAATTTGAGTTGCAGAAGAGTTGTCTACAAGGGCATTTTCAGTAATGCAGAGTTCCTAGACTTTGCATTTGCTTTGTTTGCTTTCTGACACTCTGCTCTCAGCCAATGGCAGTGCAATCTCCTTTCAACACATATTGTTGATATTAGCAGTGATTTTCCAGAGGAACACCATGGTTGGCTGGGATAAACCAACTTTGCTAAGAAGCATTTGAAACCAGACAGTTCTTAGTTAAATGCCTGTACTGCAGGTAAAACAGTGCTCACAACCTGGGCTTCAATCCCCAGTAGCAGGCTCATGGCTGACTCAGCCTTCCATCCTTCCAAGGTCAGTAAAATGAGTACCCAGCTTGCTGGGGGTGGGGGGCAATGTGTAGTCTGTGTACTGTAAAAAACTGTAAACCACCCAGAGACTACTTGAAGTGGTATGAGGTGGTATATAAGCAGAACACTTTGCTTTTGCTTTGCTATTGTAACAAGGGAAGAGTCGAGTATCCAATGTGTGGAAAAGTCACTTTTAATGTTATTATTATAACTCTCACAATGTTCACTGAGGGATTCCAATGGAGGAAAGTGTTTTCTCCTGTCTCTGTAGGAGCCTTGTGGTGCAGTGGTTAAATGCCTGTACTGCAGCTAAAACTGTGCTCACGACCTGGGGTTCAATCCCAGGTAGCAGGCTCATGGTCGACTCAGCCTTCCATCCTTCTGAGGTCAGTAAGATGAGTACCCAGCTTGCTGGGGGGGAGGGGGCAATGTGTAGCCTGCATAGGTTAATTAAAACTGTAAACCACCCAGAGACTACTTGAAGTGGTATGGGGCGGTATATAAGCAGAACACTTTCTGGATCAAAATCTATATAACTAGGATAACTAGTTGGATAACTAGGCTGTGACTCAGATCAACTTTTCTAGGAGCATCCCCATTAAACATGTTCGGACTTGCTTCTCATGGATCCACACACAGGCAACTGTTTCAGCTTCCTTTTCTTCTAAAACAGACACACCTCAGGTATGTCAAGGTCTGGCATCTAGAGCCAGGAGGTGGTGGTAGAGATGGTTGCAACACCTGGTGCCTAGTAATGGTGCTGAGAGCAAAATTTTGGCACCTTTTCAGCCATAGGTATGGACGAACTGATGATACAGGAACACATCTCCATTCTAGTTACTAGAGATCAGATGTCCATGGAGTTTTCTTGGCAGGAATACTGGAGTGACTTGGCAGTTCCTACTCCAGCTGCCTATAGCACCTGGTATTCCCTGGTGGTCTCCCATCCAAGTACTAGCCAGGCCTGACCCTGCTTAGCTTCCAAGATCAGACGAGATCAGATGTGCTCAGGGCATGTAGGCAGCTATGAATTCATGTACAGTAATTTAAAAATAATTTTGAAAGGCAAATAATGTTTTATGTCAGTGTTGGGGTGCTGGTGTCTGCTGGTTGCAAAAATGTCCCTGAGGAGCTGCTTGCAGTTTGCAGGCTGCCATGTTACCAACCTGCCTTATTTGAGTCACATCTTTGTCCACTTAGTCCAGCTCTGAAACACCCACCTTTGGAATGCAAGTGTGGTTCTTCTTCTCCTGGGTGTTCAATGGTGAAGCAGGGCAGAAGGTCCTATCGCCACCACCTAACAGACAACCTGTGATCAGACAACTTGGTGTTTCCTCACCTTAGTGCCTAGGCCCAGGCTGATCATCCTCCCACAGTGCCTCTCCAAAATCAGATGTCTTTTCTGGTTGATGACTTGTTGGGGCAAGGCATTCAATCAACAAATGGCTCCTTGTACTACCCAAAATTGTACATTGAACGGAATTGCCATGAATGCTGCGTATCAGTCTTAGGTTCCCTGGTTGCTAGTTTAGAGACCAACGTTTAGTATAATCCATCCTCAGTGTCTCCAGGAAGGTTGACAGGATCCCAGAGCTTGCAGACAGGGCAATGTTAAATAGATGAATTAAGTTTGTTGAAAAATCTGCAAGAGAATGTCTGTGAAGATTCTCAGTCACCCAGGTGAGTTTATCTGGAAGTTGAGTCATGGTCATGGCAACTGGACCAGAAGAAGTCCAGTTGCCATGACTCAACTTCCAGTCTTCAAGAGAATTCCTCAAGCTATCATTAATGGCACTTAGAAACAAACCAGTATGTTTTCTGATTTTGAAACAAGGACTGGAGAAAAAAACACCTCAATGTTTTACCTTGCTGGCTGAAGCTGTGAAGTTGAAAATATCGGTGTAACAAAGCAGTTGCTGGGTGTGTGCATGAGGACAGCATGATCTAACCATTCTGCCTGGCTGTATGTTTGGAGACAATACACTGGTAAGGTTGCCCTCAGCTTTCTGGATCCTCCCAAGGAGCTGTACTCCAGGCAGAAATTCAGCATATGGAAATTTTCCCCAATGCCGTGCTTCACACTCGCCAGAATTCCTGTTGAATTCCTGCCTGCTGAACAGCTGTGTGGAGAAAACTCTGAGGGTCCCGCCAGAAAAGCAAAAACCCTGAGTTGCCAGCTACCACTTCCCAAACTCGCCAAAGCAACCTAGAAAGCAGAAAGCACTTAAATTTGGACAAATGCTCCTTTTATCCAAGGGTCTGAACTAGCCAGATGCCCGCCTCAAACCCAGCAGTTATGAATGGCCGAACTGGGCGGGAGCGGGAGAAGAGTGGCAGGATTCCTGTCAATGAGGGCCATCATGGGAACGGGCTGCCTTTTCAGGAGGCACCGGGAGCAGAAAGACTGGTTACTTCCGTTAGATGGCGCTAAAGACTTTACAACCAGTAGTACTAAAAACGGCTTATTGTCCGAAGCGGAAAGAAATGACAGATTGAACGGAGAAACGACTCTTCTTGAGCTCTGAAAGCAGTGTGGTTATTTTTTTTTTTAAAGAAAATCTGCGTTGAAAAATTGATCGTAACTTTAAGACAGAAGGGAAGAGAGTGAGCGGCCTTCTTCTTTTAAATCGCCTGCGCGGGGCGAACTTACTAATTGTCTCCACTCACTTTTCCCGCCAGAAATTGAGTATCCAAAATTTAAAAGGTTTTTTTTTTAATACTGTATATAGATTTAGGGATTGACTGAATAAGGTCGCCAGGACAGGAGCGCGTAAAAACTGGACCGCGCCCGGTATTTAGGGCACCGATGGGGAAGAATTAGGCGAAGATCCCACGGCTGTATTTCCCATTTTGCGTGTGGGATTCCAGCCCTCCCTGGTTTCTCCCACGTTTCGGCGGAGGGCCATGGGAGTTGTAATCGCAGCTGTAGGGAGGCTGGACCACGGAAGATTCCTTGCTTTCTGAAATTCACCTGAAAAGTTCTTGGGCGGTGTGCCAAGACGAAAGTCTGTGAAAGAGCGAGCCACAACGGCGCCGCAATACCCAGAGTTAAAAACAAGAGCAAATCCAGATGAAATTATTATTCAAAACAGTAGCCTCTTGGAGGGGTAAAAAATAAAAAATAAAAGCTAGGTTCTTAAGCATGTTTGTGGAGAAACCCAACCGGTTTTCGCCAGGATTTCTCTCATTTTAAATTATACACAAGTACACGCACACACGCGCACACACCCCGTAGTTTACTTGGAAGAAATTGCGGATTTTGAGATTGATTTTTCAGGAGGATTTTCTGAGTCTGTGGCTATTCTTTTGTCTAGACAGACAGGAAAAACCCAACAGTCTTGGTTGGCTCTCTTTTCTTCCCGAACTCTTAAATTTAAGGTTGGCCCAGTTTGTTCGTGGGGGCAGAGAGAGAGAGAGACAGACAGACAGACAGACAGAGAGAGAGAGAGAGAGAGAGAGAGAGAGAGAGAGAGAGAGAGAG
>JAHTLZ010000348.1:30557112-30567362 GCA_023846285.1 Phrynocephalus versicolor
AAAAAAAAAAAAAAAAAAAAAAAAAAAAAGAAGAAGAAGAAGAAGAAAAAAGAAAAAAGAAGAAGAAGCCCACAACAGAGTCCAAAGTGGCCAGCAGGGGCTAGGTTTGATCAAGGCCCAGCGATCTCTACTGTGGCTGAGCCCCCGCACTTAACAACTTCTGGAAGTTTATTTGAAGAAAAGCCACTAATACTTAGGTTGCAATCCTATGCTGATTGCATGGAAGTCAGTGTGTGTGTGTGTGTGTTTTTAGAAAGCTTCAGAATGATAATTTTAAAAAGGCTACCTAGGAGCGCACAGATAATGTCTCTAGATTCTTCCTTCAGACCTCTGGCCACTCACACTGGGATGTGTCAGAGCCCACCGCTGCTGTTAGGAATCAGTGGGAGCTTTGCCATTGACTTTAGAGATCAATATATATTGCATGCCTTTTGAGGTTTCCCCTACCCCCACCAAACTCTCTCTCCCTCTCTCTCTCTCTCTCTTTGAGAGAGAGAGAGAGAGAGAGAGAGAGAGAGAGAGAGAGAGATCTGCTGAGGAGCATTAGTTAATCTGGCAGGCGAGGAAGAAGAGAGTTTATGTCACTCTGGGGGGGTCAAGCTTTCAGAGGGTGACGGGCTAGTTGAAAACTGTCACTCATCCCACCTCCCTGTCGCTGGGGCCTCAACAGAACCACCACCAAGAACTTCCTCCTGCTACTGGGAGAAGGAAAAAAACAAAACCTTGCATCCATTTAAGCATTCCCAACAGTGAAGACAAATATTTGTGTAGCTCTTCCCAGCCCCCCCCCTCCTCCTTTCACCCCTTTATACACTTCCATCCTTACACTGTGGACCAATTTTCCTGGAACAGCCAGAGGCTTCGACTTATAAAATTTGGTCCGTCTCCTAAATAATTAATTCCAAGCCCGCAGCCAGGGTCAATACTTGTTGCATCCATTTTAGAGTTTGATTAATCACCCCAGAACTCAAGGCAAACTAACTACGCTGCAGCCAAAAGGAGCTCTGGTTTATCTCTAAAACCTGGCAGTTACAGATTTATTTTTTTCCCTCTCTATTTATATGCAAATATATCTGTGTCTATAAAGATATTGAAGTGTCATTTTGTCTTTCATTTCAAGGTGTGGACCATTTATTACAAAAATAAAGGAATAAATACAACAATATATTGTTGCTTTCAACAGATAAATATTTTACAAATATATAATTTGAAATAAAAACGAATATAACTGTTAAAATTATGGAAAACACGACACATACTGATCAAATTATCATCAATAGATACTGCATTTCCTATTAGAGCAGATTGTTTTCTAAACTTCCCATTGAAAACCATTCATACAAAATAAATTTCCATCATTGCAATACTCAAATGCCATCCACTTAACTGAAAGATTTTTTTAAAGGAGAGAGAAGAGAAAAAGAAAGAAAAGAAAAGAAAAGAAGGAGGAAACAAGCCACTGTGATTTAAATAGAAGTCATAAATAGTTATTCAACCACCAAAGTGAGTGAGTGAGTGAGTGTGAGAGAGAGAGAGAGAGAGAGGGAGGGAGGGAGAGAGAGGAGTGTTAACAACACTGAGGTACTTACTTTAAAAACACTTGCAGTTTATTTATTGGTTAGAGATTTGGATGGGATTGAAGGAGAAAGGCAACTGTAGAGAACAGATGAAGACAAGGAAAAGACTGAAGGAAAAGAGATAGATAGTAAATTTTAAACCATAGAACCAGACTGGTTAAATGCAACATTGTAAAATATCTGTACTCCCATCTGCTTTTTTTTTTTGGGGGGGGGAAGATAATTTTTCGGAGAGGGGGAATTCCTGACAGAGTAATTCTATATTTACTCAGAAGCCAGTCTCTCTTGGTTCAGTGGGGCATATTTTTAGGTGTATATAGGACTGCCTTAAAACACTGGATTTTTAAGAAGATTACAGTGCTCCGAATCATTAAGAGATCTGGCAGTGCAGAACATTATTTTCATTATTTACATATTATAATATAGACTTCAAGCTTTCTGTTTAACTACATTCTTAGTGTTTCGATTTGTAGCCCTGAAGCTCTACATACGCCGACATACATTATTTGAAGAAATAAACAGGGAAGGAGAAAGCTAACTTGGGAAATTCACCTGTGTGTCTTGTAAGGACATAGAGATGGGCATATTTGCAAAGATCTGCTTCCAAACCTGAAATAATTACTTCCTTAACACAACATAAGGACCACGGGGGGGGGGGCTTACTGTTGTCACCCAAATATGACAGCTAAATAAAAACCTAAAGCATGCTAATAGGTTCCTGTGTTGGTGGTGGTGAGACTTGGGAATCAGTTCCACCTGTGCTTCAATGAAAACATCTCCTGCTCTAAGAGTAGTCACTGGGTAAAAGCACCTTCATGGCCTCCACACGTGGAAACATGTTTTCCCTTCTCCTAGTCTCCTTCAGATGCCACCTCTCGTATAATCTGGAGCGAGACTTACTGGAATGCATTTAATACTCTTTTTTTAAACCACTGTTTTCATACTGCATCAAGAAAGGGAGTTGTTGGTCCCTTATTGTCATTATCATCTCTTTGAGGTTCCCTCTTGGTTTGTGGGACTTGCCCTGTGGCTACTTTCACACTGAAAAAGTAGATTTTAAACTGTTGCAGTGAGAACCTCTAAACTTTCCCTGATTCCATTCTCTCTCTGCACATTTCCACCATTAGAACAATGGCAAGTGGTTAGGGGAGCCTATTGTTTAGCGGTATACCTAGTGATATCCTTACTATCACCAGCACTCAGCCTTGATATAAAAGCTACGGCTACTGTAGCATGGGAAGAGAGTATTTAGTTATACCTGAACTCATTTCACATACCACACATCTCCCTAAAGCAACACTGTAAACTACAATACCACGGCTCTACTCTCTTTTCTCTGTGTATGCATGGACTCTTAGAAGTAACATTTTTTTTAAAAAAATATAGAGAGATAAATTAAAAATTACACACATATAATGCATCAAAATAATATATTATCTCAAAAACAACATCCTTATGCATTATGTTTTGGAAACAGAATGAGTAGGTTTGGGAGACAGCTAAACTCTTGCAAATGTGGCATTTTAGCACCTGGTGGGGGATTGCTATTCAGCAAAAGTTGGATCTTAAGCAAGGAATTGAAATAATGGCCTTCTGTTCTAAAGATGATAAATCAAATCCTCTGGTGACACACAGTCAGACCTATACATGTTGTGGAAGTATACATGGATTTCTAAGATGCACAGCTACTTCTAAAATGCAAACCTGACTAATAATGATGAAGGAGGAATCATTTCCCATTAAAAACACCATCAATAGGGTACAGGGAGCAGGTTGGTTCTATTTTTGATTCTGCCCCTTAGAAGGTTTTCAGGATTTTTAAAAGAAAACTTATTCAACACCTTGTTTTGAAGTCATAAGACAAAGACTATTTCATTCTAACAAATTTATTTTCTCAGTCAGCTCTTACGGAATCACTACTCAAATTAAATTACAATCAAATTATCACATCAAAAGATACCCTTATTACCTAATAGCTGTCCATATTTTTTTTCCATTTCATTTTTTAAATTTGTGCTCATTTGAAAAAAAAACACGTAATACAAGATCTGGGGGAAAAATAAATTACCGTTTTGCAGCAGTTCATAGGTATTCTTGAATAAAATATTAAAAGAAGTCATTTAATGAAAATATAAAGCAATTTTTTTTAAGATCATCAATGGATCTAAACATTTCTCTATTGCCGTCTTTTTTTCTTTTTGTTTGTTTGTTGAAAAGTCTGTTTATTAAAACCTACCAAAAACACTGCGAGGAAATGGCAGTATTATATAATCACATCCACAGCACCCATTTCAATGAAGTTGGCCACGGGATTTCGGGAGAGAGAACTTCAGATAAGTGCAGCTGCAGATGCCCAGTCCTTTTTTTAAAAAAAATCCCTTTTTCTGAATGAGTCCAGAAATAAAAAATAAAAAATGTTAATTCAAAAAAAGATTAGCCATGAATTCTTTTTTTTTTAAAAAAAAAATTAATATTCCAGGATGATTGGCAGCCATCAGAAGCATACACTTTTGACAGCCCTGAATGATTCCATTTATGTCCCCCGGGGGTTCCTGCAAAGTCCTTCTAAACAGATCCAACTTTTTTTTTTTTTAAAGACCAGCAACCTGGCTTCATTTGTTCCCACTCTCCCTGGCCGGTAGGAGTCCCTTCCTCTACCTTCCTTCTTTTCAGGGTCAGCTTTCGATTTGCAATTCTTTCTTTCCCTCCCTCCACTTTCTTTCTTTCTTCCTTCCTTCCTTCCTTTCTTTTTTTTGTCCTCATATGTCATTTTGCTTTTCTATCAAACCAGCTTGATTTGGGGAGGTGGTTTTCTCTTCTTTTTATTAATAGAGCTGCCTGCCCGCCTTATTTTTTTAAATTTATGTTTCTCTCTCCCCCCCCCCCCCATCTAGAGAAAGCGACCCTCTCTCCATTGTGCAGAAGAACCTTCCTCCTTTCCAAATGGACTCCTGCCTGGCTTCAAAACCGTGCAGTTTGGCCGGGGGGGGGGGAAATAAATACGTTCTAGAATGCAAGGGATTTTATTTTCTAGGGAGATCTCACTCCCCCTCCCCCGCAATCTTCCCCCTTCCCTCTTGGACCCTATTGTGGGAAGAAGAAGAAGAAGAAGCAATGCCTGCATGTACCTACATGTGTGGAGCTTGAGACGGACAGAAAGTTCCTTTGGAAGAAATCTTATAATGCAGTCCTTTTAAAAGGACGCGAGCATGTGTGTGTGTGTGTGTGTGCGTGTGTGCGCATGGGGTGGGGTGGGGGTGGGGGGTGGCTGCGGTGGAAGGCGTGAAGCTGGGGGATGACGACGGACCCAAGACAGAGAAAGGGGGGGGCACGGAGGAAGAGCGAGCGGCCGAGCGCGCCCAGTACAACAAGCAGGCGCGCGCTCTCTTTTCTTGTTGTACCCCCCTCGCTGCAACAACAACAGCAGGGCATAATTGAGACTTTGTTTAGTTAGGAAAAGATGTCTTTGGGTTTGGACCATGCTCTCTGTAAGGTAGAATTTCAGTCATTGGGAGAGTCCACGTACACACCATTTAAAAAAAAATAAAATAAAAAGAAAGCCAGTGAGTTCGGGTTTGGACTGCGGGTGGGGGTGGGGGTGCGTGTGTGTCTTATGTCGGGGGTCTGTGTGTTTTCCCTCCCCTCCCCCAACCCTGTGTGCCCTCCGCTGCTTGACTCGCCCCCCTTTCTCTCTCTCCTTTTCCCCCTCGCTCTTTCTGCCTCCCCACCTCTCTCTTCCTGCCCCTTCTCCTGAAGAATCCCCTCTCCCTTGGGCGGCGGCGATGCCAAAGCCTGCCTGCTCACTGCACGCTCGTCTGGAGTCCGTGGTGCGGGGGCGGCGTGTCGGAGTTCACGTTGCCGACCTGGGAGTAGACGTCGTCGGGTGTCTGCTGCTGGATCCCCGGAGGGGTCATCCGTTTCTCTTTCTGCCTCCGGTTGCAAAACCAAACCCTGACCACCTCTTTCTCCAGCTGCAAGCTGTCTGCTAGGTTCGTAATCTCCTGGGCGGAGGGCTTGGGGCATTTCAGAAAGTGGCTCTCCAAGGCCCCCTTGACACTCACCTCGATGGAGGTCCGCTTCTTCCTCTTCCGCCCTTGCGCCGCGATCTTGTCGATGCTGGTGGGGCTGCCCGTGGAGGAGTCGGCTTCCTCCAGCCACTTGTTCAACAGCGGCTTGAGCTTGCACATGTTCTTGAAGCTCAGCTGCAGAGCCTCGAACCGGCAGATGGTGGTCTGCGAGAAGACGTTGCCGTACAAAGTGCCCAGCGCCAAGCCCACGTCGGCCTGCGTGAAGCCCAGCTTGATCCGGCGCTGCTTGAACTGCTTGGCGAACTGCTCCAGGTCGTCGGAAGTCGGCGTGTCCTCGTCCGAGTGCGGGTCGTGGCTGTTGAGGCCCCCTCCTCCTCCGCCGCCTCCCCCTCCTCCTCCGCCTCCGTGGTGCGGGTGCGGGTGCGGGTGGTGGTGCGGGTGGTGATGATGATGGTGGCCCGGGTGGTCGCCCAACTCCGGCGTGTCGCCCCGCACCAAGCCCGGGTGCACCAGGCTCTGGCTGCCCGGCGGGGGGCTCAGCATGCCGTTGACCGTGAAGCCGCCGGGCTGCGAGTAGAGCAGCGACTGTTGCTGCTGCTGCTGCTGCTGGCTGGCCATGGAAGGCAGGTGGGCGGCGGTGGCGCCCCCCCAATGGCTCTGGTGCGGCGGCGGCGGGCCCAGGTGCGGCGGCGGGGGCCGGTGGTGCAGCGCCGCGCCTGAGTGCAAGTCCTCCCGCCCGCCGCTTCCCTTCACGTCGGGCTGTTGCTGCTGCTGCTGCTGCTGCTGTTGCTGTTGCTGCTGCTGCTGCTGCGGGCTGCCCGTCATGCCCACGGGGCTGCTGGACCAGGGCGAGCCGGCTTCCACGGCGGCTGCGGCTGCTGCTGCTGCTGCGGCAGCGGCGGCAGCGTGGGGCAGGGCTGTCACCCACTGGTGGGCATGGCTCAGCATATGGCCGCCGTTGCTGGCCGCCATGGCGCTCTGCATGAAGTCACTCTGGACCATCTTCACTGAAGACGGGTCGCCCCGGTAGCCGCCGCCGCCGCCGCTGCCGGACACCGAGGTGACGGCCACGCTGCCCGGCTGCATCCCCCCGCCCGAGTCCGAGTGGACGAGGGAGCCCGCCGACAGGATGCTGTTGCTGGGCAGGTAAGGGTTGGACGCCGCCGTAGCCATCGCCGCCGCCGCTGCCGCCGCCGCCGCTGGCCTTGCCCCCCCTCCACGTCGCGCTCCAGCCTCCGCCGCCAAGTAGGGGGTGAGCAGTATCCTCGCGCCCGCCGCGCCGACCGGCCCGCCGGACGGCACGGAGGCCAAGCGCTCCCGAGCGCGCCTTCCGGGGCCGCCGGCCTCCCCGCCGCCGCCGCCTCCTCCTCCGTGGGCCGCTTCCCTCCTCGCCTCGCCCGGCCGCCGTCTCTGGACGGTCACCTGCTCAAAGATGCCTCGGAGGCGGCGGCGGCGGCGACCACCACCACCACCACATCACGGAGCGGGGGGACATATATAAATATATGCAGTATATATATATTTATATATAGAGAGAGAGATGTCGGATATATATTGAAAGGGAGAAACGGGAGAGGGAGGGAGGGGAGAAAGAGCGGGAAAGGAGGCGGGAGGAGGTCACTCTGCAAGCGCTCCCCTTGTCCGGAGCCGCGTTCCCCCCTTCAGTTTCTGGGCTGCCGCCGGGGAGGTAATGAAAAGGTGGTTCTTTCTATCCCTCCGCTGAGAAACTCTCTCTCTCTCTCTCTTTTCCGCCAGCAGCACCCCCTCCTCCGTAAGGCTTTGTATCTTGTGAATGAGTGCGGGTGGGCTCCTTTCTTTCGGCCCTCACGCACAGGGGCGCGAGCGAGCGAGCGAGCGCGCACACACACAGAGAGAGATACGCACACGCCGCCTCTCTTCTTCTTGCGAGGTGGCGGCTCGGCTCCTTGATCTCTCTCTCTCTCTCTCTCTCTCTCTCTCTTGTCTTCCCGCGAGCGGCGCAAGTTTTTTGTTTGTTTGTTGCTGTCCTAAGAAAACTTCTGGCGGTGCTGACGGAGGGGGCGGCGGCGGAGGAGGCGGCGAGGCTGAAGACGGGGCATCGCTCAAAGTTGGCGCCCGGTCGAAGCTCCCGGGTCCCTCGGGGACAAGAGTCCTTGGGCAGCGACGGTCTTGCGAGAGTCCAGAGGAGACATCTCTCCCCCCTCCTTCCCTGTGTCGCTGCTGCTGCTGCTGCCGCCGCGGTAGTTTTGTTGTTTCCCCTTCTTCTCTTCGCCTTCCTTCCCGTCTCCTTTTAAGTCCCGGTGCCCTTCTTTTCACATGATATAAAAGAAAGTAAAAACAAGGACGATGATATAAGAAGAAAGAGTTCTCTCTTTTTTTTTGGGGGGGGGAGGAGGTTCTTTTTAAAACCCCTCCTTCTTGTCTCTCCAAGAAAAGTTCAAAATTTCGGATCCCTTCCGGCGAAGCAGAAGAAAGAGGTGGAAGGAGGGTGGGGGAAAAGGAGGCGAACAACGGACGGAGAGCAGCCGAAGCAGTTCCAGCCGCGGTTGGAGAAGGGAGGAAGGAGGAGGTGGTGGAATTGCCTCGCCGGAGAGCTGCGTGGCGGTGCCTGCGCGCGCGTCGAGGGTATCCTTTAGCCACTAACTCCGGTGGGGAAGTTGGCTGGTGCCAAGCTTGCACGGCGTGCTCTGGTGATGATGCTGGAGTACAGCCGCTCCGCTCCTCCGCTCCGCTCTGCCCTTCCCTCGCTGCCTCCTCTCCTCCTCCTCCTCCTCCCCCTCCTTCTCTCTTTCCCCCTTTCTCTCTCTCCCTCTGACAGCTCGCGCTCTGTGTCCCTCCCTCGCCGAGCGGGGACTAGTGTCGAATGTTTACCCTCCGCCGAGAACGCGCCCACCACCGCCGCCGCCACCCCCTTTCCCAAATACAAGGAAGTCGAGCGCAAGGGCCCCTGCTGATTGGCTACCCGCTGAGTGATTGGCAGGCCCGCGATGACTGGCTCAGGACGCCCGGCCCCCCTTCCGGCCGTTCCGATTGGTTGCTTTTTAATTTAGGCAAAGTGTCGTGGAGGCTGGAAAATTGCCCTCCTCCTCCGCCCCCCCCCTGCATCACCCCCTCCTTCGGGTTCTCTATCCCTTCCTCCTCCTCCTCCTCCTCCCTCCCCCCGCCAGCCACATCTTAACTCTTAAAGCCCAGCGAATAAATCCGAGTTCTCTGGGCGCTGAGCTCACCAGAGGGGAGGCGGCAGAGGGGCACGAGGGAAAACGGGAAGGGGTGTGTGTGGGTCGTTTTTTGGGGGGGGGGGAGAGGACAGCCCACCATATAATATGATGCTTATTTTACTTGCGTGCGTCGGATTCCTCTTATGGGGTACTCCAGTCCCGTAGGCAGCGGTGGCACAGAGTCTACCTGCTTTCATTCACATCCCCCAGCCCCATACCTAAAAGGAAAACAATAACAATATCATCATCATCATCATCATCAACAACAACAACAACAACAACAACAACAACAACAACAACAGCAGCAGCAGCAACAACAACAACAACAACAGCAATAACAAAAGAGCGCTCTCCAGGTATCTTTCCAAGTTTCCTTTTCCTCCAGTGCGTCTCCTCCGTCCAACGCACAAAAGGTGTTAATTCGGATCAGCCTCTCCGAGCCTGTGTTACCATTTCCAGCGAAATGCTCTCCTCCGACAGAGAGGCCAGCAGGGCAAAGCTCTCTCTCGCCCTTCCACGCGGTCCGCACGGCGCACCCCCCACCCCCACCCCCACCCCCATTTCTTTGTTTTCCCGGCTCGTTTATTCTGCATCTTATGGAAAACACAATGCATTTGTGTGAGGGAGCGCATGTGTGCGCGCTCTCTCTCTCTCTCGCTCTCTCTCTCCTGCGCGCTCACCCCTCCTCTCCATTTGGGAACTCTCCGAGGCCTCGTAAAACATAACCATAACTTACCTTTTTAGAAGAAAGATAGAGAAGCTTTCGTTGACGCATGTGCTTAATTTAAATTATGATAATTCACGGTGCTTTTCATTTCACGCGCACACACATATATACACCCATTCTAGGAATCGAAACGCTTTGCAAAGCCTCCAAAGGACTCGGCTGCCTACGTAGACTTGTGTTTTATTTCTTCTTTTTTTAAAAAAAATATCCATGCTGTATAGTATTATTTTGCTGGGTACAGACCTGGCTGCATAAAACGCCCCCCCCCACTTTTTTTTTTTTACATTGCTAGTCCAGCTGAAAGAGTTAAGGTGGGCGGGAGAGAGAGAACCAGCAAGAGGGAGGGAGGGAGGGAGTGAAGGAGGGGGAGAGAGAACGAGGCGACCAAGCGGAAACGCAGCACAGAGGCAACCTCAGTGAACCAAGAAAAAAGAGAAAGTGGCAACCAAAACAAGGGCAAATTGAACAGTCCTTGGGGATTTCCAGAGCAAGCACACCATTCGGACATTCAAGGAACACTTCTCGGCTAATGATGGTGTGCTCGTGTGTGTGTGTGTATGTGTGTGTGTGGTGCACGCAAGCCTCTGAGGATGGCCATTCCAGAAACGTATCTCTCTTGACATTTGGGAGCGCCGTGAAGCGGATCTCTCTCTCTCTCTCTCTCTCTCTCTCTCCACACACACACACACACACACACACACACACACACACACACACACAC
>JAHTLZ010000348.1:30576968-30589024 GCA_023846285.1 Phrynocephalus versicolor
CTATCTATCTATCTATCTATCTATCTATCTATCTATCTATCTATCTACACACACCCTCTCTCTCCCCCTCTCTTTTTTTCAAGATCTCAAAACTTGCATCACTGGTTCAGCTGAAGCCCTTGTGTGCTTGCCCTTCACAAGCTTACGACAGATGCCACGGTCAAGGTTTTTCCTTTCCAAAGGCGGTCTGCTCTTGCCTACGGATGTAATAACTGTTGTCATAGAGAATTACCTCCATGTTCCTTTTCGAGCTGGAAAACACAGTACCCCTCTTGAGGTGACGTCTCTCTCAAGATTTCCCAGTTGTAGTATGGTGTGGTTGCAAGGGGGGAGGGGGGGAGATGGTGTCGAGGGTGGAGATTGGGAACAACGGGGCGAGCTAAAGGCCTGCTGCTGAAAATTGCGCCCCCCCCCGACTCCATACCCTTCCTCCCCCCCCATTCCAAACACGCATCCACTGCCTCGTGGAAGTGGAGGGCGGCCTCCTCCTCGTCGTCGTTGATCGCTGCCTCCAGCCCTTCTTCTTTCCCCATAGGGCAAAAAGGAGGGGCGGCGGCATGAATGGCACCGTCGAGCCAAGCGCGAGGAAAAACTCCCGCGGGCTCCAAGAGGCTAGTCCGCAGCGAGAAAAGGAGAGTGGAAGCAGATTCCAAAACCTGGAGCTGGATCACAGGCAGAGGGGCTGCGCCTTCCGCGCGGATAACTCGGTTTCGCAGAAAGAGGGAGAGAAGTTGTGTGTGTGTGTGTTGGAGGGGGGCGGCAGACGATTCGCCACCCCCTCCTACCCTCCCCGAGCACCCCCCCCCCCCCCCCCCCCGCCGGGGCACCCCCCCCCCCACACACACCGCACGCCGGGGAGCCGGTGCTGCTGCTCACCACCAGACTCCCTCGGAAGGCAGGAAGGCAAACAAGAAGAGCGGCAGATGCGCCTCTAATTGCTTTCCGGGGCTGCGTCTGACCCTCGCGGGAAGCTCCTCCTGGGCTGCCAGAGGTAGAGAAGGCGGGGGCCGACCAGGAGCGCAGGGAGGAGGAGCCCCGCGGGCGGGCCGGCGGGCGGGCGGGCCGGCGGGCGGGCGGGCCGGCCAAGCCCCGGGGGTGCTGGTGGTGGCGAGTAGGGAGGGAGGGAGGGGGAGAGAAGCCGGTCCATACGGCGCGCCCGCTAGCCTCTGAGGGAAATGGAGGTGAGGGGTGGGAGCCCCCACCCCCACCCCACCCCCACCCCACCCCCGCCGCTGCCACCCCTCCTCGCCCCTTCCAACGCGCCCTGTTCCCGAAGCATTTCTCTGCCCTCCCTCCCCTCCCCTCCCTCAGTCCCGCTCTCTTTTTGCTCGCCTCCTCCCGCCTAAAGCCGCGCAACCCATTGGTCCACCCGAGACTCCCGTTTGGGCAGGTTGACTTTCGCGAGTTCGGCTCCCCACCTTCCTCCTCCCCCCCCTCTGCCGCGCCTCCTCCTCCTCCTCCTCCCTCCCTCCCTCTGTCAGTCAGTCTGTCCTCACTCCCACCCAACCCACGAGCGGGATTTCCTCAAGGAAGGGGCAAAGAGGGGGCAGCTCCTTGTCACTGGTGGGTGGGTGGGAAGGTGTGTGTGTGTGGTGGGGGGGGGAGAAATGAAGGAAAGTCCCTCTCAATTTACAAATGGGGAGCAACTTGGCGCGCGCGCGAGAGAGTGTGTGTGTGTGTGGCAGGCAGGCAGGCGTGAGGGGCGAAGAACGAGGGGACGAATTCATGAATCCCTCTCGCCTCCTTTCTCTCTCTCTTTCTCTTGCGCGCGCGCACGTGGCCGCCAGCAGCAGTGCCGCCGCCGCCGCCGCCGCCGCCGCCGCTGCTTCCTCCCTTCCTCCCTCCCTCCCTCCCGCGGGCTCTTCTCCCACCAAGGACAGTCTGGACGGGCTCTCCTCCGACCGCTAGCTCTCCTGCTCTCCATCCAAGCCTCCGCTGCTGGCCCGCGCCAAGACCTCCCGCCGCCGCCGCCGCCGCCTCGGCTCGCGCCCCACCAAGCCGTGGCCCTGGGACGCCTTTGGGCTCAAGCAAGGGTCCATTCATTGCGGAGGCGGAGCGCGCCGAGCCCTCTCCCCCCCCCCCGCAGCCCCACGCGCGCCCCTCTGCCCGGCTGTAGTGAAACTCCCCCCCGCCGCCATCCAGCTGAAGGAGGGTCGGTGTCCCCCCTCTTGACTTCTCTTGCCATCCAGGAGGAGAGGAGAAAAGAGGGATGCCGGCGGATCAGGGGAGGACGAGGTGTTGTGTTGGTGGTGGTGGTGGACGGGGACGGGAAGCGGGGGGGTTATGGGGCGCGCGCCTGCCAGTATGTGAGGAGGAGGAGGAGGATGGTGGTCGTGCTGGTGGTGAGAGGGACCGAGAAAAGGCTGGGACTGCATGTCTTCCCTGTTCATAAGCCCCGGCCAAAAAAGCCCCTGGGCGGAAATGGGGTGCCCAACGTTGGATCGCGGTACAGTATTTGCCCACCCCCTGCCCCGCTCCCGACTCTTTTCCTTTCTCCTCCCCTCCTCCCCCCACCCCGTTGCTCCCTCAGCTGCCAGGATCAAAAAATATCAAAGGAGACTTTCTTCACTTGTCTCCCCTTGACAGGGCTGATCCCTTAACTCTGGAACACTTTAGAAAGAAGGTCGGTCTCCTTGTGGAAGAAAACCCTTCACTACTCTAAGGTGATCCGTGTAAGTTTCCTTTTAAAGCCGCCTCCCCTTCCATTTTCTCTAATGAATCCCGAGCCCTGACTATTTGCTTTGTTTAGGAGATGCTAATACTTACAAATAACAGAAAAGGGTGTTTTTGATGTTTTTTGTGACATTACTGATAAAATGTATCTTTGCCTTTGCCTTTGCTTTTTTGTTTGTTTGTTTAAACAAACTCTGATGACTGCTTTTTCAAGTTCTGGCATTGTGAATTGTGAATCCTGTTCTCCACCTTGGTGAACTAAATGTATTAAAGAAATATTATATTTATAAATTCTTAACATCATAAACAAGAATTGGAATGTTACCTCTAGACATGTGTAACTGATCTGAGTCGATTGGATGATTTTTTTTTTAAAAGCATTCCTTCACAAAACACTGAGAGAACATCTAAGATTGCAATTCTGCTTGTGTACTGCCTTTGGGGAACCATGTACAGATCTGTTCACAATTCTTTATCTAATTTTGACAGTATTTTGTGCCAAGGTGTGATTTTTCTTTTTTGGTAATAGATGATTTTGCTCATGTCTTTTATTGAAGGTAATTGTCACAAACTTACTGGGCACTGGTTCAACCGTTAATCTAACCTTTTTGCCATTTCAGACACATTTTTACAATTCTTCACTGCCTCTGTCTATATTACATTTGGCAGTTTATATAGGATCTGTTGTCTTATGTTTTGCTTTAGTCATAAAAATCTTATTGAAGCAATATTCCTCCGGGCACCTAGCACAATGATCTTACCCAAGTTGTCAGTTACATATGAGGGCTCTTCTCCCCATTTACAGTTATATATATTGAGATACAAGTTATAAGTTAACAAAGGGGTGGGGGAGGATATTGTAATAAGTATATTTAATTTTTTATTTAGTAAATTGAGATTAGTATGTTCATGTTGAAGCTGGTGATTTATTTAAACAGATTCATTATCTTATGGAAGGTTCATATATATATATATATATATACATCTGCACTGAAAGATGTATAAAACCTTAAAAATAATCCAATTAGGTTAGAAAACATATTTGAAAAAAATCACAAGCTAAATGCTGTAAACCTGCATGTTTTTCAAGATTCAGTATGATCCTGGCATAATTAATTTACTGCAATTCCATTTGTTTGAACTACAAGGCTATTACAATATGAATTCACAGAACAGCTACACTGAGAGAAACATTTTCCCTTTGAAATATAAACTTACTTGAAATGACACATGGAGGCAATGAATAAAACATAGGAAATATTAATATTTGAAACATCATATATAAAATTAACTTCACTCCCATGCTTTTCTTATCTATAAGTGTATCTTCCTTTGCATCCTAACAATTTAATTCATCAATTTGCTATACTGTAAAGTCAGTCTGGAACCATAGATTGGCACCATGATCGTAGCACTTTGACTTATATGCAATTCCTATTGAGGTAAACGAAACAAAACGAAAGGTGTTTCCAAACTTAGCTGCTAGCTTTGCAGTTTTTCTTTATTTTCTTTCTTCCTTTCCTTTAAAGTTACAAATGTAGCATGACTGAGAAATAGGTTCAGTTCTAGGAAGAGCTTTGCAGTCTTTCTTGTTTCCTTTTTCCTTGCCTTGCCTTTTAAATTTCAAATGTGGTACGCCTGAGAAATAAGTTCAGTTCTAGAAACGTTAAAACAACAATAATGCTGGCCAAATTTCAGTACAAGTGTGCTTAAGTTTGTGGCAACTTATCTGCCCTGAATGGTGACTTTTAAAATTATTTTACACTTCCGCTGGGCAAAAAAGAATTTAGAGCAATTGTTTACCAATATAAGGTGAATTTATTCCATTCTTACACTATTACATTAAAATTGTCTAGTATATTACAGATAAAGAAAGGATATGCATTAGAATATGCATTTGTAACCTAACATCCAAGTGTGTCCTTTCTGTACTGTAAATATGATGCATTGTACAGCACATAATGCCTTATGAATACAAACCAGTTACAGAAACTAATTAGGAGAAAGTGGCTTGCATAATATAATCAATTGTTTTTGTGGTGTGTTATCATATGTTACTGCGATCAGTAAAAGAAAAAGAACAATGAAAAAAGTGATCATTTTATTTATTATTTATATTTGCACTTGTTAACAAATATAATTTTATTTGAATTGCTATATTTCACACTAAAATAAGAATCTTATAGGGTAGTGGTGGGATGAGTTTAAAATAGTACACTTAGCTCTTATGATAATTCTAGTAATAAAGTGATCCCAGCAAAAGCTGCTGGCAACATTGCATAAATATTAATATCACTACACCAATGGCACAATGGCAGTCAGAATTCTGCCACGGATTTCAGTGGGATAGAGATGGGGCCTCTGCTGTCTATTAGATGCAATGCTTGCTTATTTCAGTAATTCTTTGTATTTTTGATCCTTCAGAATTTAGCATTTAAACCTAACTTTTATAGGTATGTGTGTGTGCATTATTCACGGGAGAGTCATGATCTTTCCCTGGGCTCTGCTGCTGTTTTGAGTGACAAGAAAACTTTTGGTTCTACTCAACACTGTAGCCATAATAATAAAGCCTGTTACTTGGGCCTTATCTTTAGAATGTGTACGTCCGTAAGAACTGTGCCTGATGATATATGCCTCACATCAGCCCTAAATGTTCTATGTAAACATAAGTGTCCAACATCTTAATTTTACATATTTTTGAATAACTGGCCTTAAAACTTCCATTGGGGGAAAAAAAAGCATGGCTTTATCAGTTAATATATTTACAACATACACTATTGCTATATTGTTAAGTCCATAGGAGGTATTACCAGAATGATACTGAGGTGTCATGCTTACAGGATTCATCCAATTATGTTTAGTAAACAAGCAGAAAAGAAATAAGGAGGGGAGCATGACAAAGGCCTGCAAAGCAGAAAAAAAATGGGTTTATATGCAGAACTAGTAAAGCAGAGTCAAAAGGGTATGAAGTGTTAAGAAATGCTTCTATAAAAACATTTTAGGTACAGATAAATAACCATATTATTTTGATAGCATTTAATATTCTTTGTTGCTACCAAAACAACCTGATCCACAACATAGGTTTTTAAAAGTATAATTGGGTTTAAATTAATTTAATCCTATTAATTTAATGAGATTTGCTTTGGCTTAACTGGATTGATGATTGTGATATTATTTCCCCCCCCCATATATTATTATTGTTAAGCAACCTTGCATGTTTTTGTTTACTAAGGCAAATTCATTTGCTATAAATTTTTAAAAGCCATTAAGAACTTGTGAATTTACACATGCATGATGTAAACTCTCTTTGAACCATTTAAATGCTTATTGATCCCTTTGAAAATTGTTCATAAAACTTTCTAAAAAGTCTGATATAATGTCTCACTAAAATTTGGAATTAAAATGCTAAGCTGCAAAATAATAGAAACAAACTATCTGAAGTATCATATCCATGCTGAAATATATCTATCTTTGTGTGTGTGGATGTTTACGTAAATGTACACACACATTTCATTTATAAAGTGAAATATCCCTGTGCTGAATATTATTTTTCTTTAATCTTTGTCTTGGATTATTTATATATCTGTAAACACATACACACACATATATAAGGGAACATCCTGTTGAATAACTAAAAAAAGGAGTACTTTATTTCTGATCCATTATTGAGAAAATATAATTCATAACATTCAACATCTAGAAAAATATAAATTCATTTAAATCACGTCATACATTAGGGAAATTAAAGTATAAAGATTTTTACACTTGACTGCCACAATTAGTTTTGCATTCATCTACAGATAGTATTGAGTGACAAAACTATTGTATAAATTAAAGCAATGGAAAGATACAATTTCAAAAGGAGGCATGTTATTGTCTAAGACTTAAAAATTCACACTGAATTGATTTTCCATCTACAGAAACTCACATATTAGTATAAGGCAATAAATGCTTTTTTGGACACTTCTTCCAATAAGTCTTGGTTTCTTTTCTAAAACATAGGTACAACCATACATTAAATTCTAGCTGCATTAATTCCAAGGTACCGGCTTTAACCTACAGTGTTTTAGAGTTTGTCTTTCTCTATTTGAACAGCTGAAATCTGGAGAGGGAAACAAGTCCACAGTTCCAGGGTAGTAAATAAGAAAGGACATGGGAATTAGTGTGATTGCTCTTTCATGCTGCTTGTGGGTTTCCCATAGACAACTGGTTGGCCATTGTGGGGGAGAGAATGCTAGACTAGATCGGCTGTTGGTCTGATCCAGCATGACTTTTCATCTCAACTCTATGGAGTTGAAACTCCATGAAGAGTTTCCAGACCACTGTTAGCCTATAGAGAAAGAGTTTTTATTTCAAAAGGCATCCAGTTGTTTGATTTTGTTACAGTTCATTTGTTTTGGAGTTGAACTTGTGTGTGTGTATCTTCTGGAGCTGCCATCTTTTTTTCATTTGTGTAGCCAGCCTTGGGTTTTAGTATCGATAAATCAGAGGGGGAAAGAAACCGCCTGCACGTATGCTACAAACATTATAATACTCTAATTCTTCCTTTCCAGTCACCAGAATATGTTGCATTTTCAAGATTAAAATGTGTAGCAGAAACATCAGATAGCCGCCACCCACTGCAGTTCAAAATGTGTAGAAAGTGGCTGACCACCTTATTTCTGTGGATTTTTGAAATCTAATTTTAATGAAACTGTCTTGACAAGCCAAAGCCAAAAAGAACTGTTGAAAAATTACATCTTTGTTCTTGGAAGCATGTCTTAGTTTGCGCTAAGATATGAACTTAAGCAGGAGAAAGTTGCACTGAACACAGTGGGACTTACTTGTGAGTTGATATGCAGAGGACCTGATTGTTCAATATGTTAATGGAACTTTATCTCTGAGGCAAGACATGGAAGCTACTACTCAGCCTGGAGAGCATAAACCAAGTTCCACTGATTTTCATAGTAATCCTATATGGATAAATGTAGATGTGTGCTTATTTAGTGAGAATTATATTAAAATAATAACAAACAATAGATATGTTATATTTATTGACCTTTACATATATTTGGCTTTATGTACTAAATCAAAATGATAGTCCCAAATAGCATAGGGTGTATTTTGTTGCAGTGATGTTAGTAATAAACATACCTCTATATACTACCATTGCTTAATTGGGTTGCTTAATTTGATTTTCAGAGAAAATAAGTGCACTCCCCTCTCCCTTTTATACAGCTGCATACAGAATAGTTAGTACTTTAACTCTGTTTTCAGAGCCCCCTCAAAAGTTGCCTTTTGGCGTGGATATTTTATATATGTTCAAAAAACAAAAAATAAGCAAAAAAGCCAAAGGGGCTGTATAACTGGAGAGAATGGACTGTAGGTTAGCTAATGGTTTCTTTCTAGTACTAATATATCCAGTGCTACAATTTCCATTTTACACTTTATTCAGCTTTCATTCTAGTAATTTCAAAAAAGAAAGAAGCAAATTTTATGACTTGTTTAGTATAGAAACAAAATCATATTTATTTAAGACACAATCCTAATTCCATATACTTGGGACTATGCAGCACTCATCCCAAAAATGGGGCCTACGTCTAAGTAGATGCCTATTGGCTTGCTTTGCTGGCCATAAGCCTATATACAGTGCTGATATTTTAATCTATTCAGCGGGATATAACCAACGTTATTTTTTTGTGGGACTGTGGCTTTAGTAGATTTTCAGTTTTAGTTAGCAGTTTTGAAACCTTTCAGCACATGTGTCTGGCTATGTGTACATGTTTAGGAGTTGCTGAGAGAGAGGACCATGAAAAGGAAGGAAGAGAGACACGTATATGCATGGTAAAACTAGCTGAAATGTAAAACCATTCTTTTTCTCATGAGGAAAGAGAAATAATAATAATAATAATAATAATAATAATAATAATAATAATAATAATAATAATAATAATAATAATAATAATAATAATAATAATAATAATAATGAAGAAGAAGAAGCACAGATTTCACATGAGTCTTCTTCCCAGTTGATTCTCGGTGATGCTCAAGGTCTCTAAGAAATACTGTTCCTCGAAAACTCCAGTTATATTCCATAGGAAACCAAGCAGAGTGTGTCTCATTAGTTACTCATTATTGCTGGCATGCCTGGAAAACTGTGCCTCTATGGAAATATGGAGATCAGAACCTCCCCCAGTGGGATCTGTGACTTTTCCCCTTTGAAGAGCAGAACGCCACACCATATGCCATAGACAGCAGATCTGCTGGTGTGTGTGTGTGCGTGCGTGCTAGGGATTACACCTGAACGGACCTCTATTTGCAGAAGCATTATTGTGGCCTGAATCCAGTTATTTGTCTGGACTAGAGCAGACCTGCTGAATCAGTAGGATTTACCTAAGTGTTGCAGCTGAGAATTAGATTTATCCCTCTGCCTTTGTCTGCTGTTTACAGGCAACATTGGGAGGGCTTACAGGTTTGTCTCCTGGTAGGATCTGGTTGGGTACTGCAGTAAACAGGATACCGACCAAGACAGCATCCAGGGCTGACTTGCTGTGATCGTCTCAAATTCCTTCTTACATTGTATTCTTTTTCAGGTGTCTATTTCAAGTGACTTGTTTTAAAGAAGTCCTTTGTCTGGGGTTTGTTTGTGTCTGTCTGCCTGTCCAGCCCCTAAGTTCTGATTACGGCCTACCCCTGCCTTATTCAGTATATACAGTGCAATATACAGTGGATCCTTGTATAACAAACAGCTTGTATAACATAAAATTTGTACAACATAAAAATTCCGGAGATAGGGAAAATTTGGTTAACATAACCGCCTATGGGGAGAATTCGTACAACATAAAAATGGGATCACTCAGTTTTTAATGCATTCCTATGGGAATTTGAATGAAGGAAAATTTGCTTAACATAATTTCATTTGGAACGAATTAATTCCTTTATACAAGGTACCACTGTATGGATTTTTCTCCCTTCCAGTTTTTAAGTTTTTAGGTTATTAGCAATACTATGCCAGCGATCCTGTAGCGCTGTGGAAATGCTTACATGGCTGTTCTAGTTATGGGTAGCAGCATCTTAGACATTCACACCAAGCAGAACAATCTTGTATATTTTGACTCATAAGTAAACCTCAACTGGTTTAATAGGATTTGTGCCACAGTAGTAAGTAATGTATTTAGAATTGCTATGTTAATCAGATTTATTTTATTAGGCAAGGCAAATGTCTTATATATACTGACCTAGGAATAGTTTCTGATAAACATGGTGAGGCTGGCTTCCAAATAAACATACGCAGGATTGTACTGCAAGTGACTACAGTTAAGTATATTTACATGGGAGCAAGTCCCACTCGAATAATTAAATGTACTTGTATGTTAATCTGCGAGGGCAAGGGAAGAGAAGTTGTAGGATTGCAACTGTTGCACATTCATAATATAATAAATATAAACATAATTATATTTACTGTTTCAGAATAAGGATGGGCAAACTCTGGAGGTGCGGCAGGCAGTTATAATTATTCCCCAAAAAGATTCACTGGGGAGGGACGCTGAAACCTGAAACTATATTTTGTTAGCAGACAGAAACAAAACCAGAACTGGACAGAATGACAGTATTCTAATATCCTGCTTTTTTGGAGGGAATTGATGCAAAGCAAGGCAGAGGTGATGCAGCATGTTTTAAGGCAAACTTTCTGTCCCCGAAAGCTTTAAAGTGTGGCAATCGTCTTTTTGAAAATCCCTTTTTTTGGGGGCGGAGGAGGGGAGGTATCTTGGCAAATCTTCAGAGGTGTTTTGGAGAGGCCTCAGAAAACCCCCTTGGTAGGATTAGGTGGCCTGTCGGCTACAACTTGATACCCCCCTCCGATTTAGGGTGTATGTTAAATGCAATGTGTGGTATATATATTGTTGATAGGAAATCTCCTCAGCAAGTTGCAAAATTGCTTTTTTTAAAAAAGGGAAAACTGCACAAACATTTTTCTCCTCACTATCTGTATTTTGAAATACTGTGATTTTCTTAAACAAACAAACAAACAAAAACATTACTCTCGAGGTGAATAGCCCAGTGGCAAAAATCTCTGACTGTAGAGCCAGAGGTTGGGATTTGATACCCCTCTCACTGGGGTTGCACTTAACGGTCCTCAGGGTCCCTTCCAGTTCTGCAGTTCTTTGAAACTTTCATTATGAAGCACTCAGGAGAAACAAACTGGATGAGGCCTGGAATATTTTTCCCCCCATCCAAATTCTTTCAGTTTGAGAAGTCAGCCATTACTTGTTACAAATGTAGATGAAATATTCAGACAGAAATGCAATTTTTAAAGTTATAACTCATTTAATAACTTTTTTTGGTGTGTGTGTGGGGGAGGTAGGACACAGCGCATTGTTCCGAATATGATTTATTTAAATGCAAATTTAAGAGTTGACTGTATGCTTAAAGAGGATAAAAGAAAGGCTGGTTCAGCAGTAGCTTTGGTGGAGATTCCTGCTGTTCAAGCACTAGCTTATGACAAGGGAATTTTGAATTTCTGGCTAGTTGCTAGTTGCTTTAGTTCCTACATATTTCCCCCCATGCTCAATAAGGGTAGTAAATTTACCCAGTATTTTTGGTATTTTGGGTATATGTACTACTGTACTATCATTACTAGTTTAATAATAACAGTAACTAAGTGAAACACTCTTTTCATGTACTGTATACTACAACAATGAGAAATCAAGGCTGAGAAGCTACACCAGCCATCTAGTTACTGGTGTCAAACACCATGGTGTGCCCACTTTCCTTTTGATTAGTAAGACTGTCATGCATGATGGTCTTTTGCTTTTGGAACATTTTGATTTATTTGAATTATTTATCTTAATATATGTCACATGCCTTCATGACATGAAACAACACATATATGTACTCAGTAAAAAAATAGATTAAAAATGAATAAAAAGGTAATCTATGATTTGTACTCAAAATTTGTTCTCCTCCGAACAGACCTAATGAAATTAATGGGACATAAATTAGTCAGATAACCACAGGTTAATTTCAGAACATTTGCCTGTGAGTAAGTAAGCAAAATGTACCACATAATGAACAGATGCAGAAAATATATAAATAGCAATTTAGGAAAAAGTCCCTTCAGGTCATAATTCCTACTTAATAGATCAGTTTTCGATGAACCTTAAACAAGGGAAGCGGAATCCAGCTGGATCTTCTTTGGGATGGAGCTTTAAAGCGTGTTGAAAATATGACAAAACTCATCATGCTGAGAATTGCTGCATTTAACATCTGAGAGCAATTTGCCTGGCAACATCCATCTTGCATTTGGCTCTTAAGTTTTGGACTTTTAAATTCTCTACACGACATAAATGCAAAAATTGTTGATACCTTTAGAGGCCACTTTTAAAACCATACAACGAACAAGC
>JAHTLZ010000348.1:30589064-30618867 GCA_023846285.1 Phrynocephalus versicolor
GGTTTTTAAAGTGGCCTCTAAAGGTATCAACAATTTTTGCATTTATGTCGTCTCATGTCACTCCTAGCTGGACCTCTGAGTAATGCTTGAATTTTGAGTAGGGTGAGGTGGGCTGTCTCATGACTTTTTGTGATAGCTTCTGCTTTTAGAGGTGATGAAATACCAAATATTGGACATCAGGATGGGTCCATGCCAACACAATCTGAATATTGTCTGCGCAGGTGGTGGAATATAGTATCCGTCCACTGATGATCTCGGTAGGGAGGTTCATGGCTCAGAGATTATTCCTTTAAATAGCCTGATCTCAAATCATATGTAGGAGTGAGGGCTAGCTCTCTGAATTGTGCTAGGGAATGAACCTGGAGCCAGTGTGAAACAAATAGCAATGGGGTCACAATAATCCATGCCATTTCATCCCTACAGAGGACTGGCCTAGCAACTGTATCTGGACATTATTCACAGGCAGCCCTACTCAGCGGCAGTAAACTGTTTGAAATACTCTGTTCACTCCTGGTTCATCTTGGATCATTGAAACACACACATCTATGTCCTTCATATATCACCTGCAGATTACCAGCTGTGTTTAACTTTTAGTGAATTGCCTTTAGCACAGGATTTTCATAGCATCAGTGCAGAAGAAAACTACAAAAGAATATTAATTGAACACATTCCAAAATTTGGATCTATGTGATTGATAAGTGTTATCTATAAATAAAGCCTTAATGATTCTTTGGCAATGTTGTAAACATAAGTATCAGATGCAATTGTTGTCGTTATTGTTCTGTAAGTCCTTTCTGTGAATGCCAAATGGTTATTACTGTCCAGTTACTTGGCAAATACATACCTTGTAATGAAACAGATGTCAGCCAGCTTGGCCTGTCTTCAATTACATTTGTCCAATGCACGGGGTGTGTAAAGGAAGAAGGAAGCTAATTTATTGAAAGCAAATAACCTGCTGGTTGAAACTGTCTCCCGGTCCTTATTAACCCACTTAAAATGTAAGTTTTTCAGTAATGCCAAAGAACTCATTTTCATCACCCTGTGAAGCAAACTGGGTGTTCAATGACCATGGTTATTACTATAGAATAGACAGTTGGATCATGAATGGATGGATGGATGGGTAAGAGAGATCCACATCAAGAAAAAATACTCTTGCCTTATCTGATGCACGAAAAGAAAAAAACCTGAAATAGAGAGTGAAATATAAAAGCTGTTTCAACAGAATATGGGAAATGATTTCAGGCAGATAAACTGGAGTTTCTAGGATGAAGTTTAGCTTTTAAAAAAAGTTTTAATGTTCTCTGAAACATATAGAGGTCATCTGAACCTTTTGCTTATTCTTATCCCAGCACAGGATATTTGGTTTGAATTAATGTTATTCACCCATCCCTTTTAATGTGTGAGCAGATAGCATTATTGTACTTTCAGCCATCTTTCGAGATAAATTTCTATGTCACAGACAGAAGTTAAATGAAAGACCATGATCTGCTAAGTGAATTTAAGATGAAGTCAGGTAGGCATTCTGTTCTGGAAATGGTCTGATACATAATGGGTGCTGAAAACATCCTCACTACATTTATATATTTTGAGATATAAGGAACCTGCATTTCTATTTTCAGTTAACTGTATTAGGTTAATCTTAACTGTAATGAGGGAAATGAGTCTACTCCAAACTAAACAATTCCAGTTTTAGATACTGTATATAGTAAAAACAAATCCAAGTTGACTGAGTTTAGATTTTTTAAAATTGTCATTATGCATATGCAAGATATGCACAACGAAATTAGAGTGCTGTTCCACTACACACTCTAAACAAGGAACCATACAAAACACATAAAACACATAAAACACCATACAAGATATTAAAAACTCCTAAAATCGCTTACAAAATTTAAAACACTACTTAAAAACTTATTAGGATGGTGCTAAAACTGTCACATGCAACTTGGATACTGCTCTGGGATAAAAACTGTTCTTTAGTCTATTTGTCCTTGACCCAAGAGTTCTATATCTCCTGCCAGACGGCAACAGTTCAAAAAATTGGTGGCCAGGATGCGAAGGGTCTCTCAGAATTCCAGATGTCTTCCTTAAGCATTTGGAGTTGTATAATTCTTCCAAAGGAGGAAGAGGACAGCCCACTATCCTGAAAACTAGAGCAGACATTTCTGATCTTGTGGGAAGCCCAAGAGACTTATGTACATAACAATACTGTAACCCATATTTTAGTGTTGTGTTCCAACCAGATCATTGCCTGTCTGCCTTTACACTTAGATGCTGTTGGCCATTTTAGCGGTATCCCTGCCAAAAAGCATTTTCTGACTCATAATACCTGCAGCAACACTCTGCACATTAACACCTGCATTAGGAATGTTGACATTTGAAGTCTCAGATGAACCACCTCAAGAGCATAAGTCCAAAACATCATTAAAATTAGTATTTTTCTAATGTGTTTGGTGGGGATTTATGACCACATTACTGCAACAGTGAGCTGAAAATGGCAAAAATAGTGAGATTTTTCTCCTCAGATCCAAACTCAATATTCTGAGCTAGAGGGAGGAAATAAAATTTGGAAAGCAACCCTCACAAGTGAGGATGAGTTCCAGGATCTAGTTGCCTTCCTGTATATTCTTACATCTATTCTTGCTCTCTCGTCTGTGTCAATTTTCTACAGGTGAGCTTCCCTCCATGAGGCAGATAGCTTTGGAGGCAACCATGGGAAAACAGTAGAGTGCTAATCCTTATTCTCCTAGTGTGACTATAGCCCTCTCCAGTAGCTTCTATCAATTATTAAAAAACATAGATGGAGAATAAGTTGCCTTATATTGAGCCAGTTGCTTAGGTTATTTAACTCTGTATTGTCTGTTCTAGCTCATGGGCTTCCCTGGGATTCAAGCTGGAGTCTTTATTCAGTCCTACTTCAGAAATGTCCGGGACTGAATCATTAGATATTTTGGATCCAAATTAGTTCAGTGCCTCCTTGTTTACCCTTGGAAAATGAGCATTTCTTTCAGTTGCGCAACAACTCTGTCAACACAGACACATTTATTTGTTTAAAATGATTTTACCCCACCTTTCTCCTTAAAAAGGACCCAAGGCAGCTTACATCATTGAAAGGCAAAGTCTGAAGCTGAAAATAATGAGTATACAATAGTGGTTTACATAATTAAAAGACAGTCATCAAAACTATGGGTGTACATTTACTGATGCACTTTCCTAGTCCATGCCCTTCACCAAAGCATGCGGTCTTTTAGAATCCCTCTGCAGATTTCACTCAGAAGAACACTCATTATGGTAATGCTTCAGTGTGCAGTTGATCTAGATGATTGTCTCAGTGCTTGACGATGTGCATGGTGGTAGTATGAAGGAGCCCTGCGGATCTGGACTTAAAGCTCTATAGGGGGATGAAGAAAAAAATGTAACTTTTGCATTATGAATGTTCTTTATTCTTCATCTGTACTTTGGGCATACAGCACAAGTGTTAAACTGTTTTATTTTATATTTTTCGGTATAGATGGCCCATGATTCTGAGCAGTAGGGTTCCCTTTTCTGTTAAAGCCACAGGCTACCTTTGTTTACAGGTACCATTATGATTAGTTAAAGTGTAATAAAACCTTAGAACTAAATGGATTGTGCTATGGAAAATAATGTGGATCACTCTCAGCCTCTGGCACAAATTCTGTCTCATCCTTGCACATGCTTGCTCTCTCCTGAATACACATGCTCTCCTCCTATCTATCAGATATAATTCAATTGCATTTTGGAATAGCAGACCATATTTTTTCATCTATAAGATGTCCCCATGTATAAGTCGATCCCCATTTTTCAAAACCAAAATTACAGTTTCCCAACTGCATGGTTCTCTCTTTGGATTACTTCTGTGTATAAGACGACACTCAATTTTTACTCCAACAATTTAAGAAAAAAAGAATATAGTCATATTTTGTTTAAATTGGTGCTTCTGTGACATGTGGTGGTTGGATACATAAAATTTAAATAAAATGTTGACCAAGGCTCAACATGGGGCTTTAGGAAGGGGATAATAGGATTTGAGCTCATTCTAAGTAGTTTGGGTGGATTCCTAGTGTAGTGCAATGGATAGAGTAACAGAGTAGTACTCTGGAGAACAGGGTTTGAATCTCCACTTGGCCATGGAAACTCACTAGAGCAGTGGAATTGGCAAAACACTCCTGAAATATTCACTTACATTGAAAGCCCTATTAGGGTCGCTATAAGTCAGTTCTGACTTGATGACAGAGAACAATAACAAATGGCTTGAGGAAGATTTCTATTTCCCTTCCCACTTGCTCTGAGCTTTGTTAATATGGTCACCTTCTGTGAGCCACCTATGCATTGTTCATATGTTTATGACCTAAGGACCCCCAGTGTCCTTAGGTGCACAGTGATTTTTAATTTTGTTTTTGGATGACACTTTCCAGAATATTCTACTAATTATGCTAGCTAGAGGTTCTTGAGAATTGTAATCATAATTAAGTAAGTCTTGTTTAAGCAATCCCCAGATGTTACAGCAATATGGACATATTTTACTTTTGCAGTATAACTGTGAATTGGAGTAGAACTGTCAAGGTAAGCGGGGCTATGAAACTTGCCAAAAGCCAGACCAGGTTCGGCGCCTAGTGGCCAATCGGTACCACTTCAGTTGCCAAGGTCTTTCCAACCTGCTCAAGCCACACACACGGAATGGGACTTCTATAGTGTCCCAGGTTCCATTGGATGTCTACCTATTTCAGGTACAACATCAACTGGAATAAAAAATGTTTCCTCCTGGTCTCCTTCCTCAGAGCAAGTAGCACAATAAATTCTGGTGTATTCTTGGTGCTAAGATGAGTGGAGTTCCACCAGTGTAAAACAGTTTTAAAGGATGATGAGAAAAATTATAAATGGTGACAGAGATGGGCATGAATAAAAAAAATGGCATTTCATTTGTCGTTTGTTGTTTAGGGGGTCCATTTCGGTTCGTTCCCTTTTTTGCGAATTTTTGCAAAAAATTCGTTTTCGTTTTCATTCGTTTTGTTACCATTTTGTTACCATTTATTTCAATTTTTTGTGATTTTTTAAAGGATTTTAAGCAATTCACTCATATTGCAGTAACGGAAACGAAACACATGACAAAATTTCCGGCGTTTCTGTTCGTTTCGTTTCATTTTAGAGACAAAATTCGTTTGTCATTTCGTTACGTAACGAAACGAAAAAACAGAAACGGAAATGAAAAATTGTTCGTTTCGTGCCCATCTCTAAATGGTGATGATGGTTACAAGAGCTATATGCTTCTTCCAGGATGAAGGCAACATGCATCTGGCTGCCTGTTGCTAGTGGGGAGGGAATTAGCAGGAGAGTAAAAGGCTATTGACCTCATGTCCAACAATCACAAGCCACCTCTAGGCCAGATCATAGGGCAACAAGGTAAGCAGGATGAGATTGCATGCTTTCTGATAGGTTTTGGCATTGACTATCACAAAGCAAGCCAACAAGCTGGAGCAAATGTTGTTTGGAATCATATCAGGGAAGTTGTATTATTGGCAAGATTGACTATTGCAGCAGAAAAAGGAATGCAGAAAAGGTTGAAGCTCTACTTAGAAAGATTAAAGATTTTCCTTCCGATTTTCTTTGACCATAGTGTGGTGTCAATCAAGGAGAACGTTACAGAAACATTCTGTGCAGTAAAGTACAAATCAATACAAATAAGATGTGGAATAACCCTGCAATGCCTTTCTCAGCTCCTGACAAGTCATATAATGCATTTGAGAAAAACATATTCCTATTGGCAAGATGTGGGCAGTGAGGCTGAATATGCATTTGAAAATGAACCATGAACATCATAGCAATGGGCAAGAGCAGGAGTCCACTTTCTTTGTGGTGGGCATATCAGAATGTTGAGAAAGATGTGGGTAGCATCCCAAAATGGCTGCCATGGGAAGTGGCCATTCACAACATGGCCACCATATAATGTGTCCATTCACATACTCATTTCACAGAGGAACAAACTGGTGACTCTAAAGATTAATGTAGCCAGGAACTAGAACACAAAGTAGAGGTGTGATATGGGCCCACTCCTTGACCTTCAGATTTCTGTTCAAATGGAGACCCAGTACACACAAAGCAATCCGAGGAAGCTAAAATGCAGTTAACACAGTACAAGGAGAAATGGTGTATCATCCCTTAACAAGTCAAGATATTACTCTGAATCCACAATTCTCTGTTTAGTGATCATCATCCCTCTGGTCTGCAGTCTCTCGTTGTATGGTGTAAAGCCATTTTCTTTCAGCATTCTCTTTGCCTCACCAAACAAACTCCTTCTCCCATATATATTTAGCCACAGCCATATTACTCCACAGCTTTCCTGTCATTCCCAGGTATTCCGAAGCCCTGACAATCACCACTCCAGCCCTCTATCCTGCTTGCCTCAGTTCATCTTGCATTTATGTTTGCCATTTCTCAGGTTCACCCAGCAGCTTCCCAATATGTGCACACACCCCCAGTTGTTCTGCAGGCCTCTCCAACGTTTCTCAGGTCATTCTGGGCTATTCCCCTAAGCTTTCTCTTTCAGCCACCCCCTGAAAAAGATAGGCCTCCCCTATAACCTTTAGTTTTTGTCATCTCAGAGGCCTCCCTCAAGTTTACCAGGCCGGCAAGCTGGCTAGAGGCGTGTTACCCCTCCCTCCCCTCTAAAACGGTGTGCATTTGAACTGGCAGTCAAGCCAGTGTTCTGCTAGGCCAAATGCCTAGGCTGCTGCCGCCCAGCATTTTCATTCCATTAGAAAACTCCTGGGCCCTTGTGGGTGCCAGAGGCATTCTGAGGATAGGAAATGAAAAGGCTGGTGGCGGTAAGCCAAGTGCTTTGTTTGCAGTTGCTAAAGGCATTTTTTTTAAATTAAAAAAATCAGGAGGGGCTAGGGACTTCATTCGGCAACTGCCCATTGGGTACCCTGGTGCCCAGATGTGTCCACATGCATGTTCTAGAGAGGTTCCTCTTATTACACAAAGCACAAAGAAAAAGGTGAGTGTTTTGCCACAATATGTCCTATGGTTTCCATTAATGTTATTTTCACATGGTGTCATCATGAGCAGATTACCATCTTGCTTTATATATTGCTCTAGCCTGGTGCCCTTCAGACACTTTGGACTACAATTCCCAATGTTCTTAACCATTGGTCTTGCTAACCATTACAGAAGGGAGTTGAAAGCCAGATACCCGCATCGCACCAGCTTGGGAAGGCCAGTCTATAGCTTTTCTAGTTAACCTGTCTTTCCTGAAATTTTATGCTGCATCTTTTTGTAACATTTATTATTTAAAAGATAGCAAAGCTCCTGCTTTTGAAATTTGTGACAGCATTAAGAAAAAAAATGTTTAGATACGTTTCTGTGATATATATACTTAATTATTAGTGAGATACATTTACTGTGACCGCATCTAATGCAAACTTAATTGATCTCAGTTCCACCACGTCTTTCCTCTGAGCCAGTTTCAAACTCAGATGAGACCTGTGAGCTACGCAGCAGTGGCTTGCGCAAAGCTGCTGTCCATGTCTCACAGCTGAGCTGGGGTTTGAATGAAATTGCCCTTTTCTGCACAGTCACTGTAGCTGCTCTACAATGTCGTCTTTCTGTGATTATTGTGAACAGGGTATTTCATGTTGACTTTAAGGTATTTTATGTGAGGAAAGTGTTAAAAATAGGACAATTTCCTCAAAACAAAGCTCAGGTGTGTCTAGGAATGACATGGGTGACGGGAAGAGGCCCTTTAGAAATCTTCATGTCCTGCATAGCTTCTGTTATTAAGAAATATTGAATAGAGTTGGAAAGTGAAATTTCTAAAGCATATACATGACATATCGGCTCTGAATTATCTAAATATTTGCATTTAGGTAGGTAAGGTAGGTAAGCAGATAAAAAGATTGAAAAAGATGGATAGATAAGCAAATTAGCTGAAACACTGATGGGAGAGTACAATATGCTCTTTAACATGCCAATTATTGACTCAGTAGATTGTTACGGGCTTCCGGGCTATTAAGGTCTGCTGTGTCAATGTGTACTTGGGGACTGTTTAATATGCAAATGGATGACATGACAGGCCACAACTACTATTGTCTATCAACTCAGTAGAAATGCATGTGCATATATGTTGCACACTTGTTAATGATGTGGCATGTACATAACTGTTTTCAGGAGATAAGGTAAGATGAAACTTCCAATATTTGTTGTGATTTATTTTCAAGCTCCTTTCTCCACCACAGAAATGATTTTGAGGCCTGGATTCTGAAGTTAGTTGTTCAGAATATAGTGCCAGGACTTCTTCTATTCCCTATGGATCTTGTAAAATTAAATATATATCGCTTGTATGCGAGCCATAGAGCGAGAGAGCCTGTTTTCCTCTTCCCCCCTCCCTTTCTGTTGGAAGATTATGTGGCTTCTTTTATGGCTGAAGAGGAGGAGTAAGAGGACAGCACCGATTCTTTATTTACTTCATAATCTTCTTCAGTAGCAATTAAATAAGCTTATGCTACCTAAGAGATCTGTTAATACAAGATAAATAGCATGACATTTTTTGAAGAAGAAGGAAATAAATGGAGTAAGTATTTGATTGTTTACTATCTCCTACTTGCCTCCAAATTGCTAAAAGGGGGGGGGGAGAGTAAAGTATAAGATAACAACATGAAAGACTTACTTGATCTTTGTAGAAGGGGAGGGTATTACAAGTTTTGATTTGCTTTTCAACAACTTTTTGTGAAATAGGCAGAACCAAGTGTTGTGTTTAATAAGAGACACTCTTCCAATTTGCATGCCAAATATAAAAATATAATGAAAACAAAGTGAAAAAACAAAACAAAAAACCTACAACCTTGACATTAGTTGTAGAAGTCTGGGATTTGTTTGTGTCTGTCTAAAATGTGACGTTACAGATTTCTCAGTCTACCAGGTCTTTCATCATACGACTATACAGTATATCTAGTTACAGAGGCAGACACAGACACACACACACACCCCTGTTCGTAATTAGGTGAATTCAAGTAAAGGACTTCAGAAGATAAGGAAGACAAGAGTGTGTAAATGCAAGCAAATCCATCTATATTAATAACATGCCATCTCTCTCCATTTTCATGTATACACAGAACAAGCCTTTTTCACTGAAGTAGCTAGACTGGAATATCCTCCCCTGAAGGCTTGTAGTTTCCATTGCTGTTTGCAAATGCAACTTTTAAAGACAGACATTGGGCATTTTTAAAAGGTGTTGCTGATTTATCATTGGCTTTTAATTGGTGATTTTTTTTGTCCATCAGTTTTAATCTGTTGCTTTTTTTTAAAAAAAGCGGTATTGTATCCTATGTTGAGATTTAATAAATGAAAGAGAGAGAAAAAGCATTTTAGCACATTTTGTTCTTATTGTTGTTGTTACGTGCTGTCAAGTTCCTTCTGACATATGGCAACCCTACGAATGAGAGAGCTCCAAAATGTCCTCTTCTCAACAGCCCTACTCAGCTCTTTCCGTCCATTAGTCCATTGCATATTTGGCCTTCCTCTCTTCCTACTACAGTGGTACCTCTACTTATGAGCGGCTCTACTTACGAGCAATTCGACTGAAGAGTGGAAAACCATTGGCGTTTTAACTGCTGCCTTACAAATTTTAGATGCATCCTGTTCTACTTACTTTTTAAATCCCCCCCCATTTATTTATTTATTTTAGATATGGCTGCTCTACTTACGAGTTGTTCGACTTATGAGCATGCATTCAGAATGGATTAAACTCATAACTCTAGGACCCATTTGTTTGTCTTTCTGACAAACCAGAGTATCTGCAAAGCTCTCCGTCAGCATCAAGTTTCAAAAAAATCAGCTGTTTTCCTGTCAGCTTGTTACAACTATTTAACAGTTTTCATACGCATACATGGTGATCAGAAATACAAGAATGCTCTACAGAAATGGTGATCACTGATCAGAAATATAAGAATGATCATCTTGATTTTCAGTGACATATCTTTACATATGATTCTCTTTTCCAATTCCTTCATTGCTGCCATTCGTAATACTGTATCAGTTTTCTTTTGATTTCTTGAATGAAGTCTCCATTTAATGACTGAACCAATGTTTACAAAATCTTTCACTGTTTCAATTTCTTCATTGTTAACATTAAACTTCTGCAGTTCTTTTATTGTCATGTTTTTTTTTTTATCTTCCTAGTGTTCAACTGCAGTCCTGCTTTGGCACTGCCTTCTTTCACTTGCTTCTTTACTAAAAGTCATTTCAAGTCATTGTGGCTTTCTGCCAGTAAGATGGTGTCCTCTGCATATCTTATTCATTTTTCACTCCTCTTCAATCTGATATGCTCTGCATACAGATAGGGGGATAAGATGCACTTTTGTCTGACATCTTTACTTATAGGAAACATTCTATCTCTCCATATTCTGACCTAATGATAGCTCCTTGTTCACAATACAGTACAGGTTACACATCAAGACAAGGTTCAGAAAATTGTCTCTCATGATCCACACAGTGAAAGGCTTTGCTACAGTCTATAAAGCTTCTTCTGAAGGTGTGCTCTCATAGATTTTTCCAATGTGATCTCAAGTGCCTCTTCTTTTTTGGAATCCAGCTTGAACACCAGGCATTTCTTTTTCTAAATAAGAAATGTATGACGTTACTGGGAAGGTAAATCAAAGTAATAGTCTCCCAAATGGACAGCTCCTTTAATCTGCTGCACATTGTATGATCCAGAAATTAAGGGATACTGTATATAGACCACACATACCTGAGGGCAGGATTTTTGACACTGAGTTTGGAGGGATGCTAAATCCCAAAGTTTCTGGCATTTGGAATAAGATTATTAATGTGGTCCAGGTCAACTCGTTCTTAGAACTTTGGAACTGCTAGCTTGCTTGCTTATTTATAGACCACATATCTAGTTGCAAGGCTACTCTGGGCTGTTTACAGCTATAAAATATAAACAATATACACACAACCCATAATAGTCAACATAAAAATAAAAAAATTAGTGAGGAAGGCAGAAGTGGGGAAGTTCGAAACTAAGGTACATACAATGTTTGGAGCTATGTGCTGGACTCAGGGAAACTCTGTTTAAATAGCTAAGTTTTTACCATTCATTTGAATGTTTCCAGTGAGGGGGCCATTCAGAGGGTAGAGAGTTCCAGAGATGATGGGCTACTGCCGAGAAGGCTCCATTCTTAGTTTTCTCTTTCTGGGCCTCCCTTAGGATCAGAGATCTCAATGTTTCTGCCTGGGAGGAATGAGTAGCAAGGGCAGCTCTTGCTGGAAGAAAATGCTTTGACAGTTCCTTAACCCACTTCTTAGGGCTTTGTATGTTATCACAACACCAGCCTTGAAGTTGATGCAGATGCAGACCTGTGGCCAGTGTGGGGAAGATGTGTTAGTATGTTCTTACCCTGGATAGTAATCTGGCTTCTACATTTGCTTCATAGGCAACCCCACGTAGAGACCACTACAGACATTCAAATAGCATTGGCGGGGTATGTCATGCAAAACTCCAAGTTCAGAGAGAGAGAGGTCAGATGGGTAGATTGAGCCATTCTTGTTTGCCACAAGGTCATTTGAAACACTTTACAACAAGCACAGTCGTTTGTGTTTAATCACTTCTTTGCCTGTCCCAACTACAGAGCTGGTGATCAAGAAATGTTGGTTCTATATTCCTTTTGTGCATTTTTGTCAGATATAATTTGCCCATAACCTTTAGTTATATGACAAGGACCCTGAAAGCATGCCCTCATTCATTAAATGTCCATCCGAGTCAAGTTATATTCAAGTGCTGTTGCCTCATGTCCAATGTGTGTTGTATCTGCTCTTGCATTTCTGAGACACCCCAAGTAGTAGTGTGCCATTATGACTGATGAGGTGTTTACTGGACGAAGACCTAGTAGGGATCCTTGGGGGGCATGTAGTATGGTTCTCTGTGTCTACACACAGAGAAGCATTGTGCATTAATAGGCTTCCTGTGGGCAGAGAGTGGGCTGCCCCATCAAAAGCATGGGGCTTTTTTTTGTCCTGCTGCTGTATCAGTTAATTGCAATGCTTAATCCTTCCCCCCACACACCTTCCATGAACAGCATCCATTCACGTGTGTGGAAGAAAATAGCTTGAGAACACAGACAAGGTCAAGTGGGAATTAAACCTACCTTTTGCAGTGTATTTCTGCCAAAGGCCTGTTTTTGTTCTCTTTTTAGTTGAAACATTACAAACACCCCAAGAAGAAATAGAAGAATTACAAAATGATAGGGATGGTGATACATGTGATCGGTTAATGTTAGTGGGAAAGCAGGAAAAACCTGTCTGTTTTATGTGTTGTGCTTCTAGTGTGCAAGCATTATAGTGTGGAAGAGTCTTTTTCTTAAAAAAAAATAGTGATTTTCTCTTCCACTTTCACGGTGCTTGAAATAAATAAGAAAATTTTATCTTAATAATAATAAATTGAGGAAACATGGTTGAAGACAGAATTTCTGTGTTTCTTGACTGCTAAGTCAAGCACATTGCACTAGAGCTTTTACAGATTTGTGGGTAAGCAAATGAATCTGACTTAATAGCTAAAGAGATTCTGGCATACTTTCAAAGCCCCATCATCTGGGCACCAAAAATAATGAAAGCAAAAATCAGCCCAAAGCATTGTGTGTTTCCTCACTTCCCTGCGCTGCTTAAACATGGATGGATTTTTAATAATTTATTTCTGTGGTTCATCTCCAGGGAATAGTTGCCAAAGGCTTTTCATTTTGCGTTCAGTGCCTGCATTAGACGCTTACAAAAGATGCACACTCAATTCGCACACATGCAGGATGGCACACAAAGAGCCTCTCTTTGTGAAATCTGCATGTATAAATCTGGGTTTGGAGTGGGCGCGTGAAACAGAAACCTGGCACAGTAAACAATTGGTTCAGATCAACATTTCATGGAAATAGGTAGGGGCTTGCTCCCATGTAATGTGCCCGGATGTTGATCTGTGCAGTGTGTGGGTGAAGTATGTGTGTGAAGAGTGCAGATGTAGAATAGGATGTTAATCTGCATAATGAGTGGATGCTAAATTTAAGGCTGAAAACCCAATGGCATGCCCTCATAGCATGGCGTTACTGCCCAAGGCTAAGAGGCATTGCTCAGCATTCTCATACTGAACCTTTGACTTTTATATACCACTAATGGCAGAGCATATAATAAATCTCCTTCTGATGCCATTAGGGATAACATTACATTACCCTTGCTTATACTGAACTTCCTTTGCCTTATTATTGTTCCTTCATCTGACTGGGAGAGAGTTCCTCTTCATCATCTGATTTTGTTTCTATAATGCAGTAGTGCCATCAGTGAACACATTCACCTCACTGCTCACTCCAGGTCATTTATAAGCAATTACTGGTCCCAATACAGATTCTACGAGGACCTAAATTTTACCGCATCTCCTGAGTGTGATGTTTATTTGGAGACTTTGGTGAGGGAATTTGTCAAAAGTTGAAGTGATCAGTTCATGTTCATGACAAGCTCTGAGGGATGAAGCATTATGGGAGGAGGGGCATGTGTGCTTTCCCCCTCCCCCCTTCCTCAATGTCTGGCTCCATACTGTCTCCCTATTCTTCAGTGGTGTGCAGGGATGTGCTGACCAAAGACCTTCCTGTTTTCTTGGTCACCACCACCTTCTCCCCTCCCTTTGTCTTCATATCAATGCCTAGTGTTATGTGTTGCCCTGCCATGTTGAGGAGGAAGACCTCTGTTCCCACAGTGGTAAGTAAGAAAGCTTGCATAGTTCCAGGGGGACAAGTTTGGGGATGATAGTTCCTTTTAATATCCCCTCCCCCTCCCAGTAAATGTATAGGGGTGTGATGTTGACTGGGGAACGGCAAAGGAAAAGAGAAAGGAGGGCAGGCTTTTAGCTGTGGGTTTGATCTCTTGAGAAGCTTATTCTGGCAGAGACCTAATAGGAGTAAGAAGGCAAAAGAATGAGGAATATAGGAGTCTCGTCCCCGACATAGCACCTGGGACGTACTGTATCAGAATTACTTTGCTGGTGTTGAAGAAAGATTCAGCTGCCATTCCAGTCAGTTTTGGATATGGAACAGACATTGGCAGAATCTATGTATTGAATTGCATCACTGGCGAGCTCGCCGAATGCTATTTACTTTCACTGGTAACAATTTTCTAATATCTCTTCACAGCTACATGAGACACCCCCCCACCTTTTAAAAAAAGGGTATTCTGTCACTGAGCTGTAGTTATTTAGCCTTACCCCCCTGCAGCAGGGTTGGATGCAATCAAAGAGGAGCTCAGCTTATATTCGGGTCAATACTTTTAGCCACTGAGGCAAGTGCTTGGGTCGGTGGCTAAATGTCATTTTAAACATTGCATGCCGCTTCTCATGACCCCCCTCTGCATCACAGGGAAGCAGCGTGCAATGTTTAAAATGACTTTTAGCCACTGACCCAGGCACTTGCATCAGTGGCTAAAAGTCATTTTAAACATCACACCACTCCCCCAGCTCACAAAGGAGGAGCTGCCAGGCCCTGCTGCATTTCCCACCCTAGACTTATACTCGAGTCAATACGTTTCCCCAGTTTTGGGGGGTTAAATTAGGGGCCTCGACTTATACTCGGGTTGACTTATACTTGAGTATATATGGGTATGTGCCATATTTTTTTCCTTTGCCTCAGTAGCACTTGTTACTGGGTTGTTCCAGCCTTCAAGAAGTTAGCCTTTTCTCTCATTTTTTTTTAAAAAAATAGAGCTCTTTTGATAATCTGGACTTGAACAACCTGCATAGTACACAGTCCTGCTTTTTGTTAGCAACAACTATGCACCCCTCATAGGAAGCTTTCTCTTCCAGATTTCCTGGGGTCAAGGCCTTGTGTGTGCAAGGACCCACATTTGTTGCTGCAGGTATATCTGGGGATGCTCTACATGTGATGTATTTTTCCCCTCCCGAGTTCTGTGGGTGAACATTTGTTCCTTATTTTTTGAGGCCACCTGCTGTTTTTACTGTCAGAGCTTCTGAGCCCATCTTACGCTCTTCGCTCCTATTATAGAGCCATCACTTGTCAGGCTGAATTTTCCCTAAATGCATAAGCATGAGAGAAAGTATCTGTGATCAACAAAAACAAACTTATGTCTGTCTCTGGAACTGTTTGATAGAGTTGGGTTTTTGGAGTTGCTACTCAAAACTGGAAGAAAAACAACCGGATTGACATTTTTCTATAAGTTTCAATAAGGGATGGGTTTCTTTGCTGCCAAGATGTAATAGGTGTTGTCGTTTTATTTGCGATTTTAAAAAGCCCTTGACTTCAATGTTATAGTGGAAAACAGTTGCTAGAGCCTGTGCTGTATTGTTCGTTAAGCAATTAAGTTACTGATAGGTTTTTTACATTATTTACCATGATGGAAAGATATGTTTACTCAACCTGAGTGCAAATCAACACGAGGAGGCAGAAGTTCAGAGTAAATTTGACTAATGATGTTGTGTTTTCATCCTTGGAAGAGGGTGGGAAAAAAAGCTTCCCTGCTTTTGATGCTGTTTTGTCTCTGCTGGAAGAGATCCGAAATGATCCAAGCTGCCATGTGAGAGCTGAATGAAGCTGAGATCCTCTTTGATTGCATCCAAATGCCTCTCTCAGCTAGCTGCTGCCTCCCAAGCAGAAGCACAGCACACAACACTTCAGGATGTTTACAGAATCATACTTTCACCTTTCAGATATTCACGTTCTCACATCTAAATTGTTGAAGCGAAATATATCGAAAAAGATGTGGAATAAACCTCATTGTGGAAGTCATGTTCATTTTAGCATTTTAGGGAACTAATAAATTGACCCTCCCTCCAGGGGATATGTGATTGCAAATTCACTCTCCTAATCAAGGCTCTCAATTACCTGTTTCTTGCAGGCCCTGTCCAGTTTTTGTGGTCTTGTTGTTCTCTGAAATTAAAACTCCTGTGTTCCTAAATTATGTAACTTCAACTTTCTGGGCAATGGAAGACATTTTGTGTGAGCATCTATTTCATACACATGTTTTGAAAGTCAGAGAATTTGGATTCAATCCTTTCAATGGATCAGGTAAAAATAAACCCTGCTGATATCTCATTATTTCATAGGCTTGTGCTGTATATTCCATTCTAACATGGTACCCATTATACAGACTGAAAAAGTGGTATCGATACCTGTTAAGAATTTTCCCAGTCAGATGGGAAAACAGTAGGTCTGAACATAAACTTTGAATCTCTTTTAAAAATCCTAAATGGAGACAAATGTGTGCCACCCATACTTTCTGGAATGTTGGCCTATTTGGGATTCTTTTCTATGTCCCTGAATTCCAAAAGAAAACAAGAACCTGTCCTCAGTCCAATTTGACTTTGAGCCAATGAATACCCATATTAATACATCAGCTGGTTTCTGTGCCTGTCAGTTCCAACTGAGGGCCTAGCTTCACAACACAGGGAATTCTGTATGTCTTTCCTCAATATTTCTTTAAGCCTCAGCAGAGAACAAGTCTACAGCGAGATAAGGCAAGTGGGTAGTATTTTTCCTTGAAACCGGGGAGAGAATTTACTTTGGGAAGGATGAAACAAGTCTACAGCGCTTTCAAGGAAAAAGCGGCAAACACCATGTTCTGCCCATAAGTAGAAAATGCTGGGGAAAATTTTGAGTGCACTCATGGCAGGGAGAGAAATGGTGGAAGGGCCATCCTCTATCCTCTGGCCCTTCTTATATTTTGTAAGGCGCCCCAATAAGTCTGAATGTCAAGAACTGCAAGTTAGGAAGAAACATAGTAGCTGAGCCACCCATACAGCAGCCCAGCTGGGCAATGTTGCTTTTTGGGCATGGTTCCTAGACCCTTCTGGGTGGCCAGTCAAGCTGGGAGATTCTGGGAGATCTGGTCCACAATAATTAGCACGCTTTTGCAAACTATCTGGGAGTCCATTTTCATCAGCCTAGTTAGTGAAACATAGGCATCTGTGCACACAGTAAAGACAACTAACTTTCTACATGCTTGGATGCAATGAGTGGATAATGATATATGAGCTGCAGAAACAGAAGAATTGAGAAATAATAAAGTTGCATGTGCTGTAATTAATTAATTATGTAATTAATTATGTCCTGCCCCAATACAGATTACATTTGATTTCTTGGAGTATCTTGGAGTAATGGAAAACATCATTTCAATTTGACTGAAACTGGGTAATTTATTCCTAAATTGCACTCTAATACGTATGCTTCATTTTTAAGAAGAGTTGTGCCTTCTGGGAAACACAGGGCTGATTCCAACTATCTGTCTTAAGTACATCCAAGAAATGTTTGCATGAAGCTAGATGCCGGAAGCCAGAAGGCCTTTCATAGGCACACTTGTGTGATGAGTCGTCTCCTCCTTGTCACAAAACTGCACCATTCTTGGCTATGGCCTGAGTATTTTTTGAAATGTAGAATTGAGAGGAAATAATTGGCCAATCCTGAATGTTAGCCAAGAGTTCCGAACCCCTACCTAATCCTTGTCTCTCCCCCACCACACACACTTCGTGTTAATCATTTTAATCTGCTCGTATATCAGTATTCCAGCCTAGGCAGCTTAATAATGCACTTGCATTTATGGTTAGTAACATCCCAAAACTGTTTTGGAAAGTTGCATGGGAAAATATCGTGAGCAATTTTATTCACATTGTATATGTCAAATGTATTGGGGGAAAGGGTCAGATTCTGCAAATGTTTACTGCCCAGGTAGGATATGCACGAGCGCAAAAATATATATTGCCAGAAGTAAGTTCCATAGTATTATAGGGGGACTTATCCCCCATTATGCTGGCCAAGTGAGTTAGGTGTTGGGCTGCAGAGCCAAAGATTGGGAGTTCAATTCCCCACTGTGCCTCCCAGCCTGTGCAGCCTTGAGTAAACTGCGTAGTCCCAGGATGCCGCCCCCACCACCACCAAGAAGAAGGGAATGGTAAACCACCTCTTGGTACTAGACTCTCTGCTTTACCCAGAAAATACTGAAAAGGGTTGCCATAAGTCAAAATTGGCTTGATGGCACATGATATATATTCTCTCTATTAAGTGTACCATCTATAATCTGCTAGATGAAACGGGCTCTTTTGCTAACTTGTAAATTTAATATTTTGTTTTTATTTCTTCAGAGGGGATGCTTTTGGAGGTATTGTGACTGGAACAGAGCAATCCCATAACTAAAACCAATAGAACAGAAATTAGAGATCTGGTCTGATGGGGAGCAGTGGACCACATCAAGAAGAAGGGCAGGAAAAAGAGCAGAAGAAACAGACTTGATTCTGGCTACTGCTGACTCCATCAGTGAGAGGAAAATTTCCAAGCTAGCACATGCCCGTATTTTTGTAGGATGTACATTGAAACAATATATTTCACACTTGCTCCCTTTAAGCATGAAATCTAAGGCTGCACTAATTCCCAGCTGTGCATAATGCCAATTAGATACTCATTAAATTAACATTGATAGTCTATCTGATGGGAACTTCATTGCCAAATTAGTGGCATTGCATTGAATTAGAAGAGAGAGCAGCTCTATGATTGTATGCCATGATTTTGCACAGAAGTCCCTCCCCCGCCCCTTGCAGACAACTTGCACATGGTTCCCTGCCTTGCAGTCTAGCAGGGATTGTGCCCTGTGGCATTGGGAGTATTCGAGTACATGAAATCCTTACATTTGAAATCTCTATCCCACTCAATCTTGTGTGATGGTGACTTCGATTAAGACAGGACAAGGTTACAGAAAAGGGTGACCTACCAGCATCCTCTCATGAAAAGTTTAAAAGAACATTACTGCTTTGTATATTCAAAGGAGAATTCAAGCAATGCCAATAACACGCCATGTATCAGTATATGAATTTTTAACATTCTTAATTAAGATGGGCACAAGTGGTGCATAACAAGGTTGCAAAATAAATCTTGAAAGTGAGAACCTTGACAGCTGTCAGTTATTGGCTTTGTAATACGTTATGTTGTTTGTGGAGTCTAATTGGTTGAACTTGGCTCAGTGGAATTGAATCACAAGGCCCATGTGTGCTACTGCTTACCAAAATAATAAATTATCATCCTAAATTGCAACATACTTCCCCCCCACCCCCACCCCAACTGTGTAGCCTTATTAGAATCCAGGATTATTTCTGCTACTGTTCCCTTTCCTTATGCTTGATTTATGAAAGAGTATTAATCACAACTCAACGCACATGGAAGATAGGATTGTGATGGCATAAACAGTTGGTCTCTCTCTCTGTGTGTGTGTGTGTGTGTGTGTGTGTGTGTGTGTGTGTGTGTGTGTACATGTGCAAAAGTGAAATTCAAGGTCAGGGTGTCAATTATAATTGTAGCTCCAGTGAATTTTATTATTTCATGCAACAGACTTTCGAATGAGTCTGATTTGGGGAGGAAGAAAACTAGATATTAATAGCTAGAGAAAAGTTGGGATGAGCACTTGGAAACGATCCTGTTCAACTGTAGTTCACAAGATCTGCCAGGCAGCATGGCCACTCATTCTATTTATGGATTGCTTAGCAGAAAGCAGGCTCAGGGAGCTGGGTCTCGGAAGGACAACTGCTGTTAGTTAAGGAATTAAAGAAACCAAGTATCTATTGGTAAAAAGATTTGAAAAAGTTACCTTGTGGGCTATTAATTTCTTGCTGCCATGGCCACGGGTCATGCTGAAGCCATGTCATGTGTTCTGGGAGTGAACACTACCTACTTTTCTACACTCTGAGGGATCATAGTTTTCTCTTGCAACATGCATTTGCAGTGGATTATTTGGCAAGTTCAAATCTAAAGTAAAAGATAATAAAATTTGACTACTCCCCAATTTGACATTGCTTATGTTGGACCTCACCAGGATATGACTGACTAGCCAGCTGGAGGCCAGTGTGTTAGAACACACTACTGGATTCTCTGGAAGGCTTTCCCTAGAGATATAATATGTTTCTTAAACATCCTTATATGGGATAGTTTTCTTAAAGCTGGAAAAGTTAACCCATTACAATGAAATTTGTTCAGATACATAACATAAAAAGGAACACCTTTTCATGTGATATATCAGTTCTTTATCTTAGCAAGCCTACAGAGGTTTGTAAAGAAATGTAGGGATATTCTCAAAGAAAATGGTAATTTGATTACTGCTATTAAGTTTAACTATCCATGAAAAGAAATGTGAGTATTTTTTTCCGTAAGATACCAACCAAATAAAGCCCCCCCCCCCTTTAGAATGCAGTTTTCTAAATAATGAGGTAAACATTAATCTCTGCTAAGATCTTCACTGCTTTAGTATGATCTGGAATGATCAAGAAAAAAATCTCTCTTAGTAACAGTTAACTATGCATTTAGTGGTAAATGCAATTAGAAGCTATTGCTCATTGGAGCAATTTGTAGACAGGTTAAGTAAATTAAATCACTCAATATCTTTTTTAAAAAACAGCTTTAAAGTTAAAAGTAATCTGCAAAGAAAATACAGGTTTCAATTGGCTTGTAATATGTACTAATGATCTTTGGTAAAAAAAAATCGATAACACACTACAGTTCTCCTAGGGACAGGCTTGTGAATAAGTGGATTTTTTAAAAAAAGTCTGAGATATCATTAGCTAGTGATTCCTTTGAAATAAAAAAGCTGTTAAGAAATAAATTGCAGAGGTATACAAGTGAACAAGACTATATTTTTTATGATAGTATGCACTGTCACAATGCTTTCTGTCTTAAAAGGAAATAATTCAGATTCTAAAATACTGACTGATTCGAGCAAATACATTTCACAGGTTTACAGTCTTGTCGTACTCCTTTCCCAATTTCAAACCAGTCAGTTGTTCCATATCCAGTTCTGACTGTTGCTGCTTATCCATAGATTTCTTAGGAGACAGATAAGGTGGTCAGGCACTCCCATTCCTTGAAGAACTTGCCATAGTTTGTTGTGGTCCACACAGTCAAAGCCTTTGGCATAGTCAATGAAGCAGAAATAGATGTTTTTCTGGAACTCTCTAGCATTCTCCATAATCCAGTGCATGTTGGCAATTTGATCTCTAGTTTCTTTGCCCCTTCAAAATCCAGCTTGCACTTCTGGGAGTTCTTTGTCCACATACTGCTGCAGCCTCCCTTGTAGAATTTTGAGCATAAGCTTGCTAGCATTTGAAATAAATGCAGTTATATGATAGTTCAAGCATTCTTTGACATCATCAGTGTTCAATTAAATCCAAAGCAGTTCCACCTAGAAAGAACACCTTCCCTTCCTGGTTAAGCCATTGGCCATAACCCAGCCTAAAGGGTTTGTTATCTTGTCAAATATAGTGATCTCTACTGGACTGTGACTACTGAATATTTGGAATCAAAAAGTATGAGAAAACTCAACTTTCCACTGGATTGTGACTTCTCTTTGGGCCTTTTCACACGACCCCTAAGATCCGCTGGCCACTTAAATTCAGACCAGAGATCTTGGGGGTTTGTTGCTCTTCCTGCGTCCCCATCCCTCCGCACTTCTTTGATCCTGTCTGCGTGAGGGGAGGGAGAAAAAAGGGGACAAAAGAATTCAGGCTCACCGCCCTTTGCCGGTCAAAGCCTCCCTGCCCCATCATCCTGATTCCTTCTCTTAAAGGGGCGGGAGGCAAAAAGCAACAACAAACAGAAGCGAGGAGAGCCGGGCACTCACTCCTTTACATCCGGATCTGGGATTTATCACCCTCCAAGAGCAGGTACCTGAAAAGTGCGCTGGGACGCGCTTAGGTGGGTGTGGCCGCACTTAATTTTCTGTAAACTCCGGAGCTGGTGGGGAAACAATTTTAAGCTCCGGAGCTGGGAGCCATTTGCGGCGCAGTTTAGGGGTCATGTACAAATACCCTTTGTGTACTCTGTCATTCCACTGAAAATAAACCTCAACAGTTCTACCTAGCTTGTTAGATTACTCCATCTGATATATCTCTGGAGATCTCTCAATCACAGTAGAAAGCCTTTTGGAGGCTTTGGTGCATGATGGGATCTCTCTGCTTCTAAAAGTCTTTCCCATTTAATATGTGAATGGAGTGCCTTTCACCAAAGATGTGCCTATCCTTGATGAAGTGAATGGAGAAGCCCACAGAGAAAGGAAGCCCATGGACATATCACAGCAAACATGAAGTATATGTACAGTATTTGGAATAAAAATCCTAAATGTAAGTAGCAAATTCCATTTCAGCGTTTTCACAGTGTAGCCAGAATGGCTTTCCAGACAAGGCAGTACTGGCATGCTATCGTGAAACCAAAGATTTGCAGAAGTAGGAGAGAAAACAAATTTAGAGGAAAGGAACCCTAAAAGGGAACTACAGCAAATAGCTGAGTTTGCTTATTTATTTATTTATTTATTTATTTATTTATTTATTTATTTATTTATTTATTTCAGATTTATATACCGCTTTTATTTCCCGAGCGAGAGTTAAAAGGCTAAAAACAATCACAATCACAATGGCATCCGAGCAGCAAACAGACTTAGCAGGGCGGGGGGGGGGGGAGAGAGAGAGAGAGAGAAAGAAAGAAGCCTGCATCCCTAGTCATTGTCGAAGGCGTCCCTGAAAAGCAAGGGCTTTAGGGCTTTCTTGAACGATGCCAACGACTAGACATGGGCACGACTTGGCGAAATTCTCGTTTCCGTTTCCGTTACTCGTTTCCGTTCCGCAACGGAAACGGTAACGACAATTACTCCCCCAGAACTCGAACTCGAACCGACAAAAGAAAAATTGGGTCTGATTTGTCGTTGTCGTTCCTGGCATCGCAGCGATCGCGCGATGCCAAGCAGCACAGAAAAAAAGTTTTAAAAATAAAAAAACCCCGATTCCTGGCCAAAAAAGCAGGCGAAAATATGCCTGCCTGAGGGCACCTACCAGAGGGGTGGTTTCTGGGGGGGGGGTCCCCACTCCAGCCTTCCCCCCCTCCTGTCCTGGGCTGCTGGTACCAGGCTGGGAGGGGGCATCCTCGGCGTCTCCATTTGCCATGCGGTGCGGGGGGATCCAAAATGGTGACCGCAATATGTTTTTTGAAATCGTGGTCCAAAAACACACCAAAGCACCACAGAAACATGCGAAAATTAGCTATTTTAAATGCTTGAATTTTTACAGTAGCAGCAGTGGGTTTTTCTTGCAATAAAACGTCTCCATTGATTTTATTTTATTTTATTTTATTTTATTTTTATTTTTTTACACCTGCGCACGCACAATGATGGGCTGGCCATGGGATGGGACCATGCAAATTTTTGGAGCCATTCCACCAATCGCATGGCCAGGTTTTGCTGAGATTTCTGGGTGTGCCAGAGAGGGCATTAAAAGCCCACCAACCCTAATCCTAATCCTAATCCTAACCCTAACCCTAACCCGTACACCAGTACACTGTGTTCTTAGTGGTCCAGAGGCACCCAGAAGTACAGCCCACTAACCCACCCTAACCTTAACCGTTACCCTAAGCCTAGCCCTTACCCCCTAACCCCATGCTCTGGGAACTGGAATCGCGGCGGTAATGACAAACGACACAACGAAACGACAAATTTTTGAAAAATTTCGCGAAAAACGGAAATGACCCGAAATGGACCCGTCCCAAAAAACGACAACTTGAAAAAAAATTTTTTCTGGTCGTGCCCATCTCTACCAATGACGGAGCCTGCCGTAGCTCACTCGGCAAAGAATTCCAGATGGTTGGACCAGCCACTGAGAAGGCTTAGTGGAGATTGAATGCTTATTCTCTGGGTAGGGTTGGTGATGAGATGGAATGGAAGATTCTGAAAGAAGGTATCACTGTCTGGAACACAGAACAAGTAATGCCTGTGCTGCATTATTCTGCAACATTCTGTTGCGGGTCTTATTTGCACACAACATGTGGAATACCAAACCAACGGGATTAATTAGCATCTCACTTTGATTGGCAAGTGTTCCTGTGGTTTCTTTCCATCCTTGTTCCTTAATATGTGTTGAGCGAAGGTACTGGAGATGGAGCTGCTTCAAAGGAACTACGCCTCTCTCTTTATCCTGAGATCTCTTTGTCATGGGACAGAAGTAGATACAGTGGAACCTTAACTTACATGCTGCTTAACTTGCAGCATATTTGACTTGCAGCAAGAAGGAGCCTGTTTGACTTGCGCCGCAGGCTTTGATTTACAGCTCGGAGCCCTGGCGCAAGGCCCCAGAATCGGGCGGCAGCCATGACCCAGCATTGCGGCTGCTGCCTCCAAACTGCTCCTTCCTTCTTCCTCTCCTCTGGCAGCGGCGGCTTCGGCGAGGCCAGCTCCGAGCACCTGGAGCTGGTCCTCGGCCTCACCGAAGCTGCCACTGCCGCCGGAGGAGAAAGGGCCAGGAGCTTGCAGCTGGCCTCACTGGTTAGACAGTCGGCTCAGTCTTGTAAAAAATCTGGCTGCAGAATTCTGGCCCACAATGGAAGCATTTTAGTTGGGGAGCTGTACAGTTGTGGGACTCTAATGGTAAGCATAGAGTTGTTCAGAACTTGGAACGTCAGGTTAAAAATCAGTAAAACTTAAATGTTAGACCTTGTTGCTATGAACATTAAAAAGTGGAGGCATATAACTTGTGGACTATAATTCCACTGCCTCCTCCTCTCTTTGAAGAGACATTTCATTTACATCCCCGGAAGGAATCTCCTATCCCAGTCAAATTTATGTTAAATTGCTGTATTCGGGGGTCTTTTTCATAATCTGGAATGGATTAATCCACTTTCCCATTACTTTCTATGGGAAAAGTTCGTTTGACTTAAGGCATGTTTGACTTATGTCTAGACCTCCGGAATGGATTAATGACGTAAGTCAAGGTTCCACTGTATTTGAGGCAGAATGGGCAAACCTCCCCAAAAGGAAAAATTCATTTTCTGCAATCCATATAATATTTTTTCACTACAGTGAGATTTGGTGGAATACCTTTATGATCCTTTTGCAGTTATTTCCTCGATTTCTCCTGAGCACCTGCATTTGTGATTTTGTTCAACATATGGAGCACACTGCTGAATGCTGTGACAGTGTATTATAGTCAAGGAGCTTTTGTAGAAGAAAGGAACATTCTTCTCTGCCTTTGCTATGGTTATTAATTTCTGACTACTGTTGCTCCTCACATAGACCTAATGTTTATTTTGCGTTGCTGCTTAATTTTCATCCACTTGCGCTGACTTTTCTTCTTCTTGTTGTTGTACAAGGTGGGACATGAGTATAAGAAATTCACATTCCTTTTATTAATTTTTTCTGCTCTTGGTGCTTTATGGCACAACTGAAAACAACAACCACAGCCGCCTACTGAACATATTTTCCTGTCTATTAAATAAATATAAACAGTGCTGCCAGGGTGGGCTGCAAAAAGTAATTATATTGCTAGTCACCAGCCTAACAGTTCACTTCAGGCAATAAATTCTGATCAGCAAACAATACTTCTTCAGAGCTAAATTGGATCTTGGTGGTAATTGAATGTCCTTAACTTAGTGTTCTACTACTGGATTGGAGGAATATCATTTTCGTGTGCTGTCTTTAAATTTTCATTAAGGAAAAATACAGCTACCTGCTGCCTCATCTGGCCGCGTTTAATGATGTTCTTTAACTTCTTCATTGTTTCAGCAGGAGCTTTTCTAAATTGGTCAGCTGGGTGGAACGTTGTTTTCATGAGTTTAATTCAGTCTGAAATAGTCTTGTAAAAATAAATGTCATAAAATGACATCAGGTTACTCCTTGATTTGCATCCTTTAGACAAATCATTCTAATAAGGAATGCCCAAAAGCCGTATATACATCAAAAGTGACAGTTAAGAAAGACTGCTATGGTTTCATCTGAAAATCAACAATCTAATTGCCAGTTCTTAACATTTCATTTTGTCACACTTAGAGAATGCTGGGACCTGGACTGCTGTAGAGTATGATGTAGACCCCAGTTAGAGAAGATGCCCCTCCCCCGAGGTATGTATATTTAGGCCATCGTTTCCCATCGATCCCCACCATTGCAATAACCACCATTTTACCAGTACTGTATATCCTTCAAATTGTTGGTCATACTGAAGTTTTATTGTTGTTTGAATAATATTGTTTCTTTCTGTATGAATGGAAGTGAATATTTTATGCAAACGAGAGCACGATCATTTATTTTTAAATAATGCATAAAGATGTTATGTTCTGAGAAAAGTAAAATTCAACATCTTTATCAATAAAACATTTTGCTTAAGAAAAAGCTGAGTCCTGTGCATATTTATCTTCCTCACTGATTTATGCCATTAAAAAGTTAGTTACAGATCAGAAGCTGTAAACGTTTATATGGTGGTGCTGCTGGTGGTGGGGTTTGAGTAAATTTAATTGCTGACATACAGAATATGTGGTGCATAAAATGTTCGACTAAGACGTATAGAATCATAGAATCACAGAGTTGGAAGAGACCTCAAGGGCCGTCTAGTCCAATCTGCTGCCATGCAGGAACCCCCAACAAAGTATCCTCGACAGATGGCCATCCAGTATCTGCTTAAAAACCTCCAAAGAAGGCAACTCCACCACCCTCCGTGGCAGCTTATTCCACTGCTGAACAGCTCTAACTGTCAGAAAGCTCTTCCTAATCTTTAAATGGAATGTCTTTTCCTGTAATTTGAAACCATTATTTTGAATCCTAGTTCCTGGAAGACAAGCCAGCCCCCTCTTAGATATGACATCCTTTTAGATATTTAAACATGGCTACCATATCCCCTCTCAGCCTTCTCTTTGTAATAAGACTAAACATTCCCAGATGCCTAAGCCGCTCCTGGTAAGGCATATGTCCCAGACCTTTAACCATCCTGGTCACCCTCCTCTGGACCTGCTCAAGGTTGTCAACTTGGAAGATATGGATTCAAATCCCCACTTGCCCTTGAAAATTCACAGGAATGAGTATGACACTGGTCAAACTACTCCTTAAATGTTTTATAATCTTGAACACCCTGTTAAGGGCATCCATGGATCAGATATGACTTGATCACGCTTAAAACTCAAATGCTAGTCTTAACTCCTGACTCAAATGCTGGGTAATAAATCTTCATTTAGGTAGCTCTCATTGATTCAGTTGCATATTTGCTCTGCTTGGGGTTAGCAGCTAGATTGATGACTACCACTTCCATAATCCCTAAACCAACTTTTTTGTGTTGAAAAAAGGTAAACATTTCCCAGCTCAGTCCCATCCTCGTCACAACTGACGAATATACCAGGATATTATCAATAAGTGCACAAGGAAAGTGTGTTTTCAAACATGCTTTATAGGCTCTTAAGCTCCTCTACTCCCAGGTAGCCAATGGATCACATCCTAATTTGTGGCAGCTGCTTTCAACCACCAGCAGGCAACAATTCTCTTGAAAAATTGATATTGAGCTTCATTACTACATTGTAATCTGCTGTTCTTTCAACAGTCTCAGATTGACACAGTCCTTACAACGATCCTGAGAGCTAGGTGAGGGTGAAATTTGGAGCTATTTTAAGATTACTCAGTGTTATTTCTTACATGCAGCTTAAATATTTTAAGTGCCACAGTTCCAATGAGTAATCTCTCACTATTGCTTAGAAGCAGGCAAGTTAATGCAACGGTTGGCCCTTCATTCAGCAAGGGAATAAAAGAAGATTCCAGGGACAGGGTGGGCTACATATATTGATCAGTTTCACTAACGACAAGGAGTCTGTTGGGTAAACCAATCCTTAGAGGATTCTTATGGGGCTAAGTGGGTGGGTGCTGTTTTACACATGTGTGCCACACTGATCCTTGGTCTTCTGCCTACCCAGTGTTGTTGTTAATGTGTTATCAAAAGTAGCCTCACCCAAATACATGAGTTATCTATATAAACAGGTGGTGACTATTCTGTGGTGGGCCATTCACACTTACCTGTAAGTTCCTGACACTAAGTAAAACATATGTTAAACATTCACATGTGAGCTGGTGCGTGGCTGCACTATGTATTTCTAGGGAGAAGGTAAAATACAAAGCAAGTGGCTGCATCAATGTCAGAATGCAAGTGGTCAAGATTAAGAGCTCTGCCACATAATGAGCAGAATCACACACTGCAGGACAGTAACCCCCTGTTTATCACAGGGGTTAGGGACCCGACCTGACGCGTGATAAAGGGAAATCTGTGTTATGCAGATGCTGGGTCAGGTCAGGACTGGGGGGTTTGTTTGGGAACTCCTGCACTTACCAGGCCTGGCGCTGCCCTGAACAGATCTCTAACTGGCTCCCCGGGCCTGTCAGAGGCTCCAGAAGTGGTTTCTGGCAAACCGGAAATCACCTCAGGTTTTTTGGAAGTCATTTCTGGTTCACCAGAAACCATTTCTGGGGCCTCTGACAGGCCTGGGAAGCCAGTCAGAGGCCCATTTAGGGCAGCACCAGGCCTGGGGTAAGTGTAGGAGTCCTCAAACAGGCCCACACAGCTTGCCCCAGGAACCCTTGTGTACATATATGAACCTGCGCTATACTGTGACCTCAGTATATGAACCGCAATATAGTGGGGGACGACTGTAATATGTTATCACTTCAGAGTACTGTATAAAGGTGTGATGGAAATGAAAAAGGAAGAGGGTGTTTTTGAATATATATTTGAAAATCCAAGCCAGAATTTGCAGTCTAGAGTGGCATGGTCCAACCAGAACTGAAAGATCACCTAACTCTACTTGCTGTGTTTATCTAAATAGCACAATATTCCCTTTTGCGGAAAAGGGGGTCTTGGGTCATACATCACATGGACATACTAAAGTAGAGGACAGTCTCATTTTATCACAAAACCAATTTTGCAAAGAGCTTTTTAAGCTGTTCTAATCATACTGGAGCAGGAGATTTCATCCAGTCAGGTATTGTACATGACAAATTGCATGTTCCTCTCAGAAGACTGTGCTGATAGCTCTCTCCATTGAAGGGGGGAAAAAACCCCACCCCTCACTTCTGTGCATGGATGGCTCCTGCTTTGATCTGGTGCCCCCGTCTTACACTTGGTTGACTGTGTAGTTTGCTCTGTTAGGATGCTGTTTGCCCCAGAGAGTATCACAAAGCTTCTGAGTGGGTCAGATGGTGAGGATGTTGACATAACTCTGAGGTTAAATGAAAATCTTTCTTCATTCTCACCACTGAGAAGGGTGCGGGAGTTCTTTTGCCAAGGGCATTTGGCACAGGAAACTGGAGCATGGCCTTTATACAGAATGAAGTCTCTGAGGGAGAAGTTATACAGTAACTTGAGAAACTCCAGCACCATAAATCATTGCATGGTGTTTTCCCATTTAGAGCTCTGAGGAAAAGAAAGTGAAAAAGTTGAGCTACTGATTAGAACGCACAGCATTTTCTTTTAAAACAAAGCTGCTACTCTTGCTGAGGGAAAGGGAGATCTGTCCCAGCCTTTATTTTAAAAAGGAAATGAGTAAGCCAGAAGCTTTTGGCTATCAACAAACAACCTATTCAGACTAGATAATACAAATCTTAAATTGTAGTAGATACACAGTACAGTAGTTTGGGTGGTGCTTGGAGAGGATGCCACAGTTGTTCCCTCTACACCCCCAGAGAGACACTTTGCCTAATGAAATCACAATGACTGATACAGCTGTTTGCACAGCCACTTGTGAAGTATCTTGACCATTTGGAATGATGGATTTGACATGAAGGAAAGCAGTTCCCATAAGCCATGGATGCTTTTTTATATACAGTATATGTATTTCAAGGCAGATATCTTTCAAGGCAGGTTACAAACTTCTTAAAAGAATAAAAGAGCTAAAACCACTTTTGGTTAAAAAAGAGACATACAAATCATATAAACCTGTCTCAACATAATAATAATAATAATAATAATAATAATAATAATAATAATAATAAT
>JAHTLZ010000348.1:30620825-30636838 GCA_023846285.1 Phrynocephalus versicolor
GGAATACTTAACTTTACCAAATATTAGGGCCAGCCCTGCCCGTTTGCTGCCGAGCGATGCATGAGCGGGATTTGCCTTCACAGCTGGATTGTAGTCCTGGGTGGCAATGTCACCCATTCATCCTCGGCCTCTTTCCACCCTGCAAGGGGAAAACCCCTCACACTTCCTAACCCCTGCTGCAGCAAAACCTTAGCATGCAGTGTGTGGGAAGAATTAATAGTTAATGAAGACAACAAGGATGCTCTTATGTGCTTCCAAGCAATAGCATGTTCATTGGAGCCCTGGATGTGCAAGAACTATCTCAGAATTAATTACCCTTTCAAGCAGTTCAGATCAGATCCCCCCCCCACCAAAGGACAGCTATTCCCCCTTCCCCCTTTTTTAAATGGGCCCTTTCTTATTTTTTAAAAACCTGTTGTTCAAAACAGAGCAACCCAGAACTTCTAATTTAAGCAGATCACAATGATCAGCACCCCCCAGACACCTGTTATTTGGCCGTGGTAACAAGAAATGTTATGGGTTTCTGCTGCTAGATCTGTCCAGGATCATTAATATGGCATTAAAAATAGTGTGTATCCCCACTGTGCGCTCCTCCAACCACACACTCGGTATCTGGCCATTTCTCTGTTTTCTTTTTTTTCTGCCCATTGTTGGGGCTGGAGTAGTCCATGGCACATCCTGGGGATGGAAGACTGTCCCTTGGACTTCCTGGCAGTGGCCTGCCTGTGTTTCTTTTGGATACAAACCCATGGGTAATGGGCTATATTGACCCATCAATAATTACACCCTGTCAAGTGGGTTCCAACTCATGGAGACTCATTTCAGGGTTTTCGGGGTATAGACTCATTTTGCTGTTTTGCCGTTCCCCTTTTCAGTGGGGCACCTTGGCACTGGGCAGTTTGCTCAAACCTATATAAGTTCCTGGGAGGCGCAACGGGGAACTGAACGGCCCTAAACTCTGGCTCCACATCCAGATGCCTAGGCCATGGAGCTCTCCATCCAAGTCCCAGAGTAAATCTTGAGAGAGTCGGGATTTAAGTTCCATATGACGGGTGCCTGGACTGCTCTTAGATGTGTGTGTACAGAAGGATATTGCAGATAAGAGGGCAAAAAATACCTGTCAGGTAAGAATACATAGTAGCCTTGCTGTTTATCTCTGGGCTCTCAAGTAAAGTAATAAATCAGGTCATGAATATTGCTAAACCTACTGCCAACCAATCTTTGATTAAATCCAGAACTTCCAAGGAATGAATTTCAATGCACTAGCATTTGGGGTGGTTGTAATAATCCTATATGAGGAGCAGGAAATTCACTGTCAGGTATATTTACAGCCTAACATCCTAGACTCTTCCACCTTCAGTCTGTTCTAACTTAGAGGCATGACTCTGGGAGGAAAATATTTAGTGGCGACAGTTCCAGGAGTGTTCCTTGCATCCTCAGTTATAAGGGGTGGGAAGGCTATGGCCTTTAGGATATTGTTGGTCTCCAACCTCTATCAGCCCCACCCAGAGTAGCCAACATTAATCAGTGATGGGAGTTGCAGTCCGAGAAAGATGCAGAGGGCTACTAGTTGCACATTTGCTCTATAAAGGACAGAAGTAGAAGTAAAAAAGGGAGGTGAGCTGTGTGATCAGAAAACCAATGCAAAACTAGGCTAGATGATAATAAATAAAACAAACAACCCCCTCCACCCCCAGAAACAAGCACAGACCAAGATCAGAGATGGGAACCGATTTCCCCATGAACTACAACACGCAGAATCTAACATGTGGGCCAAGAAAGTGGGACATGGGCAGTTGAATGGCATTTCAACCATTTCCTTGCAGTGTTTTTAACTCAACCAGCAACGTGTTTACCATCTGGAGGGTACTAAGATCTTAGGGGAAAATATCGCAATTTAATTTCTTGAGATCAGGAATTTCTCAGGCTCGTTCGATAGGTGGAGAAATCAGCTGACTGCACTTGGATTTGTCCCTTGAGGAAAGTGTGTTGGAACCCAGAAAGTGCGACAACCCGACATCCTGGACGTCCTGTTTGCTGCTTTTCCAGTCCCATTAATCCTCCCCACAAAGGAAAAGATCTGGTCTTCCATTGGGTAGACTGCAGTCTAACATGGGATTAGCAGTAAGGTGGCCTGGAAGAGGGATTCCAAATTCATAACAAATCTTTGTTGACTGGAACAATACAAACTGATTTTTAACCTAAGAGTTCTAGTTCTATTTATTTATTTATTTATTTATTTATTTATTTATTTATTTATTTATTTGAGCAGGTGGTTGGACTTGATGGCCCTATAGGCCCCTTCCAACTCCATTACGTTATGATTCTACGAAAGGGATGGCTAATGCCTGATATTAATTCATAGGAGGGGATCCAGAAGGAGGCCATTTTCTGTTATGCAGAAAATGAATTCAGCTGGCTAACTTCGTTTATTTCTAAGTGTAGAAATCCCACCCCCACCCCCAGCCCCCACAGTAGAGCTGCAGAGCTGATCTGATCTCTGATTTGACTATACAGAGATTCTATTTTGCCTGGATATAGTGTTTGGGATCAACTGTTTATTTGAGCTTTGTTCTTAAATGTTGGTGTTTGCGTGTGTATGCATCCACATGCATATTGATATATGCAAGACTTTTGTAAGGTTAGCTGCATTGTTAACCAACTATATTTTTTTGTAAATAAATAAAAAAATTAAAAAATAAAATGGAATTTGAAAGCTGAAATAAGTATTCTTTCTTCTCCATGTTGCTTTGATATATTTTTTTAAATTACTCTACATTTCTCTCAGACTCAAAACTACCACCTTTTTGTTTTGTCCTGTATCTTCCCTCTTTCTCTGCAAATTATATCTGCAGCTCCAGACACCTCCTCATGTGTAGCCTGTTTCATTAAATTGTAAACGGCCCAGAGAGTGTGTTAAGCATTATGTGGTGGCATATAAGCAGCATACTTGGCTTTCATCCAGATGTTGTAGCAATGCCGGACAATCTGCCTGTTGTCGATCAATTTTAGAGTGAAAATTGTATGTTCCACTCTGAACTGAAACAGACACTTTTCAATACTGACATTCCCCGAGGTTGGGGGACCTCAGGGGTAAGGAAAAAGGAAATCAAATTTTTAAAAATGCGTACTACAGAGAGGCTGATGAGTCACATCATGGTATGCTTCTGGTTGCTGAAAGAGGCCTTCATTCTGGAGCATATCTTCCCCATGCTGTTTATGGCATGGTATCAACCTCTAGAGAGTAATGTGTGATGGTGAGAGATGGAAAGAATCCCACTCTGAATGCAATATGACTATACAGTCCTTTGTTTGGATGCATGTTGGTGATGTCCTTCCCGGTAACCTTCAGGCATCTAAACAGGGTTAGGACTGCTCTGTGGGGTGGTATATAAATGTAATATTAAATAAATAAATAAATAAATAAATAAATAAATAAATAAATAAATTCATGCTTAATTCAGAAATCAGACCAACCTTTTAGATGGCTAATTGTCACCTGGAAATTAATTTGGTGACCCCATTTGTTTTCAGCAGTCTTCCCACCCCATATCAGAAGAGTTCTGACATTCTGTTTATTTCTATCTCATTTGGATGTACAGTCCTGTAGCAGTCCGGTGTCCTGCACAGTGATATTTCCTTTAGGGTCCTGGAAAATTAAAACATTTTAACTACTGATACATTATCTTTGACATGAGCTTTTTTGTGTATAATAAGCATTCACTGCTAATAATAATTCCTCTGTTTGCATTTCCTACATTGTATTCAGTCACTTTAACTCTGAAAATGGCCCAGTATACCTCAAAGTTGGTGCAGAAGAAATAAAATCTGGAAGGAGCCCCTTCAGTAAATTTCCTTTCTTTTAACCCATCGGCTCCTGACATAGGAGACTCCCAAGAGAGGAAGTGTTTTCTGTGGTGTTGTAATAGTTATTTTCAGTCACAATTACTTTTATATTTATTATATTAGATACACAATATGCCCTGGTTGACTGCTTGCCTCCTGCCCTGCTTTTATTGGGAAACTGTCTCTGGTGTCATTTGTTTTTTATTGGTGTTTCAATTTTATTGCTTATTGTTTGTTTAATATATGATTTAGCCTGCTGTTAAACTGCCCAGAATAGTGCTTCTGCACTAATGGGATGGTAAACAAAGCAAAAAACAAAACAAAACAAAACAAAACAAACAAACCAAAACTATTTTATTTTAATCCCCCTGGCCCACAGATAGATAAATATTAATTGGAACTGGATTTGCAGGCAACATAGATTTCTTACTTATTTCTGTACCTCTTTGGACAGGTTTTCCTTTTATACATGCACTTCCTTCCTATCCCTTCCAAAAAGAGATACTCTCACTCACATTTCTCTCTGCTCATCTACACCTACCTTTGAGGACTGTAGTGTTCGCCTGGCTCGGAGAAGGAAGCCTGAAGGAGGTGACTGTGTGGTGCATGCTGGGAACATGATGGCAGCAAGTCATTTCCACCACACCAGAAACGAAAGTTAAACTCCAAGCGCATTGACATTCCTCCCTCATTCTCAAATGTTGTCCGGTAGAGGCAGATTAATAGCCCCCACTAATTATGTATCATTATATTAATATTAATATATTAGGTTAGAATTATATTCTGGGATTTTTTTTTGATGTTTAATGCGTTTTCTTAACTCCCATAAAAATGCCTTTTTATGCAAATGTGGCAGGGGAGAATCATAGGTTATTTGGCTATTATAAAAGGAGGTTGTGAACTGAGAAAAGGCTGGGAAACACGGTTTTTAACCAAACTAGTGAAAATGCCCCTGAGATCACTTCTCCCAGCCTATATTTATCTGGAGAAAGGAGTACTTGAGGGGTGGTAGCCTATTCATTATATGCCTGAAATGGAAGGGGAAGAATGTTGCACTATAGGCACACATGCACACACAGACACAGATTTGTGTGTATGTGTATGATATGTGCGTATGCACACACATACCCATTTAAGAGGAACCGAAAAGCAATTTCCTTTTACGGTGTAAATTCATCATTTTCCACATAAAAGTACAGGAATTACTGTTAAGTGCTAAATCCTACTTTAAAGTTTTCTGCTTACATACTGCCCCATAGCGCTTCAAGCACTCTCTGGGCGGTTTACAATTTCATTATGCAGGCTACACTTTTCCAGTCGGACCTCTGAAAAGAAGTGTGAAGAAACCAAACCAAACCAAACCCAAAGTTACTGTTTTGCTCCTCTTCACTTGTCCAGAAAGCTCTCATATGCAAAATTGCCCCCAAATGGCCAAATATTTATTTTTTTACCCCAAAGCCGTCCTGCTGTTTGGACTGACTTTTAAAAATGAACCCTTGTCCAGCTTTATTCGTGCGGGTGAATCATATTTTGTTCTGCTTCCTCTGTATCATTTCTCCCCCCCTTCACATGCTATTAATCTTCCGGGACTATTCTGTAGGGCGATTTTACCCCCCCCCCTCCTTCCTACATGTGTAGCTCCAAGTGAAATTATTAACCTGAAAGACCCAATGTTCTCCTTATTTGCCATTCGGATCCACCACCCGGATGCATTTTTTTTGTTTGTTTCTCATGAAAACTCAGCTGCTCTGTGAGAGAGGTATAAGCACAAGCTTACATATGAATGCTCTGACCTGACTAAAGGTAGGTAGTTTGCTTCTCTGAGAAACACAATTATTGGGAGAAAATTAATGTGGTGAAGTGAATTAGAGGAGGTTTTTTTTTTTTTTAAAGTGTTGAGGACACAAAAAGACAGGCTGCTGCTACTTCTGCTACAGTACACAGTGGGTTGTGTATAGCAAGAAGGACATGTGACTAGAAAGGCTCCAACTTCAGTTTAATGCCCTCTAGAGGCCTGCACAGAAGCATATTCTTTTTTCCTAACAGTGAAGCCTTTGATCAGTTAAAGAGCACATTGAAAATAATCTTTAAATGGATTCCTAGAGAAACGCTTCAAGGAAAGAGAGTGCCTCCGGCCTAAATGCCTTGAAGTGGCTGAATTAAATGCACCCCAAGCGTCTTCTAACTATGGCAGAATAAACAGGTTGTGTTCAAACACATCACTGAAAGGTAACATGCGACAAAAGCACAATTCCAAACAAAGGGGCACATGTTTCGAATTCATACTTTTTAAAAAAAAAATTACAAACATTGTAGAATTACAAATATTGCAGAACGATTTTAAGAGAGAAGAAATGGCAGCACTTGTTGTAAGGGCTGGCTCTACTGTTAGGCAAAGTGGGAGACAATTTCATCAGGCAAGAGGTGTCATGAAAAGGCAGAAAATGGCCAATCATAAGTTGAATATGCTTGCAGTTTTACTACCAGGAGGAGGTACAGAAACCTGAGAGATTTTCTCCGTGAGGTGTCCAAATCTCTTGGCTGGCCTTGGGTGTTGTCTGCTTTGATCGGGGTGGTCCCCTTTGCTGCTCTTCCTAATACTGTAAAATGTTTTGGGAAAAGGCTTCCATTTCCTAAGGGCAGAAATTAATCTCTCTATCATCCAGTCAGCCTGTCCTGCAATTGAATGTAGCTGTGCCATAGCACAGTCTAATTGTACCTCTTGTACCTCTTGCACAGGCAAAGGCACTAGAATATGAAAAGAGGGAATGGCAATTATCAAGACCTTTCCAGGACAGGACAGGGGCAAAGCAGGGACAGGGAATAAAGAAGCATCCAAATGGCCGTTCATCAGTGCTGGAGCCAAGAACGGTGGCACAAGATGAACTACTGTTTGTGCTACAACAGCTCAAGCCAATTTATAAGATCAGGCTGCCAGACTGTTTGCTGCCAACATACTAATCTCCTGCTGTTTGCTTCGTGGGATACTTTGCACTGCGGACCCAGGGGACCAGTCATCACAGGCGTCTACTACAAATGGAGAACTCTCAATGTCTTGCACGTTTAAACCTGACTGGCACGATTTGTGGCTCGCTAAGCTAAGCTGAATCCACTACTCATGTGCCGTGGCCTGCTAGATGGTCGACCACCCTGCCTGCAATTCCAGCTAGGAAAATTATAGGCAATTTTATTTATTTATTTATTTATTTATTTATTTATTTATTTATTTTAGAGTATTTTACCCCACATTTCTCCTTGGAAAAGGACCCACGGCAACTTACAATAATGAGGGATAATATACAGTCCAATACAATTAAGACATGTTCAGGTATTGAGAACAAGGAATTGAGGGACATCTTACAGCATTAATAGACACTTAGACAGAATACATTAAAGCTACAAGGTTATAATTAGTTATAACAACAAAGTCTATGTGAACCTATAGATTCATAGAAAAGACACATTATGGTAGTCCATCATTCAGGGAAAGCTTGCCTGAAGAGAAAGGTCTTTGCCTGTTTCCGGAAGGCCCTTTAATGTGTTCCCAAGAGATGTACCTGTGAGGGTGGCAGGATGGAGAGAAAGGCCTCTCCAGATGACCTTAACATCCGAATCAGTTCATACTGTGAGATTCGAAATTTGAGGTAGCTAGGAACAACTCATATAGTGTTGGTAGGTCAAAGTCAGCACCTTGAATTGTGCCCAATAGCAGATTGGCAGCCAGTGGAGCTGTTTTAGTAGGGGGTGTAATGTGATCTCTGTACTCCACCCGAGTCAGCAGTCTGGCTGCTGCATTTTGGACCCATTGAGGTTTCCTGAGACTTTTCATCTGTAGTCCCACATAGAGTGCATTACAGTAGCAATTACAGACGTCACTACTAGGTCATGTGCCGCTGTAGCTAAAGCTGGTTTCTCAAGAAATGGATCTGTTTATGGAACCCATGGAGGGCCACTCTGTGTGGATGGTGTGGCAGAGAGCTTCCAATATCAAGAAGTCATAATTTGGAAAAGAACGATGCCATCCTCTAAAATCTTAGGTGTTGTCAGTGGATGATTAAAAATACAAGACACACTGAGGCTAATAATGACGGCTTGAAAACCATTGCCCCTAATGCAAACATCTGCATGTTGGCAATGGTAATCTAAAACATAAGACACCAGCGGATGCACAGTTAAGATAGTTTCCTGGGATCTTTCCAGGCTTCAGGGCTGGATCTTAAACAGTTGGATCTGTTTATGGAGCATGCAGGGCAACAAGACTTGTTGACTTTTTAGAATTTACCACATTCACACCTCTCACTTCCCTCCAAGGGTTTTCACTTCAGGGTAAAGTTATACGGAAATACCCTTAGGTGATTTCAGATTTCAGACTTAATGGGGTTACATTTCCTCTTTTGAAAGTGAATGGGTATTATGTCACTCGCTTCCTTCAAAATGTGCCCCCCCCCCAGCAGTTCGGAACCCTTTTTTCTGCTCTTTTTGCTGAATGGAGCCCTGGCTAGAGGGTTCTGCCGGATTGTGTAGGGCAGGGCTGTCAAACTTTGAACAGGCCGAGGCCTGCTTTTTGTGGCCTAAAGTGCCTGAGGGCTATTACACTAATACCTCTACTTATGAATTTTATCCATTCCGAGCACATGCTCATAGCCCTTGAACTGCCCGCATTGCTAAGACAGTGGGCTGGCAGACCCAGAACTGGGGCAGTAGTGATCCTTGGGATGGGGAAGGGAGGGGTGGAGAACTTATCCCCTCACATTTTTTATTGATGCCGGGCGGGCTACTTTTGAACCCTTCACGGACTACCAGTAGCCCACGGTCTACCTGTTGGACAGCCCTGGTGTAGGGCTATGCCATTTCATCATTGCTGATTTACTCAGAATACCTAGCCAATACCACTGAATATGATGGCTGAGTCAGAATCTGAACACAGTGGAAAGCATCCCAAGAAGCAAATGGAACTTAACATTCTATCTACTCCACCACTTTAGTTATTGCATTACTACATTCTGTTCATCTGTGCTTGCCTTCAAGAATAACATTAAAGGTAAAGGGACCTACACCATGCAGCTCTTTGTTTGAATCGGCCTGTTTAGTCCAGCACCAATGGACCATGTTGCCCTGTGCCTTCCATGAAGAAAAAACTGGCATCCATCTTGCCAGATGAACTTTTAAGAACTCTCTCCTGGCAAATTACATCCCTTGCCATATTTGGACTTTTATAACCGCTTTGAAAAGAGGACTTGTGTTCTCGAAAGCTCAGCAACTTTTTTTATTTTTTCTACTAGCAACCTATGAAGGTATCACCCATAGTCTAGTTTTGACTTTGTTTGATTAAAGGTAAAGTAAGGTAAAAGTCCCCCCCCTCATGCATGCTAATCGTGTCTGACTTTAGGGGCAGTGCTCATCTCTGTATTGAAGCCGAAGAGCCACTGTTGTGCAAGTCCATGTCCATGTGGCCAGCATGGCTGCAAGGAAACACTATTTTTACTTACCCACTTTTTATGGCGGTACCTATTTATCTACTTGCATTTACATGCTTTTGAACTGCTAGGTTGGCAAGAGCTGGGGTTATCAGCGGGAGCTCGCTCCACTGCGTGGCACCTGGGATTCGAACTGCCGAGCTGCCGACTTTGCAGCCGACAGTTTTCGGAAGCCTTAGTCCACTGAGCCACCATGCTCATTAACATTAGGTCATCCTAGGCAGAGCATGCTTTTGCATTTGTTAGAATTTCTAGTTTTAGCATCTATCTGTGCATGTTTGTATCTCTGTATACGCACACACAAAAAGTCCCTAATTATTACAAATGTTGCTCTGAGCTGGATCTGAAACCGATCACTGTGGAATTGTTTTAAGATTAGCCTTGTCAAATTTGTTTAAATGGGCTAGGCAAATACATACAAATAATTCAGTTATAGGCAAAATTAACTAATGCTCTTTTTCATGGTGAGCTGCCGTAATGATTTTATATAGCAGTCAAACTATTTAAATACTAATGTTGCCTTCATGCTGTAATCACCATTCCAGTCAGATGTCATTTTTAGCAGCCTATAGGGAATTCCGTCCCTTAATTATTCTTCAATACACAAACCAAGCATTCTTTAATTGGTGTAAATTGAACAGCGTCCCAATGCAAACAAGGAGAGGACAAACTAATCAATGATTCTGTGCATGTCTATTGGAAAGCTATTGCCATTAGATCAAGTAACAAATCCTTAACTCCAATAAGCTTCAGTTGCAGGGGAGTCAAACAAACCCCGAGCTAATGCTATACAAGGGCATTATTTGTCACCCCTGGGAATTAACATGTCAAGGCCTGAGCCCCAAATGTCAGTCTTTCGGTGAAGAAATCTGTGAATATTTTATATACTTTAAGATAGGGAAAGCCATGAATGAGATAAGTCAGCAATCTATGGAGCTAGTGAGAATAAAAGAGATGAGGCCCAAATCCCAATATAGATGAACCCAGGTAAGAAGTATTTGCTGGTGACCATTATTCCAAACAAACACAAGCCTTGTCCACCCCCATTCTCTACAGGGCATATGCCTTCTCTTGACTCATGCCCTTGGCCTGTTCAGTCCAACACAGCCCACAGACCCAATTTTTGTTATTTTTCTCAACAAAATAAAGAAAAAAGGTCCAATTTCTCATTGTTGCTGCTTGCCATGCACCGAGAAAAGGAGGCATGGGTTCATTTTTCCTTCTTTACCCACCCTTCATCCCCTCCCTCTTTCATTCATTGTGCGACACCCTTGGAGTGCTTGTTCACAGCTTAGTTGGAATGGGGGGAAGGAGGCGGCCAAGAGAAGTCACTTGTTTATCAAGAGCTTTGCAACCCTTGGTGGGATTTGAATCTGAGAGTCCTGCCTCCAGCCCTTGTTGGTTATTTCTCTGAGATCCATTTGTTCTTCATCCCAGCCATGGACCAGTGTCCTTCAGTCTTCCACTGCAGTTGTCCGGAACCTCAGTAAATATCTCAGTGGAATGAAACCAGATAGATCATTAGCTTGACCTTTACAGAGACATGCTGCCTTCCCTGCTTGACACCATCAGGGAGAGGATGACTTCTAAGTCGAGAAAGGTATTGATTTGATCTGGCCACCGGGACCAGAATGACATCCTTGCCCGCTGCAGTTTGTACATTCTGAAACACATCCAACATTCCTTCCTTTCACCTAAAACATGTATTTAAGCTTGCAAGGTGTCAAGCTTTGTCCCTGACAAGCAGGCTTTAGGGTTCTTTCTCTGTGTCTCCAATTTTAGACCACAAATCTAACGGAATGCAATGCTACCGTCCCATCAACCTGAGGTTTTGGTGTTCATTCCCAGGGTTTCATATCATGTCCCTTACACAGGGTCGGAAGCATTATCCTCCCCCACCCCCGCCCCATTATCTTATATGTTCTAGAGTTGCTTCTAGAATTCCCATGCTCACTTTTAAATTAATCATATATTGTCCTTCATGCATACCATTTGCAATTGTTGTGTCAGGGCCTGTCCTTGCCACATGTGATATCACAAGGGTCTGTCCCAAAATCTCTTGGTCTTTTAATCTCAGGGTATGAAATACTAAATCCCTCATTGCCATCAAGCCTGGGCATGAGGGCACACAGGCTGAGGAGGACCTTTTCCAGAAGCTGGTCGAAGTATTATTAAAGGTGATGCTGAGATACTGAGAATGACTGGCTTCATTCTGCTTGTCCCTTTCTCAGGAAAGTTGATAGGCTCATACTGGGGTCCACAGAGGATGGTGGAGCATGACAATAAGGCTTCTCTGGCCTTGACAGCTACTACTCATCTCATGGACAGTGAGGATGTCCTAGACCTTACATGGACCACAAGGAAATCCTAGACAGGGTCAAACCAAAAATATCTCTGAAACCCAAGATCCGCCAAACAAAATCATACTTCAGTCATATTATGTGAGCTGACTCAATAAGACAATTGTGCTGGTGGTAAAAGAAGAAATGGTAAAAGAAGGTAAAAGAAGAAATGGACACCCAAAGTCTCACTGGCTTGACACCATCAGAAGGGACATTCAAATGACTTTGAGGGAACCTAACTAATCTGTAAGAGGCAGAAAGGCATGGAAAGCATCGATCCACAATGTGATCGAAAGTCGGACATGACTGAAGAGATAGAAGAAGAAAAAAGCAAAGCAAAGCAAAGTGTTCTGCTTATATACCGTCTCATAGCACTTCAAGTACTCTCTGGGCGGTTTACAATTTAATTATGCAGGATACACATTGCCCTCTTCCCCCCAGAAAACTGGGTACTCATTTTACCAACCTCAGAAGGATGGAAGACTGAGTCAACCATGAGCTGGCTACCTGGGATCGAACCCCTGGTCCTGAGTACAGTTACAGCTGCAGTACAGGCATTTAACCACTGCGCCACGAGGCACAAAGAAGAAGAAGAAGAGATGGCTGATTAATAGGTTTAGTGGAATTTCATCACATTGTGGCCCACAGTTCAATCCTTATTATGTGCCTTGCATCTTCATTCTGAAGTGTTTGGACAATAATGCAATGTAGAAGCGACATACTAGAAATGTAGGCTATTAGTCTATGTAATACTCTTTTAACTTAGAGCAGGCATGTCCAAACTTTGGCCCTCCAGATGTTTTGGACCACAACTCCCAGGATTCCAAGCCTGTATTTCCAATGGCAAAGGACTGTGGGAGTTGTGGTCCAAAACATCTGGAGGGCTGGAATTTGGACATTCCTGACCTAGAGGGTATGCTCATTTTTAGAACAGCAACATTCCTCAAAGGATTTTCCACCCTTCTTGGCTGCAAACAATGCTATTGTACCTTTACCTCTGATCCATCAATGTAGATAAATATTTCACGGCCAAGAATTCTTTATGTTTATTTTTTTAAATCATATTTTTAAATGGCATTGCAGTATCTGGTTCTTTTATTTCATTAAATTCCAGCCCACATGATCCTGAACAAACATTTAGTGTCAATATTTGATTTTTTTAGGAAAGTCCAACTCAATCAAGTAAATAAAGCATTAGAAAACATAATTTCCTCCTGTCATCACTAAACTAAACTCATAAAGACTTTAACACAAGTATGAATGGAAGACAAAGGCTACATACTTCTCAAAATGTGAAGGCCCCTAGCACATTTGCATTTTAAAATTAATTGCTGACCTAATTATTTGTCAGTAGAGGCATAAATTAAGCAAATATAACTTACAGTAAAGCTTGAGACACCCGCAGGATTTCTCTCCCCAAGAGTAAATTGTTGTTAACAGTCCAGTTTTGACAATCTATTTTTCCTGTCATCTCATGACCGAAGGAATAATTTTTTGGAAACTGTACCATATGGAGACATAAGAGAGAATGATATACTTAGATCTCCTGTACAAAGGAATGATAAGCTAGAAGTCACCAGAGAAAATCAGGAGACACCGCTTTGATTTAATAAAAAGAAGGATAAAATTTCCTATATACTTAGATCCAGTCCATATTGCCTTCAGTTTTGACAATAATATTTAAACAGGCATCTGCATATCTGTCTATAATCTGCTTATTCATCTCTCTATCCAAACACGACCTTGCGACCTTGTTTCATGCCGCAGCCATAACGTCCAAGGTCCAATGGAGTTGTTCCAGTTTTCACGGGCTTTCTGATACAAATTTGTGCTGCCATTTGCCATTTAATCCCAGTAAAGTGAGCAGGGTTAAATCCGGTGTGGTGTCACAGTTAAGCGAGTCAGACAGAGACTGGGAAAGGCAAGGTTCAAATTTTCATTCGGCCATGAACCCATTTGGATTAGTCACGATTCCTCAGCTTGACCTACTTCGCAAAACTTTTGCAATTAAAAGAGAAAGGAAAGTGATAATTTACATCCTCTTTAATTGCCCTGCAAATGCAACAAGAAAGCAAACAAATTGCCCTTAACGTCGGGTAGAAATGGCGCTTTGTTCAGCTCCACTTAAAGCATCTCTCCTCTGTTTTTTTCTTTTTGGTTCTAAGAGGTCTCCTGGAAACCACCTTCAATTGTCATCTGCTTGTATGTCAGGAAGCCGGATGTGTATGATTTAATAGGCACTGTTCAGATATGACACAGGAACAAAATCTATGTATTCTATGACCGGTGGCATCCTTCCAAACAGTCCACTTGTAAGATGAGGAGGGCAATCCCTGATCATTCTGTAGCGGCTTGGACTAGACTGGCTGTTCCTTTCCTTTCATGACTGCCTCTATCTTGTTGTGAGCTGGCACTGGCAACCTGGCGTATAGGATGTTTTTCTGATCTTTTTGCACTCATTAAATACAGCTGTCACAATAGCGAGTACGGGAACGTGTGCCAAACTTTTTATGCCATGTCAAAATAAAGCAGAAACGTGCTTAAAAAAAAAAAAACCCCCACCCCCCCCCGCTAAAAACTTTTAAATTTCTCCTTGAGAAATATTGAAATCCTTTTTATGTGGTTGCTGTTGACAATCTAAATTGTTCCATGGCAACATGCATTAAAATTTCACTGCGGAACAAAACATCAACCTTCAGAATTATTTAAAAATGTAACACAGTAAACAAATAAATGAACGAAACTACAAAGCTAAACTGACTTCTTAGTAGTATAAAGAGGTTGGTCCCACAGTTGTCCTGACATTGTCACCTGAAATCTAGAGCTACAGCTATATTCCAGCAGAAGAAGTGTGTGATATGACAATGTTATCACTTCCACTTTTCTGTTAAAAGATGCTGGTGTTGGTGGGGGAATAGAAAGAAAGCTGGATAGCTGGGCCATTCCACTCTCCTGCTGAATAAACTCTTCATTCTTGCCTCCATTTTAGACTGGGAACCTATAGCAAGGAACTAACTTCAACTGACGGCGTATAAATTGGTCTGGAAACCTTTTACAGTGAGGCAAGGAATAAAAGCACTCAGGAAAACAAAACAAATAAAAACGATTTGAGGCTCTTTCAAATATCAAGATGCCACCTGGAATAGCAAAGCATTTTGTAGCACCTTGGGCATTTAACAAGCTTTCTTTGGCGTTGGTGTCCATGAACTCCGGCCCACTTCTCCAGAAGCAACTTGTGGGCTAGAGTCCATGAAAGCTTATGCTAAAGAAAACTGGTTAGTTTTTAAGGTGCCACAAGAGTCTGTTGTTTTTACAGAAACAAACTAACGGCCGTACCAACATTTTATCTGAGTGTTCAATAAAGCCACAGTTCCTCTTCCTGTCACTTCATTTTTCCATAGTAAAGTAACACAGCTTCGGGTTTTCTGATTTCCATACTGGTTATTTGTGCAAAACTTCACCACAGTCCTGTGGGTGTTTTGATGGTCTGCTGAACCAGGGAACTTTTCTGCTTGGTCAATGTAACAGAGACCTGAGGGAAACCCATAATATTCATCCTACCTCTTCTTCCTCCATAGTGACTATCTTTGCTGTCAGGGGTACGCTACTTACTTGCTTGCTTGCTTGCTTGTGTGTGTGTTGTGTCATTACAGTCGTGACCGGCTCTTTGTGACTCCATGTCCATGGAGTTTTCTTGGCAGGAATACTGGAGTGGTTTGCCAGTTCCTACTCCAGGTGCCTACAGCACCTGGTATTCCCTGGTGGTCACCCATCTAAGTACTAGCCAGGGCCGACCCTGCTTAGCTTCCGAAATCAGGCGAGATCGGACATGCTTAAGGCATCTAGGCAGCTCTTACTTACTTACTTAACAGTATTTATCTATTTAGAAAAATACCATGATATAGAGAACAAGAAAAAGCGGTGACAGGGATGGTAGGAAACGTCTTTGCTAGAGTCAGCTGGTGGAGTTCTTCATGTGCTCCATCTATTACAGCACTGCCTGGAGGAAGATAACACCGTTCACACTATAGTTCCCTGTGAAGAACTTGCACAGCACTTGGCAAACAAAATTGCTCACATCTGTTCTGACCTGGATACTGTTGTTGATTCAGGTCCTACAATGTAACTACATATGACCTTAGCTTTCCCTGTGTCAATGGATGGATTTCAGTTTCTACAGTCTCTGATGATCTGGTCAAGATGCTTGGAGAGACGACTATCACACATCTGCTGGACAATTGCCCTTCCGGGCTTATAAAGCTGCCAGAAACAGACCAGTCAAAAGGCTGGGAGGTGTGGGATCCCAACATGCTTAAAGGAGGCAATAGTAAGGCCATTGTTGAAAAAA
>JAHTLZ010000348.1:30636848-30650439 GCA_023846285.1 Phrynocephalus versicolor
GGATCCCACAAACCTGAATAATTGCCACCCTGTCTCTAATACAGTAACCCCCCACCTATTGCGGGGGTTAGGAACCCACCTGACCCGTGATACATGAAAATCTGCGATATGCGGAAGTGGGTCAGGTGGGGGCGGGGGCGATCAGAGGGGCGGCGGGGAATGATCGGATCGCTTCCTGCCCCCCTGCACAGCTCTGAAGCCTCCCGGAAGGGGCGGTGGGGGCGGTGGGGAGCGATCGGATCACTCCCCGCCCCCCCCAGGTACTGCGATCCTGCAATATAGTGGGACCGCAGTACCTGAACCATGAAATGGCGGGGGGTGACTGTATTGTATTCTTGAGCAAGAGGTTGGCGTGAATTGTGGCTTTTCAGCTTTAGGAGTTCATTTCATAAACCTTTAATGACATTTAAAAGAGGATATAAATACAAATAAATAAAACAGACAGAACAGCACCACATTTAAAATATGTCCCACCTTGGAGACCTCAGTGTAATTCACAAGGGATAGCTTTTTAAAACAGCATCAAGGTAATGTGCCACCCGGGTGGTGACTGATTCAGAAGTGTCCTCAAGAAGGAGGCCCACATGTCCATCAGGGGAGGCAGGGAGCTCAAGTAATATTTGGCCAAGAAAATGTTTACGTAACTTAGTATAAGCCGGGCAGTGGCACAGGATGTGGGCAACCATATCGGGTTCTATATGGCAACGTTTACAGATCCTATGTGAAAGGGGTAGGCTTTGATATCTTCCAGACAGGGCTGAGGATGGGAAAATGTTAAATCTAGCTAGCATGAATGCACGCCTCTTGGTGGGGTTTACTAGTTTGCAAAAGTAACATAAACTGTGACCGCCCACAGGGGATAGATTGAAGTAGCATGGGGAGCAAACACGGTTTAAAGTGGAGGTAAGTTCCTGGATGAGAGGGAGGATGTAGATCCATTTCAACATGTTGTCAAGCCTGGTTATGGAACAGAGACTGCTGTGGTCACCTTCATGGATGACTAATGGCCAGTTTCATAGTTGTCTGTTGGGCATTCTTAGCTCTCTCAGGCTGGTTGCTAAGTGTGTCTGAATTCTCCAGGATCTTTCTGACAGTATTAAGAGTATACACAAGGACCACATATATACCTAGTATGCCTTAATTTCTTTCACCTCTTCGGTTTATAAATTTTAAACACACTGGTTAAGAAAAACAAGCAAATAAGCAGCTCACACATCATGGATGTCAGCCATCACACTTCTGGATTTTTCAGAGCATGCTATATTCCGTCTAACCAAAAAAAGACTATCCATTATGAAATTATGTGTGTAGCAGGGAAGTTTTTGCTTTGCAGAGCCTTCAGCATCCAAACAGAACTCCAGAACTTCACCTCTAGATCAGTGTGTAAAGTCAGTAGTGGACAGGATGAGGTGAATAAACTGAAACTTAACCCAGACAAGACAGAGGGTGCTTCTGGTCAGTCAAAGGAATAGGGATGCAGCATGTTCTGGATGGAATTACACTCCCTCAGAAAACACAGGTGGCTATTTAGCCAGATGGGAGGTACAGAAGTGTAAAACTAAATAGAAAATAAATTGGTGCTGTAGCTCTGCCTTTTCTTTTTGGAATGGGCATATTTCTCGTCCATGTGGGATTCCTTGATGCATATATGGCCTGTTCTGTGCCATTGACAGTGGAAAGCAGAGATGCTTTGAGGTGCATCATTCCACGCCCAGAGAGGCCCTGTATGGCCATCGGAGCTTCAGGATTGAGACATCAGAATACATTGGCCCTGCTGGCTGTGGGCTTCCTTTTGTCCTCTTTTTTGGTCTTCTATATGTGGAAAAGGTCATGATGATTTCCAATATTCAGTGCTTTGGAGAGGTCTGCTCCGGCACAACTAGGGAAGCAGAATTGACATGCAGTTTCTTGGTCAAGGCCACCCTCCAGGTTCACAAGGAATTTATTTATTTATTTATTTATTTGATTTATATACTGCAGCCATCTAGCAAAAAAAGCTACTCTGGGCATTTAAGGAAGGAAGGGCATCTTGTAGGTTCAGCTTCAAGGGTGCTCTCTCTTTCTCTGTGTCCTGCATGCTTCATTCATTTCGAGTTGATGGGCCTCCCCAGACTTCCTTCAAAAATAGCTTCATTTTAGGTTCTCTCTCCGGTGTTGCTCTTTTATCCCCCTCCCCACTCCGATTGATATACATGGGAGGAACTGGCGCATCAAATACATGAAAGGTTTTGACTTTTCATTCCTATCATGTATTGTGGCGAGAGAAATTAAATGTCAAAACACAAAAGTGATTATGGTTTTGACAGTAAAAATATATAATCTCATAATCACTTCATTTTTAATATATACATATATATATATAAATTGTAAGGACATACAAAATTGTAAGGATCGCAATGAAAGGCCAAAAGGGTTTTGCTTTGACATTATATGAAACAGAAAGTCACATTTTATGCCTTTGTTCCTCTTGTGGAATTTCTGTGTCGCCTTTCAATCCTGTTCATTTTCTATCAGATCACGCTTGGGATATATAGAACATTTTGTCAGGGTATTGACACAAATACCTGAATGAAATGTGACATATATGACATCAGCAGTGGGTGAAAATAACAGGCTTTTATGGAAGATCATTTCTGTTGTCGCTGTTGTGTGCCATCACGTCGCTTCTGAGTTATGGTGATCTTATGAATTAATGATGATCATCCCTATGCCTCAAGCTGTCCAGATAGCTCAGTGAGTTAAATGTCTGGCTGTGGAGCCAGAGGCTGGGAGTTCAATTCCCCGCAGGGCCTCCTGGGAGAAGACCACCATATGTGGCCATGGGCAAGCTACAGATTCCTAGGGCACCCCCAGAAGAAGGCAGCCACTTCTGAATACCCTCTACACTATACCACCATTAAAAAGTCTCCATAATTCAGAATTGACTTGACAGCACACATTTATTATTGGGGTATCCAGTGTGGTATAGTGGATCGAGTGATGAACTAGGACTCTGGAGGCCTGGATTCAATCCCCACTCAGCTTATGGAAACTCTCTAGTTAAACCACTCCTTAAATATCACACTTACTCTGAAAGCCCAATTAGGGTTCCTATGTGTCATTTCTGATTGATGGCACATAACAGCACAGTAACCTATGTGGTGGGAACCTATGAGCGTTCCTATCACTTTAATTCTAACCTTTTTAAAACCCCAAAGTGTGACGCTTAGGCAACTGGTTAATTGCCCATTAGCACTTGTTAGCACCTTTGTCAAGGCAGCTCCCTGAAAATCGAGCTTTCTGCCTCTGCCCATGCTAATTCCAGCAAACAAGTGTCTGGGAGTCTATAGAGATTTCACTATCAGAAACCCAGTTTGAATTTACAGTGGTGGCTCGTAACGTAAGATGAATTTTATTCGTTCTACGGGTCGATTCATTTTATGAAAAATTCATCTTATGGAACGGGAATGAATGGGAAACTGATTAATTTCGTTCTGGAGGAAAATAGGCCAAAAAAAACCCGCCCCCCAAGACCTCTTTATAAAGTGCACTTTAAAGGCATGCAGAGCTGGAAACTCCCCAGACCCCCCCTGGCAGTGCAATGCAAACATGGCCAAAAGGAAGCATCAAGACAAACCCTAGTCTGTTCTCACCAAACGTGCAATGAAAAGCAATGTGAAGATGGGCCAAAGAAAGCAGCAAGACAAACCCAAGATCGTTCCTGCCAAAAGTGCAATTTAAAAACAATGCAAAAATGATCAAAAGCAAGCTCCAAGAAAAAAAATAAAAAAAATCTCAGGTCGTTCCCACCAAAAGTGCAATGAAAAACAATTTAAAAACACAAAAGTAAGCAAGGGACCCTCAGCTCCCTACCTTTCCAAGTTCTAGACGTCCAAAAATTGCTGCAAAACAATTTCCAGAAAGGTTCCAAAACTTGATTAAAAAAAACACCTCCCCCCACAAACTATGGGGGTGCAATGCATCCTGGGTATCTTGTTTCAAAAGGTGGAATGGATTTTCGTCTTGCGAAGCATCCCATAGGGAATTTCCATCTTGCAAAGCAATCCTATTCCCAGAATTTTTATTTGTCTTTCGCGTTTTATTTTTCTTATGGAGCATTTGACTTAAGAGGTACTATTGTATGTGAATCATGGCTGATCAAGTGGTATTTTCTCCACCATGTAACCGCACTGTCAGTCTGAGCCCTCCCACCTAGTCTCAGTGATAGGAGTGGCCAGGGGAGATCTTGGTGTTTACTGAACCTTTTTAGCTATAATTTACTTCCCCTTTGGCATCAGCATCTCAGTGTTCTATACTACTTTCAGCTTCCTCTTTATTCAAAGTAAGGACCAAACTTTTTAACCCACTATGAGTACTGAATGGGACATAGGGGACTAACAGTGGTGTTGCTCCACTCCTCCACTTTATTGCTACACTCTACGGTCCCTCCGGAATTGCACAAATGCAACGTGTCAGTTTGGTTCTGCCTATTTGCCCAAGGACAGGACAAACGTCAACTTGACAGTAACAGAAGCGGAGCCAGGTCAGCAAAAGTAAAAAAGTTCAGCATTACATTGCTTGGGTCTCTACTATTGAATGCAATTTTGATTTGAAAAAAAAAAATCAAAATTTAAAAATCATGTTGTCGTTTGGCGTTTGGGAGATAGCCCCGGTGGTAGATAAAATGGTCTGCAGGGTGCTGTCCCAAAGGCTTTTTATTTTTTTAACACATTCACCTATATCTGTTGGCTACATCTTTCTCAGTTTTGATTCAGAAATAGTTACTAACAGTCCCAGCTTAATCCCAGCAAATGCGCTGATCCTAGTGCAACGTTCTTCTAGGCAAGTTGCATTTGGGGAGATCTGAGTCTTCAGCTTCCTGTCTCTGCTGTACAGGAGTTGGATCAATGCCTAGTTAGTTCAGCTCTGTTTCCAGCCTGCCAAAGAAAAAGAGCATTGCTGATAGCCGGGTTTGATAAGTAAAAAAAAAAAAAAAGTGTCGTTCTCTTCCTCACCTGCTTGCGCTCCGGATTGTCACCCTCCTCCTTTGTTCCTTTGCGAGGCGCTGCTGTCAGTTCCTGAGTCATGGAACCCTTTACATGGCACTCTAGAGAATACGGTTAGAAAAAGAAAGGAATAGGGAGGTACTGCAATTTAATAAAATTAAATTTAAAAAAAAAGAGGGGAGAAAAAGGGGACACGGGAGGAAAGCAAAGGAAAGCGGGAACATAAAGAAAAGGAGGATGTTTTCATGAATGTAGCCTGAAGCCTTGTCAGGTAACGTTTCTTTAGATGATGTTCTCTCTTTCTCTCCACCCCAAGATCTCTCTTCATCATTTTTTAAAAACATGTCTTTCGGGATGGGGACATGAAAGCAAACCGTGGGTCAAAGGCAGGTATTAGGGGTTGCCGGGGATGCTCTCTGATGGCTTTGTTTCATCTCTGTGTCCGAGCTTTTGCCAGTCAGCAGGTACAGCTGCCTCTCCATTCCGGTCACATCATTTTTCTGCTTGATGACAAGCATCACACCTTCATCCATCACATTTACATTTCAAACTGCCACGCGGAGGCGATTGATTAATTATTTAGCAGCCGTTGCCCACTTGTGAGCATTTCTGATCTTGCCTTTCACGTCGGGGAAAGGCTGCTCTCTCTCTCTCTCTCTCTCTCTCTCTCTTGTGGCTCAAAGCTCAATGATTTTTATCTGTGCCTAGCTCGTGTGTGTAGATTGTGTTTGAAATAAAGCGGAGGGGTACGTACGCCTACCCGTGCACACGTCGTATATTTAAGGGCCGCCATTTGTTTAAACGGTTACCCATTGCCTAACCACAGAAAGCGAATCATTGTTCATCCCAAGTTATTCTGGTTTTCAAAGCAAGCCGCTTGTCTTCAATTTGCAACTCTCCTGTGTGTTTTTTTGCACGGTTTGTTCTGTCGTTTCCCCCCCTCTCAGAACTGCTACTGTAGCAAAACAATGGAGAGGGCGAGATGGAATAGCTATACCCATGCTTTTTTAGTGCTGGATCTAGAGATCTTTCCATCTGCAGGTTCCCCTAAGAATCGGATGTATTCTGTAGTGTTGGCTTATTATGGGTTGGTCAAGTGAGCAGGGCCGGAAGATGGATTGAGACAAAAGACAGACACCTTACCCTAGCCTGACTTGTCTGGTCAAGTCAGGGCCAAGCTACACATTATAAATGCCCTACCCTTGGAGATGAAACTAGTGTTCAAGAGAAGTGACTGAGACATTCCTTCACATCTTAGAAAACCAGACTTGCCAAGCAGGACCATTCTAGATCTCAGGCCTTGGATCTGAAATCTCAGAGTACAAGATTCTTCCAACCTGATAACCCTAGATTTTAGAGTTTATTCTCATGACTTCAGGAGATGCCACTTCTTTTGTTTCTTTTTTCCTTACAAAATACTACTACCAGTGATGATGATGATGATGATGATGATGATGATGATGATGATGATGATGATAGTGGAATTCATATATTGGCTATCATGTCCATCATCTGGTCTACATGGTTTGCCATACATAGACCATTTTTGCAAGCCCCACTGAAGGCTCCATCCTTCTTTTTGCCCTGGTATTTCTGACCTGGGAAACCTACATCTAGTGTTGTTGGATGCAGCTGGTTCTCCCAAACAAAGGAAGATGGAGCATGTGTCCTAAAAGCCAATCATAAAGCAAAGCAAGCTCATTTGCAAATTACAAAGGGGGAGGGAAAAGCCCTGCTGTGGCGATCCTACACAGTCAACACCTAAGGATTTCCCTCTTTTGCTGCAACAGCTTATCTATGGCATACTCTTCAGCCTGTAGAAAAGTGAGCTTTGTGTGTCTTGGTAGCTCAAGGTGGAGCAAGCATGGATAAGAACATTTTTCAGACTGCAGTAAAGTACCAGACAGCATCCTCTTGTGCCTCATCCCATTTAAAGGAGGTTAGCAGGTAAATTGGTGAACCTTGCTTATGCACACATTATTTGTGCTGTTAGATCAAGGTTTAGATGGAAGTGTGTTATCAGGTACCCTAGCAGCAGGAGATTTCTGTAACACCACATTGTGCTGAGGCCTCAGATCTAATAGGCCTTGTAGGAGTAACAGGTGGAAAGACTTGTAGTTTTGACCAGAAGCCCTTTTGGGCATTTGGGATTTGTATCACCTACTTGAAGGCCAGGGCAGTCCCAAGGCTGTGTGGCTGGAGTGAATCTTAACTTATTGTCCTGTATATCAGAAGAGGTGTCAATTACAAAAGGTGTCCATCAAGGTCGTATTTCTCACCTCTACTTTTTGCTATCTATTCAGAAATAATTTTCTGGGATGCTCTTGAAGGAAAGAACCAAGGTGTGAAGGTGAATGGAGATCTTGTTAATAACATAAGATATGCTGATGGCACTATCCTGCTTGTAACAAGTCTGGCAGATCTGCAAGGATTATTGGCTGCTGTTGCTACAGAAAGCAGTGCCATGGGATTGCGACTGAATGTGAAGAAGACAACATGGATGGTTATCAGTAGAGATGGGCACGACTTAGCGAAATTTCCGTTTCCGTTTCCGTTTTTCATTTTCGTTACGTAACGAAATGAAAAACGAAAAATGGTTCAAAAATGGAACTAAAATGGAAACGAAATGACTAATTTTGAGCCGTTTTTCATTTTTCGTTACTGGAAAAGCACTTAATGGAGCTAAATGGGAAGAAACGAAAAAGTTTTCGTTTTCATTTTCGTTTTTCGTTTTCGTTACGTAACGAAACAAAAACAAAAAAATTTGAAAATTAGCTCACGAAAATGGAAATGAAACGAAACGGACCCCTAGACGAAAACGAAAACGAAAACAAAAACAAAATTTTTTTCTGAGTCGTGCCCATCTCTAGTTATCAGTAAAAACAAAATGGTTCACAGAACTTTCTCAAGCTTGGCAGTGATATAATTGAGAGAGTATCATCTTATAAATACTTGGGATGCCATGTCAGTGGTAACTGGGCTCATTCATGTGAAATTCATTGTAGAATTTAGCAAGCTTGAAATTCCTTCCAGAAAATGAGGAAAATCTTGACAAACTGGGACTTATCTATCAGGCATCACACTCAAATACTTTGATCCTATGTATTCAGTGTATTTCTCTAGGGTGTTGAAATTTAAACCCTTACAGACACATTATGCAGGAAGCTGGAAGCATTCAAAATGTGGATGTCCTGACTAATTCTGAAGATATCTTGGACAGACACAGTAACTAATGTGGCTGAATTACAGCACATGAATAAAAAGGTAGAAATCCTCAATACAGTAAAGAGAAGAAAATTGCAATATTTCAGACACATCCTGTGCAATAAGAAATACCATCTGCTGAAAGTTATCCTTCAATGGAAAATAGACAGGAAGCATGGCCCAGGGCGTAGAACAGGGGTCCTCAAAGTTTTCAACCAGCGGGCCGGTCCACCACTACCCAGACACCACTGGGGGCCGGATCACAGTCAAAAAGCAGCTGCGGAGGCTGGCTTGCTCACAAAACAGGGGGTAGGTGGGGGTTGCAATTGGTCCCAGGGGCCAGATTCAGGACCTTGGCGGGATGCATCCGGCCCCGGGGCCTTAGGTTGAGGACCCCTGGTGTAGAAGAACATTCTGTCTTAAGAACTTAAGCCAATGGTCCAAAGTGAGTACAACTGCTCTGTTTAGAATAGCCTTAGATAGAAACTATTTCAGGCTACTGATCACCAATGTTCTACGAAGACTCAAAACACAAGCATGTTGATGCACTCTTCTTCCATCTAATCTTAGCCGAACCTAATTAAACACTACAACATAATTTCCCTTAGCCACTCCCCTCCTAAGTCACTAGTGGTATGGAAGAGTTGAAATATAACAGTACATTTGACTGTTATATTTCAACTATAGATGTGTCAACATCTATAGATAATAAGGTTGCTGTATAGTTCTACCTGCAGTTACATCACCTTGTACCATCCAAGTGGTTTTGGGGAAAGAAGTTTTGTTGTACAGTGGTACCTTGTATAAAAGAATTAATTCATTCAAAATGAAATTATGTTAAGCAAATTTTCCTTTATACAAATTTCCCATAGGAATGCATTGAAAACATAGTAATCCCTAATCACAGCCATTTTCTTGCTGTACAGATTCGCTCAATAGATGATTCTGTTAAGCAAATTTCCCCTGTCTCTGGAATTGTTTATGTTGTACAGATTTTATGTTATGCAAACTGTTTGTTATACAAGTCCACTGTATTTAATATGCATAGACCTTGTTAAGTAGGTGCTTTTGGGGTCTCCATCCCTTCCTCTGAAAGTTGCACTGGATCTGGACTTTCTTAAATGAAACAAACCAACAAACTAAACGGGTGTATACATCTGGCTTTTTAGGCATCCTCCCCAGTGGGGATGGAGGCCTTAGAAGAGCCCTACAAGGCTGCCAAAGTTAAAAACCTCTGCCCTTGCAGGCTTCCAAGAACAAAAATAGACAATAGGTATTGCATTGTGGAATGGGTGAAATCCTCGGGTGGTCCAGGAGGGCTGCAGAAATGCCTTCAAATGGCCAACAGGCTACATGACACTCAATTCTTATGGAGGGCATCCAAGAACAGAATACACCTCATTGTTTACTTGAGATGGAAGTAATGCTTCATGAGGAATATGTCAGTGGTCTACATTTTAAATGTGCGGGGATTGATTTGTGGTTTGAATTTCCTCAATTTCCTTACTTTGGTGAGTTGGTTGCAATGCTAAATGTAACTGTTGACTTTAAAACCAGTCTCTCCCACCTGCTCCTGGCATGTTTGGGAACATTGAGGCAAATTTATTTGGAGCACGTCTGTTCCTTGCTTGCATTAAGACATCAGTACTAGTTCTAAAATGTATGGAAATGTATCAGATAGACGCTGGAAATTGAAATGCAAAGAATGCATTGGTGGACATGTGATGAGGTAAGGAGATATTGGAGAATGGTACATGAGATATTGCAAAAAAAAAAAAATGTTGGGTTGTATCATGCCAGTTAAACCTGAATTATTTCTATTAATATTTTTTTTTTGTCATCCTGGCCGTAAGTCTGCCTGTAGATTCTTGGTTTGTTTTGTTTTTTATTACTCTTTATGTGTTATGACCATTGCTTCTTTTATTGATTCTTGATTCTTGACTATAGTTTTGATTGTAAATGTGACTGCTGTGAACTGCCCGGAGTTCCTTTGGAAGACGGGCGGTATAGGAATGTATAAATAATAAATAAATAAATAAATAAATATTATGCCAGAAATCAAAGATGTTAAGGCAAAACATTTATTAATGCACATGATAACTGTACCACCACTCTTATGTGCTAAATATTGGAAAACAGCAGAAATACCCAACTGACAAGCGCTATTGGAAAAATGCTTTGAAATGACAGTGATGTACATATTATTGGGGCTGTTGAAACAGTCTTACAGAAGGCAAAGGCAAGGTGGAAGCCACTCTACCATTTTTGTGAAAAAGAAATATGTAGCCAAATTGATCCAATAGTATAATAGATACTTAACTGTTACCATCAAAATAACGAAAATAGTGTTTTCCTGTAGAACGCCAACCTGTTGCCTGTTCCTGTTAGTTACCTCTTTATATGTTTTGGGGAGGGGGACATCAGTACTCATTCAGAAGAAAGGCAAAATGGATTCATTCCCCCATGCAAATAACATGACTGGGCATAATATTTCCAAAACCTCACAAGCCATTACTGAGCAAGGCATGCTGAGTGTTGCCTGTACAAGCAAAAGATGCGTGTCTATGTTGTGTGCTGCTGGGCATGAACTGATTGCTAGCAATCCAAATGGGGATATCAGGATAAGTAAGAATGTAAGGTTTCACTAGTTTCACACTACTTCCCTCAATTTCCGTGGCTGAGCTGGGGTTTGAACCTAAGTCTTCTGAGGCTGTCACTCTATCCACAAAACCACACTACTTATCCTCAAAGAAAAGACTACAGTACCTTAGAATATTTACATTTATGGAGTTCTAGCTAGAATAGACCAAACCCCTTGCTCATGCCAGGATGCAGATCAATACCTGTGTGTTTATCAATGCTAATAATGATAATTTTAGGAGAAGGATAGTAATACAAAGGCTTGGCACATCCATCTTTTCTTTCTATTTACTGCATCTCTTGTTATGCACAATTAATAAGCTTGTCCTGTACCAAAGAATAAATAAATGCAAGCACACATAATTAGTTCATCATAGGTGTGCCTAATGTGTATTGTCACAAGCAAAACGCAAAACTGCCACTTAATCTTTTTATCTGGGCTTAATGGGATCAGGAGGCTATTTTCATAATTGAGTAGGGTTTTTCTGTTTTGGTGTGTCTGAAAAAAGAAAATCCATCTAAAATTAGTGGCACTAGCCTAATATAGACAAATACACAAATCATACAAGAAACAATTAGATTATGAATGGGCCTATTAATTTATTAACAAACATAAATACACATAATAATTCAAGGCAATTTATAAGATTATGTTCATTTGATGCTCAGCTTTGTAAGCAATGCATGAAGTCTCAGCTCTTACCAACAAACAGAGCAGTTCAGGCAGAAATTGCCATTCTACCTCCCTCACTTTATACACCTAATTCTCTGGGGGTTCAGAAGGCTGAGCTTTGGCTACATCATCCATTAATAGGTCTAACAAGGGGAGTGCTGAGGCGTTATAACTCCTCAGGTATGTTACCTCACAGGTGATCTCCCCTTCATCCGCGGACTTCCTACAGGTAGATTTCTCCCCCATTCCCCTTCTTGTATTAACTTTGTTCCATGTTCCTCGGATGGTTGTTTTCTCATTCAATGATTGTAATTCTCTACATATGGCCATCAGGTATTATGTACCATTCTTCTGGCGTAAGACATTTTGTGGCCTGAGGCAAAAGGAAAATGGCCATTGTTCCTCTCTAAAGGTGACCAAGCTGGCTGGCCATGGGATTGTGGACCCAACCATGTCTTCGAAGAACAGCTCCATCACTGTAGCCTGCATACTGCAATTACTGTAATTAAAAACTGTAAACCGCCCAGAGACTACTTGAAGTGGTAGCCTGTGCTACCATTAAACAGACTCAAGTGGCTGCCTCAGGTAGCGAATTTTGAGTGTCATAAAATGGCAACACATTGTGAAGTATTTGTTTGTGTGTTCACACTTACTATATTTTTATATATCCAGGGATCCATGTATCTGGGATATATGGGATCTTTGTTTGCCTCAAGGCTCAACATAACTTGGCTGGCTTTGGATACTTCCAACTTGACTTGGGTGAGTATGAGGTGCCATTTGCTGATTGTCCCAGGCAGCAACATGTTTTGAGCCAGCCCTGTACCTATTATTTTGTAATTTTACATTTTGTTTTTAAAAAATGACATCTGTCCCTCAGGACAGAGTATCTACAAGTTCTGAAGAGCCTGGGAATGTCTGCCTGTTTAAGATGTGATTAAAAGGAGTGGTGGTGTGACATTTGATAGACTTTCATTGCTTTTACAATGCAGAACTGCTGAGGGGGCAAAAATATCCTACGGATTTGGGGGGAAATTATTCCCTGACTTCAGCAGTGGTTGCTGGGCAGATATTTCACTTGGAACATGCTTCCCCAAATCTGCCTATCAAGCTTCCAAATAGCTTGATGAACATTTACCCAGTTGGTAGAATATTATTTTTCATTGGATAAGCAATAGAAGCATGTTGGACTTCACCATTTTTAAGAAATAGAAATATGTGTTGAGAGGGGTTAGGTTTGTAAGGGAATAAAACAGAATGCCCAAATGGTGTGTAACCAGTTGCTTTCATTCAAGCAAACATGAGAGAACTGAGGCACTGGAGCAGGGTTGCCATTAATGGCCTTTTGCCCTCTCCCCCATTGACGAATTATGTTATGGGAGCCCTCAAATCTCAAAGCAGAATGATGATTTGGTGCCTTGCATCCTGGCCTGGATGCCTTCAAAAGAGGATTGGACAGATTCCTGGAGGAAAAGGCCATCACAGGTTACAAACCATGATGGATATGTGTAATCTCCAGGCTTAAAACTGGGGTACTTCAAGGACCAGATGCAGGGGAGTGGTAGCAGGAGACAGATATTTAGTCTCGTGCACTCCCAGAGGCATTTGTTTGGGGCCACTGTGAGATACAGGAAGCTGGACGAAATGGGACTTTGGCCTGATCCAGCATGGCTCTTCTTTTGTTCTTATGCCTAGGTGATGATTAAATGTATGTATGTATGTATGTATGTATGTATGTATGTATGTATGTATGTATGTATGTATGTATGTATGTATGTATGTATGTATGTATGTATTGGCTTTTTATACCTCTCATCTGGCAGCGAGGCCACTCTGGGCAGTTAAATGGTTTAAAAGTTGTGGCATGTTATTTTCCTTATATAACTAAGTCTGTAAAATTCTTTATGATTCTATGTGTTGAATTAGATTTGGTTCTGACGTTGATATAATGTCAATGTTATGCATTCTTTATGTTTTTTGCTGTTACTCATTTTTACTGTTGTGAGCCGCCCAGAGTGGCCGCTTGGGCAGATGGGTGGGATTAGATAGATAGATAGATAGATAGATAGATAGATAGATAGATAGATAG
>JAHTLZ010000348.1:30650449-30662526 GCA_023846285.1 Phrynocephalus versicolor
GATAGATAGATAGATAGATAGATAGATAGATAGATAGATAGATAGATGGATGGATGGATGGATGGATGGATGGATGGATGTACGTATACCAGGCATACTAAGTTAAGAAAGGAGGCTGATTCAATGAGCCTCTCAGTTCAATGGAAATAAATTTTGAATCAGTTCATTCAGGTCAGGCACGTTCTTATCAAATATTGTCCCTCGAGGCCTGGGAATTTTCCCACCACAGCTTCATCCTTTCATTAATTGTCAAGCACCAAGCAAATGAAATCCAACTCTGGAGAAAAAGCAATTAGATATTTTAAGCAGTGATAAAAACACCACAAATAATCAATTTCTATGGCATTAGCAGCTAGCAGGTCCAGGAAAAGTCTATAAAAGCTAGAATTTATTGCAGAACACCAGCCAGCTTACAGAGCATTGATCCTTGGTCATATGCATAGACTGTGCTGGATTTTAAGAGGAGAAAAATTCATAATGATTCTTACCTTTAGTAAAGGAAAAGAGAGGGGAGAATAACATCACCCCAGGAAAGAAATACACAGCAAGACAAAACTACAGTAAAATGTCTGTTGAATTGTATTTGTTTACTTTGTCTATGCAACCCACCAGTAAATTGTTTGGAGGCAATTAGATGTAATTTGATGCATAGAACCTCATAAAAGGGGAGCACCTAATTGCAGTAATAACACATTGCTTCTAAAAAAAATATTGTTTTCACTTTAAGTTGTTTGGTACACTTGGAAAAGGAGAAGAGAGGAACAGAAATACATTTCGGTATGTAATCGAAATCCAGGGCTGTTCTTTTTAAAACCCATACATCCCTTCATCATGAAAGTTAATGCCACAATGTACTTAAATTCGTATTAACCTTTCCAATACTATTTATTTATGTTAAATAATCCCACATTAGACTCTTGCTCACACTACACAAAATGAAAATGGGATGAATAACGCTCATTAGAAAGACTAATTTACCTACTTAACTTAAAGACATAGCCGGGTAGCTTTGAAAATTGAATACAGAGTGTGCCAAGATATATTTGGAAGAGACCGAAAAGGTGGTGACTGCACGATTCCATTGAAGCTGAAAGGGCTATAACAGTGGTTCTCAACCTTTCTAATGCCGATATCTTTTAATACAGTTCCTCATGTTGTGGCGGTGACCCCTTGCCCTGCTTGGAAGAGGCCACAAGCCCTCTTTGGCAAGCCACAGCCGTAGGTGCCATAGAGAACTTCCCTCTATACAGGAACCCTCAGCCAATCACAGCCTCTGGTGCCGTTGCCTGACATCCCCTCCAACCTATCAAGCTGTAACTCACTCTTCCCCCCTGCCCCCTCCTCCTCCAGACCCAAGCCGTTTGTGCCTTTTTCTTCACTGGCTCATGGCGACCCCTGTGAAATGGTTGTTCAACCTCTTGTTGGGAACCACTGGGCTATAAGGTTCTTTTGCTGCTCCAGAGCCCCAAGAAAATGGAACAGTAAAGAATAACAACGAAACAAGCCAAGTATGCTGCTTATATACCTCCCCAAAGAACTTAAATACTACTTCACAGGGTTTAAAACTTAAATGAAGAGGCTTTCCTGTGTAAAAGTTTTGCCTGTCCAGTTGAGATTTGGTGCTGAGTAGAGATGGGCACGAAATGCCAAAATGGCATTTCGTGGTTGTTATTCGGGCCCTGGGGTCCGCTTCATTCCGTTTCCATTTTTTGGGCCGCCAGGGCCCACTTCGTTTCCATTTCTTTGTTTTTTGGGTGCGGCAAGCTGTGGCCGCAGGGAGCCTTCCCAGGGCCGGGCACCACCGCATGCCGGCCGGGAGAGCATTCCCGCAGCCGCGGGGAGCCCTCCCAGGGCTGGGGCAACCCTCCTGGGAGAGCCGTCCCGCAGCCACGGGGAGCCCTTCCGGGGCCTGGCACTGCCAGAGCCGGTGGCAAGCCTGCCACCAGGAGAGCAATCCCGTGGCCACGGGAAGTCCCAGAGCTGGGTGCTGCTCCGGTCACCACCCCCAACAGGCTGCCACCCCTGGAGCGCCACCATGTGCCGCCCTCCTTTGGGCCCCTGCCCCAAGGACTGGTCTGCCACGCCGTCCACCACCCCCATCAGGTCACTACCCCCGGAGCCCCATGCAGTGCTGCCCTAACTGGGGCCCTTCTCCCTGGGAACCACTCCACCCTGGGAGCCGCTGCCCCAGCAGACCACTACCCCGCACCCCCGGGCTTAGACCTGGGAAACCTGTGGGGGGGATGCTGCTGCACTCCCCCGTGCTCCAACGACACCCTCCGCTCCGGCTTCCGAGCCGGCTGCACCATTGCCGCTTCATCACATTGCTGAGATTCTGGAGCCCAGCCCATAAGGGCTCGGATCCCACGTCTTCTCGCGAGATCGGCAAAGTCTCGCATCATTGGCTTCGGCGGGGAGGGGGCAAAGAGGCTCTGCCAGGCCCAGCCCCCTCTCACTGCCCTCCGCTTGTTGAATGACAGTCCAGCGGGCCATCATTCACCAATCGGACATGGCTGGACAGGGGGCTGGCATCCCGCCTCGGCGCGCGGAGAGGGGATCCCAGCCCCCTCTCGCCGACGTCGCCGCCCTCCGCTGCTCCATTATTCATCGCACGAGCGGTGCAATGGCAATAATGGAAACGAACAGAACCGAAGAAAATTTTCTTGGTTCTGTTCGGTTCTAGCCTGCCCCATCACAATGGCCGTTATTCATACCGTTATGTAACAGAATGAATAATGGACAACTGTAACAAAAAATGGTCGTTTCGTGCCCATCTCTAGAGCTGAGTTTAGACTTAGATCTGTGCGTCCTCCCCTGCTACCCATCATTGTTCAATTTATATCCAAACATGTGCTTAATTTTTTGTACTGCAACCAAACTACGCTTATGACCTGGGGTTCATAACCAGGTAGCTAGCTCAAGGTTGACATAGCCTTCTATATTTCTGAGGTTTGTACCTAGTGCTCAGAGGTGGGGTGGGGGTGAGCAATGGATAGCCTTGATAATTAAATTGTAAACCACTCAGAGGGGGCTTTAAGCAGTATGGGGTGGTATATAAGCCGCAGTCTTTTTTGCAAAGGCATATGCAGCTAGCTCAGAAACCTTCACCCATTCCGTGAACACTGAAGCACTGCCTCCTACCTATAGAAGAGGACTGTGATGACTTTCTGGATTTTTCATGCCACGCTGCAGATGTCACCCAGAGGCACTGAAGTTTTGAGGGCAAGGAAGCACTGGATACAGCTGTGTGGGGCCCAAAGGAACTGCAGTCCTCCAAGCATAATGCCACTGTCATCAGTCTTACACTGTAGATGTTGAGGAACCCGGGTGACTCCCAGCAGGCATCTTGCTTGGCTCTTGAAAATGATATGATGTGCATGAATGCGGGTTAAGTTAACTGTTAGTTCCGTGTTTGGCTCCATGCATCATAAACTGCAGCAATGCTTCTGCTGTCATATTAATCTTTTGGCTTCTTTACAAACTCTTTTTTTTTAAAATGTTCTATTTGTTTGATGCAGTGTCTTGCAGAATGTTTCCCTTGCCTTCGTTTTCCAAAAGTGACTATTCTGTTGGTCAGTCTGTCTGACTGTTTCCAGGGTCAGTAAGAAGGAATTCTTGGTTACTTGTTTTATGGATTGAGGGAGAGACACAGGCATTTCCGTACTTCCTTCACACTTTCCTTCAGAAACTGAAGTTGCAAAATACGTTCCAGAACAAAGCTTTAAAAGTGTACAAAGTGTGATTTTTTTTTTTGTAAAATTATCTTCTTACCATTTCATTTCTTTAAGTGAAATGTGTGATCTAAGATAACATTTTCTTATGTGTTCATTTAACTGAACCCACTGTGTATATATTCTCTGTTGTTTTGGTACCTTGCATATTGCTGTGTGAGCACTTGGCCCAGGGAAAAAAACTTGTCAGTACTTATAATATAAACTCACTCTGCACCCAAATGAAGGGCATACATGCAGCAGACATTCTGGACTGCTCCAGTATTTAGATATGTGACATTATCTGTGCATTTTAGAAAATCCTGCAAATGCAGGTTAGCTGGGTGCACCAGGGTGTGGCCACAGAGAGGCCTAATTGTGTGACCTCTCCACTCAAAGGCTATGCAACAGCCATCCTTCCATTAGACACACATATTCCATTTTATGTGTGCAATAAGTGTTCAGTCAGGCCTGGTACACTAAACTGAGTGAGAGAAAAAAGGAAAAGAAGAGTCCAGAATGTACAAAGGCCACTCAAGAGCAACATATGTCTTTTGCTTCATCCTATCATTCTCTGAAACAGCTGGCAGAGTGGCCAGACCAGTATGCATATATACGTTATGTGACAGCGTTCACTGAAGCCCTTCCTGGAGCCTCAGTAGATGAAGTGTCTGAAGAGGCCTTGGGCATTACAGGAGGCTTCAGCTGCCGCTTGCCTTCTCCTTTGGTGATACCTGCACTCTGTTGGGTGACTTTTGATTTCCTTTTTCCTCAGTTCATATTGGTGACTAGAGATGGGCACGAAATGAACTTTTTTTGTTTCCATTATTCGTTATTCGTTTCGTTATGTAATGAAACGAATAATGAAAATTGTAGTGAAATTGGAACGAACTGAACAGAACCATGAAAATTAGGTTCGTTATATTTCGTTTTCGTTAATGGCGTCACACAATGAAATGAGCTGTTTTTAAATGTTAAAAAACGTCCTGAATATCTGTAAAAATCCAGCGATAATTATTTATTCTGCCTGATAATACCTACCAGGGGGGTTGGGGACCTTAAAATGTGCATTTATGTCTTTTCTCAGATCGCTGTATTTTTTTCCTTTAAGGGGAGTTAGGGGATTTCGACCCAAAATGGCTCCCAGATGCCTAATATTGATTTCTTGGGTATTAACATGCCCTGGACATCCGTAAAAATGCAGCGATAATTATTTGAAATTATTACCTACCAGGGTTGGTTGGGGTCCTTAAAGCTTTTGTTTTTGTCTTCCTCCCAACGCGATGTATTTTTCTTTTCCCTTTAAGGATAACAAAATGGATGTCACCATTGGCAGCCAAAAGATGGAGGCAAGCCATGTGATAGGATCATGTAAATTCTTGGACAACTTCAACCAATAGCATGCCCAGGATGCAGACTGGGCAGGTCTGGCAGCCACGGAGGGCATAAAAAGCTCTGGCAGCCCCTGTCCTCCTTGCAGTCTCTGGTGGGAGTTAGGGTGGGATTGCTGTCTCTGTGACTCATTATTTTCACTTTAGGCCAGCCAGCCAGGTGTGTGTCTCTGTGTTCTTGCCGGCTGCAGCCTGGCTCTTAGGGGAGAGAAAGAAGAGATTTCTCTTGCAGCCTCCCTGTGTGTGTGAGTGCGTACCTCTCGGTGAGTACCCTCCCCTGCCCTGCAGTATAGTCACTCTGCAGCTGCCCTGCACCCTGGGCAATGCCTGCCGCTGCCTTTGCAGCCTCCCTGCGTACCTAGTCTATACGGTGTCTCTGCCAGCATCAGTTTTTTTAGTGCTTTCTCTTTGGTCTGGGGCGTTGGGGGACGCCCGCGCATGGAAATGCTTTAAAAATCATGCAAAAAGCGGGTAAAAATGAAAAATAACAAAAATGATTTTTTTCCAAAAATTCATGAAAAATGAAAATGAACCGAAACAGACCCCTCAATGAAAAACAAAAAACCGAAATGCCATTTTTGATTCGTGCCCATCTCTATTGGTGACTATCTTTTTAACCTTATGAAGGCTGAATTGGACCAACTGTGGGCTCCCTGGGTGAGTGTTGCTCTGCCACTCAGTTGCCCTGCTTTATCCAAGTGCCTTCACAATGATCATGCCAGGAGATACTTGGGCTAGAAAGAGAAATCTTTAATGTGGTCTGTGTAGCTTTGCCATGTGATATGCTGGATCATTGTCGGGTTCCCGAGTGGCCTTATTTTCTGAAATTGGCTTGCGATTCTTGTGCTCTCTCTCTGTATGTATGTATTAGAGATGGGCATGAAATGAACAATTTTTGTTTCCGTTTTTGTTTTTTCATTTTGTTACGAAATGACAAATGAATTTTGTCTCCAAAATGAAACGAAACAAACAGAAACACCGGAAATTTTGTCGTGCATTTCGTTTTCGTTACTGCAATACAGTGAACTGCTTTAAATGCTAAAAAAAATCACAAAAATTGAAATAAATGGTAACGAAATGGTAACAAAACGAACGAAAATGAAAATGATTTTTTTGCAAAAATTCGCAAAAAACGGAAACGAACTGAAACGGACCCTCCAAACGACAAACGACAAACTAAATGTCATTTTTTTATTCGTGCCCATCTCTAGTATGTATGTATGTATGTATGTATGTATGTATGTATGTATGTATGTATGTATGTATGTATGTATGTATGTATGTATGTATGTATGTATGTTTATTTATTTATTTATTTATTTATTTATTTATTTATTTATTATGTACAAGATTTTTTAGCTGCCCCACTACCAGATTTGTGTTTGTGTTTGTGCTTTTGTGTATGGTTTAAGCAAAAAAAGCTTTGTCAGCTTTGACATCTTGGTTCAGTCACCATGTCTGAGAAAGTTACTTTTTTGGATTATTCCTCTGAAAAATATCCATCTAGGGTAGCTGCTTAATGGGAATTGGTGGTATTGTGGCAAGGGCACTCCCCCAAAAATATTTCTTGAGAGCACTGTTGTCTCTTAGCTTGCCTATGAGCTGCCTGTAGCTGATGATGCAAATTTACTCCAGTAATTTGTGCTCACAGCAATATACCAGGCAGCATTTTAGGGAATATATGAGGGAAAAAAGAACCAAATATTGTAAGATAGAAAGAAAAAAATTAGGATAAATCCTTTCCCTTATTATTGCTCTCCTTCCTTTGCCTGTTGCTGCCTCTGCAGGCACTAGAATTCTCCTGCTTCTGTCCAGTTGCCAACATGGCTCCACCCCTGCCTCAATTTGTTTGTCCTGCATAACAAAGAGGGGAAACTTGAAGGGATCTGACATGAGTGGATCCAAATGCTAGCCATCTAAAAATGCAGACAGAGCTTTGTTGATGAAGCAGAGTGAGGGACAGGGTGGGGTGGAGGGTAGGCGGAAGAAGAAGAGACAGAGACGAATGCAACAAATTAAAAAACTAGTAAAATCTATCAATCACGAAACTCTTATTGCAGTGAACGGTTCAGTAGGAGTTGGCGAAACAAACAAACAGACAGACAAAAACAAGCAGCTCACCCCCCCTACCCGGTATGGGTTTTAGTTAGTATATTTATTCAGCCTGTACCCTGGCGGCAGCCTCACACATGTAAGCATTCCTGTATCCTTGCACAGCAGTGGAGTGGAACCTGACAACGCCACTTGGCATACGATCACAACCTTCTCTGGCACCCGCTCAAAATGCCATGTGGAGCTATTTGTACAGTTCGGCAGGGACCCCTGCAGCACAGGAAATGCCATCGGAAGTACAGCTGACCCCGTATGGCCTTCCGTCCAACTCGGCTTCCCCACTTATCACTGGCCTGAATTCAAACACAATCTCTGGAGAACGCAAATCAATTGAACACAGGTTTGGTCTGAGCTATGCCAATTTTTGGGAAGATGCCAAGATATTCCCTTACACCCGAGCATTTTTCTTTGCCCTGACGATTTGTCAAGTGCAATTGGGTGCATGCACATCACAGCACGGGCCGGTGCCAGAAGGAAATAATTTCAATGTGTCCGTTAGTGCTGCAATAAAATACAGACAGGCAGTGTTGAAACAAGATGCCTTGCAAAAGCCCCCATGCTCTGGCATCCTGCATTTCTTCCAGGAACATTTGGGAGGCAGCCAAATTAGCAGGTTTTGTGTATGAACCAAGAGAGCAGTTCCCTCAACCGCTTCCCTTGTCTCCTAGGCAGTTGTTTTTAAGCAGAATAATCAGCATTTCCCACCCCCCCTTCATAGGGACATCCTGGAAAAACCATCATTCAAGCTATTGTCATAATGTGTGGCTAAATAATAAAATCTTATGACAATCACACACGTTACAAATAGACCTTTTAATTAATTTGAATGGCTGCAATTCGGTGTATGCGGTGTTGCTCTAGAATATTTCATATATCCGTTATTGATTACTGAACTATTCTTCTCATTGGTTTGTCTCTAGAAATTGATTTTCATTGTGTCTTTCTTTCATTGTGGCATCCAGATTAGGGAATACACTGCACAAAGAGGATTGGCTGCTTCCCTCATTGCCTGTTTTTAAGTGCGGATTGTAGACGATGGGGAAGCATTTTAAAGTTAATTGCCATCTTATTAGTTCTTTGCTCTCCCATGTCTGCTGTTGGTAAAAATGGTATATAATTCTGGCTCTCAATATGCTAATTCTACGTATAGTTTTGTTAAATAGATTTATTTTAAGTAGAAATGAATCATCTTGATGGATATTTAGATGAGAGCATAATTCTTTGTAGTAGTGTAGTACATACATACGATCAAAAAATGAATAATTTATTTATTTATTTATTTATTTATTTATTTATTAAATTTATATACCGCTCCATCTAGCTACATGGCTACTCTGGGCAGAATAAGGAATATAAGTAAGTAAAATTGCCAACTTTGTTGATTTTTGAATGCATGTGTGCCTTATTAGCTGTCTATCACAGCAGAAATTCCTTTTGAGGATAAGTAGGGTTAGATTTTTTTTTAAATAAAGAACTCTTCAGTACTGTGCTGAATGTTTCAAATGGAGAAGATATCCTACTGCTTTGACCACCATTGCTGAAGGTAAACTCATACTGTGAGGCCAAGCTCTTTGCCTCTCCTTGGGAATATAGAGAGCGTTTCTCTGAGTTGGATATTAACACAGATTCATACAAGAGTACTGTTGCAGTGATGATTTTGAATTGGGAACAGTTTTGGAACACATTCCTTTTTAATATTCTGAGTATTTACATGGGATACACACAAACACACACATACTGCAAACTGAGGAAGTTGGAAGCAGGGAAGTGGGAAGAGAGATGTTTGCAACAGAAGAATGCATTTTTTTTCTCCAGTGCTTTCCCTTCATATCGCTAATTTATATCATACAAAAGCTTTCCACGCTTGCATACAACCACGAGTGGCAGATAGACAACATTTGTACGGAAAAGTCAAAGGCCTCTTATGGGGCACAATCCTGTAAATTGCACCAAAGAAAATTATGAAGCCTTAAAAACACTCCATGAGAGGCTGGCGGTGCTCAACATTTCTCACAATAAATATAAAATCATAGGAAGGAGGCATAATATTTCTAGGTTGTTTAAATACCTCATGTTGTATGAATTATTACTATTTTATTGATATAATTTTATTAGAGTGTGGACAAAGCTATTTTACTTTATTTTGTTTGATAGTTTGTTGTGTTTTAAAAGACAGTGTAAAAACTCTCCCGGCAAACAGTTGTTTACAGTGCGCTTTTCAGCACAAAGCTGTTTTAAAGCTCAATTGTGCATTTTGCAGATAAAGTGGGGAAACTAACTGAAGGCTGTATTGTAAGCAGTGGTTGCCGTGGAAACCCCAGTTTCAAGAGCTGGTTCTCCATTACCACTTAATTTAGGCTTCCTAATTGCATTCCACTAAATCGGTAGCGACAATATCTGCAGAGCAAAAACTGCATGCCCAGTCTAGCGCAAACCTCTTTGAAACAAGCTTTTTGAAAGCTAGGAGCTATAAAAACTCAGCATGACGCAGAGCATATGAGAAACCTGTAGTTCAAATGTGCTGCGGCTTGCTTTCTCATCCTTAGGAACTTCAGTGCGCTCCGCACACCAATCTATTAGTTCAGTCTACCTTAAAGATCATAAAGCTCTACCAAGTGGAAACTCATCTGTCCCCACCAACAACACACTGGTGCAAAATAGATTTAATTGTCCTCCAGACCCGGTATCATGTCCGTCATATTTTACCACACGCCAGCAGGTAGCCTGGGCACCAGCTTGCTTTTCCCCCTTGAACTGTCCTTGCCTCCGCAACCTGAGGAGGAGGAGGAGAACAACGCTTCCACGGCGGTGGAAATGATTCTGCCACTTTTCAGCGGTGTAGCCAGCCAGCCAGACCGCCCATCTGTGGCCTGAAGACAGCGTTGTCAGAACCACTAGACATAAAAGCATTCCAATTATCGACCACACTGCTTTAATAGAGGAGGCAACTAATATGATAGTGTAAGTGATTCTGCCCGTGAGAAGCTCTCTGTCACTGTCAGATTAACACTTCAGTTAAACTCCTGTAAATCAGTCACATTATGCAGTGGCTGGAGGAATAAACACAGGCCCATTATGCTTAAAATTCCGGCGGGCTAGCCCGGCAAAGCCGAGTTCCACCAGAGGTTCTATTAATCTGCATTTTATGCCATGTTTATTATTCTGCAATTACTAACCTAGGCTCGGTTGGAAAGATTTAAGTCACCACTCCTTCGGTTCCAAAAGGGAGGCACCTCCCTTCTGGAGAGCAGAAAACTAGGGCCAAAAATCCAATCAGTAATCTCAGCTGAGTGGAGACCCATTGAATCAATGGAATTTATGGAAGTGCTGACATACTAATCAGCCATCAATTCAGTGGGTCTACTCTAATTGGGACAGGGAATAGGATTTATTCTTAGGGTGCCAGCCTTCTGTGAACTGTCAGTGCCTGTTCAGCGCCCTTTGGAGTACATTTGCAGAGGACCAGGCTGTACACGTGGAAGGGGTTATGAGCCAGAGATGGGCCATTGATGGAATACACTTGCTCACTCACTCTGTAGTGCTGCTGACAAAGCAATCTAGCTTAGCATTCACTCAGAGGGAGGAGACTCCCTCTTAAAGCATTTGAAAGAATGTGCCACCATGCCAACATACCCAACCTCCTTGCTAGCGTGCAGCGAAGTGCACCTCCTACCCAATCCAGCATTTTAATAAATTTATTGTATTATGTATCAGATAGGCATTTGTAGATGTATGTAATCAGCAAACCGCTGCTTTTTTCAGTGTTTTACTTAGATTCACTCCCACCTGTGTTTACAAAACAGTCTCCATCCATAGGAGCTCTTGGATTAGAGTTCAACACGTTCTCCATGTGTTACAGCCTGACTTCTGCTTCTGAAGTGCCTTTGCACATTCTCCGCAGAGCTAAGCACTGTATTCTCATATGGAAAAACTCTGTTGTTTTTGTTAATGGTCGGGCCATATCATAGTGGTTACACGATAGGTAGAGGTTTTCTCTTACCTGGCCTCTGCACATTCTTGGGCACAGGTGCTACATGGGTAATCAAGCACACGGTTTCACCGGAGGCAAGGCCATCAATGTTTTCTCTTCCAGGGTCAAATCCTGGAAATTGTGAACTCAGAAAAAGTGAATATATGTCTGGGCTTACTTAAAGCTTCTCTCTTCTAGCACTATGAACACAATCAGCTGTCAGTCTTCATCGATCTAGTATTTCAACAGAATGTGCATCCAGTCTAGCATCTCCCAGTCCTCTAAAGTCAAGTGCAAATTTTTCCTGTTTCTTCTTTGTTTGAAGCAGTCTCATATTTCCTATGTGACCCACAAACACTTGAATATTGTTTGTTTGTTTGTGATATTGTTATATGGGCAGAAATACCAGCCTCCTCTCTCTGCTTCTACCCCACATGGGTTGCCAGGTCAGCAGGATCTCAATCCCTAAAATTTGCGGCCCAAACCAGAATTCAAGGTTGTTGGTCAAGAAACCAGGCCTTCTCAGTGGTGGCGCCAACTTTCTGGAACTATCTTCTGATGGAACAATGCCTGCTCCCCGCCTCTAATTTTAGGAGGCTGCTGAAGAAAGACTCGTCTCTTCTAAGACACTTTTGGTGGTCTTGGTTTTGCCTGTTGTCTATTGCCACCCAGTTTTACTTACACCACCTGGGTTTAAAACCTTTGTCTTAAGTTCTTCCAAGACACCAAGTTCTCCTTGTTTGCTGTTTGCCTGTTATTATGTTACATTTTGTTTTTCTGTTCAGGATTTTATATGTACACACTTCAAAGAGTGCTGTGCAGTTATGGGCCAGTATATAAATCCCAGAGATAGATAGATAGATAGATAGATAGATAGATAGATAGATAGATAGA
>JAHTLZ010000348.1:30662536-30674972 GCA_023846285.1 Phrynocephalus versicolor
AGATAGATAGATAGATAGATAGATAGATAGATAGATAGATAGATAGACAGACAGAACCAGTCAGGTGAGGCTGGTCAGACCAAGGGTTGGAGTGGGTTGGCACTATTTTGTGGGGCCAGTTGATAGTCAAAAGAGGCAGAAGGAGAATCCAGCTGTGGCAAGAAAGAGCCAGAACAAAAGTGCATATTTTTGACTGGTGCCCAGGTGGCAGCATGTACCTAGCACCTACAACCGTGGTTGCTGCCCCAATTAAGGCTCTCATCCTCTGCTGCCTAACCTATGATTGCTGATATGGCTGAAAGAGCTGGAGGAAAGATCCATGTGAGGCTGTGGAAAATGGCACTAGCTGAGAATGAATAGAGATGGGCTTATCATAATAATAATAATAATAAATGCCGGCCCGGCCCGTGGACAGCTGCCCAGCACGTGAAGAAAGCAAAGAAAAGAAAAGAAAAACAAAAAAGTGCCAATCCAGCCTGCAGGCCAGCTGGCCAGTGCTTGGGGGTGTGTGTGGGGAGACCTGAATCGCGGGCCAGCTGGCTGGTGCTTGAACAAATATATATATATTTTTAAAATGGAAAAAGCGCTGACTGGGCCCGTGGGCCAGCTGGCTGGTGCTCAACAACAAAAAAGTCCCAACCCGGCCTGTGGTTCAGCTGATTGGCGCAGGGAAAATAAAAATAAAAATAATTAAAAAAACGCACCCCTGAGACAGCTGGTCAGCACAAGTTAAAAAACAAAAAACAAAAAACAAAAAACAAAACAAACAACAAACAAAATGATTTTTTTAAACGAAGGAAAAACAAGAAATAACAAAAAAAAAACCCAAAACGAAACACCGTTTTGGTGCTTCGTGCCCATCTCTACTCAGTAGGTTGAACAACATCAGCAGAGGTACTGGCCGCAGGCTTGGTGAGGCCCCCTATAGGATTCGTTGTGAAAAAGCAACTGTGAGTCCCCCTCATCTAAAGGCTATAGCATTTAGAATGGATAAGTGAGCAGAGAGTCTCTGCGACATATTTATTATATTTATTATATTTATTATGAGCTAATCAGTTATGGTTGCTATCGCACTCAAAGCACGAGAGAAGTTTCCTAAGATTTCCCCTGCCTTCCAGTTTTATCTTCTGTCACGCCACTGATCATATAACCAGTTGTGTAGCCAATCTCACAACCGGTGCAAGGTTGGGCATGCATACCTCTGTCTTGGAGACAACCCTGGGGAAGCAAATAAGTCTGAGAGTGTAAGGCTCCCTCAAGACTGACCAATCTGCTTCTTGCTTAATGGGCCTAGAATCTGAATTGCTTAAGTTCTGTTCCCTAAACTCTTAATCAGTCTATTGTAATCCTTCTTGTGGAAAATATTTCCTATGCCCAGTCCCGGCAGCTGTTGGAGGAAGCAAGGGAGATCTGGCCGAGGCGACATCTGTGCTAAGCAATGTTAAACACTGTGCGTTGTGTTACAGGGACCTCACTACAGAGAACCAGAATAACTCCTTTCTACCCACTCCCCCTCTTCATGAAATCCCCATGGCACTTTTAATATGTGCTTTACTTTGACATATCCGTGACCTTCATTGTGGCAGAGACTGATCCCCTGGTACATGATCTTACCAAGGACCATTCTCTGGGCAAAATTAAATGCAATTAATATGCACCTCCCCCCCCATCTTCCTGAAAATAGTAACAAAAGAGAAGCCTGTGCTGTCTCAGGAATAGAAAGGCAGTCTGGACACAAATTCTAACTCTGGAGCTGGCATATCAAAGGAAGCTGCAGACAAGGAGCCACCAAGGATCTCGAAACAGGAGATTTTTATCTAGGGAGGGAAATACCAAGGCAACCTTCACTGCCATGAGGCGGAGTAAACTGCCCACCTCATGCCACTGATTTGAAGTGTAACTGAAGAAGAGCAGCATTTTGGTTTTAACTTATTATTTTCACACCTGACGTGGCAGGGAGTAGGGAAAGACACTTGCGTGTTCCCCTTCTTCAGGAGACCAAATGTCATGACTCACATTTGACTTGGGATGGGCTGTCATTTTATGTTCTGTCTCAAGAAGCAAAATGACTGGGGTTAGTTGACTTTGGGAAAGGTAGAGCTGCACGTCCCTTCTCCTGTTCCTAAGCTTTGTGTCTCCTCCTTCACCTGTTGTTTCAGCAGCCACAACATCAACAGTAATAAACATAGATAGCAATTCCATCTGTTGTATGTGTTGAGGCAGCCTTCTCTGCAGTTCATACTGGATACTAGACATGGGCACGGAGTGGCGAAATTCTCGTTTCCATTTTCGGTTATTGTATCATTACTTAACGGATAACGGTAACGAGAATTACTCCGCTCCAGCTCAAACCCGACCCGAAAAAAGGAAAATTGGCTCGGGTTTATTGTTGTCGTTCATGGCATCGCGGGCTTGCGCGATGCCATTGCCAACAAGCAGCACAGAAAAAAAGTTTTAAAAAGTAAAAAACAAACAAACAACCCCAATTCCTGGCCAAAAAGGCAGGTGAAAATATGCCTGCCTGAGTGAGGGCGCCTACCAGAGGGGTGGTTTCTGGGGGGGGGGGGTCCCCGGGCTTCCCCCCTCCTTTCCTGGGCTGTCTCTATGCCATGTGGTGCGGGGGAACCAAAATGGTGACCACAATATTTATTTTTAAATCGTGGTCAAAAAACCCACTAAAGCACAACAGAAACATGTGAAAATTAGGTATTTTAAATGCCTGAATTTTTATAGTAGCAGCAGTGGGTTTTTCTTGCAATAAAACGTCTACATTGATTTTATTTTATTTTATTTTTTATTTTTTTACACCTGCACAATGATGGGCTGGCCATGGGATGGGACCATGCAAATTTTTTGACCCATTCCACCAATCGCATGGCCAGGTTTTGACTGAGACTTCTGGATGTGCCAGAGGGCATAAAAAGCCCACTACCCCTACCCCTACCCCTACCCCTAAACCTAACCCTAACCCACTGTCGTTCTTAGTGGGTCAGAGGCACCCAGAGGTGCAGCCCACTAACCCACCCTAACCCTAACCGTAACCCTAAGCCTAGCCCTTACCCTAACCACAACCCTAAGCATAACCTGTATGCCAGTACGCTTCCCTTCTTAGTGGGTCAGAGGCACCCAGAGAGGTGCCTCCCAGAGCCCACTACCCCTACCCCTACCCCTACCTCTAACCTGTACGCCAGTATGCTTCCCTTCTTAGTGTGTCAGAGTAGAGGCACTCAGAAAGGTTCCTCCCAGAGCCCACTATCCCTACCCCTATCCCTACCCCTACCCCTAACCTGTACGCCAGTATGCTTCCCTTCTTAGTGGATCAGAGTAGGGGCACTCAGAAAGGTGCTTCCCAGAGCCCACTTACCCCAACCCCAACCCCAGCCCTAACCTGTACGCCAGTACACTTCCCTTCTTAGTGGGTCAGAGGCACCCAGAGAGGTGCAGCCCAGAGCCCACAAACCCTAACCCTAACCCCAACCCCAACCCTAACCCTAACCCCATGCTCTGGGACATCAAATCACGCTAAATCGCGGTGGAAACGACAAATGACAAACAGAAACGACAAATTTTTGAAAATTACCGCGACAAATGGAAACGACCCGAAACGGACCCATTCTGACAAACGACAACTCGAAATGTCATTTTTTTCTGGTCGTGCCCATCTCTACTGGATACATATCTTCCTTAAAGGAAAACATATTCTCACCCTGGTGGAAGGGCAGTGGAAAAGGGGGAAAGTCATTCATAAGGGGAGAAAAAAAAAACCTCTAAATATTTACTTTGATGAAATCTCTTGGCCAGAACATGATGAGGCTCTGCTGTGTAAGCTTCTGACTTCCACTTTCATTTTCCAATTGCCTGTTCCAATGTGTGACTCCCCAGATGAGTGGGCCCACAATTACCGCAATCCCCAGCTATCTAGTGCAAGGTGTCTGGGGGGTGTACCAGGCTGGGGAAGATCATGCTAAGATCTGTGTGTGTGTGTGTGGGGGGGAAGTCTTTCATATTCTTTCCACACAGAGAGTCATTTAACAGCTTAAAAGTGGAGCTGCCCCCCTAGGCCAACACAGCAGCTTGTTGTTGTCCCATGACTTTGTTCCCAGGCAGTATTATTTTGTATGTGTGTCACCAGTATCCTATCGGAGCGGGGCAGACTATAGCCCCACAAGTTATGGGCTGGCCACCCCCAGAATATCTCACCCTTGGCTCTCTTGACTTCAGTTGATGGGAAGTGGGTGAAGATATCTGCTTGGGAATACCCTAAAGCAAATGGTGAGCCACTGTGTGAGACAGAATGCTGGATTGGATGGGCTGTGGCCTGTTCCAGCAAGGCTGTTCTTATAGAAGGCTCCACTAGGCCCAGCTTCCTCTGCTCTGCCCTGCAGGCTGGTTTCTACTAGGTAGAACAGCAAGTTGGTGCCTAGTATAAGGGATTTGTTAGAGTCGAGGGCAGCCTCGATAATGCCAGACGCTCTGTAGCGTGCATAAAGCACCAATCTGCTTCTGGGTGGAGGAGTGCAAATCAGCTCTTCTCTTCATTTATACACCTACATATGTGGTCTCCTTCCATCAAAGAAATAACGGCAGTGTGAAGAGACCAGTGGGAGGTGTGCAGAGGTGTTGATAACAAAGGTCCCTCAGCTCCCCTCGGCTGCAGAGGAATTGGGAGGGGCTGGGGGAGGGGAAAGGAATAGGTTGGCAAAATGATTAAAAGGAAGTAGTCTTCCAAAAGAGGACTGAGCCAAAATGGCACACTCCCTTTCTTCTGGAGCCCTTGGATAACCCTCCCTGCTAAAGAACAAGCTAACAATGTCAGATGCCTAACATGATGCACAGGTAGGACTTAACGTCTGGCAGGAAAGCACTCGGATGCTTAATGGTTGCATTTTCACCCTGCTGACAGGTCACTGTCATCAGGACTGGAGGTGGGGTTTGGGAACGGGGTAGGAGACAACACAAGATGAATAATTTGCATTTCTCAAGGTTGTGTCAAAGCTGTGCGCTCTGTGCCACCAGAAGAATTATTACCCACTCTGACCGCTCATGGCCAGTGTAGCACACTACAGCAGCTAGACAGGTGGGGTATAAATCTAATACATAAAATAAGTAGTGGATGGAGTGTCAGACTAGGACTCAGGAAATCCCGGTTCAAATCCCTCCTTAGCTAAGGAAGCTGAGTGGGGATTGGCAATGGTAAAACTTTAAATATCTTGCAGACCTCAAGAAATCCCATTAGGCTAACAATAATTGAATGGAAATGACTGGATGCCATCACATGTGCACACACCATCTCATAATAAGGTGCTTTATCCTGGTTGGAGGCAGTTTGGGGGTAAATGGGGCAGTGAGGAAGCTTATTCAGAAGTTTTCCCCCTTTTCATTTCCCTCTTGGAAATCACCACTAAAACTGAGATCTGTAGTTTATTGTGTATCCCAATGAAAAGAAGCAAGGCTGATAGGACTGGAGTGGATTCTCATATCCTAGGTATCTTCTGGAGGAGGTGGGGGCAGGGGAAGAGGAACTCTGATCCTTGCAATTCTGCTCCAGCTTCCATTCATGAGACTGCAATCCAAAGTAAACACATAGGATATAGAGTGGGTATCAAGACCTGGAAGGATCTGATGGTAAAATCCCAATCAACTGAAGGATTCATTTGGGGTGATTTGGGTGGGAAACTGACTTGCTGTCTGTGAAATTTAAATTCTAGCAATTATTTCTCAATATGTGATCCCTGACATTGGGTTCTGCTTTGTTTCCTACCCTTGCATTCCTGTTAGATCTGATAAGAAATGTCTTGTTTTGGTGTGTGATCAATTTCCTGCTGGATGCTTCGGTAAAAGCTTCCAGCATCATCTTCTTTAGAATCTATATTGGAGCATAGATTTGAATGACTTGTATGTTGATCACTTTCCATGACTGATATTATTCGGTCAGAATTAGCATTATAGCCCCTAACTGCCTGTGCTACATATTGCCTCAGTATTATAGTTTTTAAATTCCTTTTAAGTTTTTCATTTCTGCAGTATAAAACACATTTTAGTTGTCGGGCAGGAAGTGTCTCACTCTAGTCTACTTTAGCACACTGACAGCAAGCACTGCAATGTTTACAAGTTTCATTCCTTGCTTTAAAGTTTCTAGTAACTATTCAAATTTCTCACCTTTCTTGTTCCAGTTGTATGTGTCATGCAGTATTGGACTTTTAGGTAGGTACCCTCTAAGCTTTAATCTCATTTTGACTGCAGAGATATAACTACAGTACTTGCATTTGTTCTTTCCTCCTCCACAGTAGCTGACTGAGTACCTTCCAACTAAGGCATTTCATCTTCCAGTACTATCTCATGTTTCATTCCAAATTGTCTCAATATAGGGTTTTCAAGGTAATTCAGGTTCAGGAATTGTCTCCTTCTGCACAGTACGAACAAAAGTTAGTTGGACTGTCACTGGTATTGTCTGTGAAATACCCTCCACCGGTCTCATCTTCACTAGCATTGCCCTCCCACACACAATGACGAGACGAGGCATTGCTATGGGTTTAAACTGGGCCACACTTTATTAACTTATAACTTCAGGTCAACAAACAGCACCAAGAGGGGCCTGGCATCAAGCATAGTGTGGGTTGAAACCCCGGGGTCTCTGGGACCCCTCCAACTGGGCAGCATAGGGCGGGTTACTACCCCCAGGTGGTGCAGTCGGCCATCGGCACCGACCAGGCCGGTAAATGGGCATACCACTCCCTGGGTCCTAGTGGATCACAACAGGTTATTCCAGACCCAGGGAGGCATCCATGTGTATCCACCCTGACGCTGTAGTCTCACGATCCACAGTGTCATGGATGTTGGATACTTGGGGACAGATGTTCTATTCCATCCTCACCAGCTGCCATTCATCCGCTTCTGCTGACAGTGTGACCAAACAAACAGGTAAGCTTATATTAATGCCCACTACCAGTGTGGGATAGGCAAAAAATCCCCGCTCTCAACGGCCAATCTAGAGAGCGGGTGAGAAATTCCTATTCGACCCCTGTGGGCGACCAGTTACACGCACACTAGTACTTAAAGTGGTGGGTGGGTGGGGAACGTTTTGGAGCAAAAGGTACTGGAGGAGGGAGGACCCCCCTTTTATAGGGCGCTCCTCCCTCCTCCCCTCGGGACACGTCCTCGCGTCCTGCTCTCTCTTGCGTTCACGCAAGAGGGCAAAACAGCCCCGCCGGCCAGAGAATCCGGCCGCAGAGCTGACATTTGCCCTTCAAGAATTTCTTCACTCCCATTGTCATTGGAACTATCCAGTCTCTTTTGCTGAAATGATCATTAACCCTGAATATGTTGGATGCCTCTTAGTCTGGTGTCCCAGTTTTGACTATTCTGCCTTGAGTGACCTTGCTAGGTATTCAGATCAGTAGTGGAGTATAGCTCCTTACAGCATTACTCTTGGGTTTCCTGATGTACTCAACCACCCTCACCATGTTAAGGTGTGCATCTAAGGGTATTTGTACACGACCCCTAAACTCTGCCGCAAATGGCTCCCAGCTCCGGAGCTTAAAATTGTTTCCCAACCAGCTCCGGAGTTTACAGAAAGTTAAGTGTGACCACACCCACCTAAGCGCGTCCCAGCGCACTTTTCAGGTACCTGCTCTCGGAGGGTGAAAAATCCCAGATCCGGATGTAACCTAGAGTGCCAGGCTCTCCTCGCTTCTGTTTTTTTTTCCTCCCACCCCTTTAAGAGAAGGAATCAGGACGACGATGGGGCTCTGGGCGGCTTGGACTGGCAGACGGAGGTGAGCCTGCATTCTTTTGTCCCTTTTTTATTATTTATTTATTTATTTATTTATTTATTGTTGAATTTATATCCCGCCCATCTTCCCAACGGGAACTCTGGGCGGCGAACAAGAGACAAAACGAATCAGGAAATACACATAATTAAGTACAATACAGCACAATAGAAAATGTAATTAACAAACCAACATAAATTGATAAAAAGCTAAGTAAAAGAACAGCAGCAGGGGCGCACCCTTTAATTCAAACCTCACTGCTGCTATGTCAATTTAACCTAATTATCGATGGCGGAGGGAAAAAAAAAAAAAACCTAAGCTAGGTCGCCAAAGGCCTCGCGGAATAAGATGGTCTTCACCGCTTTGCGGAAGGCCAGCAGGGACTCTGCAGAGCGCACTTCGCTAGGGAGGCTGTTCCATATAGATGGAGCAGCCACCGAGAAAGCCCGGTTCCGGGTACGGGACAACCTGGCTTCTCGGGGGGATGGAACCTGTAGCGAGTGCGCCCGCGACTGCCGAACCGGTCGGGCCGATGTTGACCGCTGGGCGATCCGCTCCGCCAGGTAGTCCGGGCCCAGGCCATGGAGGGTTTTATAAACTAAAACCAGGACCTTGAATCTGATCCGGGAGGCAACGGGTAGCCAATGCAGCTGGGCCAGAACCGGGGTGATGGTCGTAAAGACGCGCACCCGCCACCAGTCTGGCCGCTGCATTTTGCACCCGCTGCAGTCGCCGGAGGAGAGTCAAGGGCAACCCCATGTAGAGAGCGTTACAGTAGTCCAGCCTCGAGATCACCAGTGCCTGGACCACTGTTCTCAGGGAGTCCCCGTCTAGGTAGGGGCGGATCTGGGCGATCTGGCGGAGATGAAAAAACGCGGTCCTGGCCACGGCCGCCACCTGGGCTTCCAGGGACAAGGCCGGGTCCAGGATCACGCCCAGATTCCGAACCCTCTCCGCCAGTTGGAGGGAAACACCCTCCAGACTGGGAAGGGGGCCCCCATACCCAGACGGGGAGCTCCCGAAGAACATCACCTCGGTCTTCTCAGGGTTGAGTTTGAGCCTGTTGGCCCTGGTCCAAGCCATGACCGCCTCCAGACACTGGTCGAGGGACCGGACAGCTTCCACTGCAGAGGTGGAAAAACAGAGATAGAGCTGCGTGTCATCAGCGTACTGATGACAACGCAGCCCAAATCTCCTGATGACCCCCGCCAGCGGCCTTACACAGATGTTAAACAGCATGGGGGAGAGAGACGAGCCCTGCGGAACCCCACACGGGAGTATCCACGGGGCCGACAACTCTCCCCCATGCTGCACATACTGGGACCGGTCCCGGAGGAAGGACCGGAGCCAACTGCGAACAGTGCCCCCGATCCCCACCTCCAGGAGCCGGTCCAGTAGGATACCGTGGTCGACGGTATCAAAGGCCGCTGACAGATCCAGGAGAACCAACAGGGTAGAGCAACCCCTGTCGGCCGCCCGGATAAGGTCATCCTGCAGCGCGACCAGAGCTGTCTCGGTACCCCGGCCAGGCCTGAAGCCGGACTGGCAAGGATCAAGGCACCGCTGCTCCTCCAAAAAAGATTGAATCCGCACCGCGGCCACCCTCTCGATCACCTTGCCCATGAAGGGAACGTTGGCGATTGGTCGATAATTTGCCAATTGATCAGACGCCAATCCCGGTTTTTTCAAAATGGGCTTGACAACCGTCTCCTTAAGACGGGAGGGAAAAACCCCCTCGCGAAAGGAGGCGGTGGCGATAGTAGCGGCCCACTCGGGCATGCTCCCTCCGGCAGATTTAATTAGCCAAGATGGGCAAGGGTCGAAGGGGGTGGTCGCGGGGCGGCAATGGGCAATGGCCCTGGAGGCTTCCAAAGGAGAGACAGGCCCAAACTCAACCAGTTGAGGAGAACGGGGGGGTGAGGGGGCTGGGGATGGCGAGGGAGGGCTAGTGTCACTGGATTCAAAGCCAGCACGGATGGCCTCTATTTTAGATCTAAAAAAGACCGCAAAATTCTCGCTACTGAAATCAGTAGGAGGAGGCCTGGCCAGACTAGGATTGGTGAGGTCCCGAACCACCCGGAAGAGTTCTGCCTGGCGGTTCGAGGCCTCACCAATTCTCAGGGAGTAGTAAGATCTTTGAGTCTCCCTGATCGCTCGCGAGTAGCGCCTAGTCTGGATCACAACAGCGGTCTTATTTATCGCCGTCCGGCTCTGTCTCCAGATGCTCTCCAGTCTCCTCCGTTCCCGCTTCATCGCTCTTAACTCCTCCGTGAACCACGGTGAAGTACGAGCTCTGCCATGGAGGAGACGCTTGGGGGCGATTCGGTCGACAGCACCGGCAGCTGACTCAAACCATCGGTTGGCCAGGGCTTCGGCCGAATCGTCAGCCAGACCGCCAGAAAGCTCCCCGAAGGCCTCCCGGAACCGAGCCGGATCGAGAAGCCTTCGAGGGCGGGCCCAGACAAGGGGCCGTTGGTCCCCGCGAGGAGGGGCCACCATTGCAAGGGGAAAGGACAACAGGTAGTGATCTGACCATGACACGGGTGTGGGAACAATGTCCCGCACCTCCAGATTGAAGTCCCCCGACATGGAGGTAAACACCAGATCCAGGGAATGCCCACTCCCTCCCCTCACACAGACAGGATCCAGGAAGTGCGGAGGGGTGGGGACGCAGGAAGAGCAACGAACCCCCAAGATCTCTGGTCTGAATGTAAGTGGCCAGTGGATCTTAGGGGTCGTGTGAAAAGGCCCTAAGAGAGGGAGTAATAACTGCTCATTGCCACATCTGTTCCATTTTGTGGTAAGCTTTTCCTCGGTTTCCTAGATATTATGTACTAAGGCGCAGTTTACCATTCCCTACTTCTTGGGGTGGTGGGGTCCCTGGGACTTTGTAGTCCTAAAAGACTGCAGGACTTCCCCATCTCTGCTGTATTTCCGGAAACAGGCAAATACCTTTCTCTTCAGGCAAGCTTTCCCTGAATGATGGAGTACCTATTGTGGCTTTTATATGAATCTACTGTACATGACTATGCAGACTTTGTGTTTATAAAAAACCTGGCATGGCATCGGATTATCTTTCCAGCTATTGTCCGATCGCCATTGTTCCCTTCCTGGGCAAGGTTGTCGAGAGGGTGGCCGCTGTTCGACTTCAGTCATTCCTGGAGGTTAATCATATCCTCGATCCCTTCCAGTCTGGATTCAGACCTCTTCGCGGGACCGAGACCGCCCTGGTCGCTCTGCAGGATGACCTCCTCAGGGAGGCCGACAGGGGGAGCTCCTCCCTGCTGGTCCTCCTTGATCTCTCAGCGGCCTTTGATACCGTCGACCATGGTAACCTTCTGGTCCGGCTCGCGGAGGCGGGAATTGGTGGTCAGACCTTGGCCTTGCTCCGTTCCTTCCTTAGTGGCCAGACTCAGTGGGTTCAGCTGGGTGATGTCTTGTCGGCTCCTTGGACTCTCCCTTGTGGGGTGCCCCAGGGGTCGGCAATCTCACCCATGCTGTTCAATGTTTATATGAGGCCGCTGGGGGAGGTCATCAGGAGATATGGAGTTCGCTGTCATCAGTACACTGATGACACACAGCTCTATCTCTCCTTTTCATCATCTGCAGAGGAGGCGATCAGCTCCCTCGATCAGTGCCTGGAGGCCGTTCTGGAATGGACCAGAGATAACCGGCTGAAGCTTAATCTGGAGAAGACGGAGGTTCTGTTCTTCGGGGCGCCCTCATCTGGGTACAATGGCCCCCTCCCTAGTCTGGGGGGTGTTTCCCTCCAGCCTACAGACAGGGCCAGGAATCTGGGTGTGGTCCTGGACTTGGCCCTCTCCCTGGAAGCCCAGGTGATGGCTGTCTCCAGGGCCGCTTTTTTCCACCTCCGCAGGATCGCCCAGATCCACCAGTACCTTGATGAGTCCTCCCTGAGGACAGTTGTGCAGGCCCTGGTGATCTCGAGGATTGACTATTGCAATGCCTTCTACGTGGGGTTGCCCTTGACCCTGGTCCGTAGGTTACAGCGGGTGCAAAATGCGGTGGCTAGGCTGGTGGTGGGTGCTCGTAGATACGAGCACATCACCCCAGTCCTGGCCCGCCTGTACTGGCTCCCCGTTGTCCTCCGGATCAGGTTCAAGGTCCTGGTTTTGATTTTCAAAGCCCTCCACGGCTTGGGACCAGAGTACCTGGCGGAGCGCATCTCCCAAAAGGCATCCGGATCCCGACCTACGAGATCGTTTCAGGCGCACTCACTGCGGGTTGCCACACCCAGAGAGGCACGGAAAACGCGTACACGAGACCGCACCTTCTCTGTGGTGGGGCCTTCACTTTGGAACCACCTCCCCAGTGAGCTGAACCTGCTTCCGTCCCTGCCCGCCTTCAAGAAGGCCTTGAAGACCCTCTTTTTTAGAGAGACCTTCGGCGACCTTGTGAATTAGTTTTTTTTCCCTTTCTCTTTGGGCTCGCTGCCATCTTGTCCTCCGCTGCCTTATTGGTTGTTGTTTTAAGTGTTGTTTTATGTGCTTTACTGCTGTTAGCCGCCCAGAGTTCCTGCCGGGAAGATGGGCGGGATACAAGCTTAGAAATAAATAAATAAATAAATAAATAAATAAATAAATAAATAAATAAATAAATAAATCTCTCCTTGTGTGATTGCATTGACACCATGTTTTCAATGTTAG
>JAHTLZ010000348.1:30676998-30689433 GCA_023846285.1 Phrynocephalus versicolor
ATCTATCTATCTATCTATCTATCTATCTATCTATCTATCTATCTATCATCTATCTATCTATCTATCTACAAAATTAAATTGTAAAAATATCTTAAGTTTTCAAATTTTGATTTGCATCAAATCTACCCTGGCAGCAGCAGCAGCAGCAGCAGCAGCATATATTTGCTGATTAAAGCCTTGTTTGGGGAATGTTGAGGTGCAGGCAACATATTTTCATGGTCTGGAAGACGAGTCATGGCAACTGGACTTTCTTTTTTAAATTACTTTTCTAATTTATTTTCTACACTAAATTACATAAAACAAATATATTGCTTGTCTCCTGTCATGTTATCGATTCCATCACAGTGTTTTCCAACATCTCCTTCCCCAGGCTAAATGAGTATACTTTCATACTTAATTTCCTTACTATCTCATCCATATTCTATCTATTTTTACTTACATCTGTTTTAATACAAAGAATATAGTCTATCTAATCTCAGCAATCTATTCAATCTCACTGTTTAGCTCTTCAATACTAAGCAATTTAGGATAGATTTGACTAACTGTATATCTTCTATATATCATCCACAGTATATTTACCTATCTAATTTCAGCAATCATCTCTAATTCAAGTTAATACTTTATGGGCTATTATAAAAGAACTACATCCTGGTCTATATGTTTCAGTTTATGCATAGAAATTATTATCTATACCTAACTGCCACTATTCTTTTAAAAATCTAACAGATTAACATTTATTTATATATCAGGTTTGTCTTCATATTTCCATGTTTCATTTCTCATATAATACCAATTAACTAGTAGCCTTAGACAATAAGAATACAGGAAAAAAATTCACTAAGCCCATTTTTTTTAAAAAAAATTCTGTTTTCCCTCCAAGCCCCTTATCTTCACAGGTGGCTTTCCCCTTGTCAAATCCATTAACTTCATGGGTTGTTGTGCTATTTTGATAGTAATCTTGATGACCACTCTGTCACTGAAAAAGTCCCAAGTTGTCCTCTTTTTGGCACCCATATTGAGTAAAACAGACATGCTTGTCATATTCCTTGGGCTTGGCACATCTAAGGGCTTAGCCTGCACCATTCTTCCCCAGCAGTAGACCGCACCCCCCACGGCTTGAAGGCCCTGGCCATTGAGAGAGTGCAGGAGGAAGGGGAAGGAGGGGCCCTGGAGCAGGAAGAGGGGGTGGGCTGTCCGGGAAGGGGCTTTCCAGGACCCCCTCGTTTCATTTTGTAAAAAAATTCATTTTGTACAATTTTGTTTTTTAAAACTACCCTAGTGAGGCCACATTTGGAATACAGTGTCCAGTTCTGGTCATCACAATACAAACAGGACATAGAGGCCTTAGAAAAATTACAGACTGGAGGCTAAATCATATGCAGAACCACTAAAAAAACTAGGCATGTATCAGAAGACTGAGGGGAGACATGATAGCAGTCTTCCAATACCTGAAGGGCTGCCATAAGGAAGAGGGCATTGATTCATTCTCAGTTACACCTGAGGGGATGACAGACCCGTGATTTTTGGTGTGCAGTCTGTGGGCAGAGATGGAGCCAACAATGGAAGCATGGATTGGGGGCAATCCTGTAAAAAAAATCAGATAGATCTGTGTGGAATGGATCCATGCCTTGGATCCATGCTTTTGCACCACTGTAGAGCCACGGACTGATGGACCCATGATTCCTGGTGTGCCATCTGTGTGCAGAGATGGGGCCTATGAAGGGATAGTGTTTTGGGGGTGATCCTGTGGAAAAATCTGGTAGATCCGTGTGGATCAGTGCCTTGATCCATGTTTTTGCACAACTGCACAACCATGCACTGGAGGACCCACGATTATTATTGTTTAGTGTTTGGACATTAATGAGATGTATGAACTGATGGTGATTTGGGAAGGATTCCATGCAAAAAAACATATGAAATCAAGAGGATCCATTCTTGATATCCAAGATCCACCTTTTAACGAGACCCTTTTTTCGGGACAGAGTAACTGTTACAGATGGGAATTCCCATTTCCTGAACTGCCCTTTTGATGACCAAGAAGCAATGTTACAGTTTGTTCTCATTTATCCATTGACATCACCAATGAGTGCTGCAAGAAAGAGAGGGGAGCCCTGTGCTCCATACCAAATTCAATGGAAATGAAAAATAGAAATAATAGCTTTTTTTTTTTTTTAAAGAAAAAGATTAAATGAGCCACAGGCCTGAGACCCCCCTGGCTGAATGAGTGTGCCTGATCTACTTCACAGGATGGTTCTGAAGGCAACATGGGGAAAAAGGAAAGTCTCCATGCAATGGCGTATCTGGGGTGGGGGAAAGGGTGCATTTGCCCTTGGGTGCAGCAATCCAGGGCATCTGGAGGGGGAGCAGGAGGAGGAAGCCGTGCACCCTCCCACCGCCCAGCAGTCCTCCTTTCCCCTAAGGCTGAGGCAACAACACCCCTTCTGCTGCCTCCCCACTGCGTGCCAGGCGAGTGGCGAGGCAGGCAGGCAGGAACACATTGGCTGCAGCGCCCTCCTCCTCTTCCTCGTCTTGGTGGGAGAGATGTAAGGCGTGTGCACACCCACCCACACCCATCCATCTGTGTGCATGCATGCGCACACACCCAGCCCAAGCCCGCAGGGTTCACCCCCCTGTTGCTGGGTGTCAAGCCCCACACACAGAGCACACACACAAACAGGGTTCAGTTCTTTGCCAAGATCTTTAGTGGAAAGCCAAGTAAGTTCAAGTCCTTTGCTAACAATCAAGTGCCAGATAAATAACAGAATCCAACTCCCAGCAATTACCAGTCCAAGTCAAAACCAGAATATCTCACAGAAACCAGTTGCCAAACCCAAGGGAACAGATCAAGCCGTTGTCCAGGAAACCAGTCCGAAGTCAGGAAACAGAGCCAAGGTCAGAAACAGACAGGAACGTGGTTGCAAATTCAAATGATGCATTGCTCCCACAGAGAGCTCAAGGTGAGCTTGCCAGCTTTATCCCAAAACAGGGAACACACCCTTACTTCTGGAAAGGCTTCTGCTAGTACTCAGGGCTTGCTGACCTGATTCTCTGCCTAGCATCAAATACTCTTTCCCTAGCTCTTCTGGTAGCATGTCGTTGCAGAATCCTGCTCATGGCCCTTCTAGGAGGTGAAGATATGTTTTCATCTGAGTCATCAGACCCAGCTGCTTGCTGATTTGAGCTGCAAGGCTCCTCCAGCATCTCTTCACCATTTAACCCCTCAGAGTCAGGTTCTGTGGCAGGCAGGGTCCTGGCACTGGGTGGGTGTGATGTGAGGGTGGTGTCAGGAAGGGCCCAAAAATGAACTTTGTCCCCAGGCGCTCCAAATCCTGGCTACGCCTCTGCCCCCATGCAGTCTTGGGTGGGACATAATGAGATTATCAGGAAAGGAGTAGTAGTAGTAGTAGTAGTAGTAGTAGTAGTAGTAAATACCGATATTGAAGCAACATATCTGAGAAGACTGGGGCATGTGTGTGTGTGTGTGTGTGTACGTGCACGCATGCGCGCGCATGTGTGCATGCGCTAGTGCTCCCGCAAATCAGCTCACCCAGCTTGTCTCCCCCACCAACCCACATAAGTGTTACATGTGTGCGTGTATGCACGCACACACACACACAGACCTTGCCCATCTGTTCCAGCCATAGTGGTGGAATGTCCCTTTCCTCCTCCCCCTCCATTTTGGAGCAAAGGAGGCCACCTGCTCCAGTAAGGTGTTCCCGGTCCTCTAACATCAATTTGGCACCCTCAGATTGCTGCACCCAGAGGAATTTGCTCCCCTTCGTGCCCCCCCCCCCAGTTTTGCTACTGCAGGCTGATGTAACAAATCAAACTTCCAGGCATGCATTTTAAGAGATGAAGTAAGTGTGCTGATAGACAGGGGAAGCTTTAGATAAGGGGGAAAAAAGAATGAGAGCCTCCTTTCCAAACCTGACAGCTTCCAAACATTGCGATTCATTTCCATTTCTAGAAAAGTTACTTATTTGGACTAAAATTCCCAGAATATCCAAGCAAACAGGGGAGGGGAGTGTGATGTAAAAAAAAAAAAGTAGGTTTTCTAAGCTCTGCAGGACAGTCCAAGTCTGGAAACATCCTTATAAAAACAGTTCCTTGATCCCCATCAGAAATGGCATTCAGAAGGTAGATGGTTAGCTTGTTGAAACAGTTCCTTTATTAAGCTTTTCCAGCTATAGTTCTTTACACATTTACTTAGTACTTGGTTGATAGATACAGTAGGACCTCGATATCCACTGGGGATTGGTTCTAGGCCTTCCTGTGGATACGTGAAAATGCCAAACGACAACAACAACCTCCACCCCCCCCAAAAAAAACCCACCAACCCAAAACTGCTGTTTTGTGACAGTAGCTTGCTTTATGGCTGTTGAATTATTTATTCATTTTTTCCATCTGCCAACCGTGGATAACTGAATCAGTGGATAATGAATCAGTGGATATAGGGTCCTAATGTTCTGTATGAAATGGATTGCACTGTGAGTAGGTGAACTGGTATTATTAAGTGATTAAAGGGGATGCACATGCTACCAGCAGGAAGGGATTGAGCTTCTAATAATTTTTTGTCATACTCTATAATGAACCTTGCTGACTCATTACTCTTCAGTCTTAAGGACTCCAAAAGGGAAAGTCTTTTAACTGTATTATTTAATTGCTTAATTAAGAGCCATTTCTGTAAGCAGTCCATTCTATACAAAATATATGTCACAATAATGTCAGCCTGTACAATGCAATGCACAGGTATCAGACTGTGCAGAAGTAAAAACTGAACGCAAATGTTTTCTCAGTTTCTTCGCATATTTATGATTTCTTTCATTCCATCTGTATCCCATTCTTCTGTCAATTCAGGAGCCCAAAGTGTCTTACAAAACAGGCTCAGATGCATAAATTAGAAAATCAAATTATAGATACAACTAAACACAGAGCAATATTAAAAGGCCATTAAATTGGAAGAATTTAAGAAAATTACAAACAAATCACATGCACAGACATGTCCATTAAAACTGTTTTCCCTGTTAAAATAAAAATACAGCATGTAAAGGTGTGTCACTGCCACTAGATCAGACATCTCAAGGAATGAGAAATGCTGTTGTGACATCAGCAAAGGAGTCCTCAAGTGAGGGTGAGCTGTTGTGAGATTAGCCAAACAAACAGGACATTTGAATGCTGACAAGATGGGGAAGCTGGCTGGCCTCGCATATCATGCAGCCTTGTTGAGCCTGGAACCTGGGCCTCGGCATTGTAGGGAATCAGGGGCTGAGTTTGAGAAGGTGGTGGTCCTTTTCCAGCCGTCTAGAGTGAAGAAGGCTGAAGGCATGAGAAACCCCAAGGCAGAGTGGTCAGTTGCTCAGGCAGAGTGCTCAGCTGAGAGGACGTTCTCACATTATTTGAAGTCTTCTTGGAAGCTTGGTCTCCAAGGAAGTGGGCTTCTTTTCTGATAGAAAGACCCAGGGTCCAACCACTGTGGTGTACTGTGCACGGTTAGGGGCTCCATCAGCACAGCGATAAAACAGCTTCCCACTGGAACTACAGTTTCCTGTTAAGTGACTTGCGGGCAGTTGCCTGTTTTGCTTCAGGGTGCCCGGATCTTTTGTTGTAGGTTCCCTGCACACTGCTTCACCTTTTGGATTGTTTTTGGATTGCAACTCTGGACTACCTTTCTTGGATGTTTGCTGGTGTGAACTCAGCAATACCTGCTCTTCTCGCCTCACTCTCTTTCTGTTTGGAATCTGCAGTTTCTAGTTTGTTGGGCTCATCATGGCTGGAGAATTGCTTTTCTGGGGCCATGACAATTGCCCCACTGAAATTCTGCATCACCTGTGGCTGCTGCTGAAGAAAAAATACTCCAGTTCTTCTTTCCACTTGAAAATGAAAGTGGGCAAATTGCAATCTTGCTCTATTATTTAATAGGCTGCCCTGACAAGATGGTGGCTGATCCCATGGGCAATGGAATATTCCCCTCCTGACTCCCAGGAGTTCAGTGATTTGGGTTTTCAGAAGATACTGAGCTTTTCATTATTGTTTCAGTTTTATTAGTGGTTTTACCCCTAGTTTGGGCTTCCTGGTTCTATTACCTTTGGTCCTCTCTCCCACTGAGTGGTTTCTTTTTAAAGCCCCAAAGCACAAAGCAATATTTGGGGTTTTGGACAGCCCTGCTTCAGTTTGGATGTTTCTTCACATTCCCTTGCTTCGCCTCAGACCACTTTTGAAATTGACAGATCCACCAGTTTGCTTTGGAATCCAAATAATTGATGACTCTGAATCTTATATGTCTCATGCAAACCTCTTTCAGGCTATTGCTAGACATCCAGATTCAAGGCTAAATCCAGGACAACACCCAAGCTGTGAACTTGAGCGTACAGGAGAAAATGTAACCTCAATCTTCCTTATGCGCTTGGGACACTGTCTTAACAGTAATGTCCACTGCAGCTGCCATGTTCCCACATGTACATATCTTGTCAGAAAACCAAGTGCTGCATTCACAAAGTTTCCTTTCCTGCAGACTCCACATCAAGTCGATCTCAGCTTGTAGTGCTCTTCAAGGTCTAAACATGAAAGAATGTTTGAAGAAATTCCCTTTGGAGGCTTTCAAGTTGCAAAGGCTTAAACTTAGACTCTTCTGTGAGAAGGTTCATGACTGAGTCAGAAGGAGGGAGAAGACCGTTTTAACATGTCACAAACAGCAGCATATTTTCAAAAGATGTTATCAAGATTACTGGATAACCCAGAGTTTCTAAGCAGTAGAAAGCACACAGTGTTTGTCATTTTAGGATCATACTGAGGGAAGATATGAAAACAATTTTTCTTGAATTATTGTAACAATGGTAAAAATGTTGTTTCCTTGTTTCATATGTCTCAAAGCAGACATATAGTAAATAAGACCTCTTTAAAATGAAGCACATATTTCACTAGACCATGGTGTTCTGCTGGTTTAATTTTAAAGAACCATTGAAAAAGATAGCGGAAGGAGTCTTAATGTCTACAAACAAACACTAGGACCAAGACAGGAGACTGAAGAGACACACAGCTCAGGTGGTTGCACTGATGAGATGCATAGTATTTCTGTTTAGATTATACTAATTATATGGAGAAATATGCAGGTAACCACAGGAAACAAGACCTGAAATTTCCAAACAAAACTGTGCCTTCTTTCATGTTGATACCACCAACAGTAGCAGTCAAGATGGTCTATGGCAGTGGTTCTCAACCTGTGGGTCCCTAGATGCTTCTAAACTGCAGCTCCCAGAAGCCTCCACCACTTGCTGTTCTGGAAGGGGTTTCTGGGAGTTGCAGTCCAGGAACATCTGGGGACCCATAGGCTGAGAACCACTGGTCTATGGAATACCCTCTTGTGCTCTCTACCATTCAAATTGTCAAAAACAAAAACCCATCTGCGACAATTGCTTTGTGCATGGATGAAAAGTAATTAACTCATGTAAAAAGGAGTCAGCTTCACAGATTTTCCCTTGCTTTGTGAATGGAGATGAGCCAGTGAGTTCCAACCTGGGGTACATGTATCCTCAGGAGTACAAAGCAGGGCATTTAGGGGTACAAGAAAAAAAGTAGGAAAAGGCACATATGTCAATAGTGTAAGTTGCTTATTCCATTTGATAATGTGAACTGCAAATACACGATATAGCAGTTGAAAATAATGGACTTGGGCACAAACTTTATTAAGGTAATTGAGGCAATCTACAGGAAACGAACAACTAATATAGTAGTAAATGGGGAACCAACAGAAAATGGGGAACTAAGCAAGGATGTCCACTTTCACAGCTACTTTTTATGTTGACATTGGAGTTATTGAATAGAGAAGTGAGGCAAGATCCAGAAATCAAAGGAGCTAGAATAAAAGATGAAAACTACAAAATACAAGCCTTTGCAGATGACCTGGTTTTCATCATAGAAGATCCACTGGAAACAACATAAAAATTATTGGAGAAGAATGCAGAATTTGGAGAAGTGGCAGTATTAAGAATAAATAAAGAAAAAAAAGAAAATTAGTAATAAAATTTAACAGCTAACAAAAAAAATCAACTACAGTGGACCCTCGTATAACAAGTGGTTTGTTTAACAGAACATATGCTTAAAGGGAAAAAAATTCCAGAGAAAGGGGAAAATCGCTTAACAGAATTGCCTATGGGGCGAATCCGTACAACAGAAAAACAGTCGCGAGTAGGGATTAATCCATTTTCAATGCATTCCTATGGGAAATTTGTACAAAGGGAAATTTGCTTAACAAAATTTCATTTGGAATGAATTAATATCTTTATTCAAGGTACCAGTATATCTGGAAAGGTCAATATACAAATAGCTAGAAAAGTGAAATATCTGGGACTATTCTTATCTGTAAGATGTGCAACTATAAAGAGAGATAATTCTGTTAAAATATTCAGTCAAGTTAAAACGGAGCTGGAGAAATGGGAGCATGTACATCTGTCACTGTTAGGGAGACCTGCAACTATTAAAATGAATGTGCTACCAAGACTGCTATTCCGCTTCCAAACAGTACCAATGAAAGTATAGGTGAGATACTTTGAAGAACTAAATAGAGTGATATCAAAATTCATCTGGCAGAAAAAGAAGGCATGAATTAAACTGAAACTGCTGCAAGAATCGAAAGAAAGAGGAGGACTGGGGTTACCAGACTGGACTCAATACTACCAATCATGTTTATTAGTCTGGCTGAAATGCTGGATACTTTTAAGAAACAAAATATTACTACATTTAGAGGGACATGACTTACGACTGGGTTGGCTTGCCTTTTTGTGGTATGAAAAAGCCAAAGTAGATAGATAGTTCCAAAACCACTTTCTACTAAAAACATGGGAAAAACTGAAACTGAAATTATATATGAGAATTCCAAGATGTGTTTTACCTATGGAACTATTTACATACCCAAGCCTTTTAAACCTTGGAAAATTTGTGACATACAATGATATACTAGATAGAGAGGGGAATTTAAAATCCAAGGAAGAATTGATAAGGCCTGGTGTGGTGACTTTATGGTGACCTTTAATACAGATGCAATCTAGATATAAGATACTGCAGGTCTGAAAATGTATGGTTGTTATAATGAAAAGATAGCATTTGATAAAAATATTGTTATCCTCAGATGATAAGTTAATGAAGAAAATATACACATTTTGTTAGAATGGAAAATGGAAGATGAGCATATTTATTATTTATTATAGAGTATTTTTACCCCACCTTTCTCATTGGAAAAGGACCAAAGGAGGCTTACAGTAAGAAAGAAACAATGATACAATGGACAATTTTTTTTTAGTTACAATGTGGAGCTGGGGAAATGGCAAAAAACTTTTGAATAGAAATTCTAAATCAACAATGGCAACATTGTATAAAGAAAATATGTATAAAATGTTTTATTGATGGCATTTTCCACCTGCTAAGTTAGCTAAAATGTTCCCAAACTTATCTCGCAAATGTTGGAAATGTGTGCAAGTAACAGGGACTTACTACCATGCATGGTGGACATGTGATAAAGTGAAAAAGTATTGTATTAAAATACATACCGTGTTTCCCCGAAAATAAGACACTGTCTTATATTTATTTTTTCTCAAGAAGACACACTAGGGCTTATTTTCAGGGGATGTCTTACTTTTATAAAGTATAATCTGCTTGAATGTCAGCCCTGCACACAACCATAGCCACACCCATCACTAGGTCTTATTATCAGGGTAGGGCTTATATTTAACAAATGCATCAAAATCCTGTTAGGGCTTATTTTTTGGGGAGGTCTTATTTTCGGGGAAACAGGGTACTTGGCTTAGTATAATGATAAAAATAAACATAGACTTTAGGCTAGAATTGTTTTATTAGGCATATTACAAAAAAATTAGACAAACAAAATAGTTACTTTAGTTCTTCATATTCTGATAGCAGCGAGAATAGTTGGGGCACAACATTGGAAAAATGAAGAAACACCAACAGAGGAAATGGTAGGAAAATTTTCGAATGTGGAGAGATGGATAGACTGAGAATGAGAATCAAGGAAAAAGAGGACTCACAATATTACCAAGTATGGAATCTGTTTTATCAATGGCTAGAAAAAAGAAACAAAGAATAAGAGTAAGTTGGTTGTAACATAATTATGACTGAAACCCATGTAACACGATGTGTAACAAATATCACTTTTATTTATTTATTTGAATATTTTTACCCCACCTTTTACCACGGTGGCTTATAATAATACAACCCAGAACATTTAAGACATATTCAAGTAAAGAATTAGAAGAGGCGTCTTACAACATTAAAAAATAACAGTAAAGCTACAAAGGGCACACAAAAAGGAAAACAATACTAACGTGGAAATCACTGGGGTTCTTATGAAATCAGTCAATGCAGTCATGTATGGTAATACACATAAAAATCACATAGTAGGAAGTCCATCATTCGGGGAAAGCGTTGCCTGAAGAGGAAGGTCTTTGCCTGCTTCCGGAAAGACAGCAGAGACGGGGCAGTCCTGGCCTCCAGCGGGAGGGAGTTCCAAAGTCTGGGAGCAGCAACAGAGAAGGCCCTTTCATGTGTTCTTCTGAGATGCACATATATTTCCATAGAAAATGACATGAATAAAATATAATATAGTAAAATGAATAAAATATAATATAGTAAAAATAGTGTAAGTTGCTTATTTATATCATGAGCAGTGAGAAATCTCTCAGTTTCCTCCTTCTCTCTCCACCCACCATGTGAGGGCCCCATGGGAATGCACTGGTCGTTGTAAAAGGAAGGTTATGTGATCCCAGTAACCAGCTTTAGCTAACTATCTGGCTGCAGTGTTTTTGGCCCTGCTGAAGTTTCTAAACACTTTCCAAAGGCAGCCTCATGTAGAGCATGTTACAGTAGCCCAGCTGGGCTTAAGTCCTGTGTCACTGTGGGATGATTTTATTTTTATAACAGAATGTGATCATGATGTCAGAGTGATGCTTTAATTTTTATTACCAAGACTCTTGTGGATAAGCTTGTGCGAATATGCAGTGAGCTGGGCGGAACGTCGAAAGATTATTTTTGGGGAGTCCAACTCTGATAATCTCTCAGGATGTATTTTGAGATTGTAGATTCTCCAAAAGAAACTCCTCCAAATTCCGTTAATATGAGGCAAACTATATCCTCTATGGAGCTCTATTGGCAACTATTTAACTCTTTTAAAGTCCCATTGAAATAAATATGTTGAGGTAGATATATTTTACTTTTAATTTCAGTCAAGTTCAGGTATGTTTCGCTTTCCCTGAACTATGCCTCATCTGTTTCCAAACTAATCTATATCATAATCTGTCTCCATGCTTCAATGTTTGATTCAAACATCAATCTTGCCACCAAAAACGCCTGGCATACAGTCGGCACGAAAGAAGCTGTCGAGACATGAATAAAGGGTAGATACCGTTAGGCCGCTCGGATCTTTATGAAATGTGCCTTTTTAATTTTACCAGCTTCCAATTTTCACTTAACTCTGAAATGTGATAATATACAAAATGGAGCAAAACCCAAGATACTCAAATTGACTTAATTTGTGACAGGATGATAACAGGATGGGAATTAATAGCATGGTAATCAAACTAATACATCTTTTCTAAAGGAAAAAAATATGAATAAAAGGCTTTTAGCTTTTGAGAAATGGAATCCTATTGTAATTAGATCATGAACTAGGGCCTTTCAGTGCTGAAAATTCAAACTGTGCACCATTTAAGCGGCACCTTTTAATTCTTCCACAGCATATACTAATAGCAAACTCTGGTCTGTTTTTCTTTGTGTGAACCCAATCACATCACATCAAATTATACAACTAATTAACACACACGCCTTAAAAAAATTGCATATTATTTTGGCAAGCCAAATTATCGTCAGTCCCCTGAAACCATGTTTAGTAATTCCCATTGACTGCAGTAACGCCTACTATTGAGAGATGGTCTAATCAGCTACAGGCTCTCCTGCTGATGAACTGAACCAGGGAACCAGATGTTTCTGCCTTCTAGACTAATGAAAATGTCATAGACATTTCCCCCTCCATCTCAATGAAGAAATAATCCCATCGTGGGCACCATCTAGGTAGTCCTTACTGATCTCTTCAGCACAATTGGAAGTACTGTAACTAAACAATTTTGTAGTACAAATATTACAAACCCTTGTGCCTAACTTGGAAGTAACTCATTACAAGCAATGAATTATTTCTAAGTAATTTCTTTCTGCAATAACAGGCACAACTAATTACAAATACATAAAGGGAAACTTTGGTCTTTTTGTGGTATAACTGTAACTATTTTCAGTTACATTTATATAAGGGTATATTTACAAAAAGAGCTTACAATGCTCTTACAGTAAACAATGTGCATGTGCATATATATGGTAAAGACAACAACTTTATCTATCTATCTATCTATCTATCTATCTATCTATCTATCTATCTAT
>JAHTLZ010000348.1:30695998-30734452 GCA_023846285.1 Phrynocephalus versicolor
TCTATCTATCTATCTATCTATCTATCTATCTATCTATCTATCTATCTTTGGTGTTGTTCAGTCGTTCAGTCATGTCCGATTCTTTGTGACCCCATGGACCAGAGCTCACCAGGCCTTCCTGTCTTCCACTGCCCCCCGGAGTTTGGTTATACCCATATTAGTTGCATCGATGACACCGTCCAACCATCTCATTCTCTGCTGTCCTCTTTTCCTTTTGCCTTAAATCTTTCCCACCATCAGGGACTTTTCCAAGGAGTCCTCTCTCCTCATGAGGTGGCCAAAGTATTGGAGCTTCAGCTTCAAAATCTGTCCTTCTAGTGAATATTCGGGGTTGATTTCTTTCAGGATGGATAGGTTTGATCTCCTTGCAGTCCAGGGGACTCTCAAGACTCTCCTCCAGCACCACAGCTCAAAAGCATCAATTCTGTGACGATCGGCCTTCTTTATAGTCCAGCTCTCACTTCCATACATCACTACTGGAAAAAACATAGCTTTGACCATCCTGACCTTAGTTGGCAAAGTGATGTCTCTGCTCTTTAGGATGCTACCTAGGTTTGCCATTGCTTTCCTCCCAAGAAGCAGGCGTCTTTTTATTTCGTTGCTGCAGTCGCTATCTGCAGTGATCAAGGAGCCCAAGAAAATAAACTCTGTCATTGCCTCCATTTCTTCCCCTTCTAGTTGCCAGGAGGTGATGGGACCGGTGGCCATGATCTTAGTTTTTTTGATATTGAGCTTCAGCCCATTTTTTCACTCTCCTCTTTCACCCTCATTAAGAGGTTCTTTAATTCCTCCTCACTTTCTGCTATCAGAGTAGTATCATCTGCGTATCTGAGGTTGTTGATATTTCTTCCGGCAATCTTAATTCCGGGTTGTGATTTATCCAGATCTGCCTTTTGCATGATGTACTCTGCATGTAAGTTAAACAGGTAAGGTGACAGTATACAGCCTTGTCGTACTCCTTTCCCAATTTTAAACCAGTCAGTTTTTCCATATCCAGTTCTGACGGTTGCTGCTTGTCCCACATATAGATTTCTTAGGAGACAGATAAGGTGGTCAGGCACTCCCATTCCTTTAAAGAGTTCAATTGGAATGCCGTCACCGCCACTGGCCTTGTTGTTTGCAATGCATCGAGTTAAATATTATTACTATCATGTAATATATAATAATTGCATTATGTTATGATATTGTGTTATGTAACTTTATGTGTTTCAGGCTCTGCCTACTCCTCACCAGACAGCAAATCATGTCCATAAGCTTGATGCATATTGTACTGTATGTGTCTAGGACAGCTGGACCCAACAATAAGGATATTTCTTACAAATCAACTGTCCAAGAACACAAGCAGAGATCTGGATTTAGCCTCCCTTATTATCCATTCTATTCAAATGGCTGGCTGGTTGGATTTTATCTTTTGGAAAAAGTTAACATATACACCATCCTAGGAACCAGACTCTGTATCCTCCTGCAAAACTGGCAAGGGAGTTTTCTAATCATTGTTTCCATTAGTAAAACTGCGTGGATGAGTGGGATCCCAAAGCTATTTGCATTCTTGTTTGCAGCAGCTGATTGCAGAAATTGCCCTGGTTGGTTTTGTTGCCGCTCTTTCTCATGCATCACTGTTTTTAACAGATGGTTTGTTATTATGATTGCCGTACCTTCCAGAACGGGTCCCTAAGCAGGACTGAGTTCTCTCTCTCCCCCCCCCACCCCCAACTGGCATTTTTAGCATATTCTTCCTCTAAAAGCTACAAGTCTATTGGTGTTATTTACCAAGAGTTCTGTGTCTCAGGTAAATTGCTGGGACATTGTCCGGACCTGATGATAGTAGTAGTAAACACAAATACTAGATCTGAGCCCTAACAATTCCCAACAACGCCCCCTCCCTATTTTTAACTAGAAGCTTTTTCTTTATGAGGATGTTCAGTTCACAGCTTGAGCAGTGTAATTTTTTACGCAGGTCCTAGCAATCAATAAAAAAAGCCACGGGAAGAATGATTTATCTTGTTGGTTACAGAGACTGTCACCGAGAGAAATTGTAAAAGATCAATTTACACAACCTGGTGTGAGAATGTTATTGATATAACACGGCTGATCAGCTTCTGGTTGTCTGTGGGCAGTCACTGAAAAGAGGAGGCTCTGTCCTCTGATAGGGCCACTGACCAAGATCTTAATAGACTCGGTGGTCCATAAAATGGACAAGGAGCCAATGAAGGCAGAGACTGCCAAAAGCACTCGGGATGCTAACTTGCTCGGAGCAGGATGGATTGGCTGAATGCCGATTGTTTAGCTATGCAATGCCTGGCTGCCTTCTCTCTCTCTCTCTCTCTCCTCTTGCCCCACCCTTTTCTCTCCCTTCCCCCCCTCCCACTGTGAGAACAGTTCACTTGGATACTTGCTGCCTTAATTACAAAGAGCCCTTTTAAATACAGGTCACAGGAGTTGGTTCACTTGAAAGGAAATAAGGAAACAAGCTACCTTCCTGGAAAAAAAATGTAAAAAATTAAAACTTCCACTTCTCAAATTAGTTAAATGAAGCTTATCGGCAGTTGTTAGTTGATCCTTTGACAGTCTGTTAATTGCACCGCCTGTGTTAACTGTGTCCTGTGGCCCTGATGGAGGATACCATTTTTCAAATTTTGAACTTTTAAAAGCCAAGGGACAAGTGTGTAATCTATATGTGAGCTTGTGCTTTTACTTTCTCTCTCTCTCTCTCCTCACCCCCAAATAAATTTCTTATGGGATGTAAGATTTAATTCAACTGACAGATGCTTAGTTTTAAAATTAGAACTGATTATATATTGGTGGTTCGGTCATTACTTTAAAAGAATGTTGTGTTAAATGGTAGACAGACAGGGAGAATGGTGAGAGCTTTAGGCTACACTGGGCATATTTATTTATTTATTTATTTATTGTTGTATTTATATCCTGCTTATCTTCTAAACAGAACTCTGTATGTTCAGAATAATATTCAGACACAAACTTCATTAGGTATACCAGGGTCAGCTGCTGTCTTTTAGCATAGTTAGTCTAAGAGCATTTTTACTGAGAGGGATGAACATTTCTTCAATAAATAGCAATAAACACAACAGACATGGGATGAAGAGTCAATGTAAGAAATATTTGCTCCAAATTAGTTGTCTTACAAATTCTGCTAGGAGCTGATTTATAGCTCTTTCACTTCAATTTGTATTTTAATATGTGAAGCAAAATGGAATGTGTAGCTGTCTAAAACAAAAGACAAAAATCATTCAATTCACAGCTACCCTACCCAAAACAATGTGAAGAGGTATCTCTGACAGACTAACATTCTTCCCAGGCTCTGCTAAAGTGAAAAATGGCTGCCAGATCAGGGGAATTTATCTGGTTGATCTGGACCATTTTAAGGGCCTTTTCACACGACCCCTAAAATCTGCTGGCCACTTAAATTCAGACCAGAGATCTTGGGGGTTCGTTGCTCTTCCTGCGTCCCCACCCCTCCGCACTTCCTTGGTCCTGTCTGTGTGAGGGGAGGGAGAAAAAAAAGAGAGGAAAAAATGCAGTCTCACCTCCGAAGCCGCCTGGTAGCCCCGTTGTCGTCCTGATTCCTTCTCTTCCTTCTCTTAAAGGGGCGGGAGGCAAAAAAACAAACGAACAGAAGCGAGGAGAGCCGGGCACTCACCAGATTACATCCGGATCTGGGGATTTTCACCCTCCAAGAGCAGGTACATGAAAAGTGCGCTGGGACACGCTTAGGTGGGCGTGGTCACACTTAATTTCCTGCAAACTCTGGAGCTGGTGGGGAAACAATTGTTAGCTCCAGAGCTGGCAGCCATTTGCGGCAGAGTTTAGGGGTCATGTACAAATACCCTAAGAATCAGTGGTTGTGGTTTCCAGGAGAGCTTGGGCTTTTCATTGACACATGAGCTGTCAGTATCTTTGGGCTTCCTAATTCTGTTATTAGTATTACTTTTATTTTCCAAGTTTGAAATGCTGGTGCAAAGTCCCCACCCACCACCCCTAATTTTTTAGTATCTGAAGCACCAAAGCAATATTCAGTGCTGTTTTTAGACCCCTGATTTGACTTGCATGTAATCACTTTTCTCGCTTTGGACTTACTTGCTTTCCTCCAGATCAGTTGGGAAACTGAACAATACAGTATTCCTTCATTTTGCGTTCTCAACTTCTGGATAATCTCCAGACCAGAAGCATATCCTCACCCACAAAAATAATTAGCTTTTATGAGACCAAATCAGATGGCATGAAAAGAGGTCATATTGATTGCATTTAACCATCATAAACCATAGTTTATGGGAATAAACTTTTGGGAATTTCCCTAGGCTTCATAATTTCCCCTTCTGTTTTGCTGTGGCTGTGAGGAGGAACTTGGCAACTCTCTTCCTCATGTTTTGATATACTATGGTTTGTTGTATCCTCCATACCTCACAAACTTTGGTGAACCAACAAGGGTTATATTTTAAACAACCAAACCAAAACTATGGGTTATGAAACCGGCTGGATCCAACGGATGATAGTTAAATTTAACTACAGGTTTGGGCTTGAATAGAACTCTAAATTGTGGTTATCTGAACTGGAAGTAGAAAAAAGCAAAGTGTTCAGCTCATATACTACCCCACGGTGTTTAAAGCACTCTCTGGGCAGTTTACAGTTTAATTATCCAGCCTACACACACCCTTCCCTCTGTGAACTGGACACTCATTTTACCAACCTAAGAAGGACAGAAGGCTGAGTGAACCATGGGCTGGGTACCTGGGATTGAACCCTGGGTTGTGAGCACAGTTTTGGCTGCAGTAGAGCAGTTCAACTACTATGCCATGAGGCTCCTATAGTAGAAGGAGAAAAAAAAGTGTGATGGGCCTGTGCCCACCATGATAAATCATGAATCATCACAACATTTAGATAGAAGATTCATACTGAGATCTTTGGCTTGTACTGGCACAGACAACCTAATCATTAGTCTCACTGAGAAGACTACCATAAATAGTGGGATACATGAGCCAGTAAATGGGCATCCCAGCAATGGCACCCTTACTTTTGAAAAATTTCAATGAATCCTTTCCCCTCCATTCTGGCTTCTTCTAATAAGTTATGCCATCTCAAGAGAAACAAGAAGAATCGAGGGCAAGACTTGCTTCTAAAAGCATGGACCTGACTTTCTTCAGGGGAAGCTGTTTTTGTGAATGCTGAGTATGGAGTGGAATTCCTGAAACCAAGACATGATGTGAAGAGGGGGTGTTTGAGGTCACCATCCAGAACTTGGAATCGTAGAGACCACTCCTTTTGTCATACTGGATTCGGAAACCCCCTGTTGGACCTGGCATTCATGTTGTGTGTCCAGAAGCCCTGTTATTGACTTCATTTGCTTCCTTTGGGCCATCACACATTGGTAGGCAAAAGTCAGAAGTGTGTGAGTGTATGAGGCCATCAATGTGCAGTATATTTGCTGGGAGAATGGAAGTATCTTATTGTGATGGTTCCTCCCACGGGTGATGAGGAAGCTTGAGCTGCCCTTGCCTGTGGCTCCTTATTGTTAGTAGAGATGGGCACCTTATGAAAAATGGCACACTGTTCTGTCATTTTGTAAGCTTTTGAAACGTTACGAAATGAAGCAAAATGCAAAACAGCATTTCGTTGCGAAACAAAATGAATAACTTCTTTTCCCCTTTGAAAATGAAACGTTGCATTACTCTGTAAAATTGCTCCCTTGCAAAAAGCTACCCACCAATGTTGGTGCCTCTAGGACCTAGGAGAGCCATTTTATAGAGTAACAAAGTGAAACAAACCGCTAGTAGAAACCTAACAAAATGAAACAAAACTTTATTTTTCCATTTCATGCCTATCCCTAATTGTTAGTTCTCACTGGCAATCACTTTCCATTGAGGTAAGGCAGGAGCTTTTTCTAACCTTACCTGGAGATCCTGGTGGTTCCTGGTGTTCCCGCATTCAAAGTTTAACCAAGTCTGATTTTATCCAGCTTCTGAAATAAAATACAGTAGGGTTGTATGGTGGGATCCTGACATATAAATCCAGTTGTTTCCTCCCCAAATTGTTTCTCTCCCAGTTCTTGGAAAGCTGATCTAAATACCTAAGGTTACACATTTGTGCTGCACAAGGACTGAAGCTTTAAAATTAATTGTTTACAGATATAGAAGCTCAGTTAGCCTGCTTTATTTACCAACTTTCATTTCTTCGGCATTACTGCAGAAAAGGGAAACTCAGTCACAATTAAAAATCCCACAGAGGTAATTTCTGCCTTGGTTGCAGTTATTATTCTGTGTTAAAGCGAACAATATAAAGGATCCCAAGGAACATTAAGAGGGGAAAAGAAATGTTGTCATGTGTTTAACCTGTTAATTATAGTAATCTACACTGCACTCTAAGTATCTTAACCTGGAACAAGTAACAGGGGGTTGAGAAAAAGAAAAGACTATAGCAAAAGGGGAGGGGGGAAATTAAAATCACATTGCCAACTGAAGTGTAACGTGAGCTTTGCATTTCCAACTTGTTTGTTTTCACATTCCCCATCACAGTGGCATATAACTAGACAAAACCTTGGGGGGGGGAGAGAAAGAGGGATAGGTTTTGATTTCCCATTCTTTTGCATTTTGAAAACATCCCCACAAGTCAGTGCCTTTTAAAGAGGCAGTGCTTCACAGTTCACCCTCTGTGCTGAGGTGGCTTGTGACTGTTTGTGGAACAAATTCTTGCTCTCTTATCATTATAGGCAGGCCAACAAAGTCAGCAAATGAGAATCTACCGCCACATCTTTGGCGGTGAAATATCTTTATTAGAGTTGGGCACAAAATGGAAACATAGTATTTTATTTCATTGCTCATTGTGTTTCATTTCGTAATTAACAAATTTTAATAGAATTTTCATAAGGAAATGAAACAAAATGAAAGCCGTTGCCCCCTAGCGGGCTGTGGGGAGGGAGCCAGTGGCTGTGGGGAGGGGCTAGTGAGGGTGTGGTGGCAAGAACCAAAGAGCTGAGCTGGGTTTTGAATTTGGCCCCACCTGCTTGCTCTCCTGTTGTAGCCACTGCCACGCAGATGGTGTTTTTTGACAGGTCAAGCTGTGGGGAGTGGGGGCTCATTCCCCACAGCCTGACCTGTCAAAAAAACCCACCAAGCAATGGGAGAGCGAAGCGAGCAGTGCCAAATTGAAAACCCTGCTTCTCTCCCCCATTCTGGCCACTGCCACCCAGCTGGTTTTGACAGTCCAAAAGGGTGGTGGTGGCCAGAACAAGAGAGCGGAGCAGGGAAATTCACAAATAATTTCATTTCCACAGTAAAAATAGTGTTTTGTTTTGCTTTATAACAAAACGCTGTCTGCCATTTTGATACATTACAAACTGTTTCATAACCTTGCGACTCGATGAAACAGTGTGTCATTTTTCATTTTGTGCCCATCTCTAATCTTTATGAATTGCCTGTCATGATCATTCAAGTGAAGGCAGAATATGGACAAGTGACCTTTATATCTTGAACTTTTATAGTTTGACCAATTGCTGTATATATCTGTACCTCAATGAATTTGGTTCCAAAAAGAGGCATTTTCTAAGCTTTGAGTTAGAATAAGAGATGCTGGAAAACAAGCCCACTACTACCTTGCTTAGTCTCCTGCCAAATATAATGATGAGTTTCTGCTTATCAGGATTCTGGATTCTGCCAGTTTAGCTTCAAGCTACTTAGATTTATTCTCCCTTCCATGCGTTTTAGTCAGTTGCAGCAGTTTGGGAAGGGTCGTATCCCATCTCGCTGTCTACTCAGTTCCAGCAGTAGTAGAATAGTTACAAATATAGGCAAGGCCTTCATTGGGTGGTTTATATAGTTTGTTGATTCTCATGGAAGCTTTAGTATCAGTCCTTGCCCTAGGACCAGGAAGAAAGAGGCAATCACTTCAGATGTCCCATGCTAAGAGGCTGATACAACATGTTGGATGGGAGAATGTGCAGACTCAGCATACCCTAAGAGACTGTATCCTTTGGCCTTCTGGTGTGGTAGAAATTACAATTCCAGTCCTAGTATAGAAGGAAGAGTCAACGGCCAACCCAGTGAGCTTTTATACTTGGAACAGGAGGGGGTGCCATCTTGAAATCTCTTAAGTCAGCCTTGACTACTGGCTTTTGGTGCTGCAGAAAATGACATTCTTTTGAACAGCTGGCAGAGTTTCTGATAGCTTTGCTGTGCTTTGTCTCCAAGAGCAAGTGTATTCTGGGAGTTGTAGTTAGAAAAAACCAAAGAAAACCAACCAAACAAATAGATGTTTTAAAAAAACTTTACTAGGCTGTGTCAAAAACTAGTTAGGTTGATCCTAGGCATAACATAGCTTAATAGCAGCAGTTGTAGAAAGGGTAGGTGTGGAAGCATTTCAGGAGAAAACAAAAGTAAAAAGTGAAAAAGGACAACAGCATGGTTGCACTTTAAAAACTAACTTACATATTTTTATTTCATTGAATAAGACTGCGTGATGAAATGGACTCATCCACAAAAGCTGACTTCTTTAAGGTGCCATCACGCCTTTGTCTTTTTTTTAACTTAATTTTATTTTGCTTTTACCTATATAACTTCATAGGTTCATATTATAGTACACTGCAGGTAGTTAACCAAATTAACCCCAAACCTTATCAAAATAAATAAATAAATAAATAAATAAATAAATAAATAAATAAATATTGTGGGTAAAGGTGGGGAGAGTGGAGAACATTCTCCTTTTCATTTGACAATTTGCTCATTCTTGCAGGCATTTAAATAATCATTTACTGAAAATGACCCCACAGACTCTCCTTTATTGCTGAACCAGCTTTACTGGTGCACATCCTAAAAACCAGTTATTTCCTGTCAAGGAATGTTTTTTAGTCAACCAGAACAACCCAGAACAGCTGATTGCACCTTACCTTTGAGAACTGACCCCTGTGTTTCTCTCAGAATTAGCTCTACCTTTTTGCATGCCACATGAATTCAGTATTTGGCAATTCTACCATTTATATACAGTAATCTAAGTCAGTTTTATAATTTGAGTATTTGGATTTTCATTTATTTTGCTGGACTTGCCTCTGTACATTTAGGCATTGGAACAAACCTCTTCCTTCTTTGTAACAGGTGTAAGCAGACCTGGCACTTTTATGCTGTTGAAAATTCATTGCAGTTTTGAAAAATTAAAGGCAGGTGGAGAGGAGAAAAATGGCTATTTTAAAAAATGAACATCTCTTTCCCCCTCTCTTTTGCCATTTATAAGCATACCTTTTTATACCAGCTGTTGGAGTATAAGTATTTAACCAATTTCCAGTTGTTTGCCAATTTTTTGTTTTATTTTATCAAATCTTTGCAGATTATGATTTTAAGTATTTGCAATTTTAGATGTTTTCATGTATTTTTAATGAACACTTCACCATTCAAATTATGAGGCAGGGGAAGGATGTATGTATTATTGCATATTAGAGATGGGCATGGGATGAACATTTTTTCCGTTATGTAACGAAATGACAAACGAAAATTGTGATGAAAATGAAACAAAACGAACAGAACCACGAAAATTGTGGTCGTTACGTTTCGTTTCCGTTAATGGCGACGCGTAATGAAATGAGCTGTTTTAAATGTTAAAAAACGCCCTGGACATCCGTAAAAACACAGCGATGGTTATTTATATTGTCTGACCAGGGGGGTTGGGGCCCTTAAAACATTTGTTTTTGTCTTCTCCCATTGTGATGTATTTTTCTTTTCCCTTTAAAATGGATGATGCCACCAGCCACAAAATGGAGGCAATCCATGTGATGGGATCATGTTCAACCAATAGCATGCCCAGGTTGCAGACTGGGCGGGCAGGTCTGGCAGCCACAGAGGGTATAAAAAGCACTGGCAGCCGCCATCCTCCTTGCAGTCTCTGGTGGGATTTAGGGTGGGATTGCTGTCTCTGTGACTCTAGTTTCAGTCCTACAACCTCCCTGTGTGTGTGCATACCTCTCGGTGAGTATCCTCCCTTGCCCCGCAGTGCAGTCACTCTGCGGCTGCCTTGCTCCCTGGGCAAAGCCCGCCGTTGCCTTTGTAGCCTCCCTGCGTACCTAGTCTATACTGTGTCTCTGCCAGCATCCATTTTTTAGTGTTTTCCCTCTGGTCTGGGGCGTTGGGGGATGCCTGCGCACGGAAATGATTTAAAAATCGCGCAAAAAGTGGGTAGAAACAACAAACAAAAAAAACAAAAAAACGGTAATGAAATTTTTCCAAAAATTCATGGCAAATGGAAGTGAACCGAAACAGACCTCTCAACGACAAACGAAAAACCGAAACACCATTTTTTGTTTCTTGCCCATCTCTATTACATATGTATGTATTATTATATGAATTCCTTACCTTGGTTCTCATGATATTCCCAGATTACATGTTCACGAATCCCTAACAAAGGTCCATTGCCACTCAAGTTCCTGGGAGCTGGAGTCCAACAACACCGGGAGACCCATTTGCACAAGTATAACATATTTCAGGGTGCATACATACTACATTGTGTTTCTCTGAACTGGACTGGAGGGATCAAAAAAGGTCCAGGAGGTAGCCACTTACATATGGACTACTAACCGGTGAGGGTTGGGAGAAATTGAACCATGTCTCACAGGGTTTAGCAGAGGAGGGTAGTAGAGAAGTGCAGCGGTTACCTCTGTGATATTTTTTCTCCACACTGATAAATGCAGTATGCAGATAATCACAGCAACATATGCTGTAGTGCTGCCAGGGTAAAAACAAACTGAACTACAATTACACACACAAAAAGGTGAAGTCAAAGTGAACCTGGTGATTCTGTCCAAGGTTAAACAGAGAGGGAAGCCAAAATCATTTCTTGAAGATCATAACACATTTAGAGAAGTTTCCTAATGTAAACCTTTAGCTTCTCCCCTGGTACCCTTCCTCTTTTTGCTGCCTGCTCAGTCATGCAGAGAGTTGCTTAAAGGTGCAGGGCGAGCTTGAATGTACATGCTTAAGAAATAATTCAGCAATTTGTTAACTATGACACAAACCTTAAGCCCAAGCCAAACAAGCTCAGGGAACATGACAGGTATCACACTGAAGCCAAAGTTTTTTTTTTAAGCAAGAGATCTACCATTACCTCTTGACCTCACTGTAACCCCACAAAAATGCCCCCCTCCAAACCAAGTGATAGAGAAAAGAACAGAAAGCTAGGTTTGTGCAGACACCACTAGTCAAAACTGGGACTCAGTCGCTGTACTTTTCAAATTAAAAGTGAATACTTAGCAAAACACAGATGTGACCCTTCAATTTTAGAGGACTGCACTTGATCGTAAGAGGAAGACAGCAGGAGAGTGGAGACCAGATGGGGAGAAAACCAATCCGGAAGCACAAAAAAGATTTCTACTCTGGTACCTTTTACATGGTAGTTCCTGGGCAAGATTCCAAGCCTTTACAACTTCTTAGAGTAGACCTGGGCCTGGGCAAAGACAGGCTTGCTTAATTACTGTTCTTGCAGTCCTTGTTCAGACTTATATTCACCTTTGCCTCCAGTGAGTTTGAGTGTCAAAGTGAGAAAGAGTTATTGGCTCATGCAGTGAGTTTCAGGGTTCCTTAAACAACAGGGACCAGGTTTCCCACATCTCAGTCCAGCATTCTATCCACTACACCACACACTGTGGTTTTGTTTTGTTTTTTTCTTGCAGTGTTCAAGAATTACATTTATTCCAGATTTTCCGTGGAGCTGATCTAACTCTCACCTCCTGGACTAATCATGACTCAGAATGCAGTTCCCTTTCCGAGTTCGCCCTATGAATTTTTCAGTGCAGCTCTTCACTCGGAGAGGTACCAGAATACATATTGGAACACCTCTCAGTGGTTTTGTTTGACCCAGCGCTTCAGGGCAGGATTCTAGATGCTGACACTCTCACTGCAGAAAAAGAGAGCCATCTCTTGCTCTTATTAGACCAGCAGTGACTGCTAGAAAGGTGAAAAGTCAATGTGCTCAGTGCACCCTAATTGAGTAGGAAGCCATCCCAACAAGCTAATCTACCACAAGGGTTCCATGCACATCTGCCATGCAAAGACAGAACCAGAAAGAAGCTGGCCTGTTGACCAGGACCAATCTTTTTACCTGATAGCCATTACCCTCCAGTGGCACTTGGAACAACTCTAGCTGTAGACCGCATCTTCCAGAAGATGTGAGCCAGGACATGCAGTCAATATTGCACTAACCATGCTGGGTGGAGGTGTCTTAGAACAGTCTTCTGTAGCTCTGCCTTCTGGATCTCAGAGTTGTTCGTAAATTTATCTTAATGGCCTTTAGGTAAGTTAGGCAAGTGAGAAGCTGCTGTGAAGTCATGTATAATGGAGGACTGGTTTTCTGCCTTAAAAACAGAAAGCAGGAAAAAATTCATCCCTTGTCTGTGCTGTGACCAAGTGGTAAGGGTGAAATATATCTGTAGATCTGGAATAGCTGCCTGTGTGTATGAATCAGGACAACATCTCTTCAGGAGCATTTTTAGTTCTTGTTTGCTGAAGTCGAGGAACACAGCATGCAAACTCAACTGGTGGGGAGAGTCTAATGCTCATTGTGTATACCTACTGCAGCAGAAATGTAAACCAGGAACAGATACCGGCTCCCTCTATTGCAGTGGTGGCGAACCTTTGGCAATCCAGATGTTTTGGACTACAACTCCCACAGTTCTTTGTCATTGGCAATACAGCCTTGGAATTCTGGGAGTTGTGGGCCAAAACATCTGGAGTGCCGAAGGTTCGCCATCACTGCTCTATTGTGAACTGTCCCCAGCAGCAAACTGAAGAGCAGGCCAACTTGGTTAGTATGGAAGCATTCAAATCAGACACGGTGACATTCCACATACATTTTCTAATAATCTCTGTATCTGTTGGCTGTACCAATCTGATAAACTCTTCACCACTCCAACAAAACCTCAAAGAGAATTTCTGAATAAAATGGTACATTTTGGGGGAATTCATTATTATTAAAGTTCCTGGAATTGGAACCAAGTGCACTGGTAAGAGATATTTTTCCTAATTTAGTTCGGATAATTCCCATTTCTTTTGCATTTTTCTTCTTCAAGAAATTGTGCATGTTCCTATCATCATTTCTGTCACTTTTCTCAGTAGCCTTCTATGTATCAGTCTTATATGCTATCCTTGATATCTTTCCCAGCAGGAAGCCACAGAAACTGGTTCATATTTTTCATTATATATATTTTAGGGTGAGTGCCATTTTATAGTGGGATGGGGGATTAAACAAGAAGTTACTGTTTCATGTTGAAAAATCCTGAGACTTGCACACATTATGCTAAAGAGATCACCGGGCATATGGAAATGGTGGTAAATGTCATTGCTTAGGAAGAGCTTACAGGGGTTGGGAGGGGGGACTCAGTGGAGGAAGGATGTCCATTTCCTTAATTGTCACTCCCTTGACATAGATTGGTTAGGAGAAATAAGGGTACACTCTGTCCCTTCCCTTCCCTTCCCATCCCATTTTTGTTGGCTCCATTCCCCCTTTTGTTTGTTTATTTATTTATTTATTTATTTATTTATTTATTAACCACCCAATTTTCCCCGTAGGGAACTCTGGGCGGTGTACAGCACATCACCAAAGCGACTACCCAGCAATTAACCCCAATACATAGACAAACATGAAGCATCATGGGAAATACAAAACATAATACAATATGCACTAATATGGGAACACCATATACCAGTACCAAAGAGGGCAAGAAAAATAGACCTAGCACCACCCACCAATGGGTAAGATCTGGCAAGAAAAAAAATGGAAACCTAAATAACATCAGTTCCTGGGCTTTCATAGTTTCCTTCTTGGGCAGGAGACATATGGAGAGAACCAGGGGATTTGAAACTAGTAGATGCAAAGTCTGCTCTTGACATACACCTCATATGCCCCCTTTTCCCTTCTGCTTATGAAGTACCATTGGCAGGGAGGGGAAAAAAGAAGCTCCCCCTCTTCATCCATGAAATGGAGGGATCCCCGGGCCCCTGGGAAATACTTCCAGGAACCATTTGATTGGCCCATTTTACTGATTTGAGGCATGTGAATGGCAGGGGTACCTTCTACAAGCGATTTTGGGGAACCCCTTGAAATTTGGAAAGGTTTGGGGTTCAGGGAAGGGAGCTAATAGCAAGGAGGGAAAAAAGAAGAAGCTTTCCCTCTTCATCCATGAAATGGAGGGAGCCCATTAAATCCCCTCAGGCTCTTCCCCCAAACTCTCTCATTGGTTAACAATCAATACAGACACTTCTCATGTTTATTCATCACTACAGAGTAAATGCCACAAAGAGGTTCATCTCTATTTCTCTTAAAATGAACAGGGACAGAGGCTTTTAATCTTACATTATATGTTAATCAGCTCATTCACCCAGGTTTGTATTACTAGCCCAAATTTTAACATTTTATTACAACTATTCAAACAAGCTTCTCTCCTTATGCTTTTTGTATCCTTATTTCCTCCCATCCCTTATGATTTCAATACTCTATCTGTCCATCTATATACGTTCATACAGCATATATGAATGGCCTATGTGTTTAATGAATGACTTGTATCCCTATTGTCTTCAGTGAAGCCAAAACTATTGAGGCAACTCTAGAATGCTGAAGTAGCTTCTGGAGCAATTTCCAAGAACTTGAAATCCTAAGGGTATCTCCAACCTGCCATTCTCAACCTTTTACTTTGGTTACGGTTCTAAAAACAATACGAAAGAAATATCAGTTGAATCAGTATTATGTAAGTCTCACATTGAGCCTTATAGGGTAGTGTGTGAATAATTGTTTCCAGTGTGGCCCCCATTGGGAACGGTTAATCTAGACTGATATGCAAACTTGGCTCTATATAACCAGGCACAGCCCATGGATGAGGAGTGGGGGTGTTTAACCCCAAAGTTTTCTCCTGTATGTATGTGCTCCCCACCTACTCATGAGTCCAGAGCCCATTTCCTTCAAAAAGCAAATGAAAACAGGAAACAATTATGATTCCTTATGCTTCTGCCCTTGTAGGTTAATAAGAAAAAAATGAAATTTGCTTGAACAATCACACCAGAATCAGCATTAAGACCCTTTCACTTACCCAAGAACTTAAAATGATTTTCCTTCCAGGAAAAGAATCAATGCATCTATTTTCACTTGTAGAATTATTATGAGGTGGGGGTGGGGGTGGGGGTGGGAGATTTCATTTTCAACTACCTCAGAACGTTTTGAGTTTGAAAAATGCCCTTTGGTGATAGTTCCCACAAATGCCATTTTTATTTTTAAAATTAATCTAATGTTTATAAGGCCTCAAGTCACATAAGTTGGGAAGGCTAAGCCTCCAGAGGTCTGCGTTTCAGAAAAAATAATGCAAGAAGAGAATGTAAAGTTGTTTTATTGGTGGGGGGGAGAAGATGAAAAGAAGGCAGAGAGAGAGGGGGATTGGAGAGGAGAGCCCGTCTTTCAGTTGCAATAGGTCTTGATGTTTAAAATCTCTGAAGTTTCCTTATGTGTTAAAAATGAAAAGCTACAAATTTATCTTTTTGCCATTTTCTCAAGGGAGGCTGACCCAAATCCTCCAGCAGCAGTTGAAAAGGTTTTTCCTTCGCTTTATCAAATGGCCCCAACAGAGCCCGGCTTAAAATTAAAAGCTTCCCCCTACCAGAGGGAATATATGTGCCTTTAATAACTGAAATGTGTTTTTACTTTCTATTACAGGGGTCAAAAGGTTTCTAAACAAACCAAATTTATCAATTATTTAGGGCTGATTTCTTCTGAAGTGGTATTTCTAAGATATTATTTGGTGGGGAAATTCAATGTTCTAAGGCCAGCAGCAGCGTTTTATTCATAACAAATTTCTCTGAAACTGAATTTGCCGGGGCAACTTAATTTCCCACTATCGTGTTTGCACTGCAGAAATATCAGCCGGAGTGCTATAGGACCTAACGAGTGAGCTTTTCAAAGAGAAATCCCATATAAGCATGCTTATTCAGCAGCCACCCGTGCTTGCCGTTTATTGCTTAAGAAATGAACTAGTCGATTGTATTTGGAAGGGGAATTTCTTTAGGTGCGGCAATCATCTCAAGGAAGGGAGTGGGGGGACCCATACATGCACAAAAGCACCATTAAAAAGCCAGGAAACAATATCTGAAACCACATTGTGTCACCCCTGCGGTAGAAGGAAATGAGAGAACTGTCAGAAGAAGTTCCGGTGAAGGCATTATGTTAAAAAAAAGGGCATACTCACAGCTTTCTCCAGTGCCCTGCTGAAGTCCATGCAAAGTTTCATTGGGTGGAAAGAACAAAATATGAATGTTAAATGTAGCAAGTGGACATTTTCTCCCCCACAAGCCCGAATGGAGCCCATGTAAATACTGTGTTTATTATGTAGCTAAATACACATTGGGCCTTTGCCTAAAGGCTGCCATTTGGTGCTGGCAGAAGATGTTACAGAACACTTCATAAATTCACGGGAAGCCCTGTTAAATGAAACCAACCATCCAGGAACTGACATTTTGCCATCTTTTCAAAATCTGCCTTTCCAGCAGTTAATTTTTTTTTAATACAACTCCGGTAAGTTTATTTGGGCAAGCAAGTATGAAGGAGAAATGCAATCAAGGTGTTATATAGGGCAATTAATCCCTTTAAAAGAAAAATAATTTGTCCATTGAGCACACAGAAATGAAATAGACACCGGGCAGCTTCCATACACACAGAAGAAATAAGGGCTGTAGTGCGGTGGCAGCAGCCATCTTTTACACACAACGTTGTGGGTTCAGGTCTTGGGCAGCCTCTCCAAGCAGGGATAAAAAAACATGCAGCCGGAATTCCAGATAGTTACTTGGAAAGAATGCAGTAGACCAAGGATCTGATTTGGTACAGGAGGGTTGTTAGTTACCCTTTATTTATACAAACCTTTATTTCTCTTTTAGACAAAAAAAGGGCACAGAAAATGTATGGGATCTGCACATATCAATGCCTGTGTTCCAGATATACTGGCAAATGGCGTTTGCCTATCGTTCCCACATGGTCTGCCCAGACCTCTGACTCACAATCTGTTTGTCTCATGGGAAGATTTGTTTTAAGGGACAAGGCTATAACTCAAGGTAAACACCTTGCATGCAGTGCATGGCACTTCCTGTTGGGACTGTCAAGTTTTCTGCCTGAAATGCTGGAGAGCAGCTGCCAGTCTGTCCTGGAAGTAGAAGTACTGCAATTCTTTGAATTGTTCTTGAGACTTTGTGCTTCCTTCCTTCCTTCCTTCCTTCCTTCCTTCCTTCCTTCCTTCATGTTGCATTCTTGGATGGCTTATTGCCCTCGCACCCCCTCCTGATCTCTGTGCCCCAGTTTGGTTCAACGGAGCACACTTCCTTCTTCCCTCTTTGCTCTCCTTGCTTCTGTAGCCATTTTTAAGGCCAACATTAATAGAGTGTTTATATAGTGCTCTTGAGTGTTTAGAGCAATCCATACACATTATTTCATTCAAACACACTTGTAGGTTAGTACTGTGTTACTGCAGTGCCGGTGGGTGGCACTGGGCTGAGTCTCGGGGAGAGAATGAATTTGTCTTGACTAAAGCCAACATGTGCCTTTAACAGAGTTAGGAAATTTATGTTGAGGATTAGAGATGGGCACGAAATGAACAATTTTTCGTTTCCGTTTTCATTTTTTTGTTTCGTTACGTAACGAAACGACAAACAGATTTTGTCTCTAAAATGAAACGAAACAAACAGAAACACCGGAAAATTTGTCGTGCGTTTCGTTTCCGTTACTGCAATATGAGTGAATTGCTTAAAATCCTAAAACAAATCACAAAAATTGAAATAAATGGTAACGAAATGGTAACAAATGAACGAAAATGAAAACAATTTTTTTTGCAAAAATTCACAAAAAAGGAAATGAGCTGAAACGGACCCTCCAAATGACAAACGACAAACGAAATGCCATTTTTTAAATTTGTGCCCATCTCTATTGAGGATGTTCACCAGTCACTCCTTACCACTTGGGAGTCTACCTTTAGAACAGTCTAATGAACATATTGCAGGGTCAGATGAAATGATATAGTCCTGCACACATAGGTTGTGATATGTGATGTTGTGGGAAACTCATATGTAATTGCCAAACATTACTTATATAAACCTGAGAAATACTTTATCAAATAATGCTGCTCCATTTTTGGCTTATCTTGCACAGGATAATCCATTTTGGACCTGTCTTCAAAATCTGTTTGTGCTTTGCTTTTTTGGTTGTTTGTAAAGTTCCTAGTTGGAGTAGGAACTGGCAAGCCACTCCAGCATTCCTGCCAAGAAATCTCCATGGAGGTGGAGTCACGAAGGGTCGGTCATGACTGTAACGACACAACACACACACAAAGTTCCTAGTATCTTTGATACACATTGGAATTGCGAATTCCACCATTTTTATTTAACTTGATAAGATGGAATGGTGCTTCTCTTTGTCTGGAATTTTAAGCTTGAGTTATTTTCTTCAGATGGCTTTCTCTCAGTTTACTCCATACTATGTATTATATAGGATTATTAGAACCATTAAAAAGCCATTCATATAATATCCAAATAATGAGAGTTTAAGAAATACTTACTCATAATTTGTGTTATTTCATTGAGGTAAATCATTTATTTTGCTTAATAATTTTTTAAATACAGTATGTTAACATTAACTGTGTTTCTAGTTCACCATGATATTCATAGACCAGGTTGAGGATTTGGGCCCCTTTAAAGTTTCTCTCTCATATGCCTTACTTTTAGGAATCAGGTATTTTTCCTGGCAAAAAGGCTATGATAACAGTCTTTCTCATTATTAAGCACACTTATGAATGACTCCCAAACCAGTGTGAGCCAAGATTTGTTAACTGTAGGAGATGCTGTACTTCAAAAGGAAATTATAACATTATTTTAAAAGAATCCACTTGAATACCTTTGGATTCTGAACTGACACATGGTATAATACCAAATTCCCTATCGGAAGATATAGGGCAGTGTTGGCGAACCTATGGCATTGTGCCAAAGGTGGTACTTGGAGCCCTTTCTGTGGGCACCCAACATCACCTCTTCAGAGCCACCTGTATTCAGGTTAAATTGCTGTATTGGCACTTTGCAAAAATTAGTGGGTTTTGAATTGCAGTTTGGGCATTCAGTCTCTAAAAATCTCACCATCACTGATATTATAGGGTGTATCTGGATGTGGTTAGCTATAGTTGTGTTAACCATTGTTTGTTGTAGAAACTATGAACTATAGGAACAATCAGAACAGCCAGGGCTGTATTCCTAATTTCTTTCTTTTTGCTTGATTTCAGCCCTTCCCTATCCTTTTTGTCACCTCTTTGTGCTTACTTAGAAGGACAAAGAACTTAAAAATGCCTTGCTTATTGAAGGCAGCTTAGAAAAGCAGGCAGATATGTATAGTAGTACATTTGTGAATGTGGTGTTACACAAGACATGGTTTAAACGATGATCTTTGTAAACCAGCACCACACCATGACTACAATCTGTGGATTATAACTGGTCAATAAACCTTGACTGCTTAACAAAAATAGAGAAGAGAAAGTCAGATCTCAACAAGCCACATTGCTGGCTAAATTTAATGCTGTGTAGGATCAAGACATTCTTTCTTGCCACTCTTCATGCAAAACCTGGAGGTTTTTAGGGTCAGCCCAGAGCTGGAGAGCAGAAGGACCCTGTCCCCTGGCTTGTCATGGAGTCATAAAATCTTTCCTGGGCTGAGAATGATTTCTGACATTTGAACGAATGGGGAACTGCCCCGATACAAGAGTTTGCTGTTGCATACCAGTGCGAGGCAGTTGGTGGAAAGAACGGTTGAACATGTGGAGTTGTTTTATGTAGTAGGAGGGGGTGGTGGTGGTTCATCTGCAATGTATGTGGTCATGACCCAGAGACAAGAGGAGGTTTCTTTTTGCTTACACTCCGCCTTATAGATTCCAGCATTGTTCAAAGAGAAGGCTTCTTCAAAATGAAATAAGCAAAGGATCTGCTTACTGGATGAGAAATGGGATAAGAGCAAAACAGAGAGGTCAACCTTGAAATAATTAATCCCACACTTCTATCAGATATGCACAGCTTCCTACTTATTCTTCTGGAAAAAAGCAACAAAATGGAAAACATTATAAAGGGCAGAGATGAACTTTTGTATGCCACATACAATATTGTCATAACTTGTTATGGCTACTTTCTTTCCCCTTTCTGGTAGATTTTTGGGGAACAACAAAACCAGTATATTTTGTGTGCTGACAAAATGTCTATAGGAGTGTGTGTGTGTGCACGCATATATATCTGAGTAGTACAGTGAAATCTCAAAACAAAATGAATTCCTGAGGAATACAGTGAATTTCCAACATTAAAATGGGAATACGGATGCTCCTGAGTACAGAATGTATGAAAACAAACAGATCTGCCAAATTTTCAAACCAAATTTACTGACAATCATGTATAGATGATTTCTTAGCATAATTTGGGCTTTGGGATATGTCAGAGTTTGAGGTGAATGACAATATTTTCTGTGCTGCAGTTGACCTAAATGTTAACATCTGGCAAATCTGGGAGGCCAACATAACATACAGATTACCAAAAGCATTAGTAGGTTGGCACATGTTGACATTTGCTGGCAATTCTTTTTAAGATTTTAAGAAAGATTTTAAGACTGCGCAAACTGAAACGGTGAAGCTGAATTCCTCAGCATTGAACTCAGCCACCCAAATTGGGCCCTACAGGCAAATGGCTATTCCAAGAACGAAATAAAAAAAGCCATCAAACTGAAAACAACAACACCAAACTGAAGAAGGAAAACAGCCTCCAACAAACAAAGTATTTCCGCCATACCTAAAAGGAGTCACGGACCACATGGACAAAGTGTTGAAAAAACAAAACCTACAAACAGCATTTAGACCCTCCACAAAATTACAGCTGATGCTACGGTCAGCAAAGGACAAAAGGAACCCGCTTGCCACTGCAGGAGTATACTGGATACCTTGTAGTTGTGGCCAGGTATATACTGGGGCCACAAATCACAGCATCCAGACCAGAATCAAAGAACATGAAAGACACTGCAAACTAAAACAACCAGAAAAATCAGTGGTAGCGGAACACACCCTGAAACAAACTGGACATGATGTCCCCTTCCAGGACACAGAAGTACTGGACAACACTACTAATCACTATGTCAGACTACATAGGGAAGCCATTGGACTCCACAAACATATGCACAGTTCAAGAAAAAAGAAGAAAGTCTAAAAATCAACAAAGCCTGTCTTCCAGTACTGAAAACTGCAGAGTGCAAAAAGATCAAAGATCAATATTCCCATCCAGGTACAAACAACAGTGATCAGTTCACACAATAGAACAGCTAACGACACCCATCAACTACGGGAAGGATCGCTGCTACCGTGATTGCATTGAAACATTTTAATCCCTTCATCACAATGCAATGACTAACACATATTCTCCTGCATAGGAGAAGCTTCCTATTTCCCACAACTTAAAAAAAAACACCCAGTCTCACAGTTTGTAACCCAGAGCACAGAGAGAACTCCTAGTTCCATGACCTCCTTGCCCTCTGAAGATGCCAGCCACAGAGTCTGGAGAAATGTCAGGAAGAAAAACTTCCAGAAATATGGCCAAGCAGCTCGAAAAACTCACAACAACTAGCAGATGGCAGTCGTGAAAGCCTTCAAAATTACAAAAAGATTCTGTTTCTGCCATGAGGCTTCTCTTTTTTCTAATGTTTCAATCAAGAATGTAGGAAGAATAGCTTTTATCGGTGAATCTGGAAGTTGAGTTATGGCAGCTGGACTTCTTTTTCTTGAAAAATTGAAACATTTCACTGCTCCTCCAAACAGCTTCACCAGTTTGGAAAAAAAAACTAGTTGTGAGACATCAATTTTATAGCTCACTTTGACCTCTTGTCACCCTTTTCTGAAATAGGCTCATAAGATGAACTATGGCCTGAATAGGCTCATTAGGTAGACAACAGTCTCAATAGCGTAAGGCGAACAATAGCCTAAAGAGCTTAAATCCATAAAGTATGGGTCGTTAGCTATGGCATTGGTGGTGAAGGCATGAAATATTTTTGATTTGTCTATGTATTGTTGAAATCACAGCCTGATAAGTGGCAGATAGACTGTGTCTGATCCCCCACCTTTGTTGAGAGAGGGGTTTTCAATGCGCACATGAAAGGCTTCCCTGACCCCCTCTCAAACCACCTATCTTCTCTGTCTAATATCCTTATCTTTGAATGAGTGCCCTTTATCCTTCAAGTGGAGGTGTACCGCTGATTCTGGTCCTAAGCTGTTACCCTTCCTGTGTTGGACCATCCTTCTGTTTAAAGGTTGTTTAGCTTCATACAGAATCTTATAATTGGTAATGAAAATGTACTGTACACAATAATATCAGGACCAACGTCTTAATGGTTAGAGCAGCATGACAATGGAACAATTGTCTTGGGAGGTGGTGAGAGTTCTAAGGCTGGAGTAGTTCACGATAAAATTGGGCCACCACCTACCAGATCTGCTTGATTTTGATTCCTGCATTGAGCATTGGGGGGGGGTGAGAATCAATGGCCTTATAGGCCCCTTCCAAATCAATTATTTATGATTCCATTAGCTGGGCTTTGATTCACTTTTCTTTTCAGGAGGCTGAATTCAGTGGTGGTCTCAGCCACAATTAAATATGCTTAGTATTGATTAAAAAAAAGTGTGGGTAAGCAGAGGGAAAAAATCTTCCTGTCCAGTCACAATAAATGTACAGTGGTAGCTTGTATAAAGGAATTAATTTGTTCCAAATGAAATTCTGTTAAGCAAATTTTCCTTTATACAAAATTCCCTTAGGAATGCATTGAAAGCCGAGTAATCCCTCATTGCGACCATTTTTATGCTGTACGGATTCGCTCCATAGGCGATCCTGTTAAGCAAATCTCCCCTATCTCTGGAATTTTTTTATGTTGTACAGATTTTATGTTATACAAACCGTTTGTTATATGAAGGTCCACTGTATTCTTATGTGGGACTGAAAATATGGGCAGCCTATTAGCTACTCCTAATGCTGCTCATGATTAGAGATGGGCACAACTCAAAAAATGGTGTTTCGTTTGTCGTTTGTTGTTTAGGGGGTCCGTTTCGGTTCGTTTTCATTTTTTTGTGAATTTTTGCAAAAAAAATCATTTTCGTTTTGTTATGTAATGAAATGAAAAAATGAAAACAAAAATGAAAAATTGCTCGTTTCGTTAGCATTCATTACAGTTCAATGTATTTGCCGCAACACAAACAAAACGCACAACAAAATTTCTGGTGTTTCGTTTCGTTTCATTTCATTTTGGAGACAAAATTCGTTTTTCATTTCATTACGCAACGAAATGAAAAAATGAAAACGAAAATGAAAAATTGCTCGTTTCGTGCCCATCTCTACTCATGATAATGTCACCACTGGGCTGTCTACAAAGGGTGTTATGCGGAGTAGTGCTAAAGGGAGGCAGGCTGAGTGGTCTTATATAGAGATTCTCTCTCTTTCTCTCTTTTGGATCCCTTAAAATTAAATATAATTAAATATAAAGTGGGGGGAGGGGATAGAAACAGCCTATAAACTTATTGGTTTATTTCTTTTTTCTTTTTTTAAATGGAAAATGTCCAGAGTTCCTGACAGGAAGTAGCTACCGCCTAGGCTGGTGCCTGAGAGGTAGCACTCTGTGTGTCGGAATTAATGCAATGTTGGGGGGGGCAAGGGTGGGAGGTGTTTGGGCCGTTGTTTCCCTCAGCCAAGCATACCTTTGCAATCTGGCGCATTTCCTTACGTGGCCTTGCTCGGGCTTATAAACCATTGGAATCAATTTCTTTTAAAAACACGTTCCTCAGAAAGTTATTACGCACTTTAGAGATATATTATATACCTTCAGCGGGAAAAGAAGAAAAATTACAGGTGCAAAAGCAGCCCATTTTTCTCGGGGCTGAAAATGATGCTGTGCACTAGTCACAAGGGAACGGTAAAAATTACACTCCGGCAGCAACAGGGCAGGAGCCCACAAAGCCACAGCCGGGCGAGTGGCACAGCCAGGCAGTGCTCTAATAAATCAAGATAATTCTCTGCCTGCCTTGAACTTAGACCCGACTACAATTCACTGTTACAGCAGGGGGAGAAAAAAAAAAGTCTGTTAGAGGAATTCAGCTTTACTGGGGGGACGTGATTAGTCACTGGCCAGATTGAGCCTCGATTGCATCTAAATGGTCCACTTTATGAACCATTTATCTTCTGCTCAGACCATTTTCATTACACCAAAAAGTGATGCTGAGCTACCAGCTGTAAGATACAGCCTGGTGAAAATTAATAACCTTTCCTCCCCCCTCCTCCTTTCCTCCTCCTGCAAAAACTCCTGCATATGTGAGCAGGAGCATTTATCCCTGTTTTGTTGCTATTTGCATCCCGGCGTTTCCCTGGCAGTCTTTCAATTTTCTCAAGTCTCTTAGCCTTTGCCCCCTGTTTCGCTTTCGCAACACAAACAATTCATCTGTGCATTTAAAATTCTCTTAGCGCCCTGACATCAGGATATAGCCTTAGAGCAGGGAGCAGTTTACACAGGGGGAAAAAAAGTCTTGTGTGTCTCTGTGTGTGTCTTTCTCTCTCTGTGTGTAGCTCTTATTAATTCCTCTGTCCTGCCTTCCTGCTAAAATATAGGGATCTTGAGATTACCACCAGGTCCCTTAAAGACCGTTTAGAGCAGTGCAATTTTAAAAAGGAGACCTTTATTAATACCTTCTTAGGCGAGCGACTGTAGGGAGGGCAATGGAGGTCTGGCGGTGATGGAAGATAGTCTCTTAGCAAGGGCGTCACGTGACTGATAATTCACCAACAGCCTGCCGAGCCTTCGGTGGCTGCTAAGATATATGCTGATATGATTACAATAACACACAATGAAATTATGGAGTATTAATGGTGCTTAACCACTGTCAGGAATTAAGGAGAATTAACACGAGTCTTTCTTTGAGCAGACATAGTTTTGATAGGGCTGATTAAGGATTTGGCTATCTGAGGAAGCTCATTATAGTATTAATTAGAATACAATGAGGACTAAACTTGGTTGTTTGGAATGATTTCTGCACGGAATCACATAACAAGGTAGTAGAGCTTTACAAACATATCTCACCAGACCTGATGATTTCTTTTTATGTATGTTGGGGAGGGGGTGGGGTGGGCAAGATTACAATAGTTCTGGACTCATTTTCTGATTTTCTGACTTTCTTTAATATTTCCTTTGCCCAGCACAATCACATCACTACCACCAGCACCATCACAACACAGTAGCTACAGCCACATGCATGGTTGTCCATGTACTGTACTGTATATACAATTGTATATACACTTGATTACAGATGTAGGCTTGTTAATGCACATCATGGAAAGAATGAAAAAAAATCAGTGTAAAGAAATGTGCTCAAACATGCCAATCTGGATGGATCAAAAGCATGACTTATGCAACACTACACACAAGATCCCATCCCACCCACCCCCCTTTAAAAAGCATACTTTACTCAATAGAAGCCTCACAGTATCTTTTGGGACGAAGTGGAGAGATGCTAAATGAAATTAAAATGATCCGTGCTGATTCGTGCATTCTATTAATAATGCAAGAACCTATTTTGGAAAAAAAAATATTGAATTTTTTTTGTAATTAAGAACACAATTAAAAGCTATTAGACCAAAGAGTCACATTCACATATTCTACTGCCTTATTCGTTTTTATGGTCTAATAGTTCTCAATATTTAAATAAGGCTGAATCACATCGAGAGGGTATTTGCCGTTTCCGATAGGGGAGAGAGGAGCTAAAAGCTTGATGTTCATTTTGGGTAAGCCAACAACAACAACAACAACAAAGGCTTCCCAAGAAAATACTGTTGTTATGTGTTTTCAAGTCATGTCTGACTTGTGGTGACCCTGTGAATGAAGGATCTCCTGCGTGTCCCGTCCTCAACAGCCACAGTCAGTTCTTGCATGCACACACCCGTGGCTTTCTCTGTCTCTTCTTTGTTCTTTCTGCTGCTTTCAGTCTTTCGCAGCATCGCTGCTTTTTCCAGAAGAACCTGCCTTCTCATGATGTGTCCAAGGTAGGAGAGCCTCAACTTCAATGTTTTTGCCTCTAGAGAGAGCTCAGGCCTATTTGTTCATTTGCTCTTTTTTGACCACCACATTTCAAACAAATCATTCCGCCCGCCCCGTCCATCCCATCTTTCTTTACTGTGTCCAGCTTTCACACCCATATATGAAGATCAAGAAAACAAGAGTGTAGATGATCTTGGACAGGCATGTCCAAACTTTGGCCCTCCAGATGTTTTGGACCACAATTCCCACAGCCCTTTGCCATTGGAAATATAGGCTTGGAATTCTGGGAGTTGTGGTCCAAATCATCTGGAGGGCCAAAGTTTGGACATGCCTAATCTTGGCCTTGAAACATCCTTACACTTGATGATCTTATCTAATTCCTTCAAGACTCTGTCTTCTTGGTTCTGATTTTTGGTTGCAGTTTCCCTTTGGATTGATGATTGAATCAAGGTATATGAAATATTTCGCTATTTCAGTTTCGTCATTGCCAACATTAAGGCGGTGTAGTTTTTCTGTTGTCATGTTTTTTGTCTTGGTCATGTTCGACTGCAGCCCTGCTTTGACACTTTCTTCTTTCACTTTCCCTAAAGGTAGTTTCAAGTCATTCCTCTTCAGAGGAGTCCACCATGCTTTTTGCATTTCTGTATAAGTCTTTGGTATACTTTTTCTTAACTTCTGTTTATTTTTTCCTGGTCATGTGTCATGTTTTCCTGTTGGACTTTCAGCATTCCTATTCTAGATTTAAGTTTTCCATTGATTTCTTGAATATTCTGGAAGAAATATCTTGTTTTCCCCCTTTTAATGTTCTCTTTTATTTCTTTACACTAGCTGTTGTAATAGTCTCTGTCTCTGACAGTCACTGAAAAGATGCATCCAGAATTCTGACCCAATATATCTCACATTTTGCTTTTGCTTCCTGTACATCCTTGACCATTTAACTGCTTCTTTTATCATCCATCTTTTTTTTTTTTTTTGCTACAGACAGGAATTATATTTTTGTATTTTCCCCCAATTATATCCCTGGGTTCCATCCACAATTCTTCTGATTCATGGTCAGTTGAGTTTAGTGATAGAAATCTGTTTTTATGTAGACTTTAAATTCATCAGGGATGTTGTTCACCTTATATTTTCACATCATATTTCTTTTATTGCTCTTTTTCACCTTTACTCTAATGTTTGATATTAACAGTTTATTATCAGTACCATAATCTGCTCCTAGCTTTCTTTTAACAGAGAGAATACAGCTTCTGCATTTCCTGCTTTCAGTTACAGTACACAGTCTTTTTGATTTCTGTATTGACCATCTGGTGATGTCCATGTGTACAGTCACCTGTTTGCTTGCTTGAGGTATGTATGTATGTATGTATGTATAGATGGATGGATGGATGGATGGATGGATGGATGGATGGATACAACTTATATGCTGCCCGCTGCCCAAAAGGTCCCTGGGTGGCTTACACTTAAAATAAACAATTAAAATCATTAAAACATTAAAATGTCAATGAACAATTAAAATGATAAAAACATTTAAATACAATATACTAAAATTGCCACCAGGACCCACAATCTATGTTATATCAATTAAAAAACTTCAGGAACAGGGAGGTTTTTACCTGGCACTGAAATGTCCGGAGGGCATTCTATAGCCTGTGGGCAGCTGCTGAAAAGGCCCTATATATGCAAGCCACCCCTTTCACCTCCTTGAGGGATGGCTCTTTCAGGAGGGCTCCCTGGCTAGATCATAATTACAGGGTAGGTTCATATGGAAGGAGGTGGTTCTTCAGGTATCTAGGTCGTAAACAATTGCAATAAACAGATTGCTGGCTTCATAGCACTCTATGAATCATTCCCCTGCTTCCTTTCTGACCCCTAGTTAGTTAATAACACTGACCCCTAGACCAAATTTCTGACACCTAGACCAAAATTTTAAATGACATTTGGTTCTGTTTTGTTTCATAGTTTTGTGTTCAAGTCAGCTATGATTTGAAGCCTGTCTGGTTTTGGTGTATGATCGGTTTTCTCCTGGATACTTGCATAAAACCTTTCAACTTCAATTTCTTCAGCACCTGTAGTTGTATGATGGTTATGTTGACAGGTTTTCCATGGAGCGATACTATTTGGTCAGATATTGCATTGTAGTTTTTAACTGCCTGATTGCTAGAGCCTCTCCATTTCATCCACTTTGGTTCAATGGCACCAAGCACTGTAATGATTATGTGTTCCATTTCTTGCTGCACAGTTTCAAATTTATCTTGATTCATACTTCTAATATGGTTTTCAATGGTTTGCACTGTGTAGGAACAGACTTCCCTTTCACTTCCGTGCATGTCGGATGGCCTTTCAATTTCTCTCTAGTTGTGTCATTCATGACAAGTCTATTTGTACTCATCCTTTGCTCTTCCCCTGTAGATGATTGAGTGCTTTCTAGCCCAGAAGTCTCTTCTTTCAGCACTATCTCTGTTTTCATTTTAGACGGTTTCATGATAGCATTTTCATGGTAAAGAAAATTCAAGCATTGCCACCCTTCTGCACAATATGAACACGTATCAGCGTGTCACCACCACTCTCTTCTTCCCTGCCAGTGCTACCTTCAGCAGCCGCTGCTGTCCAGCAGTGGTTGCCCCCATCCCCACTGGAGCTATCCATTCTCTTCTGCTATGGATCTGCTACCCTTGAAGAGAGTGGATGGCTTACAACTGCTAGGTAGCTTGGTGAGGTATCTGACTGCAGAGCCAGAGGTTGAGAATTTGATTACAGGGCCTAGACTTGATGACCCATAGAATCACTTCCAGTTCTGCAGTTCATATAAGATAATAACAATAATGACTATACAGTGACCCCCCACCTATCACATGGGCTGGATACCTGACCTGACCCACAATAATTGAAAATCTGCGATATGCGGATGCAGGTCGGGCCGGGCCTGGGGGGCCTAACTGTGGGCTCTTGTACTTACCCCCAGGACCGGCACTGCCTCAAATAGGTCTGCGAGGACTTTCTCAGGCCTTCTGGGGGCCCCAAAAGGGCTTCCCTGTGAACCGGAAGTGACTTCTGAGTCACTGGAAATCATTTCTGAGGCCTCCAACAGGCCTAGAAAGGCCCTTGGAAGCCTCAGAAATGATTTTTGGTGACCCAGAATTGACTTCTGGTTCACAGGGAAGCCCTTTTGGGGCCTCCAGAAGGCACAGGAAGGCCTTTGCAGGACCGTTTGGGGCAGCGACAGTCCTGGGGGAAGTACGGGAAGCCTGAAACAGGCCTTACCCCCATACCCCAGGGGGCCTTTTTTCATATACTGCTTGAACCGTATGTGAACCATGAAAGGGTGGGGGACCACTGTAGTCTGGTTGCTCACCTGTTACCATTTCACCTTGGTGATCCTGCTGGTATTCCAGGCTCAGAGTCTGGCCTCCTGATGGCATTACTCTCAGTCAGGCTCACTGACACAGAGTCTTTCTCCATATTAAGGTGTACAAATAAGGGAATAAAGTATTACACCCCATCACACCCATCTTCCTTTGGAAATAATTCTTTCTTCCAATAATTAGAAAGCAAACAAGAAAGACGCCGTGGTTTCCTTTCCTCTGGAGGGCAAAGCAGAAACAAACTGCAAGGACCGGATCTCATGAAGGAGTTTGCATTCTGCGAGTGGAGATAGTTTCACCTTTGGGGGATCCAGATGGTTGAGTCATTACTGCCCTCTCCTGGGTATTTGTCAGGAACAATAGAGTTACTTCCAGCTAATAGGACTAAAGCAATTCAAAGAGCAAGTTCACAGGCAGGCACATGTCCCTTTCCAGAGAGCAAGAGGAGCCCCCCCACCAAAAAAGAGGAGTCTCTGCACAACTTTTATGCAGTTCAGTGAGACTGCAGCAGTTACAGGACAATGCAACTGTGGAGTATGGGTGTGCATTCATGCAAATGGGCAGGTGTGTGTATGCATACATCTGCATTGTGAAGTTGGAGTATTACAGTGAAAGAGAGGGCTGTGCCCTTAATTTGTCATGTGAACCATGTTACCAGGCATGCTCTTCAGAACACATGTGTGCCCACACATATTTTCAGACACCCACCTGCAAGGGATAGCTGAAGCTTGGCGCATGAGCATGCGTCTCACACACACACACAGAGAGCTATGCATAAGGGGGATTTTATTAAATACAAAAGAATGAACATATAACACAATTAATTGTGACTAGGATAAGCCTTTTAACATAGAAACAAAAGAAGGTGATTCATTTTTCTGGCTTTCCTAATTTTTTCTTGCTTTCCCAAAACTGTTTAGGATGTTGTTACTTGTCAAAGCGTCTTCACTCGGTGGGAACTGCCAGTAATGCTTGACCCTCCCAGGGCAGGCATTTGAGGTACTAATGTAATAAGAGGCCTGTAAAGATAAAACAAGACAAAGGTCTTTTCCTGACTATAATTTTTAAATGTTGTTAGATTTTAATTACCCTGTTGATAGCTATTTAATATGTGCATGCTGTTTTATTTTTTCTATGTCCTTTCATTTTATTAGATGTTATCATTGTGTATTTCTATGTTGTTGAAAACTGCCCAGAGAGGCATTTGCTGTCCAATGGGCAGTATAAAAATCTAGTAAGTAAATAAATAAAAACAAAGAAAGAAAGCTAATATGCGAGATGGCATGTTTTGGCTTGGGACATTGATGTCTGATGTTCTTTTTATAATCATTTAGAGGTGTATATATAGGCACTATCTCCTTTTGGGGGCTTGGCTTTGGCTCTTGAGACCTTTGAAGCATTTCTTCCTCTACCCCATTTTTAACCTCTACTCATCAATAACAGTTTACCAGTTAAAACTACATAAGAACATAAGAACATAAGAAGAGCCATGCTGGATCAGGCCAAAGGCCCATCTAGTCCAGCTTCCTGTATCTCACAGCGGCCCCACCAGATGCGTTTGGGAGCACATGAGACTAGATATCTGTCTCCTGATACCACTCCCCTGCATCTGGCCCTTGAAGTATCCCGGTTTTAAGCCTGGGGATTACACATCTCCATCATGGTTTGTAACCTGTGATGGATTTTTCCTCCAGGAATCTGTCCAATCCCCCTTTGAAGGCATCCAGGCCAGATGCCATCACCACATCCTGTGGCAGGGAGTTCCATAGACTTACAACGCGCTGGGTGAAAAAATATTTTCTTTTGTCAGTTCTTACTCTCCCAGCCCTCAATTTGAGTGTATGTTCCCTAGTTCTGGTATTTTGGGAGAGAGAGAAGAGCTTCCCTCTAGCCACTTTACTCATACCCTGCATTGTTTTGTATGTCTCAATCATATCCCCCCTCAAGCGCCTTTTTCCAGACTAAAGAGGCCCAAATGTTTTAGCCTTTCTTCATAAGGGAGGTGCCCCAGCCCAGTAATCATTTTAGTCACTCTCTTCTGCACCTTTTCCAGTTCCACTATGTCTTTCTTGAGATGCGGTGACCAGAATTGTACACTATACTCCAGGTGGGGCCTTACTATTGTTTTGTATAATGGCATTATAATGTTGGCTGTTTTATTTTCAGTTCCCTTTTTGATAATCCCTAGCATGGAATTGGCCTTCTTCACCGCTGCCACACATTGGGGAGACACCTTCATGGAGCTGTCCACCAACACACCAAGATCTCTTTCCTGATCCGTCACGGATAACTCAGAGCCCATGAGTTGATAGATGAAGTTTGGATTTTTTGCCCCAATATGCATTACTTTACATTTGGTTACATTAAAACACATTTGCCATTTCTCAGCCCATTCCCCCAGTTTGGAGAGATCCTTCTGGAGCTCTTCACAATCTTCTCTGGTTTTTACCACACGGAAAAGTTTTGTCTCATCTGCAAACTTGGCCACCTCACTGTTTATCCCTGTCTCCAAGTCATTTATGAACAGTTGAAAAGCACCGGTCCCAGGACAGATCCCTGGGGCACACCGCTTTTTACTTCTCTCCATTGTGAAAATTTCCCATTGACACCTACTCTTTGTTTCCGGGATCTCAACCAGTTCTCAATCCATAAGAGTACCTGTCCTCTTATCCCCTGACTGTGCAATTTTCTCAGCAGCCTTTGGTGAGGGACTGTGTCAAAAGCCTTTTCAAAATCCAGATAGACTATATCCACCGGTTCACCCAAATCCACGTGCCTGTTGACCTTTTCAAAAAATTCTAAAAGGTTTGTCAGACAAGATTTACCCTTACAGAAGCCATGCTGATTTTCTCTCAGCAAGGTTTGTTCTTTTATGTGTTTTAAGATTTTCTCTTGGATGAGGCTTTCCACCATCTTCCCTGGGACAGATGTAAGGCTAGCTGGCCTGTAGTTTCCTGGGTCCCCCCTCCTTCCTTTTTTAAAAATTGGTGTGACATCTGCCATCCTCCAGTCCTCCGGCACTGTGGCCGTTTTAAGAGACAAGTTGCATATAACCGTTAAGAGATCTGCAATTTCATTTCTCAGTTCCCTAATAACCCTTGGGTGGATGCCATCTGGGCCCGGTGGCTTGTTAATCCTCAATTTATCAATTAGTCCTAAAACCTCCTCTCTTTTAACCTGTATTTGATTTAATTCTTTAGTCAAGAGGGGCGGCTCAGGCAGCGGAATCCGCTCAAGGTCCTCTGTAGTGAAGACAGATGCAAAGAACTCATTCAATTTCTCTGCAATGTCCAAGTCCTCCTTAACCTCCCCTTTTCCTCCCTCACCATCCAGAGGGCCAACTGGTTCTCTGGCAAGTTTTCTACTTCTAACATATTTAAAGAAGCTTTTATTATTACCCTTTATATTGCTAGCCATGCGTTCCTCAAAATCTTTCTTTGCCTCCATTATCATCTTCTTACATTTCTTTTGCCAGAGTTTGTGTTCCTTTTTATTTTCCTCATTTGGGGAGGATTTCCATTTACAGAAAGACCTCTCCTTGCGCTTTAGAGCCTCTCTAACTCCACTCGTTAACCATGCCGATGTCCTCTTGGACTTAGAGGAGCTCTTCTTTCTTTGTGGTATGCACTTGTGCTGGGCCTCTATTATTGTTGTTTTAAAGAGGCTCCATGCACTCTGAAGAGACTGGATTCTTCTAACCTTCCCCTTCAATTTCTCTCTAACTAGTTTCCTCAGCTGAGGGAAGTTTGCCCTTCGAAAATCAAGGGTTTTTATGTCTGATTTGGTTGACACTCTTCCTCCGACATGCATAGCAAAGGAAATTGCAGCATGGTCACTGTTCCCCAGAGGCTCAGTGACATTCACATCCCTGACCAGGTCCTGAGTATCACACAGTATTAGATCCAGAGTTGCCTGTTCTCGGGTGGGCTCCATGACAAGTTGCTCTAAGGCACAGTCATTCAGCAAGTCGAGAAACCCAGTTTCTCTTTCTTGCTCGGAGCTTGAATTGGCCCAGTCAATGTGGGGATAATTGAAGTCCCCCATGATTACTATCATATTCCTCTTAGCCACCTCCATGATTTCTCTCCTCATTTCAAGGTCCCCCTCAAGTTTTTGATCTGGTGGACGATAGAATACTCCAACTATCACATCACTCCTGGGACCTGGTAGTTTAACCCACAGTGATTCGATGGTGGAGTCAGATCCTCTGTCCATCTCCATTCTGCTGGATTTTACCCCTTCCTTGACATAGATGGCCACTTCTCCTCCAACCCGCCCCTCTCTATCCCTTCTATAGAGTTTATAGCCTGGGATTGCTGTATTCCACTGGTTCTCCACATTCCACCAGGTTTCTGTTATGGCTATTATATCTATGTTATCCCTAGCTGCCAAATGTTCAAGTTCTCCCATCTTTGCTCGGAGGCTTCGAGCATTGGCGTAGAAGCACCCGTACAGTGGGTCCCGCAACAACAGCTGCTGCCTTGTTCTTTTCCCCTCACAGCTTTTGTTTTCAGTAGACAAACTGTCACAGTCCATTATTCTCCCAGTGCTAATATCTGCTATGTTATCTCTATGTGATTCTCTACCCTCTCCAACCTCATTCCCCGAGGATGAGGTGTTCCGAACCGGATGCCACTCAGCTCCTGTCGGCTTTCCCCCAGTTATCAGTTTAAAAGCTGCTCTGCTGCCTTTTTGAGGTTGAGTGCCAGCAATCTGGTCCCATCATGATTCAAGTGCAACCCATCCCTCCTGAACAGGTTTGGCTTGTCCCAAAATGTTCTCCAGTTCCTGACAAATCTAAAGCCCTCCTCTCGACACCATCGCCTCATCCACACATTGAGGCTTCTGAGTTCTGCCTGCCTGGTGGGTCCTGCACGAGGAACAGGTAGCACTTCTGAAAATGCTACCTTGGAAGCCTGGGACTTCAATCTTCTACCTAACAACCTGAATTTGGCTTCCAAGACTGACCGCTTGGCCTTCCCGACATCATTGGTACCAACGTGTACCATGACCACTGCCTCCTTCCTAGTTCTCTCTAACAAGCTATCTAGATTTCTCGTGATGTCTGCAACCTTTGCACCTGGCAGGCAAGTGACCATACGGTTATCATGCTCCTCACCAATCCATCCCTCTGTATTTCTAATTATAGAATCCCCTGGTACAAGGAGCTTCTGTCCTGCAGCCTGCTCATCTACATGCACCTGATCTTGTATCTCATCAATAGTGATGAGGGAGAGATCCTCAGGTGGAACCAATTGTTCCTCGGTGTGTGCCTCATGAGGTGTGATGAGGGAAAGAGCCTCAAATTGATTGTGCAATATGAGACTCTCTGGGCGATCCCTTGGCCTTCTACTCCTTTTAGTCACTAGTTTGTGGTATAGACATTGCAGGGCTGTTTTTCAAATCTGGGCAGTTTGGTAGAAGCCATCATCTACAGTTTTCAGCAATACTTTGCTTTCCACCATGTAGTGAGAATAAACCCCTGCTTTTGTTCAAGGAAGGCAGTGGTTCTCCATCTTGAGTCACCCCACTGTTCTCACACTGCAACTCCCAGAAACCCCGGCCAGCACAGCTAGTGGCAAAGGCTTCTGGGAACTGCAGTCCAAGAACACCGGGCTGACAGTCAAGAATGAGAACCACTAGACCACGGACAGCTCCAAGGGTGGCTGTAACTACAAACCTCAGCTGAAGCCTTGTGCCCAAGTGCAGGACCTCTCAACGGCTTCAAGCCTGCCTCCACACTCCAGAACTGGCTGTGCATGGCTTCTACAGTCATGTTCAAGAGCAGTGGTTCCAAACAGTGGACAATTACCCTAGTGTTCTTGCACTGCAATTCCCAGAAACCTTCACCACCATATGTGCTGGCAAGGGTTTCTGGGAGTTGCATTCCAAGAACATCTGGGTTACTCAAGATTGACAACCGCTGCTCTACAGTGTCCTGAGCATGCCAGTTGCTATTTTCATCCAAGATTTACAAGACAACACTGATGATTGGGTCAGTTCATGTGTAAGCTGGCTTGATGATGTGACCATTTTAGGCAGTGTTGTATTCCAGGAAATGGGTGCAACATGCAGCATTCCTTCATATGATCCTGATCCAGCTTGGGAGACCATTTTCTTAAGATAGATGAACTTCTTGACCATGCTCATCAGAGTCAGGGTCACAGCCACTTACAGGGACATGACCAACCCAGAAAAAAGTATGCACAATCAGGTCTCGGTCTCTCTCTCTCTCTCACTCACACACACACACAAACACACACACACACACACACACACACTTCTTATCTCAGAGCTAATGGTCCTTCTCCTGAAACCATTCACCCATTATTTCATATGTAATGGTTCCAAGAAAGCCAATGATTGTTAACTAACTATTGTAAATGTTGGTGATGTGCAAGACTGGCACAACCCAGGTTGGGCTCCTGTGATGCTGTTGATATGAACTACATTTTAAAGGCAGGAACTGTTGCTCAAAGGTACGAGTAGGAGTGAGTTATTGGACGGCTCAAGAGAATGAGGGAAAAGCCTACCAGGCTCTCCTGCCCAATTGGGAATGTCACAATTGCCCTATGTACTTTCTAACAGGTGTGTGGAGTTGTCACATATTTCAGGCTGGCTCCCTTCCTGTGATACCACCTGGGACTGATTTAAGGAGCCAGTACCCTTCTTGTGGCAGTTCTGCACACGTTTGCTGTCATAGTGAGCAAATGGAATTTAGTACCATGGTGTAACCTATTCGTGTATTGAAGGATTCTAAACAGCTCCTATATTGATTAAGTCATAATTCATTTGTTGAGTTTATCTCCAGGGACTGATCATATTTTTCAGAATCTCCTTCAAACTGTATTCCTCAGGTCCCACCTTATATCAGCGATTAAAAATAGTTTTTAAAACTATGGATTTTGCAGCTGCATTAATTGTTTCTGATTACAGTATTAGATTTGCATTGTACACTATACTGCCCCAAAATCTATTTTATCGTGGGCTTTGAGTCTATAATTTCCATTTAGCGGTTGCCAATACTCACTGGCACAAATCTCTCTTTCTAACATTTTTGTTGTTGCTGCGGCTGTTTCTATACAGCATCAATTACATCTTACTCACCCCTGTTGTATAATGCATTCCAGATTAGAAGAACGTTTTCCCTGTGCTGTAATTAACAAAATGATTAGCATCAGTCCTGGAATGCATTTGTGTATCACCTTCATTGTGTTCTGCTCTATAAGGTGAATAACAGGCCCCTTTGTAGTAACCACTACCACTTGGCTATTTTTGTTCACTTCAACATGGATTATGTAGGAGTAGTGTTTGGTGGACTAAAAGCAATACAAAGAATAGAAAGAGCTGTGACAAAAAGGCAGCGTATAAAAAAGCCTTTCTTTCAAATATATATATATATTTAAAAAATGCTAGTTCCCTTTTGCTGGATGAAACTGCAAAAGTGAAAAATGTTTTGATGAAAACTTCCAGAACCTTCCACCAGCATATCTGGGCAGGGAAATGCTTTTTATCCAACTGGGTGAAACGGCAAACAGGTTGGGTCCCATGCAAGGCCGGCGCTTCCATTAAGGCGAACTAGGCAGTTGCCTAGGGCACCAAAATGGAGAGAGGGTGATGGCCAGCCTGACGCCCCCTCCCCCTGCTGCTGGCCACCACCGTCCGTCCCCCCACTGCCCGCCAGCCACCCGTCACCGTCCGCCCATCGCGTCCTTCACCATCTGCCCGCCACCCGCCGCCCGCTGCCCCTTGTGCCCATTGCCGCCCCCTGTGTCCGTCACCCTGCCCCCCCGTGCCCATCGCCGTCCCCCACCATCCACGGTTCCCCTGCCGACCCCTCTCTCTTTTTTGAAAATTCTTCCAGATAACTACACACTCTTCTCAAAATTGGAACAGGACCCTCTTTCATAGGTAAGAGGAAAAGTTCATCTCTTCTTTCCAGTGTCTCATTTCTCCACATCTCTCTCTTCTACTGAGGAGAGAGAGTCTCTTTTGGCACATGCCGAGAGTTTACTTGCTGTTGTCTTCAGTCCTACATGGAGTCAGCACCATGGCCACGTTTCCCATCTTAAGGCTTTCTCACTCACCAGCCATTGCTGTTTTGTTTTTGTTTTTGTTCCTTCAGTTTGTGAGTGGCACCTGCAGCCCATTCCGTAACGAGATGATGAGTAGTTGTGGAAATGGGCCAGAACATAACTACAGTGTATACTGGCCGTAGCTTTATCTTACTTTATCCATATTGTTTTTATTTGTATATTTTAATTTTGTATATTGTATATTGTATATTGTATATTTTAATCTTGGGAGGAAAGAGATGGATGGATTTTTAAATGAAACAAAACCCACCTAGCTAGGCATATGTAGCATTTCCTGGAATTAATGGTGTTTCTCCAAGGGGACCCAACCCCTCTTACTCTATCTTCATGTTCAGAAGAAGAAAACGAGTGAGCCCTGTGTTAACCTCTATGTGGACTTCTTGCATCATCCAATATGTAGAGCTCTTCCATAGCATTAAACTGACAAATAATCCTTGGCTGCCAAATTGGGTATGAGTTCCTTCACTGGACAGAACAGACATTCCTATCATGGATTGAATACTATGAATTAGGAAGCGGGGGGGGAGAAGCACATGAAACATTTTCTTCTTTTCTTGATGTCTTTGGAGGTTCTCATGCTTTCATGCTGAAGGAGAGCTTAAGTGATGGAAGAAGTTCTGGTACTGCAGCAAGCAGGTAGGTCAAAGATTGAGGGAACCTTTATGGTGAACAGAACTTTACAAATGCAAGTCCACCCCCATTTTTAAACATCCATATTAATACATCAGAATGTATTGTAGTATGATTCTAGTCATTTGCAATCAATACTAAGTCCTACTTCCTCATGAATCTGAGCCTCACATAAAGTTATAGAGGCTACCCTTGGGGCACAGGCTCAAGAGACTGATATATCTGATATAGTCAGTCCTATCTATCTATCTATCTATCTATCTATCTATCTATCTATCTATCTA
>JAHTLZ010000348.1:30737634-30765938 GCA_023846285.1 Phrynocephalus versicolor
TTTATTTATTTATTTATTTATTTATTTATTTATTTATTTATTTATTTTATTTTATTTTATTTTATTTTATTTTATTTTATTTTATTTTATTTTATTTTATTTTTATATCACCCATGTGGCAATGAGGCCACTCGGGGCGGTTAACAACAGTTAACAGTTAATCAGAGCACAGACACAATGACACACAATTAATGCAATAAAATAAAAATAGAAATAAAGGTGAATAAAATTAAAAATAAGGGCAACATAATAATGACAAATAAATGAATATCACAAGCCAATTAAAACTGTTATAAAACACTAAAATATAAGTTATAAATCTATAAATACGTTGTTGGGCAAAATCATATAAAATGCAAATAAGGAGTTATTTTAATGGGTGAGTGTTGGGTCTATGTTTTACTCTGAGGAAATGCCTGATTAAACAGCCATCTTTTCAATTGTTTTTTAAAGGCAGCCAAAGAGACCATGCATAGATTGGAGACCAAGGGAGAAGTTGTCTATAAAAGTAACTTTCACAAGTTGGGAACATTTTAGACTCATGAAATCATTTTTTGCCTGAGGATACCTGGATGGAAATGATAGGGTGATGCTGATTTGGGGTACAGTTGATATTGATATATCCATGACTTGTTTAGAACCATCCCATGACTACCAAATGTACTGTCCTCACCACTCTCTTATTAAATATTAAAATTTTCCTTCATCAATTGTTTAATCAGCCATTTAATGATTAATGCTATCTGGCTGCCAATCTCAATAGTACAAAGTTAAACATATAGATAAAACCATACAGTTTTTTTTAAAAAAAAGATTATTACAGAAATCTGCCCTTCTCTCTAAGGATAAAAGTTAACAGGTATGAATAATTCTCATGCTGTGATTACACAATATAGTGCAAGAAAACCACCACTCCATGAGAGGAATGTTATATATTTCATTTATTATACATCACTCTTATGTTTACAACAGGGGGTGGGGAAGAATTTCCTTGGGGATTGTGCCATCATTTATTTCAAATCAATGTTTAAAATTAAATGGTAATCCTCCGGAGAGTTGGGGCACTCTTCAGTCCCCTGTCTTTCCAACTGGAAATCTTTCTTTCATGTTTCTATTTAATACTCGGTCCAGGATTCTGAAATTAATTAAAATATATCCTTTCTCTAATCTTTTGATTATTAGCTTCAGAAGATTTTTTCCCTATTATCGTTATTCAAAATGTTAGAGTAACTTCATTTTTTAGGAGTCAATCCAAGCCGTTATTAAATGTACAAAACACATTCTCTTAACTTGCCAATAAACAGAGGAAGGTGGTCCTTTGGGTGGGGTGGAAAAGGGAATCCCAGCATACTTGGCTCCTCTTTTGGCCTCCTGTGACCTGATGTGTAATTAATTCCTCTTCCCGTGTGGCTAAATTGTGGCAGATTAATATTAATGACACATTTGAATGGCTGTTATAATGGATGTTAAACACAAAATGCCAACAGATACAATACTGCCTAGTCTCCAGATTGCCTGTGTGTGTGTGTGTGTGTGTGTGTGTGTGTGTGTGTGTGTGTGTGTATTGTGTTGTTACAGTCATGACTGACTCTTCATAACCCCATATCCATGGAGTTTTCTTGGCAGGAATACGGGAGTGGCTTGCCCGTTCCTACTCCAGGCGCCTACAGCACCTGGTATTCCCTGGTGGTCTCCCATCCAAGTACTAACCAGGACTGACCCTGCTTAGCTTCCAAAATCAGGCGAGATCGGATCTGCTTAGGGCATCTAGGCAGATTGCCAGATTGCCTACAAGGGTCAAATCAAACATCTTATATGGGAGCTGCAAAAATGTCCATCATTATAACAAGTGAAACATGGGTGGAGGGAACATTGTCCTATTGTCAAGACCCATTGAGTGTGGAGTCCAGCTGATCTGCTCACCCTTTCACCTATCCTTCCCAACAAAGGCCAAAGAACAGCAGCACTCATTTTTCCTCCAGTACTAAAACTCTTCTGAACATAATCTAGGCCAAGATCCTAAAGTTAATTCTCTATATAGGCAATAATTCCAATGGGATTATAAAACCCTCCCAAACTCACTCAATGTATATAACGTTCAGGTGGAGGGTATGTGTGTGAATCTATCTTTCAGGATGGTCCCAGGGATCCAGCCCTGTTCCTTGCTTTCATCTACTTTGTGGAAGTGCATGCCAGATAGAGATGTGCACTATCTGCGAATAAATGTGCATCGGGGGTGACTATGGGGGTGGAGCAAGAAGCCGTGGTTCACCCAAAGGAGCAACATCATGATGGATACCTTTCATCCTATTCATTATTTATAGGGCCAGAAAGGTAGCCAGTGATTTGAACTGAGGAAATGGGAAATTGAAAGGATGCAGTAAGGGTACCAAAGGAGACGTTAACAGTGGAACCTGACCAATAATAATAATTAAAAAAAACAAGCTCTCCCCTGGGGATTCGAATCACCAAGACTAGAAGCCTCCAGACAGTAGTCATGGTACTGTATTTATATCCCCTGGAAACCTCTCCCCCCACAGGCATTTCATGGAGCTGTAGGGAGGAAAGAAAGCCTTACTGTATGTCATTTTGAGATAACATTTAGTTTCCCATTCTGGAACATTGTTCCTTTTGTTCCCTCACTCAGCTTAGTTTCCCAAACATTGCTGAAATTGTCTTCCATTGTTGGAATTGGTTGTATGGGTGACTGTGGATGGGTGAATGTTGAATGTTGAATGGGTTTGGAGGGGATAGGTTGCACTGTTAACATGATCCATAACATGGAACACATCAGAAGGTATCCTAAAGGCCTGTTCTGGGATTTATGTCCTTTACTGTGATATAGAGTGGATTGGGGAGCTTCTATACATCCCTAATGTCTATTAAATGTAAATATAATATAATATAATATAAAATAATATAATATAATATAATTACATTTAGAGTGGAGGTGGTTACAGAAGTAAGAGTGTCAGTTCTGCTGGGATGAGTAAGATCCAACAGAAGTACATAATGTAGAGATTTTCAACGCACCTTTCCAACCCAATCAATATATAGGGCAACTCCACTTCTTTATGCCTTTGTGACTCCCCACCCCCACCCTGATTTCTGATGCATGTTTTTAATGTCGCCTTTATCTTTATCTTTCACACCAGCGTTTACATTCCATCTGCCTTGCCTTCTGGCACAGTGGTCAAATGGCAGTACTGCAGTGAAAACTCAGTTCATGGCCTGAGCTCAATCCTGCGCTCATGGAGCTGGCTCAAGGTTGACTCACCCTTCCATCCTTCCCAGGTCAGTAAAATGAGTACCCAGCTCAATGGAGTGGCAAAATGGAAACTGTCCATAGAGTGCTTTAAGCACTATGGTAAATAGGGTGTGTAATGTGGGTGTGTAATGTGGATGTAAAACCTATGTTCATTTGTGGTACAAATGCTTTTCTTCCACAAAAACGGTCATTGGCTGTCAACACAAGGGAAACTCATTAAAAGATTATTTCAATTCTGGCTCACACCACTCTTACGCCAACATCTGGCATGGTCTGCATCTTCCTTAAATATGTACAAAGTAAGAAGGAAGGAGGGGGGAGGGAAGCTACTGATGAAAGAATCCACATTAATTTTCAAATAAAGTCATATTCAGAAACAGCTTTCAGAACAGAGAATCCCAGAGATTTCACAAAGATAATAAGGGAACTGCTTTTATCACTGATAAGCTTGAAGAGGATTGTCACAATAAGCAGCAATATGAGGACAAGGAAGTTGAACAGTAAAACTAACACCGGAGGATCAACTCCAAGCAATTCTAAGACGTTTGTGCTTTCAAGTCACATTAGCGATTCCTGTACCTTTATGCAATTTTCATACTGTCTATTAACAACATTTGCATCATTAAATCCACTTTCATATCTTCAGTCTTAGAGATTTCTATAGCATTTTGGCAGCTTTCATAATTTATTTAGGAGTTTTAACTTTCTGTCAAATATGGTGTTCCTCTAATATGAAACAAGGGAAATGGATGTTACTAGGGTACACATACTTAAGGGAAGCTGCAGAAATAAAGAATCAGGGTCTTGTTGCCCTGCCCTAGGTTCTTCTCCTAAGACCTAGCTCCCACTGTGTTCAACGTGAAATGCTCTCTAGAGAATATACTGTATATACTCAAATATAAGCCTAGTTTTTCAGCCCTAATTTTGGGCTGAAAAAAGGGGCCCTCGGCTTATATGTGGGTCAATACTTTTAGACACTGAGGCAAGTGCTTGGGTCGGTGGCTAAAAGTCATTTTAAACATTGTGTGCCGCTTTTCATGACCCCCCTCTGCATCACAGGGGAGTCTAGGGTGGGAAATGCAGCAGGACCTGGCAAGTGCTTGGGTCAGTGGCTAAAAGTCATTTTAAACATCAAACACCACTCCCCCAGCTTACAAAGGAGGAGCTGCCAGGCCCCGCTGCATTTCCCACCCTAGGCTTATACGCGAGTCAATACGTTTCCACAGTTTTGGGGGGTTAAATTAGGGGCCTCGACATATAATCAGGTCGACTTATACTCGAGTATATATGGTATCTAGAATTGCTTCCTAACATTGCAATCAATTGTATAGTTATTAGTTACCAAAAATCAAATACAGTGGTACCTTGTATAAAGGAATTAATTTGTTCCAAATGAAATTATGTTAAGCAAATTTTCCTTTATACAAATTTCCCATAGGAATGCTTTGAAAATGGAGTAATACCATTTTTACGTTGTATGGATTTCCCATAAGAATGCATTGAAAATGGAGTAATACCATTTTTTCGTTGTATGGATTCACCCCATAGGTGATTATGTTAAGCAAATTTCCCCTATCCAGAATTTTTATGTTGTACAAATTTTATGTTATACAAACTGTTTGTTATACAAGGGTCCACTGTGCTATTTTTGACAGAAATTTCTTACAGGTGACCTGTCATCTGAGTTGAAGGCACCATCATGTTGGAGAGGTGTAACTCAGGCAGACGTTTGTGTCTTAGAAATGAGATTTCAAAGGAACCCCAAATGCTTAAGTCCTAAAGCAACAACAGAGACAAAGCAATGCCATTGGCAAACTGCAGGAAGTAAGAGGGGTTCCTGCTGTGACACTTGCACACAACTAGCCCTGAAAGACTCTCCTCTTCTAACGAAGGTGGTTTTCTGACTGTGGAGGTGGGGAAGGGAAGCATGAGCTCCTGCCCAGACTGGTCTGCTGCCAGGGTGGAGGACCCCAGCACTGCACCAAGCATAGTGAGTGGGCCAGTTTGCTGTGGGGGAGGTGGGAGATTAGGTGCAACACCTGTCAGGCTGCACAGATGATTTGACTGAAAGCACAGTGAAGTATTTGCGCCCATCTCTGTTTCCAATGTTCAGATTAGAGAGTGCAAAGTGTCATGTTTTAGAGCCATTGACACTGTCAAATGTGCACCTCCGCTCAGCACAGACAGAATTGCCAATGGTGAGAGAGAAATAACTGGAGTTGCAGTCCGACAATATTCAGAAGGCCACACATGACACTTCCCCATGCAAGCAGACGCTTGAGCTTACATAGGCGTGGATAAGATATGTGAATCTTATCCCTTTGTACACCTTAGTAAAGGCCATTATGTTCTTCTTAGGGAAGAAAAAGATTACAGCTTTAGAATACAAGTATATACATGTCTACCCAAAAGCAAATAACAGTGAATTTAAAGGACCCCATTCTCATGTAAGAAGGGGTTGTGGGGGATATTCCACACATTAAAAAGTCAACTGTTAAATAAAAATTCTATGTTAACAAAAGTTGTGCAACAAAACATAATTTAAACACGAATTAAAGAGTTAAATTTTCTTTTAAAAAGGTTATCTAGAACATATAGTATGTAATGCTAAAGACTTTTTGAAGTAGGGATATGCACTATTTTAAATTTTGTAAATTGTAAAATGGAATGAATCAAGGGCAGTGGTACCTTTTTTTTGGGCAGTGACAGGGTGGACCAAGACACCCTAATTAATCCCAAGGTGGAGCGACCTTGCAATAAATAAATAAATAAATAAATAAATAAATAAATAAATAAATAAATAAATAAATAAATCATATAAGTTTGCTCTAGCAGTACTGGGTTTAAAATGGTAGCACAAGAAGAAAGTACTATTGGAAATGTACATCTGCTGTTGCACCACAAATGGAGCTCTTGAGTTCTCCTGGATCATCCAGTCCTGAGGTCACTGGAGTCTATTGCTGCTTTTACATGACCCCTAAGATCCGCTGGAAACTTGAATTCAGACCAGAGATCTTGGGGGTTTGTCGCTCTTCCTGTGTTCCCACCCCTCTGTACTTCCTTGCTCCTGTCTGCGTGAGGGGAGGGAGAAAAAAAAGGGAGAAAAGAATGCAGGCTCACCTCCGCTCTGCCATCGAGCTGCTCCAGGAACCATTCCAGGCTCTTTCAGTCTCTTAAAGGGGCGGGGGCAAAAAACACTTACTGCTTTACATCCGCATCAGAAATTTTTCACCTTCAGAGACCAGGTATTTGGAAAATGTGTTGGTGGGCATCCAGACAAGCTTAGGCGGGCGTGGTTGTACTTTATTTTGTTTAAAGTCCAGAGCTGGTGGGAAAACAATTTTAAGCTCCGCATCCTGGAGCCCTTTGCCTCGGATTTTAGGGGTCGTGAAAAAGCGCCCCATTGCAGCTGCACTTTCAATCTCAGCTCATAACCATATGTTTTCTTCATTCAATTATTTAAAAAAGGATGCTCTGGAAATGTACAAATGTGAACCTAAGAACATATTCAGGTCACCTCCAAAACAAGGCAGATTGATCCTGATTTGATCCTGGCAAATTGGGTTATGAGTTAAAAACCTGCATGTGATATGTAGATTTTTGACAGTGGTGCTGTCCTTATCCAGAAAACATTTATGCTCTCCTGACACAAAATACCTGGCTGTGAAAGTGGAAATTCAGAGAGCACATGCTTTCTTGGAGTCATCACAGTCATGGTGCTGGCAGACGCCACAGAGAGCAGAACAGGAAACCTATGAATTCTGTTGCTTTCAGAGATGCAGATGTTAAACTTCATTTTATGATTAACTAAACTTCCTGCAGTCCTGCCTTGTGAGCTGACAGAGAAGGTGAACTGAAAAAAGGAAAAGGAAATCAACCGCTGAGCTATTACTGTCCCCCCAATCCTACCCCCAGCAAGCTATTCATCCCAGCATAAGATTTTGGCATGAGTGACTGATGGAATATTTGACTCATGTAATTTATGGTGCCTGATATGACAGCCCATTTCAGAGAGCTTGAGGTTTACAGTCTTCGGCACTACTACTTGCTGCTGAAACAAGAGATTACTCTCCTTGGACAGACTGTAATTTAATAGTACAACTCTACAGCTAGCCACCTCCCACTGTATTTCACCACCCACTCCAGTCAGCTTTTGATAGATAGATCTCAGCGCTCGGAGAGCAACACACTAATGTATCCTGCTCGCAGTCTTGAAAGATACATGAAGGGCAAAAGGAAAACAAAACAGAACAACACACCTCCTTCCCAAAGCTTGCAAACGCTTAAGAAGAGCTATGCTGGATCAGGCCAAGGGCCCATCTAGTCCAGTTTCCTGTATCTCACAATGGCCCCGCCAAATGCCTCTGGGAGAACACGAGACTAGATATATGTGTCCTGATACCACTACCCTGCATATGGCCTTTGAAGTACTGTACCTTGTTTTTAAGCCTTGAGATTACATATCCCCATCATGGCTTGTAACCTGTGATGGACTCATCCACCAGGAATCTGTCCAATTCCCTTTTGAAGGCACCCAGGCTAGATGCCATCACCACATCCTGTGGCAGGGAGTTCCACAGACTAACAACACGCTGGGTAAAGAAGTATTTTGTTCTGTCTGTTCTCACTCTCCCAACCCTCAAATTGAGTGGATGTCCCCTAGTTCTGGTATTTTTGAGAGGGAGAAGAGCATCCCTCTATCTACTTTACTCATGCCCTGCATAATTTTGTACATCTCAATCATATCCCCCCTCAAGTGCCTTTTTTCCAGACTAAAGAGCCCCAAATGCTATAGCCTTTCCTCATAAGGGAGGCCCACCAGCCCAGTAATCATTTTAGTCACTTTCTTTTGCACCTTTTCCCATTCCACTATATCTTTTTTCGAGATGCAGTGACAAGAACTGTATGCAATACTCCAGGTGTGGACTTATTATTGTTTTGTACAATGGCATTATAATGTTGGCTGTTTTATTTTCAATCCCCTGTTTGATGATCCCTACTCCCTAGCATGGAATTGGCCTTCTTCACCACTGCTGCACACTGGGTAGACACTTTCATTGAGCTGTCCACCAGCACACCAAGATCTCACCAAGATCCGTCACTTCACCGTCAAATTCAAGAAGGTGCTTGGGAGAGGGGACCTAACTAAAAGAAGTTTATCAGTGAGACTCAAAGTAAAAGTTGGCAACTGATTCCACTAATTATTTTAAAGCACTCTGATGAGAGCATAGGGGCAAACTCTAATACTTCAATTTTTTTGTTTTGTTTTACTTGCCTGGTGAGAAGTAGTTGGTATCACTTTGGACCAATGCAGACATAAGAGTCCCAGTTTCTCCACCATGTATATTATGTAGACAAGAGACTACCAATCAGTACTGGGTGCTGTACAGGAAAGGGCCTGTAGTGAAGTGGTAAAACACACTTGCTTTCCATGCAGAGCAATCCACAAGCATCTCTAGGACTACACTTTCTCTGCCTGTAATCCTGGAAAGTTGCTGCCACCCACAGTTGACAATGAATGGACCAATGACCTACTTCATTATAAGGCAGCTTTCTATGTTCCTATATTTAGAATCAGGAGGAATGAGTGGGAAGGAAGCCAAGAGTGGTATAATAATGCACCACTGTGAGCTCATAAGAGGAAGAATACTATGAATCTGTGCAGAAGAGTTTTTTTAAAAGGGTGGGGGAGAAAAGCAGAAAGAAGTTTTAAGTTTATGAGGCACTTCAGATTTCCTTACTTAAGGCTGCGCTCATGATTTATTTTGTGCAACATTTTCTTGTATATTTTCTTGAAGGGTTTAACTAAGACTTAAAATGATATGGGGAAAAACATAGCTGGATCTCATTCACTCCCCATTGAGAAGTTCCTTCTGAATCACATACATGGCACATTTCTTTCCATGGTGGAAAAAAGATACCTAATACAGAGATAGAGAAAATAAATACAATTAATTCAGTTGACCAGTTCTAACAAAAGACATTTTCCAGCTTGTTTGGTTGGTTGGTTTATATGAGATAACAGAATACAGCACTATTGTGTATGACTTCACAAAGACAATATGAAATGTCTATACTTTATTTTAGGGATGGGCATTTCGTTTTGAAACCAGTAGGTTACAAAATGAACCACACAAGCCCAGGTGGTCCTCAGAACCTGCTGATACACGCAGATCCAATTGCTTTACCTTTCTCTGTCTCATGCAGGGTTAAAATTCAATGAGGAAGCATGCTGCAACATCATCTGTGCTAGATCTGTGATGCTGGCCAATCAGGAGCTGTGCAGTGACAGGCATCATCCCACCTCCCTCTCTGATTGGCCAGCAGCATGAAGAAGGAAAGATGATGTTGCAGTGTGCTGCCTCGTTGGATTTAAACCCTGTGCAGGACAGAGAAAGGTAAAGCAATTGGATCTGCCTGTATCAACCAGTTCCGAGGACCACCTGGGCTCGCATGGATCATTTCGTGACCTACTGGTTCCGAAATGAAATGCCCATCCCTACTGTATTTCATTTGAGACTTACATTTCACAAACTCAAGGCAGTGTAAGAACTCATAACATGTCAAACAACACATGGTGTTTAACAAAGAACATGTAAAATAAACAAAGGAATAAGCAGAAGTGAATAAAACAAACAATAAACAGGCCCAAAGATTCCATACAAGCAAGCCATACAAGTGACAAATCAACAGCAATCACCCAAAGACCTCATGAAAAAATAAAAATGCAGAATGTTAAAAGAATAAATTTGATGAGACTTTAAAAACATACTACACGATACAAATAATGAATGATTAGTGAAACAACTTATGTATGAGCAGTTACTAGAGTTACTAAGCCTAATATATAAATGTAATAAATAAATAATAAATAAGGACGGATATCTAAATCATTCACCACTGAACAGCAGTGCCTTCAAGATAATGTAATTTTCGCAGAGAACCAGGGAACCTTTTAAGGGGGCCTTCCATTGCAATGTGATGTAAAACTTGGAGGACATGCCTGCAGTCAAAAATTAGAAATTAGCCCCCAGTTATGTTTCCAACATTGGCAACCTGCCACGGTTAGTTCATCTCTGGTTAGGCACTGTCCAGTTTTTCTTTGGGAGATCAAAGCCACGGGGGGATTGTACTGGACTGGACACTAAAATTAAACAGATATGGATTATAATTTGTCCACTCCTGACACAACACACTGACTCGACGTCAAAGTCTTCTCTGGATTAGTTGCCGTCCCAATTTCCAGAGTGGATTCTGAGATCTGAGTCTAAATATTTGATCATGACAATCCTTGTGTACAGGTAGTAGATAGTTTGCCTCACATTTCCCTTTTCAAAGCTGATTGTCTTCTGACTGTGTTGGGGTGGGTGGGTACATTAGATAACACCCGTAGCCACTTGAAAGGCATCAATTTAATAGTTCCTGATATAAGTCTCATAGTGTGGTCAAGATGGGTGTTCACTGCTTTTCTATGGACACCCGTTAGCCATTCAGCCACTAAATGCACCAAGGCAAGAGTTGTGGCACTTGCTCCCCAGCTGTTGCCAGAGAGTTTGTGTAGGATATTCCTGATTTCCATTTAATCTGTGGATTTTCGTAAATGTTCCTTATAGGTTAAGGACCAGTCAAGGGTCATTTGTAAACTCTTGGGGTTGTAGTTGGACTTTAGCACCTGATTCCTAAATTCCACTTTCAGTGTGTTGTTGGCTTGTTTGTTGTTCAAGTGAAAGCAAGCAATCTTCTGTTGATGTTGGGTTTAAGCCTCCAAATTTCAATAAAACAAAGCAAAATTCATTGCCTTTAAATAATTTCAAGGGCTTTTTCAGAGGTAGCAAACTCTTCAGATAGTTTAATCAGTGTAACAGCATCAGTGTATATAAATTTCTTTTGCAGCAGTGGTTGTTAAGTCAGATGTATAAATATTTTAAAAAATCTAGAGGCAACAAACTAACACCTGAAAGCAACATCTCAGATGAATTATCTGCATTAAAAATTGCTGAAGCATTGAAAGTGATACAATCAGAGAAAGCAGCTGGCCTGAATCAAGTATATCATAAGTTCCTCAAGCACCGTGGACCACACACTATACTTTGGCTCACACAATTTTACAATGACATCCTGTCAACAAGGAGACTGCCCACAATTTTTAAAAGAACAAAAATTATTACAGTGTTAAAACCTGATAAAGAGGGGAGATCTGTGGAGCATTTTGGACCTATAGTGCTTTAAAGGATCTCTTACAAACTGGTGAAGAGACTTATTTTAAGCAAAATTAAACCTCCAGTTCAGAAACACACACCAATAGGATGCTGGATTTAGATCAAAACAAAGCTGTTATAACCTGGTATTATCACGAACCTCCCACATCGCTAATAGATTTCAGCAGAGAGAGAGGGGAAAAAACCATCCCAGTGTTTATTGATTTATCATCAGCTTATAATATGGTTTGGATAGAAGGGATGATCTTAAAATTTCATCAGATTGTGGCCTGTAAGAAAACAGCTATTCTACTCAACAACATGCTTTCAAATACTTTGATATATCAAAGTGCATCTGGATGGCCAAACCAGCCAGAAGTATAGGTTAAATGGTAGTCGGCTATAAGGTTCTGTGTAGGCTCCACTATTCTTTAATAGTTATACATTTTCCATTAATATTACTAGGTATCTTCCAGTCTTTACTGGGTTGCACAGTGAGACAGAGTAACTGGCACATACATGGTAAGAAAAAGGAAAAAGAGAACTTGAGGGCGTTTTCCTTTTCCCTCTACTTAGTTTACACTAGAGATGGGCACGACCAGGAAAAATTACGTTTCGAGTTGTCGTTTGTCGGGACAGGTCCATTTCGGGTTGTTTCCGTTTGTCGTGATAATTTTCAAAAATTTGTCGTTTCCATTTGTCGTTTGTCGTTTCCACTGCGATTTAGCGCGATTTGACTTCCCAGAGCATGGGGTTAGGGGGTAAGGGCTAGGCTTAGGGTTACGCTTAAGGTTAGGGTGGGTTAGTGGGCTGCACCTCTGGGTGCCTCTGGCCCACTAAGAAGACAGTGTACTGACGTACGGGTTAGGCTTAGGCTTAGGCTTAGGCTTAGGCTTAGGGTTAGGGTTGGTGGGCTTTTTATGCCCTCTCTGGCACATCCAGAAGTCTCAGCAAAACCTGGCCATGCGATTGGTGGAATGGCTCCAAAAATTTGCATGGTCCCATCCCATGGCCAGCCCATCATTGCGTGTGTGCAGGTGTAAAAAAATAAAAATAAAATTAAAATAAAATAAAATAAATGGAGAAGTTTTGTTGCAAGAAAAACCCACTGCTGCTACTATAAAAAATCAGGCATTTAAAATACCTAATTTTCACATGTTTCTGTGGTGCTTTGGTGTGTTTTTGGACCACGATTTCAAAAGAAAAATTGCGGTTGCCATTTTGGATCCCCCCTCCACCGCATGGCAAATGGAGATGATGAGGATGCCCCCCCCCAGCCTGGTGCAAGCAGCCCAGGACAGGAGAGGGGAGAGGCCGGGGACACCCCCCCCCCAGAAACCACCCCTCTGGTAGGTGCCCTCACTCAGGCAGGCATATTTTTGCCTGCTTTTTTGGCTGGGAATCGGGTTTTTTTTTTTAATTTTTAAAACTTTTTTTCTGTGCTGCTTGGCATCGCGTGATCGCCGCGATGCCATGAATGACAACGACAAACCAGACCCAATTTATCTTTTATCGGGTCAGGTTCGAGCTGGAGCGGAGTAATTGTCGTTACCGTTTCCGTTACATAACGGAAATGACAAACGGTAACGGAAATGAGAATTTCGCCGCTCCGTGCCCATCTCTAGTTTACACTATCGCATCAAGATCTTCTGGGTTTGTTTTGTCTTGTTTTAAAAGATCTCAGATCACTTCTTCGTCTGTTCAGGGCATAACCTTGTCTAGGGGCTTCCCGAACACACTAGATACAGGCTTGTCTTCTTTGTCCCGGTTTCTACAATATGGAAAAGATAAAGACCACAGTGAGGCAATACATAATGAACCCTTGTTATATAATGAGATATGAGAACAATATGAGCAATAGATTATGAAATATGATGGTGATCACCTTTAACTCCTCATATACATGAGGGTTAAAGCAGAAGGCTCATAGCTTGGCCCCTTTGTGAGAAGCATCATAATTCCAGCTTCAGGGTTGCCTCTGAGCTGTCTGCCTTTTCCTGTGGCATGGAGGCCTTGCTAATTGAAGGCTGCAGATGAGTGACATTCTCTTTACTGTCTCCTGCTGCTAAATGGATACCATGAACAATCTATGGACTGGGCAGCATCCACCTCGTGAAGTGGGGGAGGATGTCCATCACAGAAGAGTCCAGAAGGGGAGTCAAACACAGCAAGACATCTCGAGTCTTTCACCTTTTAAAGAAACATTAAGAAGCTCTGGAGGCTTATGTGATCATCTGTGCAGCAAGGTTTCCCTCTTAGCCCAGGCACACAGCCAGGCGCTGAAGCCCCGCCAAACAAGGAGACGCCTGTGGCTGCTCTCTGTGGCACTGATGACTGTTGGGCCACAACAGCTTGACATTCCTTCTTCGTCTTCACTTTACTGTCTTTCACATAGGCTTTCCTTTTCCTGGTGCCCTTTAACAACGCTTCCCTTCATATTCCACACACCAACGGCAGGCAGATGTCTGTAAGCCGCTTCTTCCGAAGCCAGCCTTAAAGATTAATTGCAACCTGCACTGCTTTACATGATGTTCTACCACTGGAGGAACTAGGCACATTTTTTTTGCATAGGAACAAGGACATAATCTGTGATAAAGTTCTGGCATTGCCAATAGGACATGTGAAAGCAAAGAGGAGAAATGGCTTTTTGGACCATGATTCCCAGAACCTTCTAGCCAGGATGGCAGACAAAGGTTTTGGGAGGTGTAATAAAAAAAAAAAAAGGGAACTTTCCCAAGTAAGAGATGGGCACGACTCAGAAAAAATTTTTCGTTTTCATTTTCGTTTTCAGCTAGGGTCCATTTCGTTTCGTTTCCGTTTTCGTGAGCTAATTTCAAAATTTTTCATTTTTGTTTCGTTACGTAATGAAAATGAAAAAATGAAAACGAAAACGAAAAATTTTTCGTTTCTCCCCATTTAGCTCCATTATGTGTTTTTCCAGTAACGAAAAACGAAAATTGGCTCAAAATTAGTCGTTTCGTTTCTGTTTTCGGTCCATTTTTGAACCGTTTTTCGTTTTCGTTTCGTTACGTAACGAAAACGAAAAAACAAAAATGAAAACGAAAATACCGCTAAGTTGTGCCCATCTCTATTCCCAAGCCATTTCCACATGTGGGGTCATACTAAGCTGACTACAAATGGAAGCAAACTCATGCCAAGGCATGCTCTTGTTTCCTCGTGGGGCAGGGAACAATTTTGCTTGGACTTTTTCCCAGCTCTGTCTTGGGAACTCATGGGGGGAGTGAAGCTGCTAAACCCACTCCGTAACTATCTCACTCTGTTTCAGCACTTTGGTGTAGTTTAATAGATCAGGCCCACAAGTGTTGTGTGGGCGGCCCTGATTCCCTGAGCCACCCACCCCTACCCCACGGGCAGCCACTGAAAGCCACTGTTTTATAAATGGGCAACCGCAGAAAAAAGGACATTTGAAAATCTAGAGGGTTTGTGGGACCAATCTGCTAAACTGCACTGAAAGGTGGTGCACACCCATCGGTAGACCTTGAGAAAGAACAGCTTCTAATGCCAACTCCAAGGACTAAGGCAGACATCATCCCTTGGGTGGCTATGTAAAATGTGCAGGGTGAAACCTGGAGCCTTATGCATGCAAAGCATGTACCCGATCACCTAGCTCGATACCCACATATAAGATTAAAAGGGTAGCAATTCAAACAATAAAAGCATTTTATTAAAAGGCAGTCATGGAATAGAAGCGCCACATCCCTGCCTCTCTCCTATCTAGGTTAGTTTGTTATGCATGTGCATTCTCTGCCAATTTCAGGTGGATAACTCCTCATTTATACCGGCTAAACTGACAGCTGAACTGAATCTCAGTTTCTGGCACAGTTAGGACTAATATGCTCTAATTATGGGGAAAAAGTTTATTTTTCATTCCACCCTCTGAAAGAATACCTCCTCAGTACTTATTATAAATACAGTAGCTGCTTCGTTAGTCGACACTACTCCAGGTTAAAAGTGCTCAGCTGTATGATTTGTCTGTTTCATTTTTGTCTTTGTTGTCGGAAATTCTTCATTCCCCTTCCCTTTGAAATGCAGAACAGCACACTTTCACTCACCCACCAATTTTTGAAAGCAAAATGTAAATCACTGGAATGTATTTCCTTTGCTAACAAACACTTTCTCCTGGGAATTTTTTATCACCTTTAGATATTACTATAGATTTTGGTGCCCCCCCACTCCACCCCACTTCTTCCTTGCTTTAAAAGATAAAAATTAAATCCAACTATTCAGAAATTTCCCAGAGGAAAATCACCATCAAATATAAAGTACTGCCCTGGAAATTTCTATAAATCTTATAATATTTCCTCCCCCCCCATCTCTGAGAAACGGGGAACGGAACAGCGCCACAGATCTTTTGAGGCACTGACCAGTAGTAGAGGAGGCTAGGATGAATGCTCTTTTATTTCAAGCTAAATCTAAGCACCACACACATAACCCTTCTTGGCTACGAAATATATCCCTCTATGTCTTATTCCCAAGGATCAAACATAAACAGTGCCTTTCCTTCCAAAGTTTTTGCAATTATGTTCTTAAGAATGTGAGCTCTTCCCTCTCCATCCTCTTGCTGCTTCTTTCTTTTCTTCTTCTTCTTCTTTTGCAGAGCTTTGATCAGCAGATTTGATATATGGATTGAGATCAATTTTTTCTTATGGCAAATCTATATGTTATTCTACTTCTTCATTTGGTACTGTTTGCTGAGTAGCTGTTACTTGGGAGCAAAGGTCACCGGCTTGCCGTTGGAGCAGCCCGAGTAATATTTTACTCCTCATAAGGACAGTGAGAGATATTAAATCACACTTGACGTACCTGAAGCAGAGCAACTTCATCCATATTTTATCTGCTGTAAATTTAATACCACAGCACTTTTTAGGGTGATGTATTTATTAACTGGCTGGAGATGAGCACTACAGAAATCCAGTTTGTTCAGGAAAATAAAATGAAGACACTCTGACAAGTTTATGAAGTAAGCACAATAGCTATTTATTACTTTTTAAATACGTAGAGGGTCTAACTGTTTTTAGCAGCATTCACCCAATAAGTAAATAAAAATCCCCAAATCATTTCACTTTCCTTTCCTTTTGAATTTTAATAAAGTTTTCATCTTTATTTTTAAAAACAGTCTTAGCTTCCATCAGTATAAATGGTACTTTTTATGGAAATATATATCTAAAGGGCACAGATAAAACACTCAGTGGAATTGTGAAGATAGAAAGTAATTTGGGGCCCCTTCTCTATCAGCTGTTAATTTTTTTTAAAAAAATGTATTATTTTTGGTCTACTTGTTTTAAAGTCAGCATCCATATAAATTAAATCACAAAGTCGCTACATATTATAACACAAACTTTGGGGTTACTTGAATCCCTTTTCCTTAAATAATGCTTCATTTGATTTATTTCATTGAAGTCCTAAATAAGCCATTCTCCTTGTCCTGTTCAAATGAAACTTATGGCTACTAGCCAAAGACCTAATAGGGCAAAGTACAAATTTGCAGGCTATATCCCATACTAAGTACAGGCAGTAGAAGCAGGTGGCCCGGCATGTGTCAAGAGGACATGATCTGCATTCCACGAAAGATGAGCAGGACCAAGGACAGCTCCAAAGCAAGAAAAATTTCTGCAAGACACAAAGCTTGACTGAGGTTCAAGCCTGATGAGGTAGTGGCCATTTTTTTCTAAAAAGCAAAGTAAACATCATTAGGGAGCATACAAAGTGCTATGTGGTCAACCCGCCTCAGGATCTCTGTTTATATTCTTGAACAGCCAGTCTGCACAAGGCAGTTTTCTTCTTGAAAGATTCCTTTCCTCTGTTGGATTCTCTTCACGTAGAAGAAACAGCCATTAGAAAGTATCAAGATTACATCCCATTGTTCACCTGTATTTCCCTTTTGCTGTTAAACTAGTTTCTGCCGCCACTTCAGCAATTCAGGTTAGACAATTGCAGTAGATCTCTAAAAAGTGATCAGACTGCTACCATTGGCATTGACGGTAGTGGCCTCTGGATGGTCTATTCCTGAAACAGGACCTAAGGCCAGAAGAATGATAAAATAACACATCAAACTCATTGCCTGGTGTGCCACAAACAAAACAGAACAGGGCAAAATGAACCCCCAATTATGGGATTTGTTAAGTAAAAAGTAAAATGAAACTATGCAAGTAGTGTTTCTCATAATATAAGGGAGATCCAGTTGACATTGTTTATCTTTATGTGAATAAGGGAGATCTAGTTGACATTGTTTATCTGGACATTCAGAAGGCTTTTGACAAGGTCCCACACCAAAGGCTCTTGAATAAACTTGCCATTTATGGAAGCAAAGGACAGTTCTTGTCTTGGATCAGCAACTGGTTAAGGGACAGGAAACAGAGGGTAGAACAAAATGGACACTTCTCCAAGTGGAGGGAGGTAAAGAGTGGGGTCCCCTGAGGTTCAGTACTGGGACCCCTGCTTTTCAACCTCTTCATAATGATCTAGAAGTAGGAGGAAATAGCAAGGTAGCCAAATTTGCCAACAACACTAAATTATACAGGGTAGTAAATACTGAGAGAGACTGTGAGAAGCTCCAGAGGGATATTTTGACACTAGAGGAGTGGGAAAACCCCCGGCAAATGAGCTCCAACATTAGCAAGTGCAGAGTGACGCATGTTTGGACAAAAAAACCCAATTACATTTATAAACTGATGGGGCCTGAAATCTCTGCAACAAACCAGGAAAGGGACCTTGGTGTCCTGGTAGACAGCTCAATGAGGGTGTCAAACCAGTGTGCCATAGCAGAAAATATAGACAATAAGTATAGGTATAGAAAATAAGTCAACAAGTGTCATTTTGCCTCTTCATAAATCTATGGTGAGGCCCCATCTGGAGTATTGTGTGCAGTTCTGGTCAATATATCTCCAGAAGGATATTATGGAAATGGGAAAAGTGCAGAGGAGGGCAACCTTCCTTACCATCTGAGATTGCAACGGCTTGGCCTCTGCACTCTTGAACAACAACACCTAAGATGTGACCTGTTTGAAGTTTATACTATCATATATAGTGTGGACAAGGTAGATAAGGAAAAACTGTTTTCCATATCACACAGCACTAGAACTAGGGGGCACTCCATGAAACTTTTGGGTGCTAGATCTCAAACAAATAAGAGAAAGCACTTTTTCATCCAGAGGATCACTGGTCTGTGGAACTCCCTGCCAGAAGAAGTGGTGACAGCTGTCAGCCTGACAGCTTGAAAAAAGGATTAGACAAGTTCTTGGAGAACAAGGGTATCAATAGCTATCATTATGAATGCCTAAGGACAACCTCTGGGTTGGAGAGATAGGTAAGATATCTCTCAATGCTGTTTGCAGAGGATCTTAGGGAGGTGAAGAAGACCTCTGCTTGGGGATACCCTGAAACAAATGGTGAGCCGCTGTGTGAGACAGAATTCTGGACTGGATGGGCTGTGGCCTGTTCCAGCAAGGCTGTTCTTATGTTCTTATGTTCTTATGTAAGAGATGATAATCTACAACAGGTCTGCCCAACAGGTCGACCGCGGGTGACCAGTTGCCTTCAGGGGTCGCCCGCCAGGTCCCTGTGTTGGGGGGAATTACCCCCACTCACTCACCTCCTCTAGCAGTGGTGGTGGCTTTGCCGCTGTAACCCCATCCCCACCACCGCAATCATCCCCGCCGCCATCCGCACCGCCCATGGCCCTGCCCCCGCTGCTGTCCCTGCCACCGTCCCCTCTGCTACCGTCACCCCTGCCACAGTTGCTCCTGCCACAGTCACTCCTGCCCCTGCTGCCGTCCCCGCTGCCACCACCACCATCGCTCCCTCGCCGCTCCTGCCCCCGCCCCCACTGCTGTCCCTGCCGCTGCTGCCACCATTGCTCCCTCACCACTCCTGACCCCGCCCCGCTGTCATCCCTGCCACCACTGTCACTACTGTCGCCCTGCCACCGTTGCTGCCACCCCCTCGCTGCCGCCGTCACCCCTGCCCCTGCCGCGCTGCTGTCCCTACCACCACTATCACCCTCTGTGTCTCCTGCTGCCGCTGCCGCCCTATCCCCCCACCATCACTGTTGTCCCTGCCGCTGCTGCTGCCGCCATCACCCCTGCCCCCGCTGCCCCTACCCGCTGCCCCCACCAACCCCCGACCACCTCAGCGACTTTTGCGTGCACACGCACAAGCGTGCATGCGCACCATGTCGACCTCAGAGGGGCCTACAAAAGCTACAAATTTGGACAGCCCTGATCTACAAGGTTCCTCTCCACATGAATTCCTTCTGAAAAATACAATTCAAGGACAGTCCCATTAATTCCAACCACATCCTGTTACAGAATTAATAGGATACCAAAAACTTTAACACAATCAATCAGATGAGAGGTGGAGTTTAAAGTGTCTAGCCCAAGTCCTGTTGCTCCCTCCACCTCCAACCTCTTGACAAATATTTGAAAATACAGGTACAGGTCCTTCTGATCTGTAGTGTCTTGCAGTTCATTTGCTGAAGTAATAAAAAGAGAGAAGAATACTGATGGAGGCTGATCCTTTAGAGGAAACAGAAGAGCACACGACTGCAGGCTTAGGCTTAGGCCTAGAGTTTCAATCTTGTCTACTTCAGATATATGGATGTTTGCTTTCCAAACCCTCTCTCTTTCTGTCATTGTGAATATCGCTTGTGGAACTTGACTCAATCTGTCATCCCTGCTTTCACCCACCTTTGAGTGCTATGGCTTCTATTCCACCAACCATACCTGCCATTGAGTAAGGATATCATAAATACAACCAAATTTGTCTATCCTAAGAGCAAAATAATTTGTTTTTATTTACTTGACATTGCCCAAAAGTCAGGGCTGCAACATACGATATATACAAGCACAAAGTGGGATTTTGTAAGTACTTTGATAATATGTGTGTTGGTGTATATGTGCACATGGACAGTGAAACACAAACACATACTCTCACACACACTCCATGTGGCTCCTTACAGGACAAATCCGAGTGAGCAACTTCATAAAAGCAATTCAAACACCATTATTTCTGAATCGTTCTTCTCTTTTCCCTATGATAGTTCTGAAACAGATGTACTAAGCAAGGATGAGATGTACTACAATCTTTTCTGTCATTCTCCTGATTGTATTAGTTATTTGTTTCCTCGGGACATTGTGGAACACTAGACAATTATCATCCCCCCTTGTTGCTTTGCCCAGTCTATCATTAGGAGACTCAGACTTACAGGTACTGAGGGAACAAGCTGCAAGATGCGGGAGGGGACAGGGGAATGAATCAAAACATCAGCAGGCTGCTGGGCGATCTGAAGAATCTCATTGCATAATAGATGCATTGGGTAAACAAGATGACAAAAGCAGTGGAAAGGCACTCTAAGAGAGGCTTTGTAGTGGAGAGCTTTCATTTATTTCCTTGGAAAGGATTTTCACAGGTTTCTGTTTCTCAAGGTTCATGAAGAATGTGGTTCAACCTGCACTGTTTTGTGGGGGCAAACATGCTGTTTCCTCTCTTCCTTTCAGTCTTAGATTAGCATTTTCAGGTTCACTCCTTCTCCTTGTCACTACTCATTACGTCGACGACGTGTGAGTTGAGTTCCATTCCCTGACTTCTCAGAAGTGTAACTCCCTTTGTTTTGCCCTTACCGTTGGCCCGTCAACAACACTTTCTCTTTCCACCTTCATAGACTCCTTCATTTCCCCCTCCCATCACTAACTCTTCGAATCATCATCTTTTCTCAATAATATTTTTCTTCTTCTTTTTAAACATACCGTATCAAAAAAAATGAGTGGCACAATTCCTGTTGTGCTGGAAGACGGGCACAAGAAGAATGGCTGAAATGGAACTAGATTGCAATGAATTCAAACGTTTTACTTCCTACGAGATATGCTCAAATTTGTCAAGATTAATACCTACTCCAGTTATTCCAAAGAATGTCTGAGGGCTGAACGTGGGGGGGGGGCAGGGATGGAAATTGCATACACTGACCGTGCTCTTTTGCTCTATACCATCTTTCCTCATCTATCTATATTTATTATGGAAGTCTGGTTTAAGGTTTAACTCATTTTCAACCAAGCATGAACAGAAAGCTCCCACCACCACCACCACCACCACCACCACCACCATCGGCATGTGACCTTGTCGTGGTGGTGGGGCTTGCATGCTTTGAGAATGCAGTGGGCTATGCTATATAGGTTCAACCATAATATACAGGCCACTGTCGAGTTGGTCCTGAGCAAAATGGTTCGAAAGATAAATAAGAATCCCAAACTGGATCGGTCGACACCCGGGTCAACAAGGACCCTATTAGATAGTGAAGTCCCTGGCTGTCTGGTAACAAATGGGTTGCAGGGCTGAGGGCAACTGGCTGAGCTACCAGGACTAGCCCCTGCAACACTACTGGAAGGAAACCAACATCAACTGGAAGTTCCTAACAATGAAACCCCTATACAAGCAAGGCAGAAATTTGCCAGTCTCCAAATTCCCATGGGAACATTTCACTCTCTCAAGAAAAAGAAGTCCAGTTGCCATGACTCAACTTCCAGATGAACTCACCTGGATGACTGAGAATCTTCACAGACATAAAGATTCAAGATGAGAGTTCTTCTTTCACTTTTGAAGAATAAACATTTCTATTGTATAGACTACAGGGGCATCTCTGCAAGCTATCTAAAAGCTGAATCGTTTTCTTAAGGGCACCAGAATCAGTGGTTTCTCTCCCTCCCTCCCTCCCTTCCTCCCTCCCTCCTTCTTTTTCAGAGTAAAATAAATCTTGGGGCAGAGGATAGGAAGTCTACTCTCCCCCACACTCCACACTCCACAAAAAAACAAACAACAACAACAACCCAACTTGGTGCTTTGCCCAGCCTGATCTTCATCAACTGGCAACGTTTCAGGGATGGAGGCTCGGATTGTTTGTGTGTAAAGCATGTGTTCTACCACTGAACTATCGCTTCACCATCTGGCAGGGTAAGATAAACGAAGGCCATAGGTTTGGATATAGAATGAATAAAAAAACTGATGAAGAAGAATTAAGCATTTGAAAACTTGTATCTAATTAATGTCAGGCTTCCCCTACTTCTTATCTGAGGCTGGTTTAAGAGAACAACAGTGGCAACCTTTAAAAATTATAGACATGAACTGACTTATTGGACCAAAGATTTCATTTGGGTATTTTAACTAGAAAGTACAGTGGTACCTCAGATAACAAATTTAATTTGTTCTCCAAGGCAATGCATTATCCGGAAAAAATTGTTATCCAAAATGAATGGGAAACTGAACAATCCATTCAGGAGGTCTGAAAAAAGGCAAAAATGCTGGGTTTTTCTCCAAACCGCTTTATAAAGTGTACTTTTAAGGCATGCAGTGCTGGAACACTGTTTTAGTTGGCTGTTTAGTTTCTCCAATGTAGCGATATGCACACTCCTCACTGCATTGGATCACATATACTATATTGCTTTTTGTTTTGGCATCGGGTACTTTGGGTGAAGTCTCTGCCTCTTAGTGTGTCTGTGGGTTTGAAATAAATAGGAATGTGGTGTTTGCCAAAAACCTTTTAGAGTTTCTCAGACACTCCAGTCATGTAGGGAATGACCAGGTTCTTCCGTCGGGTCTGGGTCTCAGGCTGATCCCTTGTTCTCCTGGATCTGCACACTGCTTTTTTGAAGACCTACCTTGGATATCCACAGGCCTTAAATGCTATCTTCAGGTTCCTGTCTTCCTTCTTCTTGGCTTCTATAGAGGTGGGGATGCTCTATGCTCTGTGGTTTAGGGTCCTGATGACTCCTAATTTGTGTCGTAATGGATTCTAGGAGTCAAACAGTAAGTACAGTACCCCCCCCGCCTATCGCGGGGGTTAGGGACCCACCCAACCCATGATGCCTGAAAATCTGTGATATGTGGAAGTGGGTCAGGGGGGACAACCAGATCCCCCTGCCGCCGCTGGCGCACGCCGGTCTGAGAAGTCTTGGGGCGGCATACGCCAGCAGCGGCAGGGGGGTATGACCTCCCACCGCCGCCCGCCGCACCGCACCGAGACTTCTCATCTGGGGCCGTCTCCATTGAAATGCAATGGCTCAATGCATTTCAATGGAGAAAATTTCCCCATTGGAAAACATTGGCTCAATGCATTCCAATGGGGAAAATTTCTCTATTGAAATGCATTGGCTCAAAGCATTTCAGTGGAGATTGTGGGGCAGCGCCCAACGCCATCGTCCCACGCTTTTCCGAGAAGCCTTGGGCCATGCAGGAGGGTGGCATGGACAATTGCATCACCCCCACTGCCCCCCCGTGCAGCCCGAGGCTTCTCGGAGGAGCGCAGGGCGGTGGTGCGGAGCAATGCGATCATCTCCTGCTGCCCCCAGGCTTCTCGGAGGAGTGGGGGCTGGCGCGGGGTGATACAGTTGCCCCCCTGAGTGGCCCTGAGGCTTCTTGGAGGAGTGCAGGGGGGCAGTGTGGGGCAGTGCGATTGCCCCCGCCGCCCCCCTGAGCAGCCCCAAGGCTTCTCGGAGGAGCCCAGGGCGGAGGTGCGGGGCGATGTGATCGCTCCCTGCGTGGCCCCAAGGATTCCCGGTGGAGCGCGGGGTGGCAGCATGGGGCAATGCAATCCCCCCCCCCGCTGCCCCCCGCTGCCCAAGGTGCAGGTACTGTGATCCTGTGATATAGTGGGACCGCAGTACCTGAACCGCAAAATGGCGGGGGTGACTGTACTGATCTCTGTGGATGGGTTTCCTGTAAACTTCTAATCCCAGGCCACGGTCGAGTCTGATGATGACTGCACAATCCAGGAAAGCCAGCCTGTTGTCTTGGGTGTCTTCCCTAGTGTCTTCCACCACATTGATGTGGTCTGTAAAGGCCTGTACTTCCTGAGTCTTGATTTTCACCCAGGTATCATCTACATACCTGAACCAGTGGGATGGTGTTGTCCCTGGGAACGTGTTGAGTGCCCTTTTCTCCACTTCTTCCATGTATAGGTTTGCAACAATTGGTGACACTGGGAAACCCATGGCACAACTATGCTTCTGTCTGTAGAAGTCCCCTCTGTTCGTGAAATACGTGGTGTTCAGACACAGGTTGAGGAGGAAGCATATCTGGTCTGGGATGAGGCTGCTTCTGGAGGTGACAGTGCAGTCTTCCCTTATTCTTCTCTTTACAGTTGTTAGGGCATTGGTGGTGAGAATGCTGGTAAAGAGAGATGTAACATCAAAGGATACCATGGTTTCATCTGTATCCGGTTTCAGAGACAAACTTATATGTAAGCCAAGTTTATCCAAACAGAGGTCCTAGTCAGTTCAATATGTCTTAGTTCTGGAGAAGGATATACAGTATAAGATGGTAGTATACCTTATGTTTTGTGGGGCAGTGGGCACCACAAATGGCTTACGCTATGATATGTTAAACAACTTGGCCATTTGTTATTACTACAGTATATTTAATTTGGGAGAAGACCATTGAATTGTTGTCAAATGGCAAGTCAACTCTTATATAAATCCAGTTGAGTCCATCAGTCTACTCTGGTTGGGACTAGCAACAAGAAACTATCCATTGGTTTAGATTAGATGAGACCCATAGCGTCTATGGGTTTGCTCTAGTTGAAAGTAGCATTCCATTGGGCAACCCCGCCCCCTTTGTTCTTTCATTCATAGAGTGTTTAAGGATGTTTTTAATGATAAAAAGGAGGGGGGGATTTGTACTCATTTTACCTTCCCTCTCATTGAAAATCTGGAGCAGAGCATTGGGGGCTACCTCTGAGCAACCATAGAAGATGCTGCAAGGAGAAGGAGGAAAATTGGCTTCTCAATACAGTATCTTTGAAATAATCCTTTTGTAGACTGGGACTAATAAGAATTATGTAGACCGTAGTTTTGCATAGATCCCTTCCAGGGTGGGGAAGGAGGCCACTGGAGCCAACCGATAAATCAATCGAGGAGCAAAATCTTTTGGGATGGCTTTATGAATAAAAATGTACATACTGTATCACTATCATAAATATAAAATTGAAAAAAAAAACTTGGCCATTTTGTAACAGTAATGCTGCTCTTAGGGCCAATAGTTAATTAGAATTTGTACTGAAGCCACCGAAAACTCTGTTGCTGGAATGGGGGGAAAAATCATCTAAAAATGAAAAGTTGCTGCAAATGCCAGGATTTACTTGATTATATTCAGATCAATCAGTTTTCTTTTCTTTTAAAAGAGCTTCAACAGCATATAATAGGGCCTTTGTCACTAGAAAAAAGGTAGCCATAAGAGGGGAGGGACATCTTCTTGACTTGTCACTTCTTCTTCATGGAGAATGGAAATTCTGTTCAAAATGTTATAATTTTCTCTTGGGAATTTTGCTGAAGAAGAACAATCCCTGACCTGGATTTGGTTGTACTTATTACTTGTGCATTTTCCCAGTCATAGCCAGAGGAGAATGAACCTCACTCTTAGATAATGGTCAGAGTGCATATTGCATGCTCATTAATACAGCAATTCTATAACACAATGACAGATAAAAGAACTTTCCTTTTATTGAACTAAATGCTGGTTTTACATAAAATAGACCATAATTCAGAGTCTGTAATGTCTGCTGAAAGGTTAGACTCGTTACTACCCAAATAGGCTGAGCTAATGAAAATTATATTTGTTACAATCCAAATAGATTAATCGACCTTAAGGGCTTAGTTATGTATTACATTTTCCAATGTTCTTCTAATTAAATTAAGGTAAAGTAGACATGACAAATAAATGCTTGCATGAAAAACAGTTATGTTTCATTTGCTCAAAAATAACTAGCCTATTTCCTTTTCTGAAACTGGTATGTGCTAAGGCAGCTGAAGGAAAGGAACTACAAAGCCATAGATTTTCAAAATCTCACTTGAACTGTCATCACACAGAACAAATGTAGTTGAAAATGCAGAAGTGCAACGTGTAACTGAAGCTAATTAGTAAGGTGCCAATCATGTGCCTGGTCCCACAATCGGCATGTGACCAGGCATGTAATAAGTACCTCTTTAATTACTTACTTCCAATTATCTCACTGCAACTTCTGTATCTCCACTTACATGACCATAAATATCCAAGAAAATCCTGGCTTTGGTTAATTAGTGGTGGGCAATCGTAATGGGTAAAGGTCGTATTTATTCCATGAAGCCGAGGATAAATATCTAGTTAAATTAGTTTATGCTCTAGTGTATGTGTTGCTAAAAAGGGGAAATTTTAATAGGAAAGTTTTCTATTTCCAAAATATTAAAGCTAGGTTCACTCAGCCTTCCATCCTTCTGAGGTCAGTAAAATGAGTACCCGGCTTGCTGGGAGGGGGCAATGTGTAGTCCGCATACTGTAAAGAAGCTGTAAACCGCCCAGAGACTACTTGAAGTGGTATGGAGCGGTATATAAGCAGAACACTTTTTGCTTTATTTTACAATCATTAGCATTTAAATTCCATTTGTGAGATATCCAACAGTTCCTTCAGTTTCATTAACACACAATTTAGATCTGAGCAATATGCAATTTATCAAAATTTGAGTGTTGACTAATCAGAAAAATTGAAGTGAATCAACCTCATGTTGATCAGACAAGCTGGACTGATTTTATTTAAGCTCTCTCATGTGTCCCAAAATGATCCCACATGGTCTAATATAACTACTTAGTAAGTGCTTAAAAATGTGAGAAATTTTTACTGGGCATTTCTCTGTCAATGTCCAACTACAAAATAAAATTCCTCAGAAACCTCTGGTTTGTATATGTGGGATATTGTGCATTTGTATCCACAATTTTAAAAGTTAGGAAATTGCCCAATACTAGTGTACAATACTGTGTCCACTTTTCCTGCAGGAAAAAGGATGCCAAGCTTTGCATAGCAAAAGGCAGTTTGAATGTTTACATCAGCAGTGACATCAGTCAAGATGGTCTACAAGATACCTTCTTGTCTTCACTTCTCCCTGAAACCCAGTGTAGTTGTCATAGAAGATATTATATGCATTTGCTGATGACAGACATGAAATAGGGTAAACACATTCTTGTGCTCTCCTTGGGAAGCAAGAATTTGGTATAACCCCCCCCCCCCCCCGGAGTGTGTGAGAGAGAGGGGGGGGGGAGAGAGAGAGAGAGAGACTATGGAAAGCATGAAATGGCCCTCAAGATAATATCTTATGCTCCTGTTTTGTGAAAGGTAAAGGTAAATGTTCCCGCACATACGTGCTAGTTGCGTCCGACTCCAGGGGCAGTACTCATCTCCGTATTCAAGCCAAAGAACCAGTGTTGTGCAAGTCCATGGCCACGTGGCCGGCATGGCTGCAAGGAAGCACTGTTTTACCTTCCTGCTTTTTATGGCGGTACTTATTTATCTACTTGCATTGATATGTTTTCAAACTGCTAGAGGACATTGCACAAAGTTCTTACCTAGGTAGATATTCCTGGGAAATGAGCAGTTTCTGAGGCAAAGGTATTGCCAGTGTTTGCATTTGTATTCTGTTTTGTTTGGACCACACAACTATCTTGTACTTCAAGTTTTCAAAGTCACAAAGTTGTGACTCTGAAAAGAATTATGTCTGTATTCCAGATCTCACTGAACTGATAACTGAAAACAAGTCCTCATAGCTTAACCTCTGAGTACCACAATAGAACTAGACCTACAGCAGCATAAACTGATGGACTCTGGATGTCATTTCATCCAGGGGACCCTGGAATTTTCAGTAGCTACAGAAAATATAAGACAAATATATTAAATCCTGATCTGAACCCTAGCGCTACTGATAACCTTCATTTTTCCATGCTAGTGGTTGTCATCTCAAAGTAACAACAACAACAACAACAACAACAACAACAACAACAACAACAACAACAACAACAACAACAACAAC
>JAHTLZ010000348.1:30777728-30805029 GCA_023846285.1 Phrynocephalus versicolor
CTTCAGCTTTTTCCAGCTGTAGAGAAAATGGGTCTGGCCTTCAAATAAGGGCACTTGTTAAATGTTCTTGCAGAAAAGTAATTATCCCACAATCAGACCTATACTGAGCATGGATGGGAAGGAGTGGACCAAAGGGGCAGGGGAAAATGCTTACATGAATGGCACCCCCAGAATTCCCATGGGACGAATACTCTGACCTCATCTGTCTTCACTTAGGATTGCTGGCCACCTCGTCCTCTAAACCCGTGCATGTCCAAATTGCTTCAAGACTCAGTTGGACGCACTGCATTTTGAACAATGATTTCTCTGAACATTTTTCAATAACAGTGGAGAAGAGGTGATTTATTGCCTCAAACTAAATTTAAATCTCAGTCAAGTCTCAGTAATGCATGGGCATATGTGGGTGGGCATTCTATGTTTCTACTGCATTTTTCCAATACTAGTTAGTGCTCAAGGTGGCTTCTAGTGTAATCATAAGACCTGATAACAACAAATTTAGACACGAAATAATCAAATGAAACCGAGTCCAACTGAAAAAAGCATTGAAGTCAATTTTGTCTATATACAGACTATTAAATGTACACACTCACTCATGTGCATGCACACGAGTGATGCCTTTGACGTTGTTCTTTCCTTTCTTTCCCCACTTTTTAGGAAAATAATTCCAGCTGAATGCCAACTGAAAGCAGGGGAATGGAAAAGTACGCAAAGGGGAAACAAGACACTTGGTGTGCCCATCAACCACAGCATCCTGAGAGCAGGACTGCATCAGCACACCAGTCCAATGGTCCCCTATGAGGCAGTGAGATGCACTGTGTTTCTGTCTCATGCATGGCACCAAGATTGCTCAAGGGGTGGCATTTCCTCTCTTCACCAAGTTCTTCTGCCACTATTATCACCTTTTATCCTGATCTGCTCCTGCAACTGCTGCAGGTTTCTTTAGCTGCAAAGTGATCACTGGAACCTTTGGTCAGGTACCTGACCAATACCAGGTGGATATTGTATTGCACAACTGCAGATTCCATACTCATCACTCTGATTCCTAGGCCATGCAATTATCAGTTTAAAATTCTTTCTTTCAACTTCAGCCTGCAATAAAGCTCCAAGTCAGCTAGTGTAAGTGTGATGTATTAGATGAAGATGGGGGTACATGGTTCTCAATATGTTCCCAGACTACAAGTCCCACCAACTCTGACTACTGCTGTGTTGGTTGGTGTTCTTGAATGCTGATATGAAGAAACATCTGAAAGGGCACAAGTTCTGTGTTTCTGGCACTCATAAGGATTCTTAAAATCCTAGATTCCCATATCAACAAGGTTAGAATCATAAACATGACAAAGAGGAAGGAACCACACTGATTCTATAGCCTAATCCCCTTCCAGTTCAGGCAATCCACAGCTAAATCATCCCCAGAAGATGGCCATCTAGCTTCTAGTCAAACATCCCCAATGAAGAAGAGGTCACCAGCTTCCAAGGTAATATAATCCACTGTTGAAGAGTTCTGAAATTAACAATTTCTTCCTAATCTTTACTCTAACAGTTATCAGAAAATAACTGAAGCTGGCTGTGTGGGTTCTGTTACTGTTTTCATAAGCATCCATAACATTGACTCTCTTATACCAGCACTGTGATATTTTAAGAACCCAGCCAGAGAGGTGCTGCCTTCCCCAATGGTGATTAAGTGTTCTTCCTTAAGCATGGATAGGAGCAAAATAAAAATTAGATAATATTTTCTGGAAGATATGAACTTGGTTGTATAAGAAGCAAAGTGTTCTGCTTATATACCGCCCCATACCACTTCAAGTAGTCTCTGGGCGGTTTACAGTTTTAATTACAGTAATGCAGGCTATACATTGCCCTCCCCTCCCCCCAGCAAGATGGGTACACATTTTACCGACCTCAAAAGGATGGAAGGCTGAGTCAACCATGAGCCTGCTACCTGGGATCGAACCCCAGGTCGTGAACACAATTTTACCTGCAGTACACGCATTTAACCACTGCGCCATGGGGCTCCAAGCAGCAAAGAAGCAGCAAAGGGGTTTCCTTTTCCATTTCGCAACATCTATGTTGTCGACATGACTGATAGAGAAGCAACAACCCATTCTTAGAGGAAGCTGCCCTCATAAATCAAGCTGGGTTTCCATCCAGAGTTGATCACCAGGCAAAGGTTGGGGATACTGATGTGATTTATTTTCAAACCATTCGGAATATAGGAGGCAATCCAGCAAAGAGAGTTTGCATGCATTAATAACTAATTAATTATAATAAACCAAGCCAATAAAATAAAATAAAAATAAAAATAAGGGGGACAAAAACATTGTGGCACCTTAAAGACGAATCTCTTTTTTCTTTAAATGTGAGATTTCAGGAGCAAATCCACTTCCCCCAAACCACTCACCCTTCCCTTCTTTTGGGGGGAGGGTGTGTGAGCCTTGGGACTGCACAGCTTGCCCAAAGACGAACAGACTGGCTGTACTCACAGGAGGCACCGTGGGAAATCAAACTCCTCCCAACCTCTGGCTCATAAGAACATAACATAAGAACAGCTTTGCTGGAACAGGCCACAGCCCATCCAGCCCAGCATTCTGTTTGAGATCTAGCATCCAAAAGTTTCATGGAGTGCCCCCTAGTTCTAGTGTTGTGCAATGGGCAAAGCAGCTTTTCCTTATCTACTTTGTCCACACTGTGTATGATTTTATAAACCTCAATCAGGTCACCTCTTAGGCGCCGCCGTTCAAGAGTGAAGAGGCCCAGTCTGTGCAGACTCAGATGGTAAGGAAGGTACTCCAGTCCCCTAATCATTCTGGTTGCTCTCATCTGCACTTTTTCCATTTCCATAATATCCTTCTGGTGGTATGGTGACCAGAACCAAAGCTGTTTTGATGTTGAGTGCCAGCAATCTGGTCATATCATGGTTTAAGTGCAACCCATCCTTCCTGAAGAGGTTTGGCTTGTCCCAAAATGTCCTCCTGTTCCTGACAAATCTGAAGCCCTCCGCTCGCCACCATTGCCTCATCCACACATCGAGGCTTCTGAGCTACGCCTGTCTGGTGGGTCCTGCATGAGGAACTGGAAGCACTTCTAAAAATGCTACCTTGAAAGTCTGGGACTTCAATCTTCTTCCTAACAACCTGAATTTGGCTTCCAGAACTGACCTCTTTGTCTTCCCAACATCATTGTTACCAATGTGTACCATGACCACTGTCTTCTTCCCAGTTCTCTCTAACAAACGATCTAGATTTCTCGTGATGTCTGCAGACTTTGCAGCTGGCAGGCAAGTCACCATATGGTTATCATGCACATCACAAATCCATCTCTCTGTATTTCTAATAACTGAATCATCCTCAGCCAAGTACCTAAACCACTGATAGCATTCAAACAGAAGGTAATGTGATAACATTCTTAGAGAAGAACCATTTCAAAAATCTCTTCCATTGAGAAACTGGGAGCATGGCTCTATCTGTAAATCTCCATTGACAGAGATCAGAGCTGAGCTTGGGGAAAACAATTCTTTTCTCACCAGCTTTGCTGGGAGAATCTGAGAGCTGTAATTTCAAAGGGAAACTTTTCCAAGGTCTGGCTATGGGTACTTCCTCAGGCACATCCTGGACCCAATTACAACACTAGCCAGAAAAGTGTTTCACTCAAATGAACCTTCTGTGTATATTTCATTCTATCTTGTTTTCCTTTCAGTTCAGCATAAGTACACATATTGATAAATGCTGTAGGGCGGGCGGGGGGGGGGGGGCAGAAGCAACCTTGAGCCCACAGAGAGGATTAGTGAATAGAGATGAGTACAAAACAAAAATATAGTGCTTTGTTTTATTTCTTTTTTTTCTTTAGTAGTTTTGTTTTGTTTGTAACAAATTTTTAAAGTAGTTTTGTTACAAAAAGAAATGAAACAACACAAAATGCTATATAATGTCTCCCCTGGGTCCTAGAGTCACCAATATCATAGGGGATTTTGGTGCCTCTAGGATGACTGGCGTCCCCAACCCCTGTCATTTTGGTTCCTCTAGGATGAATCATTTTGTTCCTAAAGGAAAAGATGGCATTTTGTTTCATTTCCTAACAAAACGCACTCTACCGTTTCATTTCATCACTAAACGTTTTGTTACGTAATGAAACGATGAAACAGCATTTTGTTTTTGTTTTCTGCCCATCTCTATTAGTGAAGACTACCGATGGGCACTGTTCATTAGTTCTGTGCCCACCAAAATAAGACCCTACTACTACTACTACTACTACTACTACTACTACTACTACTACTACTACTACTACTACTACTACCTGAAGAGGTTAATTCTTCTTAACAACCCTACCATTCTGCTTGATGTGGAAAGCTAACCTCTAGATCCCAACACGAGTGTTCTTGGACTGTAATTCCCAGAAACTCTGGCCAGCACAGCTAGTGGTCAAGGCTCCTGGGATCCGCAATCCAAGAACACCTAGGTGAACCAAGGTTGGGAAACACTGCTTTAGATCATAAGCAAGGGAAATTCTCCCACTTCTAGAGTCATACTCCTTCAGCAATAATTGTTCAAAGGGGTATGTGCTAGCAGCAGATTGGCCAGGAAGGAAAAGGAAGTGAAAGCATCCATTTTTCTTTGCTGTCACCATTTGCTCTTCTCTCTCTTCCACGTCGTGCTCTCCCCACCCCTGTCATAATGACTGGTGACCTGAAGTGATTGTTTACAGAAAACCTTTAAAATTAGGCTGAGGGCCATTTATGGATACCAATGGCCCTTACCGACCTAAATTCAGTTGATTTCAGTGCGTCTGCCTACAGTGTGACTACATTGAATGTTAGCCCATTGTGTCCTAAGATGAACAATGAGTCCTGAGTTTTAACCCCCCCCCACAAAAATACTAATAGGGTCACATTAGGGTATTTAGTAGTACCAGTACAAGCAGCATTAAATATATGACATCATTGCTGGTGGTTCTTCAGTAGTGCTTGGAAAAGTCACATTTTTGGGGAGACAAGATGTGTCAAATTGTGAGTTTCATAAAGCCTTCTGTGGTCCTTAGAAAGGGGAACTATCTTTCCATGCTCCCTCCAGCCACACCCCAGATGAAGTAATTTATTTCTTTTCTTTTAAACTTCTTCATATCAGGATAGCCACAAGTATCAGTCCGTGAGAGGAAGTGTAATACTGAAATGCCAAAGGGATAAGTGGAATGTTAACATTAAAAATGTATCTTGTCAGAAGTTTTCAGGTGGTTATGAATGAGTAATAAATGTTAAATATGAGGTGGTTCTTCTGGCGCATGGGCTTCCATCTTCATTTTAATGTCTTCATATTCACACTTTGATTGCTGAACATTCGGGCACCAGTATGGAAATGTCGTTTTAACCATTATTTCCAGATTTAAATATCTCTAACTGGTGTACCAGCGGTCCCAGTCCTATTTTTAGCATGTTAATGCCCTGCGTAACTGGGAAATATGCAAATATCTAAGTCTTTCACTTTGTATGTTGGCTTTGGGAAGGGGCAAATTAAAGATGTTTACATTATGCAATCACAACCTCCTGTCCTGAATAGAGGGTTAGGAAGGGGATAAATTGCAATGAATTGTACTACAGGAAGGAGGGGAAAAGCAAGAGAAAGCATGAGATGCCTCCTTGTGATCTTAGTACACTGCGTGTTCTAAGCACTTATACTATGGGAAGGACAGGAGAGGAGACGGAGGGAAGTGAAGAAAAGTCAAGCCACAAAGCTCTTCCAGCTGTACTAATTGTATAATTCTGGTCTATAATTAAATAAAACAGAAAGTGCATTAAAAACCCAAAGCATCTGAAGTAACATTCAGAGTGGGTTAGCAACACAGAAGAGGAAAGTATGTGTAGCTCCTAAACTGAATCCTTCAGAAATGCCATCCGCTTTATTTAACGTCGACTTTGCTTCTGTGTCCACAAGGCAAAACATCAGGAAATGGTTGAACATTGACTTCTAAGATTGGGCCCATGCCGTTGCAAGAAAGAGAATGCCATGCTTTAAACAGCTAAATCCAGCCTGAGTGATGATGACACCAAAGTCAGCAATCAAGATCGCCTACAGGATTCCCTCTTGTGTTTGCAAACATTCAGAAATAGACACCAATGAAGATAAAACAAAACCTGATTCTTGCAAAGCAAAGTGGTCTGCTTATATACTGCCCCATAGTGCTTCAAACACTCTCTGGGCAGATTCAACCCCAGGTTGTGAGCACGGTTATATTTGTAGTACAGCAGTTTAACCACTGCACACTTCTTACAAATGGACTGTTGCATATATCTACTATTTTCGCATTCTGTTGGTCTATCCAATTATTGCCACAACTGCTGATTCATTTTACTTTGTATCAGCTCAACTGTTTCAAGGAAGATGCAAAATTACATGTTCTGTGCAGGGCTTTTGATCACAGGAGTGAGTGACTTCAGATGAATACACATACGAGCACCTCTGCAGCCTTGAACATGCAAAGGCCTGCCTTTCCTTCTAGGTGTTATGACCACGTAGAAGTGGGTTTAGCAGGGCACATTCTAAATGATTAGAACTAGAGAGGGGCATGAATTTTAAAAAAATGAATAGCAGAATTCATCCAAAAATCCCTGATTTGTCAATTCATATTTGTACAAAGTACTACAAACTGATACCCCGGTGAATACAAATAAAAGTGTTTTAACAATGTTTGATGTGTTGATTCATGGGGCTGTAAAATGGCCCCAAGGCTTCCAGAATCACATAATTATCTACTATCCCTCCATGTTTGAGGAAGACTAGATTCATGGTTTCCAAGTTAGGCACCCCCAAAAAGAACCCCCTGGAAAGTCCCTCCAGGTATCTAATGACACCAAACTTGCAGAGAAGCTTCTTCTGACTCTTGTCTACAGTCCCTCCAAATTTGGTGAAGATTGGGTTTCCTCAAGCCAGTTGCTAAAGGGCACTTTCATTTGTGGGTGCATAACAGATGTCTAAAACAAGTCTTCACCAAACTTAGAGGCATTGTAGAGGAGAGTCATGGGTGGCTTTGCAGCAAATTTGGTGTCTTTAGGCCCTGAGGGGCACTTTCCTAGGGGGGGTCCTACTTGGGGATGCATAACTCAGACATCTGGAATTCAAACTTCACCAAACTTACGGGGCTTGTTGAGGAGATGCACAGGAAACTTTCTTGAAATTCTAGGTGTGTTGGGGGCCATTTTGTAGGGTTTTAAATACAAAAAATGAATTACAGATCAATTTGTCAGAAAAAATCATAAATTTGTTTTTTGTGTCTCATTGACCTTGAGCAATCATGAATAAAAGTGAATCACCATTTTTCTGATTCATGCCCATCTCCAATTAGAATCCTTTGTGCTTTTAGGTATAATGTTGGAACTGGGCTCCAGTAGTTTATCATTATAATCAGATGGATATACCATGACTTTATGCTGTTTATGCAACTTTATTAGGTGAATTAGAGACATGTATCAGGTAATGGAGAAATAGAGTGGATTTTATTATGTTAGCAAAAAGTATCATATAGATTTTTTTATACTTGTTTTTGGATATGTCTGTGAAGATTTTCTGTCATCCAGAAGAGGTTATCTGGAAGTTGAGTCATGGCAGCTTGACTTCTTTTCTTGTGAGATTGATATGCTTCGCTACGCATCCAAACAGCTTCATCAATCTGAGGAAAGTTAGTGGTGAACCTACAGTGGACCCTTGTATAACAAACAGTTTGTATAACATAAAATCCGTACAACATAACAAATTCTGGAGATGGGGGAAATTTGCTAAACATAATCGCCTATGGGGTGAATCCGTACAACATAAAAATGGGATTACTCCATTTTCAATGCATTCCTATGGGAAATTTGTATAAAGGAAAATTTGCTTAACATAATTTCCTTTGGATTGAATTAATTCCTTTATACAAGGTGTGTGTGTTGTGTCGTTACAGTCGTGACCGACTCTTCATGACTCCATGTCCATGGAGTTTTCTTGGCAGGAATACTGGACTGGCTTGCCGGTTCCTACTCCATTATACAAGGTAGCACTCTATTTATATTTATATTTCCTACAATTCATAGTTCACCTTGATTTCACATCACCCGAGTCCGAATAGGCTCATAAGTTGGACAATTGCCTGAATAGGCTCATTAGTTGGACAGTGGCCTGAATAGGCTTGTTAGATGTACAATGGCCTGGGGTACATGAAGGTCCCACCTATGCAACCCTTCCCAATACCCATTAATTATGGGTCATTAGCTGTGGCCTTGTTGGTGGAAGTGTGAAGTGCTTCTGATTTGTATGGAGGTTGAGGAAAGGGCAGTTTTTGCATAGGAAAATAATATCCAGGGACCTCATCCCTGTAAATATGAGAAGACACAGGCAGCCCGTACAGCCCATATGTTTGCAGGATGTACAGGGAATTAAAAGCCTATATGAGTGATGAGTTGTAGCTAAGCCATGGAGGTGGAATAGCTAATGAGCACTTGGGTGGCTTTGCAAACCCACTATCTGCTCTGTATCTTCTGTGACACTAGGGCAGGCATGTCCAATCTTTGGCCCGCCAGATTTTTTGGACCACAACTCCCACAGTCCATTGCCATTGGCAATACAAGCTTGGAATTCTTGGAATTGTGGTCCAAAACATCAGGAGGGCCAAAGTTTGGACATGCGTACACTAGGGCAAGTCAGTAAGTCATAAAGGTTTCATGGCCACCAAATCTATGTGCGCTCACAGCTCAAGAACCCGACGCAGCTAAGTGTGGGATTCTCGACCTCTTAAGTCACCCCCCACCCCACCCCAGTGGATTAATGTACTTCTTGCCTAGGCAAATGCTTCCAAACAACTTGCATGCTTTCAGTGTGCTAAATCCCAAGTCTATCTGGAATGCTGAATGTGGTGCACCATGCTGAGAGCGTTGATCTGAGGAGGAAGGAGAAGTAAAAGCAACAGGAACAACTTCGATCTGATTTGCACGTATCCATTGCTTCCAGCAGGTACTTGAGGACATGAGATGGCAAGGAAGGAAGGACTGGAGCAGATAAACTTCATTTTGCTGTTGCCAGTGGGAATACTTCATTTTCTTTTTTGCTCTCAACTTAATGTTAATAACGAAGCACTAGCCCAGCTCTGGCAATTTACAGGGAAAGCAGGTTATGTAATTCTTCTACATTAATAGCTGCGGACTGGAAAGAATTGGCCTCAAACTGTCTGAAGGAGGGAATCTTCCATATTAAATGTTCTAATTGCAGGGTAATATTTTCATGCATTGATTTTTTTTTGAAAAAAGAAGAATATCCAGCCCATTTAATTTTATGTATTAACAGCATACATTTGTTCTGTGGTATACTTAATTAGGTCAATTTTAAATTTTAATGGCATCATTTTGCAAGTTTAGTTCTGGTAAGAGAAAGTTTTGAAATCCATTATTTTCTCCCAGCCTCAAAGGTTTGAGACCACTGGATCTTGGCATATTGTACATATATAGATTAAGCTCTATCTCGGTAGATTCCAAAAAGGATCAAAACAGAGAATAGGTAAACTTCTATGTAGAAAGAAGCTTTTTCAGGCTGATTGAAATGACCACGATTTAGGCATGGTATGTATCCTTTGCTACCAAGCAGTAAACCTATCATATATTCAGACTTTGCATAGAGCATTGGATCCCAACCTTGGGTAATCCATGTGTTCTAGGACTTCAACTCCCAGAAATCTTGGCCAACACAGCAGGTGGTACAGATTTCTGGGAACTGTAGTCCAAGAACACCTGGGTTGCCCAAGGCTGGGAACCACTGGCATAAAAGTGTTTGGCATTTGCTCATATACTATAGCTATTCATTTTTAGCTCTTGCAAGTGGTATGACTGGACTAAGCATACAACAAGAAGGAAATAACCTTAGGGACAGCCTAAAGATATAAGTGAATGGAAGGGGATAAAATTCATAATAAAATTTTATCCAGCAAAAAGGTCACATCAGAAATAAAAGCTGTTTTGGCACTAAATGTACGGAAGCATCTGGTCTTCATTAGCCTTAAAACCTTATAATGGATACAACCAAAATGCATGACTTGAATGCTTTGTACAAGCCCCACTTTGAAATGAACTGAAAGTGGTTTCCAACGAATTAGGGAAACTCTTCCAAAATGTACAGGGGGTAACATGGTCCAAGATGCAGATGTTGTTGTATCTCTTCTTCCCCTCAACTGACATGAGTGAAGGCATCGAATTGAGTGCCATGCTTTTGGCATGCCCTTTCCCTTCACTCCACTTCTTGGTTTAGAAGAAGGGCAAAGGGTTTCCAGCTAAGCCATGTCCACGGATTTAACCTCAGAAATGGAGGTTTTGTTGCCACCTTTCCCTTATCTACTTGTCTTTTGGCTTATTACATCTTATGCAGTTCCTGTGTTGTGATTCTACAAATCTTCGTGGTGCAGTGGTTAAAGGCCTGTACCTGCAGGTAGCAGGCTCAAGGTTCACTCAGCCTTCCATCCTTCCGAGGTCAGTAAAATGAGAACCCAGCTTGCTGGGGAGGGGGAAATGTGTAGCAATGTGTAGTCTGCATACTGTAATTAAACTGTAATTAAGCTGTAGACCACCCAGAGACTACTTGAAGTGGTATGGGGCGGTATAGAAGCAGAACACTTTGCTTTGCTTTGCTTATTTACCCATATATAACCCATGATTACTGACATACTCCATTCTCCACAAAGCAAACTGAAGCTATGCTGGATCCACATAAAGGTAAGAGTCCATTTATCTGCTGTCAGGGTCCCCCCACCAACCCCCAGACCCATGGAGACTTTCTGTTATCCCATATGGCGGTAACATAAACTTTCTCATGATAATAATAACTGTTAAGAGTGAAATGGGTAGTCTTGGAAAATTGCTCATTCTCCTGTTTTTGAGTCTGCATCTGTTAGGATTTCCTGCAGCAGGGGGGCATTGGACTGGAAGACCCTTGGGTGCTTTCCAGCTGTACAGTCCTATGATTCTATAATTGCATGGACAAGTAGTGGATCACAGTTGAGTGTCCCACCCATGACCACAAGAAGACAATCTTGTAGCAAGCATTAACGAATGGCCAAGCAAAATATCTTTCCCACTAAGCTATGAGAACTCAAATGTTGAGGCCGAAGCCTTCCTTTCCACTTTCTGCAAGTGGATTTGCAAAAGCCTTAGCTGTCGTCTTCATTGGATTTGATTTACTACCCAGAATTTCATTTTCAAACCAAACAGATGCCCCTGTTAGAAAGGAAGAATTCATACGCCTGCTTCGCTGCTGATTGTGTCTGAAGGCTGATGATTAGAGATGGGCACGAATTAAAAAATGACATTTTTTTGTCATTTGTCGTTTGTCGAGTCCGTTTCGGTTCATTTCCGTTTTTCGTGAATTTTTGAGAAAAAATCGTTTTTATTTTCGTTTGTTTCATTACCATTTCGTTACCATTTATTTCAATTTTTTGTGATTTTTTTTTTAGGATTTTAACCAATTCACTTGTATTGCAGTAACGGAAACGAAATGCATGACAAAATTTCCGGTGTTTCTGTTTGTTTCGTTTCATTTTAGAGACAAAATTTGTTTGCTGTTTCGTTGCGTAACGAAATGAAAAAACAGAAACGGAAACAAAAAATTGTTTGTTTCGTGCCCATCTCTACTGATGATATCTAAAGGAGTTCAACATCTATACTGCATATGGAAATGAGAGCACTGGGTTTTCTAAGGCTTTCATGGCCGGGATCTGATAGTTGTTTGGGCTGCTTGGCCAAAACACTCACAACAACTAGCACTGGGTTTCCTTATTGAGTATGCAAAGCTTCAATTATGAGATTATGAAGTACACACTGTATATTGCAGCATAACTCAAAGTAGATGCACCTGGAAGGTGAAAGAAATGTACCCATGCTGTGTGTCACTTCTGTTTGGCTTCTAATGGTTTTAATACTACCCGATTTATCTGAATGTTTGTTTTTCTGCTGGCATTAAAGAACATAATCCCATCCCAAAGTGCCTGCCATAAATTGCTTACCTAAGATGATAAACAATGCATCGTTTACAATGTTATTGAAGTTCATTAACAATGGAAAAAGAAACCCACTGTTTGTAAGCTTAGGTCAATGGGACAAGAAAAGGTTAGATGGATGTCATTTCAGCTTTTTTGAGATAGTTCCTCTTCAAAATGCAGTATTTTTCTGTGTCTGACTATATTTTGTCTAAAACCATTAGAATAAAAATTGTGGGTACTCTTATAAAAAAAAATAAGCCAGAGAACCATGTGGTTGCAAAACTGTAATTTGGGGTTGGAAAAGTGGGGTTATCTTATAAATGGGGGCATCTTGTAGACAGAAAAATACAGGTAATTTAAAAAAAAAATCAAATCTGCACAAATCCAATACTGCAGCCATTTCATCCACAATATTGAATTATTGTATAGTACTACCAAAATGATAATTGGGGACAATGAACTATTCAAATAGGAAAAAGAATATGAACTTATGAATCCTTAAGAATGCTTATACCAGACAGGGAGCTCCAAATCTTCTGAAGGGCATGGGCAGAAGAGTCCAAAATTCAATTAAATGACCAAATCCTATTTTTGGCTAATTGAAGAGATACCAGAGCACATCATGGTTACACAGTCAGGTGCAAGACCAACATGTAACTAGACAAGTTGCAAGGACTCACCAATTGGCTGCAATTAGCCATAGCAAATTATGCAAACCTTATGTGAACATGAATAGGATTCTGGCCAATAAATGCCAACATGGAGACTACATGATTGGAGGGCCAGTTTGAGGAGTAGTTTTGCCAAGTTGTAGTTTAATAGGTATAGAATCAATTTCCAGTGTCCTTCTATATAGACAAAGGATCATCAGGTACTCAACAAACTGCCTACTTGTATATTAACTATACATGACTGGTTTCTTAAACTTTAATTTACCCAAACAAGCCAGGATGAAAAGTTAGATTCTGATCTTGGCTTCATTTGGACAAGCCACAGCTGAACTAATCAGAATTCTCAGCTTAGATGTAACTAGTTAATTCAAACACAAAACTGGATCTCCTCTTTATGGTGATAACGGAATCAAAGAGTGGAGGAGGAAGCATGTGAGCTTGAGGCTCATTGTGACTTGTGTATGTAGCAGAAAACTGAAATTTAGCAGTATAATCCAATTTAGTTTATATTACTATGTTGTGATTTAACAGAGCTATATTAAAATTATAGCTTAGATGCCCTGGATCATAATGAGAATTCCTCTTACAACACATTATGCTACGCACCCTTTTGGAGAAATATCAAAGCTGAAGTGTGTAAAATTCATATCCAAATTTGAATAATCAGTGTCTCTTTCCCCTCCCTCTTCATTTCATTTCACTTTAAAATAAATGTTCATGGGAAGGAGTGTTTTTTTTTTTTTGCAATCCCAGGCATACAACAATGACAAACGTGATAGACCACTGGTGGTTCGTAACAAGCCCATAATACAAGGGATGTCTGAAACTATTTTCCTGGTCGCTTTGGGGAACTTTGAATTCTTTCCAGGAAATGAGACAGGGTTGGTTCTTTCACCTTGTAAGTTGTTATTTCCCCAGCTTTTTTAAAATAAGTGCCAGAAAATTATTAACAAAAATTATTAGCTTTGGTATGTTTTGGCAGCTCTCTTTAAGACACAACCCCTAAGGGCTCAGTACTACTAGGACTGGTGGAGAAACAGAAAAGAGAGCTTTCAGTTTGTGGGTGAAGCCAAAAGTAGCAAATAGGGCCTGAATTATACCTCGTCTGAGGACAGGACAGTCCTGGCTTATATTCCTATACTTGCAACCCAGGAAAAATGAGTTTAGTAACTGATCGTGTGGCTGTAAAGTTCACAATTCCCATGTTGTTTCTGGAGATTTTAGTAAAAACTGCCCGTTGAAATCCTCTGTGTGCCTCATGCTGTTTCCCATCCTCAAAACAGCCAACTGTGAAGTGAAGGTGCAAGCAAAGGAGTGTGGAGGGAATTATTTCCCAGGCTTTGTAAGAATGCAAGGAGGTACCATGGACATTCCTGGCCTCTATAAAACATCCTTGCAGCGAGAGGACTGTTGATTATTGGCTATGTTTCAAGCATAAGCAACAGCACTGGTTGTGCAGTGGGGCGTAATTGAGTTCACCCTTCATTTTGCAGGAATAATAACTTAAGTACTTGAAAAAAGCAGAGCACAGATATAATCAGATGACTTTTACATCAAACGGAAACATATAACAGTGCTGCCAAAGGGGGGAGGGGGAACCAAAAGATAAATATGTTCAAAGCGCTTGTGCTTGATGCATTTTGGAAATAATTTTAACTACTCCAACCCTCCGAGTATTGGAAAAACATGGCAAGTGGAATAAAAAAATATGTCTAAAATTCCAAACAATCTTTGGTCTTTGGGCGACATATTTCTTAATTTATGCTGTGCTTAAATATAAGGAGAAATATGGCCTTCTGAGCAATGCCGTCCCATTTTCATTCACTCGTTCATTATTCTTTTACTTGCTGCCTATGTAAGCTGATGGAATTTTTCATGCCTAAATATGCGTTCAGACTGAAAGTGCCCCCATAAAAAGCCACATAAAGTCTTAATGCGTGCAACAAGATCAACAAAGACAACTTCAGTTTTACACTGCATTATTACATATGCCGTGTTGTGTCATTACAGTCGTGACTGACTCTTTGTGACTCCATGCCCATGGAGTTTTCTTGGCAGGAATACTGGAGTGGTTTGCCAGTTCTTACTCCAGGCGCCTACAACACCTGGTATTCCCTGGTGGTCTCCCATCCAAGTACTAACCAAGTACTATGCCTCTATTTCCATATTACTCCAACACACTACATTTAAATGCTGACCAGCCTCTATGGTTTGTCCAATCTGGATCATGGAAAAAGACTAAGGTAATGGATGGATGATTTGAAGAGCCCCTGCCTAATTTTGCTATATGTGTCAATGGTAGTATCTGTGAGATAATAATAAAAATTAAAACGGTGTCCCTCACAGTGGTGTCACTGCCAACAGGTAGAGTACAAACTCCACAGTGGTGGATACAGATATAGACCAGATCGCTCCATATGAATAGTTCACTATTGTATATCCAAACAAAGGCATAGGTACTATTTGTTTTTATTTTGGTTATGTAACTGATTGAGGATCTGGGTTTTAGCCACTGAAAATGTGATAAACAACGTTGTGCATTAATGCAGAAAACAGATTGAGCTCTTTAATGGGACATCAAATAAGACTTTATTAGCATCTATTAGGTTCAACCCAAAGCCCGGGAAATAGCATTAATGAGCATCATATATCAGTCTGTCTGTTATTAGATAACATTATCCCTTAAAACTAGCAAGTCATATAATGCTTTATACTTTTTTTACCTTTATCTTTAGAATTAGTGCCTGACATTCTATCCAGCTACACTGGACTAACGATTAGTAATAGTGAACCAATTTATAAACCCATTAGTGACACTTTTTCCCCGAAGATAAAAACAGTCAAAATTATCTGGCAGCAATTAATCTTAATGGCTGTATGCAGTAAACAGCAATGGGCTAATTCCAGCTCTGTCAGCCCCATCAAACAATCCCACATTAGGCAGCTTTTCACTGATCCATTAAGCATATTCAGAACAACAACAAATTCAACGCTGAAGGCATATGCACTAAACATTACAACAGTGATCTTCTGAAGCCATCATTATCTCTTAAATAGTACTTCCCCCATGTATTATCATTATGCTGTACATTAGAAATACTTTGATTAAACTCCCTTAATTCATAACAGACAGCTGCAGACCATTTATGCAGTTAATCTCAACACAACAGCTATTGAGGAAATATAACAAATGAAGGCTGTAAACTGGAAGTCATTACGACAGAAGATACTGGTTTTTTTAGCCCTCTCAGAGCAAAGAGCATGTAAAGATAATGGTTTAGGTCCATAATAGCACACTGAAACCACTAATGACCTTCTTATTTTCCTGCAACATTAGCTACATAAGTTGTAGCCTTTTATTTTTTTTTACAAAAAGGGCACTGTGAGCAGTTCTGACCCAGTACATTTTCAAGAACAGTGAGAATATAACTTAAAAAAATAAAATCAGGCATGAATAAAATCTCGGATGAACACCATCTTTGAGGGATGGCACAGAAATCAACTCTGACTTCAATCAGCACTTTAAGAATGATGCTGCCTCTGGAATCCTGAAAATTTTTGTTGTTTAGTCATTGAGTCATAACCAACACATCATGACTCCATGGACCAGAGCACACCAGGCCCGCCTGTCTTCCACTGTCTCCCGGAGATTGATCAAGTCCATGTTGGTTGCATCGATGACACCGTCCAACCATCTCATTCTCTGCCGTACCCTTTCCTTTTGCCTTCAGTCTTTCCCAACATCAGGGACTTTTCCAAGGAGTCCTCTCTCCTCATGAGGTGGCCAAAGTACTGGAGCCTCAGCTTCAATATCTGTCCTGCCAGTGAACATTCAGGGTAGTCCCTGCTTACTGTCACCAAAAACAATGAAACACAGCATTGGCCACTAAGATTGGTTAATGGTTATAATACAGAACAGTTGTGGGCTTCCCTGACTACCCTGTTTCAGGTGACATAACTGTGGAAGAAATTTTTCCAAAGCATTTCAAAGATCAAGAAGAAAGAAACAAGTTATTTATCCTTTGACACAGAAAAGACGGGGAAAGAATTCCTGTCTCCCTTTATTCCTCAACACCTAGAGAATGTGGAGAATCCACTTGACAGGAAATGTGTTCTGCCACTGCACAAAACTTGTGTGCATCTTAAATGTGGAGCTCCACACCCTGGGTTATGAGGTCAATCATCTTCCTCAGCATGGGGGGCAGTCTTTTCCTATATGGAATTATTTGCACAGAGGTTTCCAGCTGAATGGATGTGACTTTGGAGCATGTCTGTGAAGATTCTTAGTTATCCAGGTGAGTTTATCTGGAAGTTGAGCCATGGCAACTGGACTTCTTTTCTTGAGAGACTGAAACATTTTGCTGCTCATCCAAATAGCTTTGTCAGACTGACGAAGCTGTTTAGAAGAGCAGCGAAACACTTCAGTCTCTCAAGAAAAGAAGTCCTGTTGCCATGGCTCAACTTCTGCATGACTTTGGAGCAATGTTCTCAAATCTAGTGCTCTCTATCTGTTGAACCTAATCCCTATCATCTAAGTTGTTTGCTCAAGGAGCCATGTTGGGAAAAGCTAAGGAGAGTGAGGGATCTTACATCACCCACCCTGGTCAATGGTAAGGGACTTTGGAGGCACTGATGCCCCACAAGTTTCTTAAACCCTGCACTAGAGGAAAAGGCATTATTCAAAATTCTTGTGGCATTTTCTTGAGTTTACACCAACTTAGTCCAGAGTATTTCTGAAAATGTTTACATCTAAGAAATGTGTGTGTGTGTGTGTAGTGCGTTGTTACAGTTGTGACCGACTCTTCAGTACCCCATGTCCCAAGAAACATGTCCTGATTCAAAACATCCGAAGACTCTTTCTAGTTAATTGTATACTCTCATATACATCTCCCTTCACACATTACAGTGATTGATTAACCCAGAGACACAAGGCCTTCTCTTTACAATAATATAAGTTTCCCCAATGACTATGTCTTGATCTAGGAGAGGATATGTAGAAGAATTAGCCTCGTTATGATGATTAACCCTGCTGTAATGCTGATTTACAGGGCTGATGATATATAGGCATGTGGACAATTGGATGCATAGCAAAAGGACATATATTCAAATCTCACAATAAACCATGACTTGGTTTTTAAGAGCCTGGTATGGGTTCTTACCTTCTCTCAATGTAAAAAATGGAGTGTGTGTGAGAGAGAGGAGGCACAGCCATGAAACATATGGAACTGAGGTACAGAATACACCTTCACAAATTCTTCGCTTCACAAGTGTAAAGAAACCATAAATGTATTCGTGAATAAGTCCTGTGTCTGGCAGTTCTTTGCCACACATAAATAGTTCATTTGATTTTAGAGATGTAAACCACAGACAGAGCGTCTACTTTTCAGTGAAATGACCAAATAAATAAAACTTCTATCTGGCATTAGCTTAACTGTCAGGGCTGATCTCAGTTTCAGTTTATAAACCCCTGTGTACAGTAATACAGGAATCAGGTCTCCGGCAGTATTTTCCCAGATTTGCAATACGGATGATTAGAGGGCATGAGCAATATAGTTCTGGAATATAAAAAAGCTACCCAGCAATGTTGAAGGCTAGGTTTATCCAATAATAAAAGGACTTTTGTTTCACATCAGTTCTTTGTTGACCCAAAGTATTTTAAAAATCCTGCGTATCCAGAGCCCAAGGGGCACCAGCTTTATACTTATTATTTTGTAAATAACTTGCATTCTATATGTATATATAAAAGCCATGTATAAGATGGATCACAGAGCAACAATAGGAAGCATTTCTGGTGAGGGATGCCAAAGAAAACAACCTCTCTTTCCAGATGGCTGGTAGACTTTATTTTAAGTGCATGTGCGTGCACAGGTTTTTCATACTGCGTTTCAGAAAAGGACTACATTTGGCTGCAGCAGGTTAAACACTTCTTACCGCTGTGTAAAGAAAAGAAGAAGAACAGATATAGGTCCTTTCAGGATGCAATTCACAATGACTAGAATGTAGATGCCAGCTCTGGGGAAGGGGAAAAATATTATCTGTCGGATGGTTTGCTGTCTGTTTCTGTTTGTGTTCCTGTATCCACATTTTCTGAAAAAGAAGAAAGCCCAACAACATAGATTTTAATATTTAAATGCACCCCAATCCTACTAATTGGATTGGGGACACATTATTAATTGCACTCACTTTACTTTAACCTCTGACTGCTGCTTTTCTAATGCCATACAGAAAAGACTATGCTACACATACAAGACAGCCAAAAACCACCTGCCTGGTTAAATTTTATTTTAATGGTACATCCACCTGGGAAGCTGAAAATGGTGGCCAGAGTCCAACTGGATATTTATGTCTGTGCAACTAGAGATGGGCACGACTTAGCGGAATTTCTGTTTCCGTTTTCGTTTTTCGTTTCCATTACGTAACGAAACGAAAAACGAAAAACGAAAAACGGCTCAAAACTGGAACGAAAACGGAAACGAAACGACTAATTTTGAGCCATTTTTCATTTTTCGTTACTGGAAAAGCACTTAATGGAGCTAAATGGGAAGAAACGAAAAATTTTTCGTTTTCGTTTTCATTTGTCGTTTTCATTACGCAACGAAACAAAAACAAAAAAATTTGAAAATTAGCTCACGAAAACGGAAACGAGCCGAAACGGACCCCTAGATGAAAACAAAAACGAAAACGAACAATTTTTCTGAGTCGTGCCCATCTCTATGTGCAACTACAACAGCATAGTTTGGAGCAGTGGGCAGCCACTATTGAACAGGATCCGAACTGAATCCCTAGCAGTATGTGGTATTTCACCAACTGTGTTGCTTCCTTAGAGTGCCATCCAGCAGAGCCATTTCAGGTGGTCCGGGATCTTCTTCAATCAGGAGATACAGTGAAGGTCCTGGACCACTCGTCAGCTCACTGTGATGAGTTTGCTGTGTGCACTTTGAAGGAAAAGTTGCTCAAATCCGCAGTGAATTGGACTGCACTCTTGGTGCAGAATCAAGGGATGTGTCCAGTTTAGCATGCTTAGGTCCAGGATTATTGAATGAGTTTTAATTATTGAGATCTGAGGATATGGAGAGGGTGCTTGGATCTGTCCATTCTACCACCACACTGCTTGACTCTTGCCCTTCTTGGCTAATTGAAACAAATGCCAGGGGGTTCGCACCTGGGTCCAGGAGACTGTAAATGCCTCTTTAAGAGAGGGAGTGGTCCTTGCTGGCTTGAAAGAGGTGGTAATTAGACCACTCCTTAAAAAAACCTAATCTGGACCCAGGGCTGGTGGTTAACTACTGACCAGTAGCGAACCTCCCTTATTTGGGCAAGGTGTTGGAGCAGGTGGTGCTGGGCAACACCAGGTGCTGCTGGATGAAACAGATTTCCTGGATCCATTTCAAACATGCTTCAGGCCAGGTTTTGGCACAGAGACTGCCTTGGTTGCCCTATATGATGACCTTTGCCAGGAGAGAGACAGAGGGAGTGCAACCCTGTTGATACTCCTGAACTTCTCAGCAGCTTTTGACACCATCAACCATGGTGTCCTTCTGGATAGGCTGGCCAGGTTGGGAGTTGAAGGCATTGCTCTGTGGTAGTTGCACTCCTTCCTGGGTGACTGTGTCCAGAAGGTGATGCTGGGAGACAGTTGCTCTGCCCTGTGGCTTTTACATCACAGGGTTCCACAGGGCTCAATACTGTCCCCCATGCTATTTAACATCTACGTGGAACCGCTGGGAGGGGTCATCAGGAGGTTGCTACTCTGCTCTACCTCTCATTTCCCACCAATCCAGGTGAGGCTGCTTCTGAACTGAACTCGTGTCTGGGCCAGATAATGGACTGGATGAGGGTTAATAAATTGAAACTCAATCCAGACAAGACGGAAGTGCTGTTAGTGAGTGCTTTGCCAGACAGGTTAAAGGGCCATCTCCCTGTTCTGCACAGGGTTGCACTCCCCCTAAGGGACAAGGTCAGCAGCTTGGGGGTGCTCCTGGGCCCCGGTCTAACTCTGGAAGCCCAGGTGGACTCGGTGGCCAGGGATGCCTTTCTACAGCTGCAGAACATATACCAGCTATATAAACTGACCCAGCTGCAAGTTGTGCAGCTTAGAAGCTCGTAGCCAGTAACAATGTCACGCTGAAAGAGAGCAGACCTCTCCATTTCCTTTCTCCTTTGTATTGGCTGCCCAGAGGTTTCCATGCAGTTGTTTTTCTTTTAAAGTGTAATGGCCATGGTATGGCAAGCAACTCACATAAAGCATTATAATATAACCCATAAACTGGGTCTTAAAATAACATGGCTTGTCAACATCTCTTAAACTGTCTTGCAAGCTGACAAGGATCAGATAGCCAAGAAAAAGGTGACAGAGAGAATGCACCTTGTTCCTAAGCCAATCCGAAACTGCTGGGAGTTGGGGAGGGGAATGCTTTCCTATCCCCAAGCAAAGAAATCAGCAGTTAGTAAGGAAACCTGTTCTCTTTTTTTCCAAGATAATAGAACAGCTAAATTGCTTAGCTCCCTTCAGGATTTATCTGCATTATCTTGAACAATTTTTCATCAGCCAATCCTTTTCCATCTACTGTGAGATGCCACCTTCTTTCATCTAATCAGAAGTAAAAAGGATAGTTACAGTGGTATCTCGTATAAGGGAATTAATTCGTTCCGAATGAAATTCTGTTAAGCAAATTTTCCTTTGTACCAATTTCCCACAAGAATGCATTGAAAACGGATTAATCCCTAATCGTGACTGTTTTTCTGCTGTACGGATTTGCCCCATAGGCGATTCTGTTAAGCGATTCCCCCCTATCTTTGGATTTTTTTTCCTTTAAGCAGATTTTCTGTTAAACAAACCACTTGTTATACGAGGGTCCACTCTATAAGGTTTGTCATCCAAAAACATTGAAAATGCACATCCCTAACTGCTGCATGCACGAAATGTATGATTGGTCTCATATGATCTTGGCAGCTAAACAGGGTTGGGTCACATTGATTTAAACGTGGTTGGGAGATCACCAGCAAGGAACACCAGAGTTGCCTATGTTTTTCAATAAGCCTGAAAAGCAGCTGGCAGAGAGAGTTGATAATATAGGTTAGATGGACCAAGGAGCTTCACACAAGTGAATTTCTCTTATTCTTAATTTGCTAGCACTGCAAACTGAGAATTGCAGCTCTTGTGTTCATGTGCATACATGAACAACAAAGGTCTGGTCTCCAGAGCAGTTCCAAAAAGTCTTCCAAAGGAAGACTGAAGACTAGAGATGGGCACGAATCAAAAAAATGGTGTTTCGTTTGTCGTTTGTCGTTTAGGGGGTCCTTTTTGATTCGTTTCCATTTTTCGGGAATTTTTGCAAAAAATTGTTTTCGTTTTTGTTTGTTTTGTTACCATTTTGTTACCCTTTATTTCAATTTTTTGTGATTTTTTTTAGCATTTAAAGCAGATCACTTGTATTGCCGTAATGGAAACGAAACGCATGACAAAATTTCCGGTGTTTCTGTTCATTTCGTTTCATTTTAGAGACAAAATTTGTTTGTCATTTTGTTGCATAATGAAACAAAAAACAAAAACGGAAATGAATTTTTTTTCATTTCGTGCCCATCTCTACTGAAGACTACATTATTGAAGTAGTTCCGATCACACCACACTTAACAATTTTTAGTATTATCTAGTCTACTCTGTTGAGCCATATCATTTAAAAAAATGCACATGCCCAGTGTTCTAGGTAATTTCTATTAAAAAAAAGTTTAAGCCACAATTAAAAGCAAAGAAGCACCATCTCCCATTTGACTGTCAGCCATCTGAGACCGCTTAGGTTTGCCTGAATCAAACAAGGTCTTTGCCTACCAGTGGAAAGACAACTGCTTTCACACGACCACTAAAATGTGCAGCAAACTTTGATTCAGATCACCCCTGTGAGTGGTCATGTGGTTGATGTCATGGATTGGAGGTTCCCATGGTTGTGTTTTGAAAATCCGCAACCGTTCTGATCCCACGACTGAGAACCACAGCAAAGACACCATAACAGGGGCAAAAAGGTTTTGGTGCGGATTTTCCATGTTCCCACGGACTCGAGTAACCACTTAAAATCTGCATCGGAACAGCAACAAGGATTTTACCACCTCGAGACCAGGTACTCGCAAAATGCGCTGGGTCATGCTTAATTGGGTGTGGTCACACTTTTTTTTTAAAAGTCCGCTGCTCATGGGAAAATGATTTTATGCTCTGCATCTGTGAGCACTTTGCAGTGGATTTTAGTGGACATGCGAAAACAGCGATGGCAGGGGATTCCAACAGATGGAAGCAGCCCCCTCACTTCTAATCCCCTGTTGCATTCCTCTGAGGGTAGTCTGCAAGTAGGCAGTTTCCCGAAGGAGAATACAGGTGTGCCCCACGCTACTAACATATAATGTCCCAAACATATAGCATCCCAAAATTTTAAAAGTATGTCCAGAGATGGTGATGTCCTAAGTATCTGAGAGGCTTGGATAGGAAGCTTGAAAGAGTGACTAATTTGCAACACACTTCCCAGAATCCTCTACCACACTGGTCAATGACTGACATAGTAAAAAGAAGTTATAATACAGAAAGGGATATGTTTGAGCTTTGTTAAAACACAGGATCACAAACAGGGCCTTCATTACAGATCTCAAAATATGATGCGACAACAGGATGCATCTGCTTCTGGGCAAATTCACTGTATAAATCCACATCGAATCACATTTCCACCATAAGGTGATGGATGCCAGAGGTCAGTCAGAAACTCAGTGGAAGCAACAAGACAAACATCACTTTCAAGTTTTACAGCTATTGCAACTTCAAATGTCCCAGTTTGTCAGCTAGCTGTGATGAAATTCAGATGGGTTCAGCAGAAATCAAGCACAATTTGGGATGACTGGGGTCTTCATTGCACTTTGCTTTCAATCAAATTTTACCAACAGTTGCAAATTGCAAATGGAGAAGAGATAGCAGAGTGGAGTGGTTGGTGCATCCCTCAGCTTAGCTGACTTTAAGTGGATGAGTATAGCAATGCATAGCAAGAAGTACTTTTTCTATAACAAAAGAAACTTTTAATCACTCTTTTTAACATATCTCTTTATCTCTATCCATTATCTGAAACCCTTTACACTCATGCTTTTGAACTGTTTTTCACACAATTTATTATTGAAAATGATACTTCAAAAAAAAAACACCTTGCATTTTAACATTAAATATATTTTACAAGACATTGAATCAGGAATATAACTACCAGTATTACCATTTTCACATGTAATTCTGTCAATAATTTATTGCCAGTTTTGTCAATGACCATGCGGCTGCACTGGCTGTAATTCCTTTTTAAAAATCTCACTTAATGTTTACATAGTCTTTGAAAGCACAACATTCTGGCAGGGGAACAGGAAACCACTGGAGTAATTAGAAAGGTAGATTGTAGTGCATGTAATAGTAGACGGATGTTTGTATTATAGTCAAACACATCATTAAGGATACAATTGTTATTTAATGTGACACAATAATCTTTCTACTCTTCGTGAAATCCACTCTAGTAATTACTTTTTGTAGTTCATTGGCTCTGTGATCAGAATGCTTAGCAATGTGCTATATCCAAAGATATTAAATGTTGGCTTTTGAAATTTTTTATTATTATTTTTTTAATTTAAGCTTCCTACATTCCTTCAGTCTGATAGTCACAGTGGAGGTGGAATGACCCAGTTCTTAGGGCAGTTTTAAAACAGGATTTGTATTTTTTGACACTTTGAGCATGTTGGAATATTAAAATATGTGTCCAGAATGTGACTTACCACTTTGCTAAAGCGTGACATTTTGTGTGTGTTTCAACAATTAAGGGAGGTATCAAAGAAAGAGTCCTAAAACTGGAAGCGCTTCTTAAAACGAGGTTTGAAGAGAAGCTTACTACAAGTCATTAGAGAACAATTAGCTCCCTTTCCAGATATGCCTGGGAACAAGACCACTGTATGTAAACACTGCCTAGCAAAATAATTTAAAGCCCGATTGTTCAGTGTGGAAGTAAAACGAAGGAAAAAATTGAAAGTGTATTGAAATAAGTGGAATGTATTTATACTGTAGTGTAGAGATGGGTGCTTCATTTCTGAAGGAGACTGGTTCTGAAATGAAACATGCCAGCACAACTGGTGCTCAGATCCCAGTCCCACCCTCCGGAACCAAATCAACCACTGTCTTACCTTGTAATTTGCACTGGGCGAAACTCCAACCAGAAAGCAGCATCCAATGCATCATTTTCCCCTTTACCTAGCACTGACCAATCAGGAGCTGTGCAAGGATATGCATCATCTTGCCTCTGTGTCTGATTGGCCAGTGCCAGGGAAAGGGAAAGATGAAGCATCGGAGGCTGCTTCATGATTGGAATTTTGCTCAGCACGAACTACAAAAAGGCAAGACATTGCTTGATTTTGTTCTGGAGGGTGAGATTGGGTTCTGAGCGGTGCTGGCATGTTTTGTTTCAGAACTAGTGCCTTTTGAAATGAAATGTCCATCTCAACTGCAGTGTACTAAATGTGACCAGAGAAGTCCTACAACTTGCACCCTCTGTAACTAGAGTACTCGTGTTTCATAGTACTTTGGTGTATGAAATCTTTTATGTTGCAGGCCTTTATTCCTCCAGACTTTGCAAAATTTTAGTCTTAATAAGAATATTTTTTGTCATTGGCAACCTGCCAGATTCTGAGTTACAACCCCTTGGAGTTACTGGAGATGGAAAAAAATAAAGATTCCTATTAAAAATATTTCCTTTGTGCATCAGACTCGTAGAAATTGCAGGCCCTGGAAAAGAGATTGTTTACAGTTGAAAGGGAATGATATAAGAAGGAATTATAAATGCATGGAGTTGGTAAGCACATAGATCAATATTCTACTTATTCAGTTTATCAACAAAATTTACATTAACGAGATAACTATCTCGTAGCAGCAACAATGGCAGGATATAAGAACAACATGGGTTTTTCATCATAAATTGAAAGTGACTTACCTGGGTGAATGTGTCTAGATATGCTACAAGTCTAAGTAATATATTTTACTTTTATAGATTTTTAAATTTAAGAACTTGGAATCGGATATTTTTATTGATATATTCCATGCTTTTTAATGTGCCTTTTTAGGCTATAAGCTTCTGGATATTTAGAACATGCCTACAATGTTATTTTTGGTAATTTTATTGTATCTTTTATGCTGCTTTAACTTGGACAATTCTGACTTTATTTGCCTGCAGCTTAATTTAGTTTTCACATTTTAAAAAGAATTTCTGCCTAGGGTTTTCTATAGATGTAAGTCTTTTGGAAGTTTCATCGTCTGGGGTTTTATTTTTATGCTTATGTAACATAGAAGCAATGTAGACAAGTAAAGCTTACAAAATTATGATGCCTGGAATTATTACAACACTGAAAAGGCTTATACCTTGATACCTGGATAAACTCTGAGTCTGATTTCATTCTGGATTTAACTCTTTAACTGGGATAAATATCAGGTGTAATTATCAGAGGCTTCTGATCCCCAAGGTTAATAAATTTCTGTAGGGGGTAGAGATGGGCATGAATTTAAAAAAACAAAACAAAAAAACAAATTGCAAAATGGATTCAAAATGGCTAATTTGTCAATTTTATTCATACAAATCAATACCACCAATGAATATAAATCAATGAATTTTTAGCAATATTTGTTTTGTTGATTCATTGGGCTATAAAATAGCCCCCAAGACATATAGAAACACCAAATTTTTGAGGTACCATCCCCTGCCTCTTGCTACAGTCCTTCCAAACTTGGGGACGATTTGGTTTATAGTGTATAAGTTATCCACCCCCCATATGCCCCCCCCAAGGAATCACCCCCGGTTCCTAGAGATACCATACTTAAGAGAAAGCAAAGTGTTCTGCTTATATACCGCCCCATACCACTTCAAGTAGTCTCTGAGCAGTTTAAAGTTTTAATTACAGTAATGTAGGATACACATCCCCCCCCCGCAAGTGAGATGGGTACTCATTTTACCAACCTTCGAAGGATGGAAGGCTGAGTCAACCATGTCCTCTAGTTCTCCTCTACAATCCCCCCAAGCCAATTGCTGAACGGCATTTTCCTTTGTGGGTGTATAACTCATGTTTTTAGGATCATTTCTCCCTACTTAGGATCTTATGCCAATGGCCATATAATTAACTGGGAAAGCAGGGTGATTTTGACATTGCTGCTTAGGACAGATGGGAGTTTCCGTTCAGCAACTTGTGGAGAACCTCATGCTTCTCCTCATGTTGACTTTATTCCTCTCTTGACACAGGATGGAATGTATTCATCTTGTTTTATTTCAAACATTTTAACCCTGCTTTTCTCCTGAAAAAGAACCTAAGGAAGATTACATTGCTGCAGGACAACTAGCTAAAATGGCACAGACCAAGAGATGGGTTTTCATAATGATAGCCTCAGTGTTGTAGAATACCTTCCTATAGGAAGCCAGCAAAAGTGTCTCTCTGTTCGCCCCTCTTCTCTTTCAGTAAGCTTTTCTATGACCTTAAAATTTATTTTGGCATCCTTGTTTTCATTTTCTTTTATTTCTAATACCTTCTTCTTCTTCTTGTTGTTGTTAATGATGATGATGATCTTCTTCTTCTTCTTCTTCTTCTTCTTCTTCTTCTTCTTCTTCTTC
>JAHTLZ010000348.1:30805039-30818702 GCA_023846285.1 Phrynocephalus versicolor
CTTCTTCTTCTTCTTCTTCTTCTTCTTCTTCTTCTTCTTCTTCTTCTAACAAGCAATTTCAATTAAAAATAACTACATTTTAAGCACCAGCTTAAAAATAAGAGGTCAGTTCCAGATTTAGGCATATTCAGAACAGACCCATTAAAATCAATCAGTGTTACATCAGGCCAGGTCTAAAAGTATATATATATATAAAACACAACACACACAGTGTGGGTTGGTGGGGTGGGAATGTAATCTTACTGCCCAATAACTGAGACTTAATTTTTATTATAACATAGAAATATTTCAGTTAATTAATCTAATTAGTTAATTGAACCATAGCATATTATGGATGTTTATTAAAATGATTCCTGTGTTCAGTGGGGCTTGATATCCAGTAGATAAACAATAGGAGACAACTGGTGCAACCTATAGTCAAAGGAAAGCCGGGCCGGCTAGATTTCTATTGGAATTGTGCACAAATGAGCAGTCATACCAGTGACCCTACCCGTGGAGCTGTCTGTCAGCTGGGCTTCTTTGCCTCCTCTGGTCAGAAATGTGATCTTGACCCAGGTCACTGTCTGGCTGTGCAACTGACAGTGATGGGGAGGAACAAACGGCTTGTGCAATTGCTCTTATGTGGGCATTTGCAGCCTTCTTCAACGGATTTTGCTCACGGGGTTCAAAGCAACTTCCTTTACATAGCTGAGGCTCTACATGCTATCCTAGGAAGAAAGGAAGCTTCCTCATATATTCGTGTCTGTTCTGCATTCTAAGAAGGCGAGTGTTCAAAATCAGAAAAGCAAATAGAGGTGAGCACAAACTGCCGGCTTTGTTCTTTCAGCTGGGCTGGTTTCGGTGCTTCGCAGCCCTGCCTCCTTTGCTGGGTGCCCCCCTCAGAGGCGGTGCCTGGAGGAAGTGAGACAGGGGAGCTGGGGCACTGCTTCTAAGATGGTGCCTGCCAGAGGAGGCAGGTCTGGGATGTGCAAAACACCTGTTCAGCTGGGGGGGGGGGACTGGCACCAACTGCCAATATGATGGTTTATGCCTATCTTTGGGAAGGGGAAAAATATTGTTTTTAAAAGCCACTGCGAACCCAGGTAAGAGTATGGCATGGTTGTCCAGTTGTTCAATGGACTGCAATTCTGATCATTCCTGAACCCTTGGCCAGACTGGATTGGGTTGAGCTACAAGACCACGGCATTACCACTCAAATGTATGCAGCCTGATATAAAACTATCTGGCTTAGTATATAAATCAAACGACAAAGAGGGGTGCCAGAATCTGCCTAGTAAGCCAGATATCAGTTATTTTACCCACTGGGGTGGCAAAAGTAGTAAGTGGAGGTATTCCTCCACCAACAAATTTATTGTTGAGAAGAATTGAGCAAATTGCTCAGCTCTTATTGAAATAAAAGAATAGGTTTATCCTAAAATACTGGATGTCAAGCAAGAGTTTCACAAACACACCCCATCCCAGATCTGAGTCTGTGTATTTTCCCCCCCAATATTCAAACTCAAGCAAATATGTACAAATATTTTTGAATATCTGGATAAAATTTGCTCAAAGCAAATTGTTTGTTATTTGAAGGACAAATAATCTGGATTGAAAAGTAATGGGTGGTATTCGTTAATCTTAATTTCTCTTTCTGTCTGTCTGTCTGTCTGTCTTTATGTCTATTGTTTAAAGTATTTTTTCATCACCTTTCTGCTCACCAAAGGCTTTCGAGTTATTTTACAATAGATTAAAAGCAGCAGGCTAATATTAAAGGAATTTAAAATGAATTAAAAGCATTCAAATATCAATTTTAAAAGCTGAGGTTTATAGCATTTAAGAACAGGCCAATGGTGCTTTGGAAGAATGGAATTTGCCTTCCAGAAGTCTAACAGATAGAGGTGGAACTAGTCTAACTTTCCTGGGAATGCTATTCAACCACCCCTGTGTTTCTGCCAGGAGAATCCTGCCGACATCCCCTGTAGGCTAACCTCTTAGGTCAGGGGTGTCCAAACTTTTGCAAAAAGGGCCAGATTTGGTGAGGTGAAAATGTGTGGGAGCCGACCATTCAGACGCATTCGGTCCCTGGGATGGACTTTGGACAAGCCTCTTCTAGAACATTCAAGGAGGTGGGGAGGATGCTGCGGCAATGGAGTTGGGGGCAGGTAGACTGGACAGGTGGCTGGGGGGGTGGGCAGAGGCAGGGAGGGCAGGCAAACCGTAAAACTGCAAGCTGACATCTCCATCTGGAATGGGGAGGGGCCAGCTGGCGGGGATGCATGACAGGCTGAGCTGGCGGGGAGAAGAGGCTGCAGGCCACTTGAAATTTGAAAATGGGCTGCATTTGGCCCCCAGGTCTGACTTTGGACATGCCTGTCTTAGGTTCTTGGGAAGTATCAACAATTCCATCCCATATATATTTGACAACATTGCATGCACAGTCCCTATTTTCAATCCCACATCAATTAAAATCAACATGAAAAATGTACTGGTGGTTTTAAAATCTAATGATTATACCTCCCCACCACCACCCTAGGCTTCAAGTAATAAGCTCAGTTTCAAAAGAGAGGATGTTTGGATTTATTCTCGTTGCACCCCCTCCAACTAAAAACAAACAAACCAAAAAGAGCAAGCCATAAATACCTTTAACCTGTTGGGCTCTTCTTCTGTTTTCCGTGCTGGTTGCTTAAAGCAAAGTGTCAGCTATATTTTCCTTTATCGTATAAAAAGTTCCAGAATTTAATTAAGGGTCAAGTACCCACAGTAGATAAATGCAACAGCAAAAGCCTATTTCTGATCTCTCTGAAGTCTGCAATCATGAAAATTATTATCATTGAGTAAAACTGGTTTCAGTGATGGTGACTGGGAGATGGAATCGGTGTTAGTCAGCTACAATTTACATAATAATGGGTTCCCAGTTTTCATCAGCACCTTTTGTTTGTACAGTGCTTACTGCTACAGCAAATTGTCAAAATGTCATTCCTCTCCAATCAGCCAGAAAATATCAACAGTAAACAAGGAGCAAGACAAAAATCCTCTGATTAAAAATATGGCAGAAGGAGAAGCAAAAGTGAAAACTCTGGGGTCTTGTGTAGATTGTTATTCCTGTATCTCCAGTAATACAGGTGGATGGCTTCTGAAATGTGTTATTACTTTTAATAAAGAACAACCCACAGTTAGCAATGTCACTCAGAGAGGCCTCTCTCTCTCTCTCTCCTTCTCCCTCTCCCCCCCCCTCTCTCTCTCTGTGTGTGTGTGTGTGTGTATGTGTGTGTGTGTGTTTGGCCAGGCTTTGCCATTCTCATTTATGTCAACCTATCTTTTGCTCTCCCTAAAGTAGGCACTAAAATCTTGAGGGGGCGAAAAAGTTCAATACATTTCATTCATTGTTGTGCTATAATAAACAAACAACTAAGTGGACAAAGATTTCTGTGTCTGACTCCAAGCTATGCCTTTGTTTACAGAAGAAACGGATCCTCCTCTCAGCGGCTGTTAACGAGAGGCGGAAGATGACACCAGATGACACCTTCCAAGGAGCCCTCTGCACAAGTGTTGTGCTCGCACCACCACACATGCATTGATCAGCCTGTTTCTCTACTGTGTCACTTTCACGGGCATTCATTAATTGCACCTGTATCCATTTCCGCATTAATCAGCAATTTTGAATATGCAAAAGACACGCATTCAAACTCACATTTGAATAGATATGGTTGAATATGCTTTCTCCAAAGTACAAATGTCTATACATATGTCACCATAACTCATAATGTGGAAAGTAACATTTAGAATCTGGAAAGTTGAATATGGGGGAAGGTGGTAGCTGCGCATAAAGTGAGCCCTAGTAGGAAGATGCTGTCATGTTTGTTTTTGTTTCCCTGTTAATAGTTTATTCTGAAACTGGGAGCTCACTTGGTAATGTCTAAATACATGAAAAAAACCATGAATGTGTTTTTCTTTATGAATGTTTGCACACACTTTCACTGAGCACACTAGTTGGTGGGCAAGATGGGGTTCCACTGCCACCTTGGCCGGATTTCTTTGAACCGTCACCTTCTCAGCCAAGTAAGACAAGGGATCGGTCTCTTTTAGCCTGGAGGGCTCCTGAACGCATGCCTCTGTCATGGCCGTCCTCTGGTGTGGTGCCTCCGGAGGACAGGCCTCTTCTGGTAGTTTCATAAGAACATAAGAACATAAGATGAGCCATGCTGGATCAGGCCAAAGGCCCATCTAGTCCAGCTTCCTGTATCTCACAGTGGCCCCACCAAATGTGTCTGGGAATGCATGAGACTAGATATCTGTCTCCTGATCCCACCCCCCTGCATCTGGCCATTGAAGTACCCTGGTTTTAAGCCTGGAGATTACACATCTCCATCATGGTTTGTAACCTGTGATGGCCTTTTCCTCCAGGAATCTGTCCAATCCCCTTTTGAAGTCATCCAAGCCAGATGCCATCACCACATCCTGTGGCAGGGAGTTCCATAGACTAACAACGCGCTGGGTGAAAAAATATTTTATTTTGTCTGTTCTTACTCTCCCAGCCCTCAATTTGAGTGTATGTCCCCTAGTTCTGGTATTTTATGAGAGGGAGAAGAGCTTCCCTCTATCCACTTTACTCATGCCCTGCATTATTTTGTATGTCTCAATCATATCCCCCCCAGGCTCCTTTTTTTCAGACTAAAGAGGCCGAAATGTTTTAGCCTTTCCTCATAAGGGAGGTGCCCCAGCCCAGTAATCATTTTGGTTGCTCTCTTCTGCACCTTTTCCAGTTTCACTATGTCTTTCTTGAGATGCGGTGACCAGAATTGTCCCAGAAAGCTTGCCTTGTTCTTGCAGAGATGAGGATCTTAGGTGGTTACTTCATGTCCTTCCTTGTTCCGCGATTAGTTTTGTACTGTGACAGCGTTTGTTGTGATCACGTGGTTTTGTCCCTGTTTATATTTTCTCATGGTCGTGATAACTTGTCTCGTGACAAGTGTTACTTCACGGTCTTGTTCCGTGACAAATTCTGAATTTGTCTTGCTTTCTTAACCCTTTTTTAAAATATTGTAAATAAAACTTTTTTGAAATTTTGATTTACTGGTCTTCCGGGATTTACACGTCAATGCTACAGAATTTTCAGTACTTTCTTTAATAAATATTTGTGCTGCATGATGTTTCCCATAGGGAAACTAATGTCAAATGCTGCTTCAGCCGCTGACCACTAGGCAGACACTGGTTGTTGTGTGACAGTTGTTACCTCACAGTCCCTTGTCTTGGAACAGAAACCATGAACGAACTGTGACAAGGAAATTCCTTACCCCAGTGCCAGGTACAGATTTGTCTCACTTAACACCTATTCTGGGGTGTAGTTGAGACAAATTTCAGTTGTTGTGCAACAGACATGAAGTAAGATTTTTTTTGTACCAGTCCGAAGCTCAACACTTACAGAGACAAAATAGATGTGAAGTAACCACCATAGACTTAAGAACACAACTGCTGGAACTGCTGTTTAGGGTGCCATGAACATTGTGTATGTTGCAGTATGTGGCAGTGGTGAAGAAGGCCAATTCCATGCTAGGGATTATGAAAAAGGGGATTGAAAATAAAACAGCCAACATTATAATGTCATTGTACAAAACTGGTGTATTGTGTACAATTCTGGTCACTGCATCTCAAAAAAGACATCGTGGAACTGGAAAAGGAGCAGAAGAGAGTGACTAAAATGATTACTGGGCTGGGTGACCTCCCTTATGAGGAAAGCTTAAAACATTTGGGGCTCTTTAGTCTGGAAAAAAGGTACCTGAGGGGGGGATATGATTGAGACATACAAAATTATGCAGGGCATGAGTAAAGTGGATAGAGGGACACGATTCTCCCTCTCAAAACAACAACAACAACAACAAACAGAACTAGGGGACATCCACTCAAACTGAGGGTTGGGAGGGTGAGAACAGACAAGAGAATTTTTTACCCAGCATGTTGTTAGTCTGTGGAACTCCCCGCCACAGGATGTGGTGATGCTATCTGGCCTGGATGCCTTCAAAAGGGGATTGGACAGATTCCTGGAGGAAAAGTCCATCACAGGTTACAAACCATGATGGGAATGTGTAATCTCCAGGCTTAAAACCAGGGTACTTCAAGGGCCAGATGCAGGGGAACAGTATCAGGAGATAGATACCTAGTCTTGTGCACTCCCAAAACCATTTGGTGGGGCCACTGTGAGATACAGGAAGCTGGACTAGATGGGCCTTTGGTCTGATCCAGCATGGTTCTTCTTATGTTCTTATTGCTAGTTTCTTCCTGCTTTGTATGACACCTCAAGGCTAGCCCAACCTTCTTCACTAGCTCTGTGCTGCATGTGATGGACATTTAGCTGACATTGCAGCTTAATATCCATTGGCCACTGTTTAATTTGAGGGGTCAAAGAGGAGTGCTAAAGCATACTCTTTCTCTTTCTGCAAGGAGGCAAACCTGTAAGGAAGCAGATCCTTACCCTGCGCACTTCAGAGCAAGGAAAAAAAATATTTTCCCACTATGATTCAACCCCCCCCCCCTACACTTAGACTGTCCTCTCATCATGCCCTTGGCATCAAGCAAGCCCTGAAACATTGGATCATCTGGCTAAGGATGCCTCTCTCCCCACTAAGGACCCATGTTGCAGTCTCAAAGCTTTGTAGGACATAGGCCACTTGACCCGTGATGCCTTATTCTTTTCTGCCCAGAGGAGCAGCCACCACATTGGAAATCTCCAGTGCCAAGCCATGGAGTGCCCTTTGCCACTCCACCACTCTTTCAGCGAGTTACTACATCCTGGATTAGATGTTGCCATGGCAATGCCCAATTTTTCTTGTATCTGCTGCAACAGCTCACTGTCCTGGAAACAGCTCCTCACCTTTCTGGCCCACTCAGGTGTATTAGGTATGAAAGTGTCTTCCATATCCTGCAAAGCACCCCCAGTGCTGAGGTTGAGACTGCGGGCCATACCCCTTTCATCTCCCCGGCCAACACTGCTGCCACCATATTTGTTCCATAGTCTGCACTTTTCTGTAGCAGCACCCCCACTTCTGTAGCACGTCCCTCAGAGCCACTTGAATGTTGCAAGCAGTGTTGCTGCCCTCCATCACAGCCACATTCAACAGGACCCACCTGTATCCTACCCTTGTGTGTTGCTAAATGCTCTATCCATAATACTTCCAACTCCCATGGTTCTGCCACAAATCTATGAAAGCCACTGTTTTCCATCAGAGGGCCATCTTCTTTGCTAGGTGATGAGTAGAGATGGGCTTTCATTTTGGAAGTGGTCCACTTCCTGAATGAAACGTGGAAGCCCAACTGCCATTCAGAACCCTCCAAAACAAAGTAATCCAATCCATTACTTTGCTCTGGGGTCACGCCAGGCTAAGCCCCAACAAGGAAGAAGCCTCCAACGTCACTGCTCCTTCTCTCTGGCACTAGCCAATCAGACATTGTGCACCATCCTGCCTCCCTGTCTGATTGGCCAGTGTCAGGGAGAAGGAATGATGATGTCAGAAGCTTCTTATTTTATTTATTTTTTTATTTATTGGATTTCTATATTGCCCATCTGGCCGCATCGGAGTTTAGCCCTGCAGTACTGCAGAATGCAGTAAGGGATTTGATTATATTGTTTTGGAGGGTTCTGAATGCCGGCTGGGCTCCCGTGTTTCGTTTCGGAAGTGGGCCACTTCCGAAACGAAAAGCCCATCTCTAGTGATGAGTAATCCTGGAATTTTTATATTTTTAAATCCTGGTCAAAACCCATTCCTGCATCCCTCTAAGCTCCTTGAAGTTAGCCTGGAACTCCTTCCAACTACAGTGGTACCTCTACTTATGAGTTTAATCTGTTCCGAATGCATGCTCCGAAGTCGAACAACTTGTAAGTAGAGCAGCCGTATCTAAAAAATAATAAAAAAAAAGTCCAAAGAGGGAATGCCTGCTGTGTGCTTGGCATTCTAGGCTAGCTGACTAAATAATGGTGTTTTAGTAAAGTGATTTTAACCAGTATAATAATAAAATTTTCTGTATTAATAAATGCAAAATAGAAAAAAAGATAAAAAATGTAAGTAGAGCAGAATGCATCTAAAATTTTTAAGGCAGCAGTCAAAACGCCAATGGTTTTCTGCTCTTAAGTTGAATCGATCGTATGTAGAGCCGCTCATAAGCAGAGATACAACTGTACTGAAGTTTCAGTTTAATGGAAGGAAAGAGACACAGACTTCCAATCAAGTCCAAGCACAAGTTCAGATTTGCTATTCATTTCTACCCCAGTAATTCATTCACGGGTCTCCTGTTATGCTCAGAGACTCCTCTGGTGGGAAACTGTTGTTTTTTTCTCAGCAAGTCTGATTATCATGCTTCTGACCATCTAGTAACCATTTGGGCCCCCGTGTTTACATTTGAAGTTTGTTGTCACAACTCTTATCAAATGGAATTAACTTGCCAGGCATTTTAAGAGGTGGGCTGTAGTCCATGAAAGTTTATGTCTCAAGGGATCAGTTAGTCCTTAAGGTGGCCCAAGACTCTTTATTCACACCAGCGTATGCTAACCCTCTGAAATAAGTGAATATAAATTAGTTGTCCTTAATGACCGCACTAAAGGAAGATGTCCTCTTGAGAAAGTGGATACCCTTCATTGGAAACATATTTTTGTCATGAAAACATGCAGCACTCTAGGAAATACAGCTAGGGATGCCACTAGTTAGCAGCTGCCATTATGATCTTTATCTGCATCCATGGAAACGGGCCTAAAGATGGAGATCCACTTTATTATTCTCACACCCACCATGTTAAGCCTATGAATCCTACTGCAATTTAAGGGCTAAAATCAGAAGGCAGATCTGTGTTCATTGGACCAGTGCCGACATCCTCTTAGCTAATGAGCGCTATAAACATTTTCATGCCAGGAAACCAATGCAAGTGGAAATATTATGCCAGCCACTAAACAGACACACACATGTGTGCACACACACACACACTGGTCAATGAAGGCAGTTCTGTGCAATCTTTTACAGAGATGATCATTTACAGGAATACAACTTTGTTGACTTTCAGATAATTTTTTTGAGGAATTATAAAATATTCCATCTAAAGATACTTTTTTTCGCATCAGAATTTTCCAAAAAGAAGATAACATTGCTTTGTTTTGGTATCATTTTCACTAAAGCAGCTATAAAGGGATTTCATTCTTCTTTCTACTTCGATTCCCACCTTGTATGTGTCATATACAGTGAAGTTGCAACTGACTTATATTAACTCTAATAGACCTTTCAAGGTAAGTTAAATATTTAAGGAGTGTGTTTTACTGGTTCTACCCCCCCCCCAACAGGTAGTTTCCATGGCCTAGCAGGGATTCAAACTAATTAGTCCATGACTAGATTTTCAGACCACACTAGCTATCCAGATTTCCAGTTATAAAGTAAGACATATTAATCCAGGAAAAAGAAAAATAATTTTCTGTTATTCTACTCTGCTTTGATGTTAACCTTTTGCATCATTTTAAAAACACATTTCAGGAAAATAAAATATGAGAGAGCAGACATACATCTCCAGCTCTCCTGAGGTCCCTGTTTTTGCTTAGAAGTAGCTTTGTGGTGTGTGTCTACATGTGAGCCAAGCAGTCATACTCAGGTGGAGACAAGAGCGGTTAGCATTCTCTCACTGTTTCAATCACACCCTTCCCCAGAGCTCTTCTTAAACAAAGGAACAAAAACACACGATCAAATGATTTTTTTTTTTTGGCATAAACGGGAGCATAAACACTAATATCAATATCCATGCAGTATTCCTAGACGGCTACTTTTAACTGAAAATGCTGAGGGATACAGTAGGAACCACTATCCACTGATTCAGTTATCCACAGCTGGCAGAGGAAAAAATAATAATTCAGCAACCACAAAGCAAGCTACTGTCATAAAACAGCCGCCATAAAGCAAGCTACTGTCACAAACAGCAGTTTTGGGGATTTTTGTGTTGTCTCTTATACACGGTTTTCATTATCCAATCCCCTGGAACCAATCCCAAGTGGACAGTGGGGTCCTACTGTAGTTGTTTAGAAGAGCTACATTCTGACTTAGGGTTTCATACACTCAAGTCTTATTGGAGTTGGAAATAATGAATTGCATTGTATGGCTACATACCAAGCTGTAGGGTATGACTTCCTTGGCCATCACAGTTTGTGCCAACCTCTTTGTCTAGGCTAGGAACTGCTGCAGAATTGACTGCTGTCACATCAACAGAACTATGACTGTGTTTCTTTCACAGACAGCTGGAAGAGAATTACTTTTGCAATATTCATAGAGGTACAGAAGAGGACAGGTGATTATGGAACTAATAGCATCAATGTCTACCTTAGCACCATCCATGGGCATGTAAAAGATAGTGTGCACAGCAACAGTTCAGCAAACTGTTTGGGTATTTCCCCCTTATGACATACTAGGACTAAACATGCAAGATACACAACAAATGTCCTTGGTGTAGGCCAGCTGCTGATGAGTGGGTTATCAAGAACTGGAAGAACAGGGCACACACCACAAGCTACGTGGCTGAGGTCTTCTGCGTTTCTGAACCAATCCAAAGCAAAATGAGGAAACCAACATGTCCCTGCAGACAGGGCTCTCTGGAGTAATGAATTTTGCTTCAACATTGTAAAAGTTAAAACTTCAGAAGAGCAGTTCAGAGGTTCCAGGGACTCAGCAAACCATGGGGTCCCTTCCAGCTCTGCATTCAAGGTCACTACTACTACTACTACTACTACTACTACTAAACAATCTTCCCCTCTCAAGAAGAAATTTAACTGCCAATATCTGGCTCTGCAGCCAGGCCCCTGAGCGATCCCAGGAGAGGTCTTACAGGAGACTGTAAAACTTGGCTCACAATGAAGCTGACCACAGAACACCTCACATTAGAAGATGGTTTTTTTTTCCTAACATACTTTACTTCAACAGAGATTGCTGTCCTGATTTTTCCCTTTACTATTATTCTCCTCATTACAGATGTGATGAATGATTTAAATATATATTCACACACACACACACACACACACACACACACACACACACACACAGTGCTTTTAAATTAGTGGGTGCTGAATAACAGTCATGGTGGAAACAGCACAGAACTCCCCAAGTGGTCTTTTTCAGAGGCATTTCTGTGGAGAAAAATCACAGAATTGCCTATTCATTTAGAAAGGCATTGGTTTTTATCCTTCAGAACTATAGAAACTGTTGGTCGTCAACAACAACAAAAACAACAAAAACAAAAAACAACAACAAAGTGTCTCAAGTAAAAATGATTGTCAAGCCAACCTTCTATTTTTCTCCTGTTACCTTTTGTCAGTTCAAACCTCCCATATAATAAGGTATGCTTTTATTGTAGTTATAATATATGAAAGTCTGTGCAAATGTGCAGCAAAGAGGCTAAAGGTCAGGCAATACATCACCTTCAGACTTTAGGTAAAGCCTTCCTATTTGTTTCAGTATACTGCTGTCAATGACGAAAAATTTTATTAATACATTCATAATGAGTAATATATGAAGCATTCCTGTCTGTCTTAGGCCGTTACTTCACAAGCCGCTCGCTTCGCGGTAAGCCGTCATTTGCGTGCGAACCGACCGCTTCAGTCCGCACGCTCCTCCCTTTTGGCTGCGACGTCACCCCGACCACGCCCCCTTTAGCGTGCTCCAACCGGGGTAAGTGATGCCCCTGGCGGAGGACGGGAATCTCTTCGCTTCGCATCTCGCTTCGCACCCAGCGCCACGTGTGGTCTCAGTTTTTGGCTTTTATTTCAAGTTTTTTTAAAAAATATTCAAACAGGGATATCGATGCATCGCTATATTGTTTCATCGCTTTGCGCTGTTACTTCCTCGCGCGAGTAGCAGCGGCGGCGGTGGCGGCGGCGGCGGCGGCGGGCGCAGGAGGAGCCGCTGCTGCCTCGCCCGGCCAGAGCAGGGCACCCGGGGCAGGCAGTGTGCAAGCGGCGGAGGGCGGGCGGCTGTGCCATGCGGGGCTCCCCCCGAGTAGCGGCGGCGGCGGCGGCGGGGGGCTGCCAATGATGCCAGGAAACAAAACACAGGATCGTACAGTAATCATGCTCTGTCGTGAATGACAGCCAAGCATTGATGCATCGATACACCGGTCCCTTTTTTTAAAAAAAATCAAAGAACACGGGAAACGGGGGAAGAACATCAGTGCTTTAATGCGAATGGAGCCCGTGAGGTCATTCTCGATTCGAACGGAAAAGCAGCCCGCGTGAGTACAGGGAAAAAGGGGTGGGGGCGAAGGGAGACCACGTGATCGCCTTCGCATTCAAAGCGAAGGCAATCACGCTGCGAAGCGAAGAGCCTCGTGAAGTGACGGCCTTAGTCAGCTTCCTTCTTCATCTTAAAATATCCAAGAATTCTATTTTTTGCTACAGTGTTAGTACTGCAGTGCAGAAAAAAACAAAACCCAATAACATATCTTGTCAAAAACTATATATTTCTCTCATCGAATACTGCCAAATATCCTTTTTAATAAAAAGCTTGAACTCTTTTGCTAATAAAAGATGCCAGTTCTGGTAACTGTAAAGGTCAGGCAGAAAATAATGCTGCTGGTCCTTATCTTTTAAAATAATGTCAATTCTATCATTATCAAAATAGTTTTGGACCACAAATTACGGAGAAAAACAAAAGATATGATGTCTTGGCAACTGGACCAGTGCTCCATTAAAAAGCATTAGATTGCAAAAATGGTTATCAGCTTGTTAGAACCTGCAAATGTCATCAAGGACAATAACATCTGTCTAGTGGCTGGCCCAGATGCATAGAAATCAAAATCACACCATGTATTAAATGACAAAGTGTAATTTTAAATGGAATTTGTCCAAAGTTTTAGTCAGGGTGTTGGTTCTGAAGCAGAAAATTCTGTATTATTCAACAACCTTGAAGTTTGTTGTGAAAAGCAGCTTTGGGTATTTTATGAGACACAAGGGTTACTTGTGGCTGTTGCATTTTATTGTTATGAGAACAAAACTACCCATAATTCCTCTCCCAAGACTTACATATTTCCTCATCCAAATTCTCTGATATGGTCACAAAAAGGTAATTGAGAATGTCAGTTCCCTCCTATCCCTTCTGTTGGTATACATTGAGCAACTAGTGGGATCTTTCCGAAACCAAATCCAATGAGAAATTTTTTTCTAGGTGCACCCCCGGAGCTTAATAGCTCAGCCCCCTGACCCCAGAACCTTTCCAAATTTTGAAGGCTTACAGGGAAGAGTTTGAGGAAGTTCCCCTGCCATTTTGGTCCATTAAAGACCCAGAGGATCATAGTGTTTCATTTCATTTCATAATAAAAACTACTTTAATAATTCATTACAAACAAAAAGAAATGAAACTACTAAAGAAAAGAAATGAAACAAAACGAAACACTATTTTTCCATTTTGTGCCCATCTCTACCCAGCATTATTGTCTATAGGGGAAGCGTGACATTTTTGGCTTTAACAGTCCTGTTTCTTTCCTTCCTCTAGTTGGAACACTTTCCAATGCAGGACACGGAGGGTCCACACCAACCCACATCTAACCCATGCCAAATCCTTCTCTTTTTCATGCCTCGTCTTGAAATTTATAAATGAGAAAGAAGGAAGGAAGGAAGGAAGGAAGGAAGGAAGAAAGAAAGAAAGAAAGAAAGAAAGAAAGAAAGAAAGAAAGAAAG
>JAHTLZ010000348.1:30821025-30838872 GCA_023846285.1 Phrynocephalus versicolor
ATAATATATATATATATATATATATATTTATATATATTTATAATAATATATATATTTATAATATAATATATATAATAATATATATATATATTTAAAAAAAACCACAAAACCCCTAAACACTGACCTGGACCAGCAGCTGCATGGTTGCCATCATAAATTAAATAAAAAAATAAAATAAAATAAAAAAATGATGCCTGCCGGCAGGCCCTAACAAAACAAACAAACAAAAACAAAAAAAGAAAAAAAATCTAGGTCTGGCCCGTGGGCCAGCCAGTCCCGGGCCAACCAGAAGTAAAAAACAAACAAAAAACAAACAAAAAAAAAACAACCAAAACCAGATTTTTTTGGTGCGCGGAAAGCAAGCGCCTCTAAAAGTGGCATGCCCGGCTGTGGGGAAGGAAGCTTGAGAGGTGCTGGCACCAAGCCGGTGCCTCTCAGCTGTGGGGGGAAAAAACTCCCCCATGGGGAGGTGGGAAGAGGGGGCTCTTTAAACATTTTCCCCGCTCCCAATGACAGCGCCCAGTGCACACTCAGCTGTCATCGGGAGGGGTGGAGATAGGTTTAAAGAGCCCCCCTCTCCCCCCACCCACAGGTAGATGCTCCATACTGGGCGTGGCTTGTGTTGACCTAGGATAGGTTATCAGTACTACCAGGATCTCCATTTCCTAAACTCCAGACAGAAGCATTTCTATTTCTCCAGTAGCTGAAGGGCAGAGCAAAGAAAGGCAATGCAAACTTTTAACATTTCAGCAGCCAAGTGCTCTGTACCTTTCCCGTTCATCATAACATATTAGTAATTGCATGGCTTCCAATTACCACAGATCTCAAATGTGCTTTATAAAGAACTTGGTCACCCTAGGAAAAATACTATTCCATTTAAAAAATACATATGTACCTCTGCACGTAAGCTGACACTCATTCACCTATTTAATTAAACACGGTTCTCTTGGTAGGGCAGTTTAACACAGATGCCGGTGCTACATTTTGGAAATAGGAGGACAGCCAAATCTCTCTCTCTCTCTCTCTCTCTCTCTCTTGCTTGAGACAGTAAAATGATACTCCCAGTTTAATACAAATAAATGCATTTAACAAAGAAGTCAAAGTATTATGACTGCTGGCACGTTTTCAGCTCTGGCTGGAAGTCTCAGTGCGAAACTCTGGGTGGTAAGTGAACTTTTAGGGAGACTGGCTTCACTAGAGAACTTCTGAAGGTCTGTAGATCTTTGTCTAAGTGTCTCTCAAGGCAGCCTGCTGGGACCCCATGCTTTGAAGTCCACTACCTACTATAAATACACACCGGGCCATGTGCATGCGTGTGGCGCATGCACACACTCTCACACGCTTTTTCTTCTTTTTCTTTTCTTCCTTTTTGATCAGATGCAGTTGTCAGGAATAAGCTCCATAACCCACAACATATTTTTATCAGACTGTAAAGGAAATGGTCTCTCTCTCTCTCTCTCTCTCTCTCTCTCTCTCACACACACACACACACACACACACACACACACACACACAGAGAGAGAGAGAGAGAGAGAGAGAGAGAGAGAGAGAGAGAGAGAGGGAGGGAGGGAGGGAGGGAGGGAGGGAGGGAGAGAGAGGCTATATTGCTGTTTTTGTAAGAAAATGAAATCCACAGCAGAAAAGGGGCAAGCCAAAGCTTTCCCAACCCCTGTACTTGATTTCATTGTGTAGCATCAACAAACACACGAAGGTTATAATTAACTGTGGAGAACAGTAATCATGGAGTGTGGTGCCTTTGCACTCACACACAATGATTTAAAAGGAATTAAAGAAAGAGTTTAGTACACAGTTGACAGCCACAGGAATAGGACAATGTTTGATCAAGTCTCCTCTGTCATTGTTAGTCAATGCCATGAAAACAGATGCTGGGCAAGAGCGGTGGTGTGTGTCCCCATGTAAGAAGGTATCAAAGATGTCTTCATGGAAATTAGTTCACAGCAGTATTGCATGGATTTGGTATAAGGTACTGTTATGTTCTTCTTCTTCTTCTTTTAAACCCCTTCATAACGCCTTCTCCCAACGAAAGCTGCCCGTAATACTTGATCCTCCCAGGCTAGGTGTTTGAGGTAATCAACACCATGAGAGGCCCAAAAGGAAAAAAAAAAAAACCAGAAAGAGGATCGTTTCCTCCATTGCCCCTTGCCTGTGGAATAATGTTCCACTGGACATCTGCCTGGCCCCCTCTTTGGCTATTTTTAATAACCATTGAAGCAGACATTCCCTCAAATATAACGTAAATCCATTATTTTAGCTGAACTTCTCGCCAATAACATCATAGGTTCAAAAATATATGCTATTTTGTGCCATTTTAATTTTATTTTCATTAAATTTATTGTATGAATTATAGGTGTTTATGGTATGGTATTGACTAATTGTTGTTAATCGCCCAGAATGGCCTTGCTGCCAGATAGGTGCTATGAAAATCCACTAAATAAAATAAACAAATAAATTAAAAAACTGTTTTTAAAAACTAGGTTTTACAGGATACCATACATGCATTTAGGCTTTGCAATACAGTAATCTCCCACCTATTCAGGGGGTTAGGGACCCCACCTGACCTGTGATATTGGAAACCCTGTGATATGCGGATGCTGTGTTGGGTCAGGACTGGGAGGCTATATGGGGACTCCTATACTTACCTGAGGCCTGGTGCTGCCCCGGATGGGTCTCTGATGGGCGTCCCAGGAAGCCTGTTGGAGGCCCCAGAAGTGGTTCCTGGTGATCTGGATGTCACTTCTGGTTCACTAGAAACCACTTCTGGGGCCTCCGACAGGCCCTGGAAGCCCATTGGAGGCCCGTTCAGGGCAGCGCCAGGCCTGGGGTAAGTGCAGGAGTCCTCAAACAGGCCTGTGCAGCTTACCCGGGGGGGGTGTGTGTGCCTTTTATATACTGTGGTCCCATGATATACCAGGATTGCAGTATATGAACCATGAAATGGTGGGGGGCACTGTACAATATTTTTCTGCAGCATGCTTAGCAGAACAGAGGAACCCACCTCACAAAAATAATTAGTCTATGGCAGCTTATGATATGACATTCATATTTGTAGGTTCAAGGCAGCTGAGGCTGGTGATCCTGATCTCATGGGGGTGGCAAATCAGGTTTTTAGTTGGAACTATATTTGGGGGCTAGAGTTCAACACCATGAATAGGTCCTGTGGGAACCCACTACCTGCTCACAACAGCCATCAGTTTCCGTTGGCCCAAGGGGCAGTAATGAGCTTCAGCTCTGTTTAGAGTTGTTGTATCATAGCAGGGGAAGAAATGGAGGTAATAACAGAGTTTATTTTCTTGGACTCCTTGGTCACTGCAGATGGTGACTGCAGCAATCTTGGGAGGAAAGCAATGGCAAACCTAGGCAGCATCTTAAAGAGCAGAGACATCGCTTTGCCAACAAAGGTCTGGATAGTCAAAGCTATGGTTTCCCCAGTAGTGATGTATGGAAATGAGAGCTGGACTATAAAGAATGCTAAGCTCCGCAGCGTGTCTGCGCAGCACGGAGGTCCCTTGCCCCCTCCCGGCCGGAAGCCGTGTGATACCTACCTGGTCTCGCAGAGGGTGGGGGATCCGAGCCCTTATAAGTGCTTGCCACGAGGTCCCCGGCCTCTTCTCGGTGACCAGCGTTGCCCGCCCACCCGCCACATTTAGGCAGTAGTATGAGTTTGTCTGGTCGCCTCGGGGCCGGATAGGAATTTTTGACCCGGATGCGCAATTGGCAAACAGCACCCGGGGATTTTTCACCTATCCCATACTACTGCGGCACGATGGGTATTCATGGTAGGATATTGGATTTGGCCACTTGGGGGCGGTAGTGCTGGGTATGGAGAGGCAGTAGGGAGTCAGGTCTCAATTTCCCTACAGGACCGTCCACTCTCACGGTGTTGCAGATCGGAGATCACAAAGCCTGGGGGGGATGGATGTACCTGGAGGGCCCACTGGACTAGCAGGAACAAAGGATGGGCCTGGGCAGTCCAGCTGGTCAATCATAGCATACACTCTTACCTCAGTATAATATGTGGAATGGCCCTTTCTTGAGGATGATGTACATAGGAAGCCGCCTTGTGCCAAGTCAGACCATTAGTTTCTCATATCTAATATATTTCTGTGTGAAATTACTGGCAGGGACTCCACAAGATTTAAGAAAGTGGACTTTCCCAGCCATTGCTGGATATGGTTTGGACTGAACTTGTGTGCAAGATGTACTTTGTCATGGAGTTGCAGCCCTTCTTCTATATGTAATAAGAGCATGATAGAAGATGAACATCTACAATTTCAGAGACTAATTGGGAAAGCAGGAAAAGGTCTTTAGTAATGACAGCATTATATTTGCTGAACCTCAGACCCCACCCCCCCACCCCAGTTTGGGATGTGTATCTGGGACAACAAATAAAAGCATCTGGGAAGACATATTTTATGGTGCAGAATTGGCAAGCAAACAATGTGGTAGTGAGGTCCTGTCCTCGTATCTCACACTGAAGAGGAAAAGGTGTTGAAAATATTAAATATGTTTCAGCTGTATTTTTTTCATGAGAGGAAAACCATGGCAGACAGAGAAATTATGTACAGGGAAATTATTCACCACATAATGCAAATAACATTTAGTCACTTCCTAGTCATGGTTTGTAGTCAGTCAGTCGTCTGTCCTAACCATCTGTTCAATACTACAGGTTTCCCTCCCCTGCAATCGAGATGAACTATATCAACAGACACTGTTTCTTCAAGCAAAGAAAATGCATCACTTTGTACATGGTAATGCGATACTGACTCTCTCTGTTCCTGGAAACTAAGTTTTGCTTTTTAAAGTGTCACTAGCACTTTTATGAGCCAAAGCAAGATTTTTTTAAATAAGAGAGATAATAGGATATAGAAAAAAATTATGTGATCCAATGGAAAACATATTCGTTTCGTCATATCCAGAGAAAGTTAGTGAATTTGCAGGTCTCGTGGTCATTAATATATCTAGGTATTTGATATTTATGTATCTGTCTACAAGGAAAACTGAGAAGAATTTGCAGCAATGCCTTCTTCTCACTGCTTTTTTGTCTGCAGCAGTTTCCTCCCAGGAAATATTAGACCAGGAACTGAGGCCTCAGTGTCATCCAGTCTCCAGGGATGGTTCCATGGGCTGGAGCACCCAGAATCCAATCATGGGGAATTCTAGAAGAGTTCTGGGATTTGAAGTCCAAAACGGAGAGATAAGTCCCCAATTTAAAAAGAAAAAAACAACTTATTTGGTTGAGTCCATTGCATGTTGCCTATGGTTTGAGTGACTGGGAGGACCTTTCTAGGCTGGGATGACTGTATCCATCACTAATCAATGGTTCCATTCTGCCTCTGAATTCAAAGAGACATTGCCTCTCTGCTGAGTGTTCTCTTTCTCTTGTCAGTCTGTTGGAAATAGTTTGCTGTTGATCTGTTCGTAATTGTAAGTAAAATGTGTTTTTAAAATCTCTCTCCTATAAACATGTCAGACTGAGTTATTGAGACTAGGTGCCAGTTAATGAGAAAAGGTGGACACTGGGGAATTTAAAGCTACTGTTCATTGTTGATTTCTGAATAGCAAAAAGGGATACGATCAGAAATCCAACACTCTGCAACAGAGTCGGTGCCTTAGGGCACCAAAATATAGACAGCACCAAAATATAGAGATGTATCTGATGAGTGTAATGAAGACACACCACTGTCAGCCCTATTCACTTTCCTTTTCTGGAGATGGGGTGAAACATAAATAATTCTTTTGGAAGACACTGCATCCTCCTTTTCCATTTTTTTTGGGGGGGGGCAGGGGGCAGATGGCACCCACGCCTCAGAGCAAAATGGGTGGGAGATAGCGCCTTTTGCTCCAGCTGCTAAAATTGCCGACTCTATTTCTGAGTTGAATTGGGCCTTGAATTCCAACTCCTATTCCATGTCTCAGTTACTGTAGGGTACTCAAATGAAAAAGAGCACAGCGCTCCTGTATATTGAATAGATACTTAGGAGAATGAAAGCTGCACCTGCTGAAATTTCCTCTGCCACCCAATGATTAAGCACACTGGAACCTTTTCCTCTTTTTCACTGTGTCCTTCTAATGTAGGCCCATATTGGGAGCAGGCTATTTAACTAAAAGCCAAGCACAGAGGTGTTCACATTAAATGCCCACTGAGTCATTCAGAACCTTCTTCCCAATAAAGGGTAGGGCTGTGTAGAGTTTTAAATTTAGACTTATGACAGTGGAACTAGAAGCTTAGCAAGAGGCCCATTTCATTCCAGGTGCAGTCAGTTACAGTCTGACTTTTCAGTGGGTTTTCAATAAAGAAAACTTTATTGACAGCCACATTGGCTTCTTCCTATTATGTCCCTCTTCTGATAAAGGATTTCATATGGTTGGCTAAGATTTTTTAAAAGAAACTTAGAGTCCCTCATGACCTGAGGGACAAAGCTTAAGCACAGTTCTCTTTGCCCCATTATGATATTTTCTCAATAGGTTTAAAAGCACCCGAATTTGAGCAAAGGTTTTCCCTCTCAGAGCTGGCTGATAAAGTTTTCCTTCCATGTATCTGTTGCAAAACAGTAGAAGCACTTGGGTAGACTTTAATCTCTGGGAGCCACCAAAATGATTCAACCCCCCTCCCCATTTTGTTTCCTGAGGAGACTTTTTAAGCATGCCCTGAGTCCTTAGTTTAGACCTTCACTGCTTCCATTTCCTGTGGATTCCCCTGGCCCTGCACCTGGAGGGAGGCTGAGTCACTTGCTAGTAGCCAATTTATCGTTGCTTTCTCTAAAGTTACACTTGAACATGTTCAAATGGTCGGCTTCTTGACCAGAGTTTGTGTTCACTCTCGTAAGCTTTCCTGCACTCAGGTGCTTTGTACTGCAATATCAAAGGCCCATTCTAAAGAAGACTTAGAAGCAAAACCAATTGAACATTTTGCATTTCCATTATCTGAAGTAGCTACCAAATTAAATTCCCTCTTAGAATTTTTTTATCACACCCCTTTTCCATGCTAAGCAGGTTTTCCAAACAGACAAAAAAGATGTTGGAAGTGGTGTTTTGGAGCTAATATGTGTGTAATAGCATGTTTCCATTTCTTTCTCCAAATGATACAAACGTCTTGAGCTAAGTTTGTGAATTTGAAATGTAATGTAAAAAAGAAGAAAAGAAATGTACAGCAGCAGCTTAACAAACAATTTAATACCCTAAGAACTTAAAATGTTCTAATTCTTGTGAGCCAAATATTGGTCAACATCCCATTGTAGGTCACAACTAGAGTAAGCCCATTGAATCAATGGAGGTGTTGACTCACCATATCCCATGGACTGACTCTAGTTGTGACTTACTACTGGATTTTCAGTCATGGAATCTAATGATGTGGACATTTTTGATTTAATGTGGGGTGAATCCTCCTCTTGTTTAGGCATTCACCAAGAATGTATGGTGGGTGGACTGGGGTTGCTTGTGCTAATGCATCCACCAACATCCTTGTGCCAATAGAACTGAACCTGAGATCTTCACATATTGAGGTGGAAAATCAGAAAGAAAACTCTTTGCACATTCCCCTACCTTGCTGGGGACCTCAGGCATGCGGAGGATTTGAAGGGTGTCTGACTGATATTACAAACATCTCCCAACTCCTCTGTTATCATGAAAAGCTGAGATTTGAACTGCCAGTATCAAGAGTCTGGAAGTTGAGTCATGGCAACTGGACTTCTTTTCTTGAGAGATTTAAACATTTTGCAGATCATCCAAACAGCTTAGTTAGTCTGATGAAAGCTAGTTATGAGTCCTCCATTTTATAGTTCACTTTGACCTCATGTCACTCTGATGAACAATGACCTGAATAGGCTTAGGTGCACCTTAAGCCATTGTTCACCTAAAGGCTATTGAGACTATTGTCTACCTGATGAGCCTATTCAGGCCATTGTCCAGCTTATGAGCCTATCTAAGACCAGGGTGACATGAGGTCAAACTGAGCTATAAAATGGAGGAGTCACAACTAGCTTTCTTCAGGCTGACGAAGCTGCTTGGATGAGCAGTGAAACATTTCAATCTATCAAGAAAAGAAGGCCATTTGCCATGACTCAACTTCCAGATAAATTCATCTGGATGACTGCAAGTGCGCATCTAGGGGGGCGGGGGCAGAAGAGTTCATTTGCCCCAGGCCCAACAATCTGGGGGTGCCTGGAAAGGGAGCAGCAGGAGGAAGCTGTGTGCTCTCCTGCCAGCAGTCCTCCTTTCCCCGGGCGAAGGCATGGTGATGGGACCCACTCCGCCCGAGCTACCTCCTAATCTGCTGTGTGCCAGGCAAGTGGCGAAGCAAGCAGGCAGGCAGGCATGCAGGGAACATGGTTGCTGCACCCCCCCCCTCCTCCTCCTCTTCTGGCCTTGCTCTGGGCCCACCGCAGGAGAGGTAATGCATGCGTGCACACACAAACACAAATGCCCGCCCATCCCACACCCGCAGGATTGCCTCCCTCTTGCTGGGTGGATGCGATAGGGTTGAGGAGGGCTGGAGGGGAGCAAAAACAACTTTGTCCCCAGGTGGTCCAAAATTTTGCTGCACCACTGGATGACTGAGAATCTTCACAGACATACCAGTATCAAGGACGTTGGGGTAGGACTGCCTCATAGAATATAGGTTCCCAACCTTGGTAAACTCAGATCTTCTTGGACTACAACCTTCAGAAATCCTGTCTGACACTGCTATTAGTGAAGCTTCTGGGAGTTTTAGGGAACCAAGGTTGGGAAACAGTCAAATACTGCCCTTCTTCTTCCTTCCTCTGTGCTGATTGGGTGTGTGCAGATGCACAGATGCACAACACAACAATTCGAACATTTAGCAAGGCTACAGAATTGCAGTGTTTAATTTAAGATTTTACAGATTCATTTTTGCAGTCTTCACATATTACTTAGTATAATATAAACCTGTAATTTATTGCAATACATTAAAAAGCATCACATGGCATATATCAGTAAATAAAAAGCCACACAATAATTTTCGGAGGGTTGCATGAAATAATCACCAGTAAACAGGCAGTTGGAATATATTGGAATATATTAGAATATATTCTGCTGCTATATGTCCGAAGAAGTGGACATGTCCACAAAATATTACATTAAAATATGAAAGTTAGTATTTAAGGTGCCACATTTTTTTCTCTTTTGTTTTGTTTTGTTTTGTTTCTCTGATTTTTGCCTGGAATATATTCGAATCCTAAGTGGCTTGACCCCAAGATCTCCATTCAGCAGAGGAAATGTCTTAAGCAAAACAAGGTTGAATGAACATAAGTCTTACAAAATACTCCACCCTCTTCAAAGAGGCCAAATTTGTGAGGTGACCATGTTGCTAGATACTAATCAGAGTGTGTGGAGTTTTCAAACCATGTGGAGTCACGGGGAATGGGGAGAGAAAGACTTTTAAAGGAATTCTTTTCCAATAGAGGTGGGCACAAAACAGAAAACCGATGGTTCGGTTCGTTCTGTTTGGGGCCCAACCTTGTTTCGATTCGGTTCGGGTTCATATGAATCTTTTTAAAAATTGTACGAACCCAAACCGAGCTAAACTGGTTTGAATCTGACATACTGGCGTTGGCGGATTGGGAGTGGCAGCGGCAGGGGCTTTTTGAGGTGCTGGCTTGGGGCTCAGTGCCTCGGATGTTTTTGTTTTGTTTTGTTTTTTGGTTGGCACTCATTTTTTAATTTTATTTTTAATTTTAGAGCGCCAACCACACAGCCCCTGGGACCAGGTTGGCACTGGTTTTTTTTCTGGTTGTTTTTTAAAATATATTTTTTTATTATTTTTTCTTTGTTTTATAGCACCGACCGTGTGGCTCTTGGCGCTGGGTGGGCACTCATTTTATTTTTTTATTTTTTTATTTTGAGAGCGCCGACCATGCAGCCCCTGGGGCCGGGTCAGCACTCTTTTTTTTTAAATTAAAATTTTTATTTTAAAAAGCCCCCAGTCACTATGTCATGGTTTGGGAACTGAACCTGGAATGTACATGATGCAAAGACTGTACTACTAAGTTATGGACTGTTCACTGAAGCAGCAACTGAGCTTCAATCTAGTCCTCTGAGATGGTTTCTCCTAAATAGAGGAACGAAAAAGCCCAGTGAAATTAGTACTTAGAATCTAGTCTGGAGATGAGCATTAGAAAGTCATTTTCTCATATGTTCCACCCCCCACCCCCCGATCACATCGATTTTGCAGAATCTTCTGCCCCCAGCAAAACCCTTCTGCTTTCTCTTCCTATGGGGGAAAAATGTTTAAATCGAAACCAAGAGATGTGAAATGGAAATGGACTGAAAAACCACACACTACTACCTAAAGGCAGTTCTGATTATAAAAGGCACTGTACTAAATGGACACGAGTGTCAAGAAAAGTTGACAGATTGGTTATTGGCTCATGTTAATGGGTGTTTCTTATGTAGAGTGAAAGAAGCTATTTCCCCCGCTCTATTATACGCTGGCTAAACTTGACTTAGAGTGCTGCATTCATTTTTAGGGCAACCATGCTCCTCTCCAGATGTAGATAAATTAGAAGGAATTAAAAGACCATCATCCGAACTGATGGAAAGATATTGAGAATAAGACCCAGGAGGAAAGATGAGGAGAAGTGGACATTCCAGGCTGGACAAAAGAAGGCAAAGGGGAGACCTAATGAATATCCACAAACACACACAAGGCCATCTCAAAGGTAGTGGGGAATCATTAATCTCAGCAGTCACAAGGGACAAAACATGAAGTCAAGTGACTGTCAGAAGCTGCAATAATGGCTATATACAGTAGTTCTGTAAAATATGAGAGGAAGTGTTGCATCTTTCAACAGATCCTGGCCCCAGGGCCATAAAACCACCCTTTGCAGCTTTACAGCTTTATAGGGCAGGTACTGTGTTATTCCAGGTAGGAGATAGACATTTGGCCCTAAGTGGAAGATAAATAGCTCAATGCCCCTTTGGAATGTGGCAGATCTACACGTGAAGCTGACTAGGCAATGGGGAACGGCTTAATTTCCTACTCGTATTCTGAACTTTTAAAAATGTTTCCCTTGCCTAGTCAAATTTTGCTTCCTTTTTAAAAAAAGCAACGGGGTGGGGATGGAACAGAACTTTTGGAATGATTACATGAAGATTTACCAGAATAAATATTGCCTTCAATAAGCTGCCAGTAGTAACCCACTGTAACATCTGGTGTATATATCTATATATAAAATTACAGTCTGGCAATACAAATCCGCATCTGTAAGTTATAACTGTTATTACCAAGTACTCTGATATCTTGCATACAGTGCTGTAAAACTTGCGCAGGTAAGGATTTTTTTTTTAGGAATTACTAAAACAAATCAAATTAGTACCTAGTTAGATTCTGAATCAACAAGATATATGGCATAATCGATTCAGTTCAAGTGATTGAAATACTAGCTGTTGACTCTGAATCTCATTTACATACATGTGTGCATATATAAGTGTGTATGTGCATGTAAACACAGTTTCAGTGAATGCATATATCAATCAATCAATCTATCTATCTATCTATCTATCTATCTATCTATCTATTTATCTGGTGCTAGTCCTTTTACCAAATATACTCAAACTACTTCTTATGCATTTGGAGAAATGAGCTTGAAATAAATAAACTCCATGAGATCGCATATTTCTGTCTTCTCCAATCAGCTAGCTATAACATTGTCTTTCAGAATCTCAGTGTATGCTATACTTATGACTGTTTTTCTTTTCTTTTCCAAATCTATAGGGTTCAAGCAAAGTGTTTATTAAACTGGCATAATTTTGGATGTTAACCGTATGTCTACAGCAGAATACAGTAGGACGCCAGTATCCACTGGGGATTGGTTCCAGACCTTCCCATGGATAATGAAAACTGTGGATAATTTTATATTGTCTTTGTCTGATGAAGAGGTCAGAAGAAGGCAAAAGCTTGGTTTGTTTGTATGTTTTTATTGATCTGATAAATGAGTACCCACCATTGGATTTTGGAGTGAGGAGACTCATATCCCCAGAGCCCCGAACACATCCTGGAGAGTCACTGCCAAGCTATAGTTTCTCAGCCTTCAATTCCTTTTATAAAAACCACAGCCGTATTTTTGAATATCGTAATATTTCCAGTCCTAGGGTGTCCCCAGAAGAAAAAAGTGTTCTGCTTATATACTGCCCCATACCACTTCAAGTAGTCCCTGGGTGGTTTACAGTTTTTAATTGCAATATGCAGGCTACACATTGCCCCCCCCCCCCAGCAAGCTGGGTATTCATTTTACTGACCTCGAAAGGGTGGAAGGCTGAGTCAACCATGAGCCTGCTACCTGGGATTGAACTCCAGTAGACATGGGCACTACCAGAAAAAATGATGTTTCAAGTTTTCGTTTGTTGGAATGGGTCCGTTTCGGGTCGTTTCCCTTTGTCGCTAAATTTTTCAAAAATTTGTTGTTTCGTCGTTTCATTTGTCGTTTGTCGTTTCCACCATGATTTAGCTGCAGAGAATCAAAGAAATTATTTTCTAAATTCAATTCCCTCCCTCCCTGCCTAACTTAAATCTAAAGCCTCCAGCCTCCCTCCAATCAGCCAGCAGCAGCCAGCCACACAGCCCTCCACCCTCCACATCCAAGACCCGACTGCGACTTCTGGAAGGTGCCTTGGCTTTTTATGCCCTCTGGCACATCCAGAAGTGTCAGTCAAAACCTGGCCATGCCATTGGTGGAATGGATCAAAAAAATTGCATGGTCCCATCCCATGCCCAGCCCAAATGGGCAGGTCTAAAAAAATAAAAAATAAAATAAAATAAAATAAAATCAATGTGACGTTTTATTGCTATAAAAAAACCCCGCTGCTGCTACTATTAAAAATCAGGCATTTAAAAGAAATAAATTTCACATGTTTCTGTGGTGATTTGGTGTGTTTTTTGACCATGATTTCTAAAGAAAAATTGTGGTTGCCATTTTGGATCCCCCCCACCGCATGGCATGCGAGACAGACGACGAGTATGACCCTCCCCCAAGCCTGGTGCAAGCAGCCCAGGACAGGAGAGGGGGGGAAGGCCGGGGACCCCCCCACCAGAAACCACCCCTCTGGTAGGTGTCCTCAGGCAGGCATATTTTCGCTTGCTTTTTTGGCCAGGAGTTTTTTTTTTTTTTTTTTACTTTTAAAAACTTTTTTCCTGTGCTGCTTGGCATCGCGCGATCGCCGCGATGCCATTAACAACAACGAAAAACCAACCCAATTTTTCTTTTTTCAGGTCGGGTTCGAGCTGGAGTGGCGTAATTATCATTACCATTTCCGTTATGTAACGGAAACGATAACCGAAAACGGAAACGACAATTTCGTCGCTCCTTGCCCATGTCTAAACCCCAGGTCATGAGCACAGTTTTACCTGCAGTACAGGCATTTAACCGCTGTGCCAGAGAATGTTCACCCACTTCTCAGTCTTCTCTAACTAGAAGACCTTGAACAGAGTCATCTTAAACCAGAGTTGTACCGCATGGCTTCCTTGCACCCTCAAAGAAAACCTGATGCCCTTGAGTAATTGTGGTAGCTGTTGCTTGTGCAGAAGTAGAATTTAGAATTCAGCAACATGATGCAGATAGAACATTGTCAGCAGTGGCAGTCTACTAAGTGCTGAAAGATGCATGAGCAGGGCTCATCTCCTGTATTTGGCAAATTAACGTGCTTTGTTTTGGAATTTGGTATTGGGAGATAAACATCAAGTTCATTTGCATGTATGACTGCTTAGACATGCTTCTCTCAAGGAAAAGTACCACCAGAGGACAAAATACTATCAGTTCCAAAATGGCATCTCCTGTAGTTTGACTCTGGATTTAACAGTCTGGATAACTTTTGCCCAGGGTGTGTGTGTGTGTGCCATTTGGTCCCTCATTTCAGGCAGGAGATGTCTTGAATTGGCTCCATAGGAAGGACCATTCACATATGTTAGCCTCCTCAGCCCCCGTATGGCTATGACAGGTAGACAGTCAAATTTATTATTTTAGCCAAAAAGTGACAAGAGAACCAAAATAGGAAGCAATCCTTCTCAATTGAGACTGATTATCTTTGTTTATTTTATTTCACCTTTCAAAAAACAAGGTTACCAGCTTGAGAAGCACCCCTGCCTTCCCATAGCAAATAGCCGCTTCAGTTTAATTTGGAAATTGTCTGAGGATTGGCGTACACTGCTTGACTAATAGCTAAGATATTCGGGAAATGAAAAGTGGGGAAGATGAAGGTTTAAAAATGGACTGTGAAACAAAACAAACACACGCACACACAAAAGCTACAGCAGGCATTTTAAAATGTGGCTTTAATATGTATGTGTAGCAGCTGGACCAACACAATGGACCCTAACGGCTCCTTCAGGTTTCTTTCATACTGTATTATTCCCTCTTCAGCGACAGTAGGAAAAAAACGTTTTAAGAAGGGGTGGTGTGCAGTGGGAGGGAGAGAGACCCTCTCATATTTCCCTCCAACAGCTGCACGAGGCAACAATGGCAGGGGCAATTTCATCATGCGAGTGTCCCAACGAAAATGTTAAGTCGTTTGATTGAAGGGCTTGGAACAAGAGAGGAAAAAATAGCCCATACAGTAGCCGAGCCAACAAGGCCTGGTAGGCTCATTGTCTGCCGCCCATGGCATGGCCCTCTGTTGCAGACAGCAAGTGGCTGAGCCGCCGCCTGGCTCTTTCCTCACAAGAACAAACTGCCCTTCTGCCTCCAAACCTTTCTAAAATGGTGGGTGGACTGGCAGTTTGCAAGATGGTGATTTGAGATTGCCACTAACACTGCCTGACAAACGGCTTTTTTTTTAAACAGAAAGTAGAAGTTTTATTTTTTTAAAGGTCAGAGAAGAAAGAACCAAGCCATGTTCACAATTGATGTCATAATGGGTACGGAGTCTGAATATTATGTGGCCTGCCTCTTGGCAAAGCTGTTGAAAAGAAGCACCAAGATCATCAAAGTAATAAACTTTTGCCTTGGGTGTCTTCATTTGCCAGCTTCTACAACCTGCTTCATAAGGCACTTGAAGAAGAAGAAGAAAGTACGTTTGTGAGCCCGGTGGGTGTTTTTTTTTTTTTAAGTTTGCTATTTTTATATTATTTAAAAAGAAAATCATGTTAATGACTCCCACCGGTGTTCTTGATAACATGTGTGGTACAGTATTTTATTTTTATTTATTTATTTTTATTATAGTATTAGTACCGAGGTACAAAAAAGGAGCATAAGACATTATCTTGAGGGACATTTCATGCTTTCCGTAGCTTCTCTCTCTCTCTCTCTCTCTCTCTCTCTCTCTCTCTCTCTCTCTCTCTCTCTCTCTCACTCACTCACTCACTCACTCACTCACACACACACACACACACACACGGGAGGGGGGTTATACCAAATTGTTGCTTCCCAAGGAGAGCACAAGAATGTGTTTACCCTATTTCATGTCTGTTATCAGCAAATGCATATAATATCTTCTATTATATGATGAAAAATTGTTCTTATAGAAACACAAATCCAAACCTTTTCTCTGCACATGTCAACATGTATACTGCAGCAGCATTGCCACTGATCTTGCCTAATTAATGCAACATGTTTTATATAGGCTGAACTTAGTAAAATACTTGGGCAAGACTTAATTATGCATATGAAGAAGTTACTCTCCCTGGGCAGGGCTTCTAATTGTGGGCATTAGGGGGATAAAAATGGCAGGTCTCTATATAGCCAGCTTCCTGGTATGTCTTTGGATCAGAAATGTGAAGACAGTGATTTGGATTTGGATTTGGATCTGGAAGCAGCATGGCCACTGCTAGGCAAGAACTCCTCTGCTACCTTCCAGCTGCCATCACTGAGGCCACCAGAGAGGCAGCAGGAATACCAGCCCTTCCATTGCACTTTGATTCAGCCCCATGACCTCCTAAGTACACTTAGTACATTGTTACTAAGGCCTGCTCATATTCAGTATTTATCTGGAAGTTGAGTCATGGCAACTGGAGTCTTTTTATTGAGAAATAGAAATGTTTCATTGCTCATCCAAACAGCTTCATCAGTCTGAATAAAGCTATGTGGCTCCTTATTTTATTTATTTATTTATTTATTTATTTATTTATTTATTTATATACCGCCTGTCTTCCAGAGGAACTCCGCGTGGTTTACAACAATAACAATAATAACAAACAAATAATAATAGGGAAAAAGCAATAATAATAAAAATGAAAGATAAAAAAAGAAAAATCATAATAATAAACATAATAATAAAACTACAATAAAAATTTACTGGCACGATGGCGGTACAAAAAAAATAAAGTTAAGGGTCGCCAAATGGCTCATGAAGCAGCCAGGTTTTTAAGGCTTTTTAAAAGACTGGCAGGGACTGTGCAAGGTGCAACTCACTCGGGAGATGGTTCCAAAGTACAGGACCAGCCACAGAGAAGGCTTGCTTGCGTGTCACCGTTTCCCGAGCCTCCCTGGGCGTGGCCACCCAGAGTGAGAGCACCCGTGAAATTCTAGCTCCTCCATCTTATAGTCACCCTGGTCTGAAATAGGCTCATAAGAGGAACAAAAAGGCCTGAGTAGACTTCTTAGGTAGACAGCCGTATCCATAGCCTTAAGGTAAACAATGGCCTAAGGTGCTGAAACCCATAAAGTATGGGTCATTAGCTATGGCCTTGGTGTTGAAGGCTTTTTGATTTGTCTGGGTATTGCTGAAAGCATAGCCTGATAAGTAGCAGATAGACTGTGGCTGAGGTACCCACCTTTGTTAAGAGAGGAGGTTTCAATGCTCACATGAATGGCTTCCCTGACCCCTCTCTCAAACCACCTATATGCTCTGTCTAATATGTGTACATCCTCATCTTTGAATGAGTGCCATTTGTCCTTCAAGTAGAGGTGTATTGCTGATTCTGGTACAAAGCTGTTACCCCTCCTATGTTGGGCCATCCTTCTGTTTAATGGCTGTTTATTTTCTCCAGTGTAGACGTCTGCACACTCCTCTCTGCACTGGACCACATTACTATATTGCTCCTTTTTTGTTTTGGTATCAGGTCCTTTGGGTGGACAAGTACCTGCCTTAGTGTGTTTGTGGGTTTGATATAACCATCAAACTGATGATGCTGTTTGGATGAGCAGTGAAACATTTCTATCTCTCAAGAAAAAGAAGTCCAGTTGCCATGACTGAACTTCCAGATAAACTCACCTGGATGACTGAGAATCTTCACAGACATTCAGTATTTATCCTGCAGCATTCAAACAAAACTCAGGCCATGCGTGGTCTTTCCTCTAATTGTGTGACTCAGTTCAATGGCCATCAGAACAAGACACTGGACAGAGCTCATTGGGGAACACTGTAAACATGTGTACAATAAATGGAGAAATAATCAAGATTAGAGATGGGCACGACTTAGCGGTATTCCCGTTTCCGTTTCCGTTACTCGGTTCCGTTACTCTACGGAAACGGTAACGGGAATTACTCCGCCGGAATTCGAGCTCGAACCGACGAACGAACAATTTTGGTCTGATTTGTCGTGCTCGTTACTTGCATTGCGCGATCGCGCGATGCCACGCGGCACAGAAAAAAAGTTTTTAAAAGTTAAAAAAACCGGTTCCCGGCCAAAAAGCAGGCGGAAAAATGCCTGCCGTGCCTCAGGGCACCTACCGGAGGGATGGTTTGTTTCTGGAGGGGGGGTCCCGGCCTCCCCCCCTCCGTCCTGGGCTGCTCTGGTCTGGTGGGACTCACCGCAGGCTCGCAAAAAGCCCAGTCTCGCCGCCGGCCGCTGCAAACGCAAGCGGCACGGACGGCGCATAGGAAAAAACTTTTAAACTCTCCCCCCCCATTCCCGGGCCAAAAAAGCAGGCGGAAAAA
>JAHTLZ010000348.1:30838882-30856611 GCA_023846285.1 Phrynocephalus versicolor
CCCCCACCCATTCCCGGGCCAAAAAAGCAGGCGGAAAAATGCCTGCCGTGCCTCAGGGCACCTACCGGAGGGGTGGTTTGTTTCTGGAGGGGGTGTCCCGGCCTTCCCCCCCTCCGTCCTGGGCTGCTCTGGTCTGGTGGGACTCGCCGCAGGCTCGCAAAAAGCCCAGTCTCGCCGCCGGCCGCCAAAGCGCAAGCAAGCGGCACGGGCGGCACAGGAAAAAACTTTTAAACTCTCCCGGGTCTCCCCCCCACCCATTCCTGGGCCAAAAAGCAGGCGGAAAAATGCCTGCTTGACTAAGGGCACAAGGCACCTACCGGAGGGATTGTTTCTGGAGGGGGGGGTCCCACCTCCCCCCCGTCCTGGGCAGCCGGACTCGAGTCGCCATGCCATGCGGTGCGGGCGGAGGATCCAAAATGGGGCGGCGAACGCAATATTGTTTTTGAAATCGTGGTCCAAAAACACACAAGCACAACAGAAACACGCGGAAATTTAGAAACTGCCAGATTTTTCACAGTAGCAGTGGGTTTTTTCTTGCAACAAAATGTCTCTCCTCTCCTCCTCTGTCCTCCATTGATTTTATTTTATTTTATTTTTTTTACACCTGCGCAATGATGGGCTGGCCGAGTGGCCATGGCCAGCCATGTGGGAGTGGACGACCATGCAAATTTTTGGAGCCATCCCACCAATCGCATGGCCACTTGGCCATGGAGACTTCTGGGATGTGCCAAAAAGCCCCCTAAAACCTGCCCTAGCCCCCTAACCCTAACCCTAATCCTTGACTCCTTACCCATACGTCACAGACTGTCTTCTTAGTGGGTCAGAGAGGCACCCAGAGGTGCAACCCACTAGCCCACCGTAACCTTACCCGTCACTAGCCTAACCCTAGCCCTTGCACTAACCCACCTTAACCCTAAGCCAGATCTACTTGCATTGCACTACACGCAAGTACGATTCCCTTCTTTGTGGGACATGGCAGGTGTGACCCAGTCCTTGACGGAGGGTCGTACCAGTGGACTGGTCTCACTGTCTGCAATAGTGGTATGCATATCCATATGGTTACGCATGCCATTTTGCAGCAGCAGGTGAGGAGGGGAGACCCCCATGTTGAGGGGTCTCTTGGAGCCTGCTGCTTCCCCTTCCTAGTGGTGAGGATAGGAGGCACCCACGGGTGCCTCCAGGAGCCCGCTTTCCCTTCCTAGCGGGCCAGAGGAGGCACCCACCCCACAGAGGTGCCTCCAGGAGCCCGCAACCCCCCCAAAAAAACCAGTACTAATGAAAACGAAAAAACGAACCGACTAATTTTTGCAAATTTTCGCGAAAAACGGAAACGAGCCAAAACGGAACCGGCCCGACTAACGACAACTCGAAAAAAAAATTTTCAAGTCGTGCCCATCTCTAATCAAGAAAGCATCAACTATTGGCCAGCATCATACTGGACTCAATGCCTTATGCACGTAGGCTAGAATCGCATTGTTTCGGCATCTCCTTCTTCCCTGACACTCACGTGCTTCCCACATACATATGCAAACTTGTTTTGCTGCATATTCAATAAAACTAAAACTCATGTACATGTGGAACCAATCAAGGGTGTTCTGATTTCAAAACACAATAGTATCCCCATCTTACCATATGTACGCTGCATGTCATCATAAGATTACAGATATGACATTGTAAAACATGGAGCTTACCCTGTTGTACATTTATTGAGGGGGGAGGATTATATTTTAAAATCAGACCCCCCCTTTCATCTTATCCAATATTTTGTTGCCAACTTTGGATAAACTCAGAAGCAGAATCCCCCAAAGTAATTCCGAAAGGGATTCTGCTTACCAGAGGTTTCTACCATGTTTATCTTGCCTTCTCTCCAGGTAGGCTAGTTGTTTAGATGCTTGCTTTTCTCAGATGCCATGCAAATTAAACTTGTCATTTCCTTACCTACTCAGGTGATTAAAAACTTGATGCCAACATATTCCTTTTATCTAAGCGATATGATCAGTGACATCTGTATAAACCACTCAGCTTGCTCCTAATGATGCAGGTGGAGTTTCCTCCAGCTTCTCCGCCCCAACCCTGCATAACTAGCGCATTGATATAGGGCTTGGAGGATGCTTCCTGTGCTCCCATGATATAGCTAAGTCTTGATTTCATTGTAAATGGAACAATGGGCAGAACCATTTGGTAGGTGCTTATTTGTCAAGTTTGCCTTTCAAAATACATACAAAATGTGTTTTGAAAAAGGTCATATGTCTTGGTGATATAAATTAGGGCGTTTATACACGACCCCTAAGCTCCGCTGCAAATGGCTCCCAGCTCCGGAGCTTAAAAATGTTTCCCCACCAGCTCCGGAGCTAACAGAAAATTAAGTGCGACCCCGCCCACCTAAGCGCGACCCAGCGCACTTTTCAAGTACCTGCTCTGGGAGAGTGAAAAAATTTGATGCGGAGAGTGCTGGGCTCTCCTTGCTTCTTTTTGTTGTTGTTTTTGCCTCCCGCACCTTTAATAGGAACCAGGAAGTGACGGGGGGGGGGTCGGAGCAACTTCCACCGGCACTCCAGAGGTAAGAGTGCATTCTTTTCTCCCTTTTTTTCTCCCCCCCTCACACAGACAGAACAAGGAAGTGCGGAGGGGGTGGGAACGCAGGGAGAACGACAAACCCTCAAGATCTCTGGTCCGAATTTAAGGGACCAGCAGATCTTAGGGGTCGTGTAAAAAGGCCCATAGTAGTAATAATTGTTGAAGCATCTTTAAGTCCTTCCTTCCAGCTCAATTTGCAGGCATCACACAAAATAAACAATGGCCAGAATCCCATTGACGTTAGTATAAGGTTTGTCTCGTTTGCAGCGGCTAATTACAGTTAGCTGTTAATATGTGCCGGAATGTGTATGAGTTTTGCAGTTGAACATGTGGCCATGAACACAACCAAGACATGCTCCAATACTTCAAATAGCTGCAGTTAGCCACAACAAGTTATTTAAATAGAGGAATTGGCAGACCACTCCACTATTCCTGCCAAGAAAACTCTATGGACAGGGGGGGTCGCGAAGAGTTGGTCACAACTGTAATGATACAACTCTCTCTCTCTCTCTCTCTCTCTCTCTCACACACACACACACACACACACACACCAGAGTAGAATTCTGGCCTTTGTAAAAATATAAAATCTGTTCCCAGACTTTGGTACTCCTTCCCACTAGAGGCCAGGACTGCCTCATCTCTGTTGTCCTTTTGGAAACAGGCAAAGACCTTTCTATTATTTATTTATTTATTTATTTATTTATTTATTTATTTATTTAGCTTGTATGCCATCCACTACCCAAAGATCTCTGGGTGGCTCACAATCAAAATAAACAATTAAAACATCACAATTACAATAAAATTAGAACAATAAAACATATAAATACAATAAATACAATACATTAAAACAAAGTATTAAAATTGCCATCAATTTTAGACAAGCTTTCCCTGAATGATGCAATACCATGTGCTTTTTATATGAATCTATGGGTTCACATAGACTTTGTGTTTATGAATACTTATAACCGTGTTGCTTTAATGCCATGTTTGTCTATTAATGCTGTAAGAAGCCCTTCAATTCCTTGTTCTCAAATACTTGAACATGTCTTAATTGTACTGGACTGAATATTATCCCTCATTAGTGTAAGCCGCCTTGGGTCCTTTTCCAAGGAGAAAGGCGGGGTAAAAATACACTAAAATAAAATAAATTAATAAGTGTTCTGTAATTTAATTAACTTATATTGTTTGAATTATAAGATTATTGGGCTTCTATTATTTTCTTTTGCAGTACTGAAAAAAGCAAAATAAAAATAGGAGCTATTCTCTAGAAGAACACCTAAAAGGAGAAAACAAATCAGGAAGTAAAGTGGAACTAGGACACTGCCTGTGGATGACCTACAAAAACAAATCCAGGTTACCCTCCTTGGGCTCATTAAAGCATTTCTTTCATATAGATAAATAAATAAATAAATAAATAAATAAATGGAGAAGAGACTACCATTCCCAGAATCCCCGAGAAAACAAGAAGAAACCCAAACAGTACCTTGCCAGGATTAAATTTTTCTGGAATTGGTCCCACTCCAGTGTTTGTTATACTCTCCCAAATACAACTTCAAGTGAGAACACAAAGCAATCAAAAAAGAGGCTAGTTGGGAGCAGGCTGTTCTTAAATATCTACTAATAAACAAAGAGTTCAGAATAATAATAAATAATGAACTTCATTTTTATGCCGCCTTTCTCCCCGAATAACCTTACTGTACCTTGCTTCTCCTAAGTGTCCTCCAGTTGAGAACCAAACTGGATTCCGGCCGGATTATAAAGGGAAGAGAGCCAGTGCTGCCATTTTCATGGTAGTGGGATTACCTCTGTTGTACAAAGTTTAAATAAAAAACAAAAGAAAAAAGAAAACAAAAGAAAACAAAAGAAAACAAAAGAAAACAAAAAACCCTGAAAACAACAACAAAAAACCCAACTATATGTTTATAAGACTCCTGGTTCTAAACATATTAGATAGAAATAAATAGGGCATTTGACTGGAAGGAGACAAAGGGAACAATTTACAATTCATAAGTAAGAACATAATCCAGCCAAAGTTAAATGTGGTTCAGTCCTAAGAATTTGTGTAAGGGTGATCAAGGAAGCCGTCAGTCAGTCAGTCAGGTTTTTATTGCGGTATAAAACCATAAAAGTCATTAAAAATCATTAAAACATGGTTGCAAAATTGTAGAGTTACAAAAACAGTGTAGATATAACAATATACATAGAAATATTAAAACGCAAAAGGAAACTAAACCAGTAAAAGAAAGTAGAGAGTTTTCTAGTTAAAACTACCCCGCCTTCTTAGAATGGAATTTAATCAGGTATAATCAGGTATAATCGCTCAGCGGTCAACTTCGGCCCGTCCCGTTCGGCAGGCGCGAGCGCACTTGCTTCGGGTCGCCACCCCTCGGGAAGCCCGGAGGACGAGCACTCGGACCCGGGCTTTCTCTGTGGCGGCCCCCAGCCTCTGGAATTCCATCCCCAGTGAAGTGCGCTCTGCAGAGTCCCTGCTGGCCTTCCGAAAGGCGCTGAAAACCTACCTTTTTCGTGAGGCCTTTGGCGACAGTTGATTTTTTTTCTTTTTTTTTTCGCCATCGTAACTTGCATTTTAGTCGGGGTGTCATGTGGTTTTAACAGTGTTTAGGGTGTTTATAGGTTTGTCTGTGATTATTTATTGTATTTTATTGGCTTTGTAGCCTTTTTTGTTGTAAGCCGCTTAGAGTACCCTGTAGATAAGCGGGATATAAATATAATAAATAAATAAATAAATAAATAAATAAATAAGCAGAATTTGGCTATTTGTTTGGTAATAAAAGAGTTTTCATCACTTAAAAGTCTTTCCAGACCCATCTCATTTGGGTCTACTGTAAGTCTATCTAAGCATGGGTGAATGAATCTCTCGATCAAGGAAGCAACATTATACACATTATGATCCAGTAGATTTGGCAAGGTTACCTCTGAATAAGCATTCCTAATGTTGCGAAATCAAATATGAGCTTAGGTGAAAATAGTTGGAAATCAGAAATGGTTACTACTGGCTTGATACATCATATTATTTTGTATGAAGCCAGTGACTCCACACAGTTTTTTGCAACAGGGATTCCAGCAGACACAGCAAAATCAGAAGCTTCTGCACAAAGGTTCACTTCCATTAAGACAACTATATCGCCATTTTTTCAAGACTATCTGAAATGCACCTATTTGCCCAGAAGTAACACCTACTTTGGACTCCTCACAAGAAGGGAAGAGAGAATACTGCTGGGAAAGGCTAGAGGCAACAGGAAAATAGGAGACCAGATGGGAGATGGATTGACTACTCAAAGGAAGTCACAGGGATGAGTTTACAAAGACTTGTCAAAGCTGTTGAGGACATGAGATTTTGGACCTCAATCATAAGGACACCATATGTCAGAGGCATGTAACAACAATAATCCTCACTTAATGTAGTAAGGTATATTACTGGAGTAAATCTGCATACTCAGCTACTGTGTTGTAGCTAAATTCCTATAGTAGTATGCTAGCTATAATTTTTAATTGTATGAACTCATTATATGAATGAATTAAGCTACTTAGGCACATGTTTATTTGAGCTATGTAAAGCATATACTACCATTTTTTTTCTTTAAAATATATATCGAAACAAAAGAAATGAAAGACACATAGTAATAAAAAGAGCCAAAAATTGGCAATTTAAAAGCATATGTTTGAAAACTATTAAAATACTATCACATCAGTAGAAAAAAGAATAGGGGCATAGCAGCAGTAGACGTCATCCTGAAACTAAAACAGTGCATCAACCAAATGCTAACCAAATGGAATGCTTCTTCTGACCTCCAGAAGCTCATTAATAACGATGAGGACGGTGATATCCAGTGTAGGTGCAGCTGGATAAAAGGCCATCTCCCTGCTCTGAAGCCAACTTATTTGCACACAGGGATGTCAATGAAGAGGCAAGACACAGAATTCTAGCTGAACCACATCTACACCCTTCCACAGAGTGCAGGTCCTTGGTTGACTGACCACCCAAAAGATGCCTCTGGGATTGTCCACCCATGGTTCCAACCTGCACATCCCTTAAAAAAACAGGGAACAAATTTCAACACCAATAAATCTAAATCAAGCCAATGAGAATATGGCGCCCCAATACATCTCTCAATCCAAGCAAACAAACCTCTGCAGAATAGGCAAAAATCCCATGTCAAACAAAACAGAACACAAAATCCTCCTGGGTTCCCCACTGGGAGCCCAGATGAACCTGCACAGTTCAGGAGGGTGAGAAGGAAGCAGGACTGAGAGAAGCCCCATACTGTGTGTGTGTGTGTGTGTGTGTGTGTGTGTGTGTGTGTGTGTAACTGGCCTTCAAAGGATCAAGCCTCTGTTCCTGACACAGCACAACAACCACACTCATAATATCATCTGGACGCAAGCCCATCTATTCACAAAACCTGTCCTTAGTCGGAGCATGCGTGGCCCATGAAGAATGCTGTTCTGAGACACTAGAATACTGAGAGGCTTCCAAGACTTGTGGGAAGATATGTGGAGTCCAAAAGCTGTCTAGATATTTGAAGGTCATTGTTGCCAGCCTTTGCTTGGAAAATGCTCAGAAATCACTGCAGCTGTTACAGCGACCAACTGATGTGCTTCCTAATTCCTATTAAAAGTCTTCTTGTTGCATTCTTCAACAGCTGTATTTTCTCCGTACTCTTGAAGGACAACCCTGTTATGGAGTGCATTGGAACAATCCACTTATCAACGTGATTTGTATCCTTTTGCATGATTTGCAGTCTCCTAAGGGTGTAGTTAGTGTTTTAGTCTCAGCTGGACTCAGGCACTCTATGCTGTCTTCATAAGAATGCCCTAACGATGCACCTGCATCTTGACCCAGCATTACTGAATCATAATGACTACTTTGCTGACCACAAGGCCTTCTATTTTGGATGAGGTTTCAGTTTGTTTGCCCTCGTTCAGTTTGTCTGTCTTGCAGTATCAGTTATGGACCTTTCATCCTTCCTAGAATGAGATGAAAAGGAAAGGAAAGATTTAGATGCCATCTGCATATTTATCACACCCAACTCCCAATGCTTGGATAGCAGCATACCATGTCATGTAGATGTTAAGCAGTGTGAGGGGGTAGGATACACCATGTGGAACAGCACCACAAGCTTAAAAAAAAACTAAGTTAGAACCATACTTCCCACGAAGGATGGACACCACTGTAACAACTAATAAGTCCTAACCTTGCAAGCCACTCTAATAGTGCAGCATTGATGGTTAATGAAGCCAATGCAGAGATTTAATCCTCTTGTCTAGCTCATGGCATAAGTCAACCATAAAGGTGATTAATGATGTGTTGGGGCCCTAAAGGCAGACTTAAGTGGATCTAAATCAGTCTTCCCACACCTGATGGCCTCTAATATCATATGGTGGATATTTGTTGCAGATTATCTGAAGTATCCAGGGGGGGTTGCATTGAAAGACACTATGCCCCCCTCAAATTAGAGTATTACAGTTTGTCTAGAAATTCTCCAACAAGGGAGAGAGCCCAATAAAAGTCTCTCTACCACCTAAAGGTAGCAAGCAGGTGGGAACAACTCATGAGTTCAATTTGACCCATGAGGTGGGATCACACAGTTGCACATTGTAGAACAGCTCCACGGGGAACATGGCTTCATGGGTTCCCCAATTTTCAATTTGGTAGATCTTTCTCTGTGGAAAACAGCAATAAATTTACAACTAGAAATCTAAGATTTTAAAATTTTAAAACATGGTTCGGGTCATAACATTTTGGTTGACGCTTTTCTAGTCAGAAAATCCAAACATTATTGATCAGTCAGAGTAGCGTAAGCAGATCAAACAGGTCAAACTCAGATACTTTGTATAGACTTCTCCTTGGATTCATTCAGACTTCATGATCACGTCTGGTCACACTGAAGAAAAGGAGGAATACCAAGCAAAGTGGCCATTCGACAACCAGAAGACTTTTTTTATCAGCTGCATCATCCGAAACCATCACCACCAGCTTTGTCAATGAAAAACTGCTTAGCTTTTTTCGACTTCTTCTTCCTGAAATCATCATATTTTACCCAAGGACTGAGACATTCTGAGGAAACAGCTTAATTGTCTATTTTCAAAAATGGGTGATCCCCCCTCCCTCCCTTATATTTTCCTTTCCCCAGAAGTTATTTCCCCCTCCCTCCCTTCTATTTTCCTTTCCCCAGATGTAATCTGAAACCATCTCAGGATATGGTAGTGCCTAATTTGCAGCCCTCTCCCCCTTACTTTTCATCATGCACCCATAAGCAAATCCGATGTCATGGCTTTGACATCAGCCTTCTTTCTCCTCCCTGTTTTCTCCCTGCGTCTTTTCCCCCCATGTTGTCAAATGACGAGTTCTTCAAAAGTTGAAAGCTTGCACAATGCCGTTTGAGTAGGCCTAATAAAAGCATTGCACCGATAAGGATTTTAGCATTTCCTTTTAGAAATCTGTAGCATTCAACCATCCCGTAAAGACTGAACTGGCTGAAAGTAAACATGGATCAGCTGCAAACGGGAGGAGAAATGGTCATTTGTTGCTCCTCACAGCCTTCTTTTCCAGAAGGACCCCCATGTTAATCACAGCGAGAAAGAGGGCTGTGGCATCTGGTCTGTTTTTTTTTTAAAAAAATAAAATAAAATAAAATAAAAATACAGGCTTTCAATTGCAACAGCCTACTTCATCAGATGAAAAATAAGGAAAATCCCTGCTGAACACAGCTGGCCCAGTGCCCTCTGTTTTATAACACTCTTTTCCTTTTGAAACAGAGATCCTTTAGTCCCGGTTTTCTATAACTTCAAGTTGCAGAGGACGATCTTGCAGCTGGTGTTTACTATGAGATTTCCAAATCATGTTTAAACAGCCCTTTCATAGCGATTTGCAGCACAAACAAAGGCGATCCTGCAACTGGGGAGGCGGGGGAAGTGGGGGAGAGCCCATCATATTTTTTAAAACATCACCCTGTAAATAAGTTTGTGCTGGAGGGGTAGCTTTCAGGTTTTTTTTTTAAAAAAAATACAATAATTCAGTTTAAATTGTTTGGTAGAGAAATGAATATGCATATGGCATTCTAGGAAACTAGGATCGTATCACACATTGATTATGTTTTATTAACAAAATACTGCTGCGGCTGATCACATCATGAGGCTTATGTGGTGCAACTTTATATTACCGGATTCCAGAAATGGAGGTATTCTCCAGCTTCTAGATAGGCAGTAATGAGGAACGGAGAATTAAGTCCCCAAGCATAGGCCGCCCTGTCTAAATCCGATCTTCTTTAAATGTCCCAGCCTACAACTTCCATCACCTCAAGCCCAATTACTGAAAAGCCGGTGAAGACAACTCAGCTCAACCGGTCTTTCCCTTGGCTCATTGGCCTGAGGGTTATTTTTGTTTGTTTGTATTGATCTCATTAATAGTTTTACCATAGGTCTTCCCAGTTCACCTGTTAGAAGGCCACACTGATCGCAAATTAATCCCTTTAAAACCAGTTATAGATCCGCTCCAATCAATCCACTTCACTGTTTTGCTGATTTGGTTACTTCTGATAGCAGACATCAATAGTCCAGGATCCAAATGAGAATTCAAATGATACCAGCCTCCCTCCCTCAGAAAGTGTTCAAGCCAGAACAATATTATATGGGGTACACTAGGAAGGTAATGTTAGTAGTTAGGGAAAAGAAAAGAAAGAAAAGACAAATTGTAATGACATTCATATTGAAAACCAACACCCCCTCAACTCTGGAATCAGGAAAAAACTGCAGCTGGAAGAAGTGTGTGAGGGGAAATGAATCATTCCCTTCAAGGAGAACAAAAGTATTGTAGGCCCTGTTTATGCATCACATTGACGTCAGTGGGGCTGTCTTGAAAATCTGGGTCTTTAAATTATAATAGCTGAATCTATAACAAGGCTAGGGATTAACTGCATCTCGGTAGACTTTCAGTGAAATCTGACAGTAGGGACTAGGGATGGATTATGTTTCTGCAAAAAAATTAGGTATGTTTTTTTTTAAAAAAATATAGCTATTAAAATCAAATGTTAATGAAAGGAGCTACATCCCACAAGATGTTGATGTAGGGTAACATGGATACTCTACAATATTGATTTCAAATGTAGCATTTAATGCTTTGCTGATAACAAGAGCACATTCACCTATGCATTTATTTTAACTTTTCTTACGAAAATGTTTAAAAAATGTAGGAAGGGATCACAATATTTTAAATGTTGTCTTGATATATGTGGAGCAACAAGCATTTAAAAAAGGAAAACAGTTTTAACTGTATTGTGTACCTGTTGCACCACAATGAAATCCTTTTTACCTCAATTAATGTCACATGTCATCATAGTACCATACCGTGTCACTCATGAAAACAGAGAAGAGATGAAAAACAACATGGCACGATCCATAATAATAGCACATACAAATATTTTATGTGATAAACTTTCATTTCACTCTTTGCTAATCACAGTTGTCCCTAATTTACTTGTTATTCAAGCTTACTTGACAAACATTTTGTCTATTATTTTTTTTAGTTCCATGGCCTGATCATGAGTACTTATTTATTTATTTATTTATTTGTTGGACTTGTATCCCACCCATCTTCCCAAAGGGAACTCTGGGCGGCTAACAACAATAAAACCAGGAATAAGGCGTCAAACAACAGAGGGGCAAGATGGCAGCGGGCCCGGTCGAAGAGAGAAAAAAGAAAAGGGGGGGGAAAGGAACAAACTAGCTAACAAGGTCGCCAAAGGCCTCTCTAAAAAAGAGGGTCTTCAAGGCCTTCTTAAAGGCGGGCAGGGACTCCAGCAGGCACAGCTCACTGGGGAGATGATTCCAAAAGGAGGGGCCCACCACAGAGAAGGCGCGGAAGTCAAGCTGTATTTTTTGTGCTGATTGGCTACAGAAGTCACATGGCATTGCCTCACTTTGTAAATAAATTTGCTGTAAGATGTTAAGAATGGAAATCGCTGCATGTGACTTTTTGTTTCTTGTAAACAATAGCACAGAATTCAAAAATGGGAACAAGCATGGGCAAAGACAATCACACAGAGAGATCTGAATATTATTGGCAATGATTGCTTTATTTTGCTAACTATAGTTACATTATTTGTAGCAGCATTTTTTAATTTTTTTTAAAAAATATACCCTTAACTAGTTTCCTGGAAACAGCTGCTTCTCTCTGGGGCCAAACGGGGATAAACTTTCAGATTTTCTACCAGAGATCCTCCCCTCCCCCCAATGAAGTGCACATTTATCTGTTTTGGCAATAAATACATTTCTTTCCCTTGTTACTGTATTATCAGCAAGTTTCTTAAAATTTGTCTAACATTTTGCTTTAGGTTTGAATACTGTTTGTTGATGCTAGCTATCATGTGGTAAAATCATTGTTGACATGATATTGGGGTGTTCTTATTTTTTTAAAAAATATACAAAAATATTGACAGATATACAATTGTATGCCACCAAAAGCTGAAGCAATCTACAGTTTCTGTCAGGATAATTGTCAGGCATGGTGCTTCCGAAACCATTGTTGTGTTCTGGAGGCAAATAAACATTCTGGGAATGATTGATATTTTCTTATTTAAATGATTTTTAAAACTGTAATTCATTTAATTTCCTGTGTATTTATGTTGTGTATTTACAATATAATGTAATACGATACAATAAAATATAATACAGCACTGTGTATTTACAATATAAGGAAGAGATTTCAGTCAGCTTTTTGAGAGATTGCTGCTGTGGGAGAGGGCTTGTAGGTGGGTCAGGGGGATGGACTTTGTGACTCTGCCAGTATGCCACTGAGCTGTGTGAATGTGATAAAAAGTAGCATTTATATAATGATGATTTTCCTTCCTGTTGTGGGCTTCTGGGGTAGATTGATTCTCTGTTGCCTTGTCTGTGCTTTTCACTACTGTTTCAGAATTCCATAGCCAGCCAAGTTACAGACAAGACTGGCCGAGGAATTCTGGGAATTGTCATCCAAAAAGAAATGTTACCAATCTCAGGACAGTTACATACTAGAGCCCATTTAAAGCTCTACCTCAGAAATAATACTTATATGTTGACAGAACAACCAAAGGATATTTGTGGCATCACAAGCATGGGCCTAAATGACATGACATAGGCCGGGCAGGCAAGGGTTGGGACACAACACAACTGCTTTTGGCCCAGCTGATTGGGTATATATGGCATTGAAAATGGGTGCAGAATATTTGAAAATCCAGTTAATCAACTAATGTGGGAACTCAGCTTGGCGGTGGTAGGGAGGACGAGGACATAGTCAGCAGTTGGCCAAGTGGCAAAATCCACTATGGACTCTTTTCTCTTAAGGTTTGTATTCCATGTGACCTTACCAATAGCATGTATAACATGCCTGAGTTTTACCAGGCCTTGAAGAAAGCACATGAGATTGTTCCTTCTACATCCTGTACATCTTCTGCCACTATGTGTAGAACAAGAAGGCACACAACTCACAGTGCTGGTGCTGCACCCTCAGTGGACCAGATGGCCTGACCAATTAAAGTATATGGAGACCGAGTTCCCCGAACTGCAATTCAAAACCCACTCTTTTTTTTTTTTTTTTGCAAAGTGCCAATACAGTAATTTAACCTGTGTACAGGTGGCTATGAAAGGGCAATGTCGGGTGCCCACAGAAAGGGCTCCGAGTGCCACCTTTGGCACTCGTGCCATAGGTTCGCCATCACTGATATAGACCCACAATCTCTCTCTCTCTCTCTCCCATCACCCCCCCCCATTTTTTCTTCTGTCCCCTTTGGGTTCTTTTATGCACACGCACACACAAAAGCTGCACATGCACAATCCAAATACAAACAAGTTTGCACTGGACAACTGTGCCCCAAGACCAAAGCGAAACAGATGGAGATGGGTGCATAGTCTTAAAAGCTACTACATATACAGTATAAAAATCAATCCATCTCCTTTCCTTTCCCACTTGCCCTGAGAATTGTTTCCTGATCTGGAGACTGTACAGCCTTTCCATGGCCCAATGTGATCTGTTTGCCCTTGCACGCTACAAACCCAGGGTCTGTCTTTTGTTACGGTAAAAAAGGAAATCAGATCTAAAATGTTTGGCTGGCCAACTGTATGAATATCAATATACAAATAAAACCTAGAGTGCCTCTCATCAAATATTCTTGCTGTGTGACCTCTATTCATGTTGGCCTCTGTTTCTGCTGTGCAAATCCCATTGAACTGAATAAACATATGCTTGTGGAAATAGCACCTGATGCAGAGCAACACTTGGGAATTGTGACTGATGCTCTTTAAACAAAACTGAGTTCCAGTCTCTCCCCCCCTCCCCACACACACACAAACCAGTTTTTTTCTGCTTGTGTGTGCATCTATATGTCGGTGTGTAATATTCGGCAATGGTGCCACTCAAATCTCATGCCGTATTTCCCAAGAGTAGTCCTTCAGTTTGGAGACTTAAGGCTTCCTCATACTGTTCAACAATCACTTTTCTCTTTCCGTACCTTATGTACTTTAATCCTTCCACAGACACATGCACATACTTAATAGGATTATCGTCACTCCCAGGGAAAAATAAAACAAACACTGTTCATTTGCATATGCTAATACAAAAATGCACATAAGAAGGAACACGTTCTAGTTGACCATTGCCAAAGGCAGAGAGAACACAGACTGTTTGAGGCTGCTAATATGGATGGGCACCTTACGAAAAATGAAATACTGTTCTGTCATTTTTTTAAATTTACAAATAGTTTCATAACAAAACGAAACAACAGGCAGCATTTCATTACGAAATGAAACACTATGTTTTCAATTTTAAAATGAACAGTTTCATTACTCTGTAAAAATGATTCCAGCCCATTTTATAGAGTAACAAATTGTTTCATTACCGTTTCATTTTGTTGTGATATTTTTACAAAAAATCTTTTATAAAACAATATGAAATTAAACCCAGGGGAAACAAAACAAAACACTATTTTTCTGTTCCATGCCCATCCCAAGCTGCTAATCATGTTTATAGTCACTTGGAAATAAACCATGGAACAATTTGCTACCTAAGACGAAGCAGCAAATAGCACCCCAGCTCAACTACTACTCACCAACCCAAATACTGACCTTAGCCAATTTGCATAGTACCCCATTACTGAAAATATTTTGGCACTTACATTGGAAAAACCCATTATTTGATTATGATTATTTTTAATCCAATAACAACAAACTAGTATCTCTGGATAGCTTAGTGCAGGGGTATCCAAACTTTTTGCAAGGAGGGCAAGATTTGGTGACATTCAAAGGTGTGGGGGCCGACCATTCAGCCACATTTGGCCCCCAGGCCAGACTTTGGACAAGTCTCTATAACATGCAAGGTGTCAAGCCCCGCACACAGAGCACACACACAAACAGGGTTCAGTTCTTTGCCAAGATCTTTAGTGGAAAGCCAGGCAAGTTCAAGTCCTTTGCCAACAATCAAGTGCCAGATAAATAACAGAATCCAACTCCCAGCAATTAACAGTCCAAGTCAAAACCAGAATATCTCACGGAAACCAGATGCCAAACCCAAGAGAACAGATTAAGCCGTTGTCCAGGAAGCCAGTCCGAAATCAGAAAACAGAGCCAAGGTCACAGACAGGAACGTGGTTGCAAGTTCAAATGATGCATTGCTCCCACAGAGAGCTCAAGGTAAGCTTGCCAGCTTTATCTCAAAACAGGGAACATACCCTTACTGCTGGAAATGCTCCTGCTAGTACTCATGGCTTCCTGACCTGATTCCCCATCTAGCATCAAAGACCCTTTCTCTAGCTCTCCTGGTGGCACGTCTTTGCCGAATCCTGCTCATAGCCCTTCTAGGGGGAGAATATATGTTTTCAGCTGAGTCATCAGACCCAGCTGCCTGCTGACTTGAGCTGCAAGGCTCCTCCAGCAGCTCTTCACCATTTAACCCCTCAGAGTCAGGTTCTGTGACAGGCAGGGTCCTGGCACAAGGAGGCGGGGAGGATGCTGCAGCAGCAGAACTGGGGGTGGGTAGGCTGGGCAGGTGGCTGGGGGAATGGACAGAGGCAGGGAGGGCAGGCAAACCATAAAACTGCAAGCAAACACCTCCATCCAGTATGGTGAGGGGCCAGCTGACAGGGATGCATGACAGGCTGAGCCGCTGGGGAGAAGCAGACACGGGCCGCACAGAATTTGAAAACGGGCCGCATTTGACCCCAGGGCCTGACTTTGAACATGCCTGGCTTAGTGGCTTAAGTCGCCGGCTTTCAGTTCCCCACTGTGTCTCCTTGAGAGGGAGCAGGACTCAGTGATCCCTAGGGGTCTCTTCCAGCACTGCAGTTCAAAGGTTGTTGTTGTTGTTGTTGTTGTTTTAGTTGTTTTAGTTGTTGTTGTTGTTGTTGTTGGTGCTGGTGGTGCTGGTGCTGCTGCTGCTACAATTTCATGGCATGCCAATACTGATCCCTGAGATAGCTGTATATTTAATGGCAAGCTCGCCATTAAACACAAATAGTCTCCCTACTATAGAACTTACATCTGGCTAAACATTCACCAGATTGCATGACAGTTGTATTTTAATATCTAGTCCCTTGACTTTGTTTCTGTTAATTATTGGAATATATTGAGTGTTGTCCTTCACTGCAGCCCAGTTGGAATTCACAAAAACATAAACAGACTTGAAATCTTATAAAATGCATTGAAATGAATCTAGTTTCTTTAAAAAATACAGGAATATTTTTGAAAAACTAAAATGATTTTAATACATTTCATTGGCATGTCTTTAGGATGAGATATAAAATTCAGATCTTAGCTTAAGTTTTTAAAATGTGTCTATTTTTAATAGCATCACCAGGGGGTCAGAGGTGATTCAATGGGACATAAATATATCAACAAAAATGACAGCTCACAACAAGACTTAAAAGCCAGATAAACATACAAACCTGAGAAGTTCTACTATTAAAATCTAAATTTAGCAGCTTATTGTATTAAAGCAGAGTTGAATTAAAAGCAATTCTAAAGGACATCAGTACAAAATATTTAGAAACTACCTGTCACGATCTGTTTCCTTTGGCTACTAGTGAGCTCCCAAAAGCCCATCTGATCAAAAAGGTCTTTGGGTTTCATGAAAAAAGAAATAGAAAATGGTCTAATTACAATTGCAGTTGATGAATGCAATAAATAAATTTGCACAGTATTTACAATGTACAAAAAACTATCACAAGATAGATAGAAGGATCAGGTTCAAGGTGATGGTTTTAACTTATAAAACGATACTCCATGGCTTGGGACCTGAATATCTGATAGAGCGCCGGTCCCTTAGATTCATGAATGTCCATCCAATTAGATCTTCTTTAGCATTGGCCCTTAGGGTGGCTAGCCCTAGGGACCCCCCCCCAAAAAAAAAAAAACCTGTTATGAGAAACCGGGCTTTCTCAGTGGCTGCCCCTTCTCTTTGGAACAAATTCCCAGTTTACATCCATTTAGCTCCATCTATGGCAATGTTTAAGAGGTCTTTAAAGACCTGGCTCTACCAAGAGGCTTTTGGCAGTGCTGTGCATTACTTGCCACTAGAGATGGGCACGAAATGCCAAAATGGATATTTGGTCCCCGGGCCCCCACTTCGTTCCATTACCATTATTCAGGCCCCTGGGACCCACTTCATTTCTGTTATTTCAGTTTTCGGAACGGCTGTGGGGAGCCCTCATGGGGCCAGGCACCTCCAGAGCCAGCGGCATGCGGGCCGGGAGAGTGTTCCTGCAGCTGCAGGGAGCCCTCCCGGGACCGGGGGCTGCCGGAGTGCCACTGAGTTCGCTGGAGAGGGAGTGCAATTATATAACGGAACGAATAATGGATAACCGTAATGGAAAATTGGTCATTTCATGCCCATCTCTACTCGCTACCTACCTGACTCCCTATTATGATTTGTTTGCTCTATGTGTTTATTATGTTTATTTGATATATGTAAAATGTTATTTTTATGTTTTTATTTTCCTTGTACACCACCTGGAGGGTTGTTTTTTTTAATTAAGCTTGGTGGTTTCTAAATCCTAAATCTCTAAATAAATAAATAGGAAGGAAGGAAGGAAGGAAAGAAAGAAAGAAAGAAAGAAAGAAAGAAAGAAAGAAAGAAAGAAAGAAAGAAAGAAAGAAAGAAAGAA
>JAHTLZ010000348.1:30856621-30870889 GCA_023846285.1 Phrynocephalus versicolor
GAAAGAAAGAAAGAAAGAAAGAAAGAAAGAAAGAAAGAAAGAAAGAAGCATATTTTGTGCAGTGGTACAAAGCAAATATATGATAGGAATATTGACGCTGGGATCTTTTGACGCTGAATAAGGCAGTGACTCAAGATTCCAAATTTCAGTTCTTGTAATGCACTGATAAGAAACCCAGCCTTACTTCTGATTTCTCTTATTTCATTTCCTCTTGTTTCTCTGGGAGGTATGGTAGAAATTCCTGTTACAATGGACTAAGATCCCTTTCCTGTTTTATCTCCCTGGCATGAATTCTGTCTCACAGCAACTCCTGCTCAGACTGCAACACCATCAGAAATGCCAGGCGACTAAGGGCGGAGATCAACCTGCAGTTCCTTCCCATCCTAGTATTATACATCTCAGATCCAGTTCACATGTTATGCGGGAGCTTAAAAAGGCCCGTGGTCCTCTTCCTCCCTATTTTATCTTTGCAACAAGCTTATGAGGTCGGTCAAGCTGAGAGAGAGTAGCTGGCCCAAGGTCACTTTAAGCTCTATACAGTGCAGCTAAATGATGAATTTATTTTCTCTCTTCCTCGCCCCTTATTCCTCCTGGGTCATATCTTACATTTTAGATTGTAAGTCAGAGTACTGCCTGAGTCTTATTTCTTGCATAGTAAGTTTCAGTGGGAGCCTTTTTGACTGAATGGCAGGGTGTAGATGCAGTAAACAAAACAAAACAAAACAAAACAAAACAAGCAATACTGGAACCTGGATATATCAGGTTCCTAAGCAGCTCTTTAACCACTAGTCTTCGCAGTCTTTTGGAGCCCTATCCTTCCTGAATTTAGAGTCTTGACACTGTTTTAGGAAAGAGTTGCCAAGTCTTTGCCACACAATGTGTTTTTTGTTAATTTAAAGGAGCAGTGTGGAATAATGGTAGTTTGACAGGGAAAGTGCATTAAGTGCCCCCCACTCTGAGATGGAAGACTTGAAGCAGTTCTTCCAAAATGCTGAAAATGGCTGCCAAAGTTAGTTGCAGAATTTACAGATGACTAGTTTATGGCACCATAAATATCTCCATCCTTCTGTTTTTCTTCTTAAATAATGTTTGCTTTCTGTTATGCTCCCTTTTTGTTTACGTTTGCTCAAGGTGATGTTTCCCTTATGGGGGGAAAGCACGTTTTGCTGTACTCAGGAGCTGCAATATTTTGTCCCTGGGAATAGAGATGCTTGAACAATCCACATCGCAGAAAACTCTTTTTGAATGCTATGAATCTCCATTATATGGCTTGATCAGTAGACTGGACTCTCGTCTCTTGCCAGGGGTATAAATCCTTGTTTGCTTCTTTTAAGGGGGAAATTTCCCCGTTATTCTCAGTGAGGGGTTTCTCATGGGTGATAATGGTGTGTGTGTGTGTGTGTGTGTAAATAATGTAAATTACGAAAGTGATACAAAAACTACAGAGACTGGTAGCTTGCTGCTTTGTTTCATGGACATTGCTTGTTATCTGCATATTTTGGAACTATGTTTAGACACCGTTTGTGCATTTGTTAAGCTTCACAAAAGAAAAGGACAAATGTTTTCCACCAAGACATCATGCATGTGTGCCGCCATTTTGAATCCCTAAATTCTATTCACTCTGCTTGGAAGCACACCTTAATGTGGAGAATGAGATTGGATGTGTTAGTGAAGCTGAGAGTAATGCTGTCAGGTGGCATGACTCCATTATGAGCCTGGACGTCTGCTGTGGCCACAACTTAACAGCGGAGGCACCAAACTAAGATGCATCCACCCTCTTCAGGAATAATGGCTCCATCAGAAGAAAGGAATGGAGAGCTCCAATAGTGATGAGGTCAGAGAAACTTCTGGAGGTAGCTAATAGGCTGCAGTATTAGTGAAAGGTGATTCTGGCAATAGTGGCGACTTTCAAGTTAATAGGGAAATGCAATGGTAACCACTCCTCAGCCACTCTTGAAAACCCTGTCCACCTGAGACAAGAGATAGTGTTGTAAGATGTCATTCCAAGTTTTGAAAGCACTCAAGTAGCTATTGGAGAAGAGCAAAGGACAAGTATAAAGGCACTATAATGCATGACACAACTAAATTAAAACTGAAAGGAAGTCTAGTGGCTGGCACGCACGAAGGTGAAACTCCAGTACTGCACACCTGAGAAGTAGGAATCAAGTAACCTGAAATTGGACAGCAAGAACTGAAATGTTTAAACACTGTAGTGCTTGGTGCCAGTGAGCTCAAAGTGGATTACAATCAGAAATATTCAGTAGGGCAACTACAGAGTGTTTTACTCTGGAAATGACAAACTCAGGAATAATGGAGTGGCTCCAATACTGAGGCAAAATGTAGCATAGACAGTTAGAAGCTATAAAATAAGTTCTGACCAAATTATATCCATCAGACTCCATGGGGAACCTATCAACATAGCCCTCATTCAAGTCTATGCTCCAGCGACAGATACTGAAAAAGATGAAATTGAAAGCTTTTATGTGAGCATTCAGGAGGAAATCGATCACAGACCAAAACAAGGCCTGCTTATAAAAAGAGGTGACTGGAACACACCTATGATTATAAGTAGAAAACAAAACAGAACAAACTCTTGCAGGAAAATTCGAAATCAGGAGAATGACTCGTAGAGTTCTTTGAAGCCAGCAATCTGTTTATTGCAAATATACATTGCAAGCAGGCAAACAGAAGACTTTACTCATGGACTTTATCAAATGGGCAATAGAGAAATCAAATAGACTATATAATGAACAACAGGAAAAAGAGAAGCAGTTTTCTCTTAGCTAAAGTAAGACGAGGAGCAGATTGTAGTACTGACTGTGAATTGCTAATGTCCAACATTAGAGATGGGCACGACTTGGAATTTTTTTTTCGAGTTGTCGTTTTTCGGGATGGGTCTGTTTCGGCTCATTTCCTTTTTCGCGAAATTTTTCAAAAATCTGTCGTTTCGTTTTTCATTTTTTGTTTGTCGTTACTGCCGCGATTTAGCGCGACTTGACTTCCCAGAGCATGGGGTAGGGGGTAAGGGCTAGGCTTAGGGTAACGGTTAAGGTTAGGGTGGGTTAGTGGGCTGTACCTCTGGGTGCTTCTGGCCCACTAAGAACACAGTGTACTGGCGTATGGGTTCGGGTTCGGGTTCGGGTTCGGGTTAGGGTTTAGGGTTCGGGTTTGTGGGCTTTTAATGCCCTCTCTGGCACACCCAGAAGTCTCAGCAAAACCTGGCCATGCGATTGGTGGAATGGCTCCAAAAATTTGCATGGTCCCATCCCATGGCCAGCCCATCATTGCGCGTGCGCAGGTGTAAAAAAATAAAAATAAAATAAAATAAAATCAACGGAGACGTATTTTGGCAAGACAAACCCACTGCTGCTACCGAAACATTCAAGCATTTAAAATAGCTAATTTTCGCATGTTTCTGTGGTGCTTTGGTGTGTTTTTGGACCACGATTTAAAAAAAATGCGGTCGCCATTTTGGATCCCCCCGCCCGCACACCGCATGGCAAAGGCAGATGACACGATGCCCCCCCCGCCTGGTACCAGCAGCGCTGCAGTAGCACCAGCCAAGGAGAGGGAGGTGGGGAACTCCCCCCAAATAAAACACCCTTCTGGCCTGGTAGGTCCCCTCAGACAGTTTTCGCCTGCTTTTAGGGCCGGGAATCGGTTTTTTTTAACTTTTAAAAACTTTTTTTCTGTGCCGCTTGGCATCACGCGATCGCCGCGATGCCAGGAATGACAATGACAAATCAGACCCAATTATTCTTTAGTCAGTTCGAGTTTGAGTTCTGGTGGAGTAATTCCCGTTACCGTTTCCGTTCCGTAACGGAAACGAGTAACGGAAATGGAAACGGGAATTCCGCTAAGTCGTGCCCATCTCTATCCAACATTAGAGTAAATTTGGGGGGTTGGGAGGGGAACACTAAAAGAATGATAATGGCAAAACATAATTTAAACAACATTTCTGATGAATTTAAATTCCAGGTATGGAGAGACAGAATGATCACAAAATTAATGCTCACTTGAAACTCAGTTCTGCCACTTGTCAGCTGTTCACTTTGGCTATTGTTTATGTAGTCATGTAATCGACATTTTGAAAATTCATTGCCAGGGTTAATAAAGTGATTGTCTTCTATAGCACTCTGATCCCTCCCACAGAAATAAGCATATAAATCTGGGGTATCCTTTGTCTCTGGAAACAAAAACACATTGAAACAGTGGCTATCCTTCTATGGGTACATCTGAGAAGACAGGATTATCTGGGAGGTGGGGGACAGTAGTGCTGGGAAAGGTGGAGGGCAGCAGGAAGAAAGGAAAACCAAACATGAGGTGGATGGACTCCATGAAGGAGTTTGCAAGAGCTGAGCAGGACAGTAGAGGCCATTTTGGAGATCACTCATCCATAGGGTAAGCCTAAAATGGAGGCACCTTGTCAGCATTTAACAACAACAAATTCCATTCAGATGTTATAAAAAATGGAGGAACTCCTCATTGGATGGGATCCTGTTGTCACTCCTAACCCATGTTTAGCAAATATTTCCAAACAGTAACCTTTACTTGTAAAAGCTTTAGAATAGCATGATCTGTACCTCACATCATCATCATCATCATCTCTTAGAACTGCAAAGGAGAATGCCTCCATTTTTATACTGCCTGCATTTATGATCCAAACATATATAGCTATATCTATATTTATATCTATCGATCTATCAGTCTATCAATATGATGTTAAGTTGTGTACACATGTAACAGCATAACCAGTGTTTTTTTCCTTGTTTGATAATTGTCTGAGGATGTGCAGAAAAGTGTATTATAATGCATCTTGTTTAGAATATTGTGTTTATCATTGAACATTGACTTTTACAATTTGAAATATGGAGTAATAACTACTAGATGCCACCAGAGGGTGTTCGTTTTACACTATTCTTTGATGCTAAAGTATACAGAGAATTTCTCCCCTAGTGTCTTAAAATCCTAGGGTCTTGAAATCACCATTTTAATTAACAGAAGTCATGTGGCAGCTTTAGAACTAACAAATTTATTACAGTGTGAGCTATGTGAATTATAGCTCTCTTCTGCAGGCACATAAAATGTCATCTTTATGTCTCAGATTTATATACAGTGGTACCTTGTATAAAGGAATTAATACATTCCAAATGAAATTATGTTAAGCAAATTTTCCTTTATAAAAATTTCCCATAGGAATGCATTGAAAACAGAGTGATCCCATTTTTTTGTTGTATGGATTTGCCCCATAGGCGAGTCTGTTAAGCAAATTTCCCCTATCTCTGGAATGTTTTATGTTGTACAAATTTTATGTTATACAAACCGTTTGTTATACAAGGGTCCACTGTACATATTTCTGTGGGAGGGATCAGAGTGATACAGAAGATAATCACTTTATTAACCCTGGCAATGAATTTTCAAAGTGTTGATTACATAACTTCACAAGCATTAGCTAGAGTAATCAGCTAATTAGTGGCAGAATTTAGTTTAAGTGAGCATTACAGCTGTAGTCCATGTTGATTCCATCAAATGCATAAATGGGGAAAACTAGTTGCCAAATCAGAAGAGGATAATTTGAGGAAAAACTCATAATTTTTTTAAAAAGAAGTGTTCCCCCACATTGCTGGTTAAGCAAGCAGACATTCAACACTTTCAATTCACTTTTTTACCATTAGTCCTTTTCTCAGTTATGTGTTCTATACATAATGAATGTGCAATGGAGAACCAGCATGTTCATATCAGCCCTATATAGTTGCCCGATGTATGCCTGTAGTTATAGACTGTGCAGACTTTCTAATTAACACATATAGGACCAGATGTATGCCTGCTCTGTCATTCCCTATATTAGCAGAGAATAAACTTGAACAAACCACTATTATTTTTTTAAAGGCATGGATAATATGTGCTCCCATAGTGTACTATTTGTGTGCAGAATTACTAGTCAATTAATTTAAATATTGAAAAACAGCAAATTTAATTCTATAAATGCTTTAGCTGAGTTTTATTTATTTTTCAGGGTATTCAACATATTCTGCTGTTATGCTGCAGCCTGTTTCTTTCTCTCTTACACACACACACACACACACACATTGTTGTTGTTTGTAGTAGTTGTTGTTTAAAATGTTGTTAAAAGTTCATATGTCCAGTCTCAGCATTTAATACCTAGTCTTTTTTAAGAACAACAAAATTAATATTTCTGTCTGGAGATGGAAGGACTTGATTTTCATTTCCTTCTGCCCAAATCTTTTCTGGGTTGTAAATTTCTTTTCCTCTTTGAACCTCACACAAACTCTGTTTAATGAAAAAAAATATCCCTGGGTGTGACTTTGTTCTGATAAAGTCATCCCAAGAGTGGATTTTCCACAGAAGTGTATGGTATAAATAACAGGATTTTCTGGTCACTCTTTCCCCACTGATTCCAAATTTCATTTTCTGCTTCCTTCTCAGGAAATATTAGATTTCCAAAGTAGCTTCTGGGCTAAGCTGTTTGGTTCTGCTTCTATAATGAAACAATGTAGGTGCCTGCTGGTTAGCTCCAGTTCTTCAGCTACGGCACAAAGCTTGTTTAATGTGTATCTTTGGTCGTTCTACAAGCTGAAGAGATCATTGGGGAAGACTTTTCAAAAGTTGAAAAGCAGCATAATCCTGGACGTGTTCATCAGAGGTGGGTCCCACTTACTTAAGTGGGGCTTAACTGCTGGGTAAGTTGCAGCTGCAAGACTGTAGCATGGAAAGGGCTGTAGAAGCTATTAATTTTCCTCTCACAGATCCAAATTATAATGTTACTCCCAGAGAATGATATTTGTCTCCTGAAAATAGGAAAATTGATAAATGAGTAAGGGAGTGGAGTTTTAAAATAGGTGTGATTTTAATTGAGTGAATAAAACCCAAGAGATCAACAGGTGCTAGGAAACAGGAAAGAAGACAAGCAGAAATCCAGCATGCTTGAAGTTAAAACTTGTCTCCAGGGGAAAATCAAAGTATTTGCATCCAATATTTTATCTCTGTTTGAGGAAGAACTTTTCATCTAGTGGAGCTCTCTGCTAGTGGAACACATTTTCTGGGAGATGTACAAAGAGGAAATTAGCAAAAATAGCCTCTCCCACTTCTTTTAGTGGAAACCTCTTTGTAAACAAACATTCTGCAGCATTGGTATTCATCAATAGAGATGGGCACAAAATGAACAATTTTTCGTTTCTGTTTTTGTTTTTCTGTTTCGTTATGTAACGAAACAACAAATGAATTTTGTCTCTAAAATGAAATGAAACGAACAGAAACACCGGAAATTTTGTCGTGCGTTTCATTTCCGTTACTGCAATATGAGTGAATTGCTTAAAATCCTTAAAAACATCACAAAAAATGAAACAAATGGTAACGAAATGGTAATGAAATGAATGAAAACGAAAACAATTTTTTTTGCAAAAATTCACGAAAAATGGAAACGAACCGAAATGGACTCTCCAAACGACAAACGAAATGCCATTTTTTTAAATTCGTGCCCATCTCTATTCATCAACTTTTCAAGTCCCCCACCTTTAACACAAGTCTGGATTGTAGGGGTCTATTTAATTATTTTTTTACCTTGTAGCTTCACCTGGTTTGTGTGTTTTCTCTGCGTCATCTTAAAAAAGACAACCACCAAACAAACAAAAACTGGTATTACTTAAACACTTGGCCTATAAGTGAGTCTAGGCTAGAACAAAACAAAGACTCAACCTGATGTCCAAATCTTATGGACTTCTGTTTCCATTACCTCAAACCCAAGGACCATACATCATGGGAGTTCCCATGTTTCTCTGTCTATAGGATGCCCCCATGTATAAGATGACCCCCAATTTTCCCAGTCAAAATTACAGTTTCACAACTATACAGTTCTCTCCTTGGCTTACCTCCCTGTGTAAGATGGCCCTAATTTTTTAATCTAACTATTTTAGACAAAGATACAGGAAAATACTGTATACTTGAAAACACTTGATCCATAATGAAGAGGGCAGACACTAGTAATAAAAATGTATGCTTTCACCAATACGATCTTTTCCTACACCAGGCATGTCCAAAGTCCGGCCCAGGGGCCAAAAGTGGCCCGATTTAACATTTTGAGTGGCCCTCAGCCTCTTCTACCTGCCAGCTCAGCCTGTCATTCATCCCCTTCAGCCGGCCCTTCCCTGTGCTGGCTAGAGATGTCAGCTTGCAGTTTTATGTTTTGCCTGCCCTCCCTGCCTCTGTCCATCTCCTCAGCCACTCGCCCTGCCTACCCACTCCTGGCTCTGTTGCTGCAGTGCCTTCCCCACCTCCTTGTGAGGAAGGGCAACATATGTAAGAAGTGGTGCATCTTGGGTGCGCGTGGGCCAATTCCCGGGCTGTGCAACAGCTGTCGGGCTCTTGGGTGACTTGAAACCGGAACATTTGCAGCTGTTGCAGATGCGCATGGACCACGCCCTTTCTCCTCCCTTCAGGCTGAATGGTCGGCCCCCACACATTTTCACCTCACCATCCTTGCAAAAATTTTGGACACTCCTGTCCTACACTATGTTAATAAGAGAGTGGCATAGGGGAGATTCTAAATTAGACAGGGCAGACTTGGCATGGTAAATCAGTCTTAAGGATTCCCCACTCTCCTTGCAAGATCTTGTGTCCAGTCATCAACAAAGATCTCAGTTGGATAGCTCAGTGGTTTAGATATCTGGCTGCTGAGCCAGAGGTTAGGAGTTCAGTCCCCCGCTCTGCCTCCTTGACAGGGCCTGGACTCAATGATCCATAGGGTGCAGCAGTTTCTGTAATTTCTTCAAAACATCTTGTACCAAACTCCTATATCTCTGTACAATATGAAGACCTTTCTGTCTTTGAAAGCAAAGTGGGGAAAAGCATCAAGTGCAAACAGAAAAGCTGAGGGACAGTAAAGATTCAAACAACCCACCAAGGCTGCTTTTTTTCGTTGTCCAGATACCAAATCAACTTTTACTGAATAGTCGTTTGAGAAAGACACAAAGGCCAATCTCAGAAATGCTCAACATATCTAAAACTGCCATAGCTTTTTTTCTCTTCAAAAATCAGACCTTCCTCCAGATGAACCTTCATTTAACCACGTGCAACATTTTTGTACCCCAGGCAGAATCATATTTTCAGGGAGAATTAATGAAGAATTGAGACTACACTGTATGTGATAAACATTTTACCCTGAAGAGTTGTAAACAATGTCCCAAAGTAAAAGCTGCTTCTAACTCACTTTTCCACCCCACCCCCATATTACCTTCTGACACTTATTGCAGTGTATTGTAATGAAACCTGGGAACATGCTGTTGGAAGTTTTCCCAAAATCACATCATCCATAGGTGACGTGAGTTGGAAGTGGCATTTCTGTTTGTCAGTAGGTTGGCCCTATTCACTGAAATGCTCTGTGGGTTCAGGATGGATAAGACGCACTCAAATTTAGGCACAATTCTAAATTTTAGTCTTTTGCTAACTCTCAGTACTTGGATATCAAGAGGGTCAAAGTACCCCAGAAATTGGTCAATGCTAGAGATGAACACCGTATGAAAAATGACACTGTTCAAAAATGATGTTATTTTGTCATTTCGTAAGCTTTTGAAACATTAAGAAATAAAACAAAATGGGAAACAGCGTTTTGTTACAAAACAAAATGAAACACTTCTTTTTCCCCCTTTGAAAATGAAAAGTTTAGATGCTCTGTAAAATGGCTCCCTTGTAAAAAGGCACCCACCAAATTTGGTGCTTCTCGGACCGAGGGGAGCCACTTTATAGAGTAATGCATTGTTTTGTTATTGTTTCATTTCATTACAATTTTTTTTTACAAAATTCATTTTAAAATGAAATGAAATGAACCGATAGTAGAAACAAAATGAAACTCTGTTTTTCTGTTTCATGCCCATCCTTAGTCAATGCATGTTTCATAATCTGCTTTAGAGATTAAGCTCATGACTTAATTTTTCTGACGGAGAATTTCATGAACAGAGCTCAAAGAAAAGGCCTTTTTCAAATCTTGGCTTCCACTTCCCCTGCACTCTTGATATACAACCTGAAATGCTGGGAGTCTTTTAGTAACAACTTTGGAAATGATGCAGGGTGCTTCAGGGGGTAAAGTGTGTGGTGCCCAGACCAGCGTCCTGTCTTCTTCTGCCAGTGAAAATTCCTACAACAAATCTACATAAATTCATTATCTTCCCCTGGGTCCTAGAGGCACCAAATTTGGTGGGTAGCTTTTTATAAGGAAGCCATTTTTTGGGATCCAACCCTGCACAAGGCCTGATCAGACTGAGAGCCAAAACATGGTAGGCAGATGTGCATGTAAGGGTACTGAACTCTGCCTGATGGTCTCACCTTTATATACTGATAGTCATGAAGACACTTCCACTTGTATTCAGGCAAATATGAGTAGAACTCTTCTTTAAACCTTGATATTCAATGTAACATGGCCAGAACTGATGTGAAGTATGCACAGGGAGGCACTGGCAGTTATTAAATTCATTAAAAATGGGAGATTTTTTCCATCTATCATAATCAAATAAAAAAGCTAGACACTTTAATTGGAAACACAGAGATGAATGGACCAAACAGAACAATGACGGCTGAGGGCTGGCTGCACTGATGTTTGGCCACTTGAAGTTTTGAGAATGGCTACAGAATCTGGACAGGAGTCCAGATTTTAAAGCTATTAATTATTACATCCTATTTATATTTTCTTTATTCAGATTAATATTTTGAGTATCATCACCAGCATAAAAATCTTCTCCTCAGACTTCATACATATTTTCATAGTATTGTAATGAATAAGGTCATTTCAAATTTTACACGTGGTTTTACCATACAATAAATCAAAATGTACGTTCTTGTTAAGTTAATAACAACTCTCAATAAATTGCCAGCTTCTTCACTTTTGACTGATGCATCTTACATGACCAAAGTAACCCAGCTTTGTGTGAGAACATGTAAGACAGCAAAGCTGTTTTTTTGCAACAGTCAATGAATAAAAGGCCTATGAACTTTTGAGCTCAACAGTAGAGATTGTAAGAAGAAATCTGTTTTTCCTTACCAGCAGCCCGGGAGCTTAATTTGTCTTTACTTCAACAGAATATATGTCAACTGAGAAGAGTAGAAGAAGCAACAAATATCCCATATAAAGCAAAAATCAATCACAATAAGGTGTTATGAACAAATCTAAATCTTGCACATTACTGGCACCAAAATAATCTCTCTATATGTGTGTCTATGCCTTTACAGCTTCTGAAATGCTAAAATATGTTTTACCAAAAGCAAAGAAATGAATTTCCAATGAATTTCAACACAAACTAATTATGTACAAAACATGACTAATTTATTTGGATATTTAACAAACCCTGTCTCAAGGGTTCAGTGTCAGTAACATATATCTGCCAATCTTTGGCTAGGTTCAATGTGAACTTTCACTACAGCAGAACCACTGAAATGAATGGAACTTCTTAATCAACACCAAATTAAGTTCCATTGGTTTTAATGAATCTACTATTTGGGAAAAACAAATTGCACTTATCCCCGAAACTTGGTGTGCTCAATTAGTTTAAATTCCAATGATCAACTTTAAGATCGCATCCTTATGGCACAATCCATTAAGGGGTTCTCGGGCACCTTCTCCTTTCACAGTGGAAATTGAACCCCTAGGAATTGTGCTATTAAAATATCAACAGTTGCAGCTATGCTAAAACACTTAGCTCTGGTTTTCCAGTGGAACCTAAGTTGTGATGAACTTTTCTGACTGATTTGAACAGCATTCAAATGCAAGTGACTTTGGCCTTTCTGCAATCCATCTTCCTCCCTAGAAAGGACTAATCCATGGTTGTTTAATCCCAGCTAGTAAAATCCACCATGAATAAACTACTGAATGTTGTGTGCAACCTACTGAGAAGGGAACTGAACTTTGGTGACTTTTCAAGCAACTGGAGTTCAACAGCTTTGTGCATTAAAAAATTGGTCCCAATATGAGAAAGAATGTGATGAAGAAATGGAAAACTTGAATATTGTGGGTTTTTTTTTAAAAAAAAAAAACACTCATGGATAAAATCATTAGGTTTGAATCACATCTATTCAGAACATCTACTCATGCAACCATATGACAGAGGATGTATTTGTTCCCTAAGCACTTTTCACTGGACAGCTGATGAAGGCCATTGCAGCTGTTTTCAGACAAACCCCATACAACATACATGCAGCCTTGGTAGCTATGGAAATACCTTGTATAAAGGAATTAATTAGTTTCAAATGAAATTATGTGAAACAATTTTTCCTTTATACAAATTTCCCATATGAATGCATTGAAAACTCTGATGGCAATTTTAGTGCAATGATTTTAGTGTAAGGTTTTTATTATTGTTTTAATTATTTATTGATATTTGATGCTTTAATTGTTTTAATTCTTTGATTGTAAGCTGCCCAGAGACCTTTGGGTAGTGGGTGGCATATAAATTGTAAAAATAAAAATAAATAAATAAATAAATAAAACAGAGTAACCCCTAATCACGACCATTTTATGTTGTACGGATTCGCCCCATAGGCGATTCTGTTAAGCAAATTTCCCCTATCTCCAGAATTTTTTATTGTACAGATTTTATGTTATACAAACTGTTTGTTATACGAGGGTCCACTATATATAATTGGATTAAGACCTATGCCAGTTGAGCCAAGCAGTACCTCAGTGTCACTAGTTTGGCAAATGCCATTTTAACCTTCATTAATTCTGGGAACCAGTCAATAATACAGAAACTAAAGAGCACCCAGAGAGTCCAGTCATGAGGAAGTTAATGTCAATTTCAGTAGAACATAAACTTTTATTTAATTGTGTGTTTAAATAGAAGTTGTAAAGACTGATTTTCTTTTTCAAGTGAAGCAAATCTCGTGCTGTGCGGGCGTTCAGAACAGAATTTTCCTTTCCTGTCTTTTCCCTACAACAGGGGTGTCCAAACATCAGCCCTCCAGATGTTTTGGAGCACAGTTCCCAGAATTCCAAGCCTGTATTGCCAATAACAATGGACTGTGGGAGCTATGGTCCAAAACAGCTGGACGGCCGAAGTTTGGACACCACTGCCCTACAGCCTTCCACCTCTCCTCAAAAACTAGCTCCATTGGGTGGGTTTGGGAGTGTATGGCGGGGATGTAGTAGTAGAAGAATCACATCCTTACCAGTTCCACTGGATTTTGTTGTTCTGTTATTGGGAGTCTGTCTTTTTGTGTCTTTTTTTCCTAAAAGTTGTATTCCCTCATGATGTTCTCAATTGGTATTTCCCGTCATAATGGTAGTTATGCTAAGATTTGGCTAAGGTGGTTACTTCAAGTCCTACCTTCTTCCACGATTACGTTTGTACCGTGATAGCATTCTTTGCGGTCATGTGGTTTTGTCCCTCTTCAGTCCCTGTTTCCATTTACTCATGGTCGTGATAACTCGTCTCGTGACAAGTGTTATTTCACTGCCTTGTTTTGTAACAAGATCTGCTTTTTTTGGGGGGGGCACCATAAATATAAAGGGCATACCACGCCCCCTGTGCTTTGTCTATTCGAAATGTTGATCCACTGCACTCAAAAGTACAAGAGAAATGGATGCAAGTTCACGAGCGAAAGATTGCCTTTATTGCGTGATAGTTGTTACCGCGTGGGACCTTGTCCTGGAACAGGAACAGAGACAAAAGAATTCACCAGCCCAGGGACAGGTACGGCTTGTCACGCTCTGTTCCTGGTTCCAGGGGCGTGATCGAGACATCTTTTTGCTGTCACGCTATGGGATTGAAGTACGTTATTTTTGTACCAGTCTCAAGAGCGACAGCAAGGAAGGACAAACGGGACCTGAAGTAACCTCTTAACTGGATAGCATGCTGAGTTGGAGGTACTGACTGTGGTACGAGAAGCTGGGATTTCAATTCCCCATGGTGTTCCCTAGGGAAAGAGTTATTCTGTACAGCCTTGGGTAAGCTCTATGGTCCCAGAGCACCCCACTGCTGGAAGGATAAACCATTGCTGACTATTCTATTCCTCAGAAAGGCCTAGAAAGTGGACTGTAGGTCCAAATCAGCTTCAAAGCATGCTGTAGCGGTTAATCACGGCTTAGTTGGTAGCGCTAAATACATTAATCTAAAATATGCTGGTATTTTTGGTTTTACGCTTTTGCCTTTGGTTCCACACTAGATTACTGAAAAGTGGCCTGTGAGAATCCAACCAGAGACCTGAATCCCATCTGAAATAGGATTTTCCCTCCCTTGACTTAGGTGTTCTAAAGCAACACAAAAC
>JAHTLZ010000348.1:30879086-30890303 GCA_023846285.1 Phrynocephalus versicolor
GCAACTGGGACAGTCTTTCTATCTTTGTGGAATCAGGCTCTAAAAGCATCCCATATCTAAATCCTGAGGATCAATCACTAAACAATTTTGATTAATCCCAGAAGTGAGAGAATCTCATGCTGTGACAACTGACACAGCTGTATAAATTAAGACTGTCTTTCTTCCAGTCACAGGCCATCTCTAATATTGGTTTTTTTGGGACTGAATCATAGTGTTTTGTAATTATTATTACAAAAGCAACAAAGGGTGCTGTGCTACCTTAAAGATTAATTTAAGTTTTATTTGGCATCAGGTTCTAAGATACTACAACACACCCATCCAGCTTATGCCTCAAAATTTATTTATTTATTTATTTATTTATTTATCTTGTATGCTGCCCACTACCCAAAGGTCTCTGGGTGGCTCACAATCAAAATAAACAATTCAGGCAATTAAAACATCAAAAGTGCAATAAAATTAAAACAATAAAAACATTTAAATACAATAAATACAATATATTAAAATACTACACTAAAATCGCCATCAGGACCCACAATAATCAGTTTAAAAACTTCTGGAACAGGTATGCTTTTACCTGGCGCCAGAATGTCATCAACGTTGGCGCCAGGCAGGTCTCACTTGGGAGGGCATTCCATAATCCATGATGATTGTAATTAGAGATGGGCACGACTCAGAAAAAAATTTTCGTTTTCATTTTCGTTTTTGGCTAGGGTCCGTTTCGTTTCGTTTCCGTTTTCGTGAGCTAATTTCAAAATTTTTTGTTTTCGTTTCGTTACGTAACAAAAACAAAAAAACAAAAACGAAAACGAAAATTTTTTCGTTTCTCCCCATTTAGCTCCATTATGTGTTTTTCCAGTAACGAAAAATGAAAATTGGCTCAAAATTAGTCGTTTCGTTTCCGTTTTCGGTCCATTTTTGAACCGTTTTTCGTTTTCGTTTCATTACGTAACAAAAACGAAAAAACGAAAACGAAAACGAAAATACCGCTAAGTCGTGCCCATCTCTAATTGTAATATTATTGTCTGTCTCAGATGCACCCACCCACACATACATATCCTCCTACTTATAAGCCTCTGCAATACAATCGCTAAGATAACTAGAGTAAATATATTAAACCAATTGTTTATCTTTACATCCTCTCCACTACCACAAAAACAAATAAACAAAACAAACCTGAGGGCAATCTTGATGAATGAATGAATGAATGAATGAATGAATGAATGAATGAATGAATGAATGAATGAGTGAGTGAGTGAGTGAGTGAGTGAGTGAGTGAGTGAATTTAAACTGCATTTATATACAGTATATGTTTTATAAAATAAAACAATGTGCTGTTCCTAGGCTAACAGATGTTTCCCATCATTTTAGCAATGGGACTTAGACTACAAAATACACTAAACATTATCTCTGTGAAGCTGATAAAGGAATGAGAGAAAAACAAGGTTGCGTGTTCAAGATATACCCTATAGGAGATTACTCAAAAATGCAGCACTAATCTGATGTCGACATACCGTTGGTTTCCTTCCTAATATCCAATGCAGACTCTCTAACTAAAATGAAATCATGTTAAATTAACTGTAAAAAATAAGTTGATTTAATTAAGCACAGAAAGACTTATTAGCTATAATAAATGTTAAAAAGTCAAATGATGTGCAGTTACATTTCAGTTAGCACTCTTTGGCAAAAGCACGAAATCTATTCCTCTCAATAATGATGTGTTTTGAGCATTGAATTAGATAAATAATATTTAATCACTTCAGCAAATTTGAACTAGAAGAATTCATTGTCATCAAAGGTGACTCATACCTAGTGAAGCTACCTTTAAAGGAGGTGGGGGGGCGTGAAACGAAGCCAGGGCTCACTTCTTCTGAAGTGGAAAACAGCAGAAGGCGGGGGGGAAAGACAAGTTGAAGAAGACTTTCTCTGGGCCTCATTAAAAATCAAGGTTTGCTAAACAAACTATTATTTACAGTAAGGAGTGTGCATATTTTACTGGGGAAGAGATTTCAGATGTTTGCTACTTTCTGGCACCGGGCCCTGTAAGTACATTGTGAGAAAAAGCATTCAATAGATGTCCTATAATTCATCATAATACTGTTTCATTTAATAACTACTTTGCTGAAGTGATTGGCATGATTACAGGAAAATTACTTCAAATTATTCATCTCTTATCTTGCATCTAAGATGTCCTAAACTTGTGTGATAGTTAGCATAATGGGACCCTATTAATTGCTAATGCTGCAAGTCCTTCACGACTTAAATATGCCTTCTATGGAGACGAGCACCAGTACTTGAATAACGAAAATACAGGGAAAAGGCAAGTCTCTTGTGCACCACCCTTTATTTAAGGTGGCTCTCTGTGTTGTCAGACACACAAACGCATTGGCAAGAATGAAATGGGTCTTACAAGGTAATGGTTCGCAATCAAGCACACAGGGACACTCTGTGGACACTGGAGTAATGTAGGCAGGAGAGAGGAGCTTCATAAGAATTGGTCACATGTTTCTGTCCATGAGGCTGCCTCTCTAAGAGAAGACCTGACTTACAGGCATTGGGATGGATCCAGGTATTTAAAGCAGGAGGAGAGAACCTCTGGGTTAAAAAAAACCCTGCAAAAGATGTCTGATGTTGAAGGTCAAATGTAAATAACAAGGGGAGGGAAATGGGGGGAACCCCCTCCCTCAACAATGATTTATGGCTCAACCCGATGGGGTCAACGGCCCTCGGGAACACATAATTTCCATCGGAATGGGAGACCAATGGGGTGTCAGAAAATGGATTACATAACCCAGAAAATGGGTTACATAAACAAATAAAGTACACAGGAACATAAAGGGGGCAGGCATGCTCCTTCCATGCGCAGGATCCGACCCAATTGCTTGGCCAAAGTACTGTCTGCTGTATTCAATAAAGTTGTGGCCTAGCTATACCCAACTATCTTGGTCTTGCCTCATCTTTATGTACTCAACCAGTTAAGGGAAGCTTCGCTATAGGCAACAAATGTCCTTTACCAAGGAAGACATACTGACTCTTGTTGACTCTATTTACCACAGATCTTTCATATAGTGGACCATCCATGTGTTAATAGTGCGGCTGGGGGAATAAAAAGTAAAGCCAGACCTTACCTCATTGGGTCTGAACTGTACTCAGGAGAAAGCCTCAAATGTGAAGCCCTGCATTCTTTTGACCTAGAGGCAATTCAGAACTTTTTGCATGACAGTTACAAAGATGTGAAATGTGTTTGAAGAACATTGTGTGTGTATTTGGATGAAGATGGCCATGGAGCACCCTGGACTGCTTGGGCTGGTAAAACAGGATTTTGACCATGGAATCTTAGGGCGCTTTTACATGACCCCTAAGATCCGCTGGCCAGAGATCTTGGGGGTTCGTCGCTCTTCCTGTGTTCCCACCCCCTCCACACTTCCTTGCTCCTGTCTGCGTGAGGGGAGGGAGGAAAAAAAGGGAGAAAAAATGCAGGCTCACCTCCGTCTGCCAGTGGAAGCCCCCTCGAACCCCGTCATCGTCATGATTCCTGTCTCTTAAAGGGGCGGCAGGGACAAAAAAACAAACACAAGGCGAGGAGAGCCCGGCACTCACTACTTTACTTCCGCATCAGATATTTTTCAGCTCCGGAGACCAGGTACTTGAAAAGTGCGCTGGGACGCACTTAGGTGGGCGTGGTCGCACTTAATTTTTTGTAAACTCTGGAGCTGGTGGGGAAACAATTTTAAGCTCCGGATCTGGGAGCCATTTGCCGTGGATTTTAGGGGTTGTGTGAAAAGGTCATCAGTTACATGTATTCAGTGGAATGAGCTTACAGGCTCTTTTTCAGGGCTTTACATTTGGGAATATAGAGCGAGGTGATGCATCCCTGCCCCTCCCATCTTTTAGCCATCTCCACTGGTTCAGGCATAGTGCCTGCATAGGGTTTTATTGTTTCTCCCTGTTCCCTCTTTCCCTGTCTACTTACTGTTAATGAGATATAAAATGACAGAATGGCTCTGAATATAAATGCGTTCAATGAGCTTTTGTAAAAAATAATAAAAAAGAAGTTATATTTGGATTTTTGGCAGCTTGATGGGTGAGACATAAGATTGGGAAGACTGAGAACTAGACATGGGCATTTTGTTTCGGAAGGGGTTCGGTTCCTAAATGAAATGCCCATGTCTACTGAGAACTCCTGCTGTGAAGAGAATTTGGGTGAACCTTTGACCAAGAGGAGCAAATATGCTTATATAATCTGGGTAGAAAATCCCTCACGACATAATCTCTCCTATAGAAACTTTCCTATGTGATCAATATAGCTGTGTATTACTGTTGCAAAATTATCTTCTTTTTCCTATGGTCAAAATTTTCCTTCCTAGTTCCTGAAATGGTGCAACATTTTGGAGCTAAATCGCCTTAAGAAATCACTGTTGCAATCTGTTACAGTGTTGAGTCGCACCACTCAGTATGCATCAGATAATGTCTAGACTGGTTTATGAACATAAGGCAATTTATGTCATTTGTGTTATGCTGGTGTAACTAGTCAATGGGGTTCATCCACCACCACCACCCCATACTTCAGCCTATCTCTTTTAGTTCAGTAACTTAGGGTATCTGGCTGTTGAGCCAGAGGTTAGGAATTCTATTCCTCACTGTGCCTCCATGACAGGGGCTGTTGACAATGATCCCTTCCAGCAATACATTTCTAAGAGGGTGATGAGTCTAAGGCAAGAATTAAACCTTTCAAAAGTCTTTTCCCCACTAGGTGAAATTATAAGAGATTCTTGGGTGTGTGTGAGGGATTTCGCCTCTCTGTTTGCATGTATTTTTAGGGAGGCACACTTGTATTTCTGTACAGAAAACCTTGTATTTTGCACAAAATCCAAGGTTTCACTGGCACAACAGCTGTTGTGAGTTTTTCGGGCTGCTTGGCCATGTTCTGGAAGTTTTTCTTCCTGACGTTCCACCAGAAAGCAAGGAGCAGTTCAGACATTTTGCCCTCTAAAGATGCTGGCCATAGAGTCTGGTGAAACGCCAGGAACAAAAAATTTATAGAACATGGCCAAACAACCTGAAAAACTCACAACAACTATCAGATCCCAGGCATGAAAGCCTTTGAGAATACCATATGTGGCACCATGGACCAAAATATACTTTTGTTTCTTTTGTATTTGTCGACACACGGGCTGGTGGTGGTGGTGGTAAAGTAAAAAATTAAACCATTAAATCAGACATTACTGGTCTTTATATTTATTTATGTATATAAAGATACACACACACACACACACACACACACACACACACACACACACACACAAAAATCCCTCACAAGTTGCATCTTGGCACATCAAGATATATGTCTAGATAATGAGAAAAAGAAAATTAGTTAAAGAGGGACCAGAAGATTTGCTAGTACTATTGGCAACATCCTCAAACTATTCTGCCTGCCTCCATCATCTTCCTTCCCCACCCCAGCCTCTCTCTCCTTCTCTATAATACCTTTTCTTTTTCTTTCTCTGTACCTCCCTGAAAAGAAAGACAGATGTTGAGTCTTTTCAGAGCTCTGGACCCATCATCTGCAGAAACATTTGATTTTCGACTAAGGGCTGCTTTCGCCCCTAGGGCTGCAGGCTGCCCACCCCTGCACAGGATTGCCCAGAAATGGGCAGGTACTGGTCTGTCTGTCTGTCTGTCTCTCTCTCTCTCTCTCTCTCTCTCTCTCTGTGTGTGTGTGTGTGTGTAAGAGAGAGAGAGAGAGAGAGTGTGAGAGAGAGAGTGCAGAACTACTTCTAGGTTTGAAGTTGCCATGTTGGCTATCTTGTTCAATGGCTCTTGGTACAAATAAAATCTGGCTAATCGCTGCTGCCAGTGTTAATATAGCAGTTGCTGTTGTCAGGGACTGTACAATTAGAAGGCACACAAGGACCACCCTGCCTTGTTTTAGTGGGTCGTGGTGCACACGCTCCATCTTTGGGTGCACTGATGCAAATGCATGACACATGTATAGATGCCTGCATCTGGAGCCAGAGAGACCCAGTCCCATTTGAGAACAGGTGGAAATGAATGCCCGGGATATAAGATCTAGCCTTACCTTCAGATCAAACTTTCTCCAAAGCCACCTATATTGAGATTTGTCTCTCCACTTGGATATCCGGTGAAGCATAGCAATTTCCCACCGATACCCTGCCATGGAGAGCCTACCTCCACCTATACTTCTGGAGATCATGCCATGAATATGTCTGTGAAGATTCTTACTCATCCATGTGAAGTTATCCAGAAGCTCAGTCATTGCAACTGGTCTTTTTTTTTCTTGTTAGGTCGAAACATTTCGCTTCTCATCCAAGTAGCTTCTTCAGTCTGAAGAAATTTGGGACCTCCAATTTATCCTCCATCTTGTTTTCACTTCACTCTGGTCTGATTGCGCTCAGATGGATAATGGCCAGTCCATCTGTGTGAAAGTCATGCCTCTGCCGTCCTTCCCACACCCATTAAATATGGGTCATTAGCAGTGGCGTCCCTTGTGGAGGTGTGAAGTGGTCCCGATTTTTTCTGGATGAAGCATGACTCACTATTAATATATGGTTTGGCACTAGTTTGGAGGGCAGTCTCAGAAATTATGCTCTCAATTTCCTTAAAGGCTGTAAAAAAAAAAAGCAGAGGGTTCTGAGATAGTGAATTTTAGTTTTTCTCTCTCTCTCAACCCCCCTCCCACTGACTTCTTTTTTAGTTACAAAAATGTTACTCAGAACCGTTTTCAACCTCACTCTAATCCTTATGCTTCCTAGAATACAGCAAGAGGAAGAAAAATGGAGAGTGAAGGTAGGAATATGTGGGAGGAAAGGGAAAGGAAATGAATCAAGGAAATCTGACACAAGTTCTATAGCTGTTTGTATCCTTTTTGCACAACAAGCCCAAATAATCAGAAAAAAATCAGGAACACCTGTTTTAGTGTGACCGCTTTGATGCTTTCCTTCATAGAGAGAAAGCTGTCTTTTTTTTTTTTTTTTTTGCTATTTCTAAAAGAGCTAATGATTGAAAATCCTCCTCTTCGGAAAAAAATCCATTTCATTTTGTCAAAAATAGAATTGCTCCACCTGACCCTTGTTGATATGTCTGCAAACTGGCAAACATAAAGACAACAACCCTTCATAGCTTATCATTTTTTGTCTGGGTTGATGAGACAGAAGCTGCAGATCTCTTTGAAGGTGAGATGAACCCAAGCCAATAAAGTTCATGGTGGGAGGACAAGAGCTGGCAATGTAAATGAAATGGTGAAGATTCTTTTACTAGCTTTAGAGTGTTACATCTCTTTGCATCAGAACCTGTTTGATCTATGTGACTCGGTATCAGATAAGAAAATAAATGGGTGACAACGTGTAAATAATCATATGTCTTTAAGGTATTTTAAAAGAGGTGGGTTTTTTAACATTGCCAAAACTGTTCTCCGAAGGTACCTTTGGTTTTGCCATTAATATATAATAATGGTAGGCTGTAAAGTCAATTCTGACTTATGGTGAAACTGACTTTCTAGGTATACAATTCTCAGAAGTGGTTTACCATTCCCCTCTTCTGGAGTTATTCTGGGAATTGTGACCATTAGAGATGGGCACAAATCAAAAAAATGGTGTTTCATTTGTCGTTTGTCGTTTAGGGGGTCCATTTCGGTTTGTTTCCGTTTTTCGTGAATTTTTGCAAAAAAATTGTTTTCGATTTCGTTCATTTCGTTACATTTTGTTACCATTTATTTCATTTTTTGTGATTTTTTTTAGCATTTAAAGCAGTTCACTGTACTGCCATAACGAAAATGAAACGCACGACAAAATTTCCGGTGTTTCTGTTCGTTTCGTTTCATTTTAAAGACAAAATTCGTTTGTTGTTTTGTTGTGTAATGAAATGAAAAAACGGAAATGGAAACAAAAAATTGTTCATTTCGTGCCCATCTCTAGTGACCATTAGAGGTGTGTTCAGAAGAAAATGTTCTCTTGGATTGCAGAGAACACAGTTGGAAGTTGCCCCTGGAGTGAGGAGTCAGTTTGTATTGCCTTGGCAAGTTGTACAGTCCTAGAACACCTCTTTCCAAAAGAAAAAAAATAGTACACCACTTCAGAGTACTTTATTTATTTACATTATTTTATTTTGAATATTTTTACCCCACCTTTCTCCTTGGAAAAAGAACCCAAGGTGGTTTACAATAATCAGGGACAATATACAGCCCAGAACATTTAATCAAGTTAACAACAGAGAATTAGAAGAAGCATCTTAGAACATTAAAAGGAACGTTAAAGCTACAAATTGCATGCAAAAATTAAAAATATATCCATTATGAGGGGTGGAAATTAACATGGAAAATACTGGTGTTCTTATGAAATCAGTAATGTAATCATGCAGGGTAGTCCCTATAAAATTCACAGAGTCGATAGTCCATCAATCCGGGAAGGCTTGCCTGAAAAGAAAGGTCTTTGCAGAAGAGATGGGAAAGTCCTGGCCTCCAGTGGAAAGGCGTTCCAAAGTCTGGGAGCAGCAACAGAGAAGGCCTTTTCATGTGTTCATGTGTCCCAGGGAGCTCTAGCCAGGGTCTTTGACTAAGCAGGAATTTACTCAATGGCATGTTATTTTTCAAGACAATATACTAGTTCAGTATTGGATGTAATGCACCAAGTTATATCACTCAGTTTCATGTTGCTGGAAGACACTTAGAATCTTAGCACCACGGAGCTGGAAGGGAGCGTATGGATCAGTGAATTGAGCCCCTGTCAAGGAGTCTTGGTGGAGAATCAAACTCCCTAGTCCCAGCCCTTGGATCTGTAACCAGGGTGGTCTCTGCAACCGAACAAATGAAGACGTCTTTTGGAAACGAGTTTACAAAATTACATTATCAACTGTAATCTGGCACTCAAAGCTTAGAGTTATCTCTACAAAGATCAAAATGGCCACATTTTGGATCTGCTTTGGGGAGAAATGAAACTAATAAATTATAGGTTTATTAGTCCTGCATTTGAAGAACAACCAGAAGACAATTATGCTTTTGAAAGGCTGTCCACTTGAAGCTGTGCTTTAAGGTGAAGAATGATCAAACTGCAGACCACTCTGTAAACTTGCTCCAAAGAATTTGCACAACACTTGACAGCCAAAATTGTACAGATTCAGGCTAACTTGGATGCTGCTATTGATCCAAAGCCTGTAAATAAAACTGCCCACTCCTGCCTGCCCAGTATTAATGGATGAGTTTCTGGATGAGACAAACTACCTGGATCCAGCTCAATCTGGTTTCAGCCCTGGTTATGAGACTGACATGGCACTGGTTGCCTTGGTAGATGACCTGTGCAGCTCCACCATCAAGGCCGTAGCTAACAAGCCATACTTAACAGGGGTTGTGAAGGTTAAAGGTGGGAATTTCACACACCTTAGGCCATTGTCCATCTAATGAGTCTATTCAGGCAATTGTTCATCTTATGAGCCTATTTCAGACCAGAGTGACATGAGGTCAAACTGAACTATAAAATGAAGGACTCACAACTAGCTTTCCTCAGACTGACAAAGCTGTTTGGATGTACAGAAAAACATTTCAATCTCTCAAGGAAAAAAAAAACACAAGTCCAGTTGCCATGACTAAACTTCCAGATAAACTTACTTGGATGACTGAGAATCTTCACAGACATAATGGATTTTCTTCTTTTTTTCATATGCTCTTCGTAGCTTTAATGTTACCTTTTAATGTTGTAAGATGCCTCTTTGAATTCCTTGTTCTTAACTTGAATATGTCTTATATGTTCTGGGCTATACTGTATATTGTCCCTCATCATTGTAAGCTGCCTTGGATCCTTTTCCAAGAAGAAAGGAGGGGTAAAAATAGTCATAATAATAATAATAATAATAATAATAATAATAATAATAATAATAATAATAATAATAATAATAATAAAGACATCGGCACGACTCGGAGAAATTTTCGTTTCCGTTTTCCGTTTCCGTTATGTAAGGATAACGGTAACGATAATTAAGCCGTCAGAACTCGAATTCGAACAAGAAAAAAAGAAAAATTTGGTTGGGCTTTTCGTTTTCGTTTGTGGCATCACGGCGATCGCGCAATGCGAAGCACAGAAAAAGGTTTTTAAAGTTTTTTTTAAAAAACCCCGACTCCCCGCCAAAAAAGCAGGCGAAAATATGCCTGTCTGACGCTTTGCCACCTACCAGAGGGGTGGTTTCTGGGGGGTCCCTGGCCTTTCCCCCCCCTCTTTTCCTATCCTGGGCTGCTTGCACCAGGCTGGGGGGATCATCCTCGTCATCTCACCATGCCATGTGGTGGTGGTGGGGGATCCAAAATGGCGACCGCAATTTTTCTTTTGAAATCGTGGTCAAAAAACACACCAAATCACCACAGAAACATGTGAAATTTATTTATTTTAAATGCCTGAATTTTAATAGTAGCAGCAGTGGGTTTTTTATAGCAATAAAACGTCGTATTGATTTTATTTTATTTTATTTTATTTTTTATTTTTTTAGACCTGCCCACTTGGGCTGGGCATGGGATGGGACCATGCATTTTTTTTGAACCATTCCACCAATGGCATGGCCAGGTTTTGACTTACACTTCTGGATGTGCCAGAGGGCATAAAAAGCCGAGGCACCTTCCAGAAGTCGCAGTTGGGTCTTGGATGTGGAGGGTGGAGGGCTGTGTGGCTGGCTGCTCTGGCTATTCGAATCAAGATAGGAGGGAGGCTGGAGGCTTTAGATTTAAGTTTGGCAGGCAGGGAGGGAATTGAATTTAGAAAATAATTTCTTTGATTCCCTGCAGCTTTGTCTGCTGAAGGGAATAGCAGTTTATTCTTTATTTCTTCTCTGGCAGTTTGTGAGGATTTTTTTCTGATATTGGATAAAGGGGGAGGTTTGACTGGGAGTGGGAAGTGTGGATTTATTTTAAAAATATATTATATACTACCATTTATTTTCTATTTTCCCAACTTCAATTTGCTTGCACACACAGACATTTGGGGTGCAAGCCAAAAACAGAACCTCTATCGTAAGTGATATCCTAACTACCCACTCGCCCACCCGCCTGCACCACCACCTGCCTGCTCGCCTGCCAGCGGCCGCCACCCGCCCGCTCGCCCGCCTGTGCCTCCCCCCTGCTGCTGTCTCCGCCCACCCATGCCCCCCCCACCACCGCCCACTCGCCCGCCCCTCCCCTGCCCCTCCCCCCACCCGCTGCCTAGGGCGCAAAAACACCTAGTG
>JAHTLZ010000348.1:30895240-30937634 GCA_023846285.1 Phrynocephalus versicolor
TTGTTGTTGTTGTTGTTGTTGTTGTTGTTGTTGTTGTTGTTGTTGTTCAGTCATTCAGTCGTTCAGTCTTGTCTGACTCTTCATGACCCCATGGACCAGAGCTCACCAGGCCTTCCTATCTTCTTCTGCCTCCTGGAGTTTGGTCAAATCCATATTGGTTGCATCGATGACACCGTCCAACCATCTCATTCTCTGCCGTCCTCTTTTCCTTTTGCGTTGAATCTTTCTCAACATCAGGGACTTTTCCAAGGACTCCTCTCTCCTCATGAGGTGGCCAAAGTACTGGAGCCTCAGCTTCAAAACCTGTCCTGCCAGCGAACATTTGGGGTTGATTTCTTTCAGGATGGATAGGTTTGATCTTCTTGCAGTCCAGGGGACTCTCAAGACTCTCCTCCAGCACTACAGCTCAAAAGCATCGATTCTGCGGTGACCAGCCTTCTTTATAGTCCAGCTCTCACTTCCATACATCACTACTGGAAAAACCATAGCGTTGACTATCCTGACCTTAGGTGGCGTCATTTACACATAAGTAATTAACTCAGTATAGCATTACCTCAGTTTCCACTATGACCGACATTTGCGTAAGAAAAAGCCCATGTGCTTGTGAACATTTTGGTTAATTCTAAGCCTATTGTACCTCTTAATATTTTAGATATTTGTAGTGTAATCAGGGAACAGCAGTTACTTTTTTTTATCTCACGTCTTTGCTCCTTGATAGGTACCCGCTACTGCCGGCATGACCTCTGAAGTATGCACATTAATTTTACCTCAGTATTTCTATGGCATCAATTAATAAAATCTGACTACGTTTTCAACAAACACACATGTACTGATAAATGAGGGTCCTGACTTAATTGCTCTGTAAATTAAGAGCTCACAGTAGTGGCAACAGAGAATAGTTTTAATATTTAAAAACTCATTAAATTTGTGTACATTCTGCATAATTAAAGACATACAACCTCTTTTAAGAGCTAATTCAAAATTAATTTTGAAATGGATATGACAGATAAAAGATACTTGGTTTGGGAATTCCCACCCCCTTCAAATTTTTGTTTTCCTTTTTAACTAATGAGTTCTTTACATTATGGGTCCTAAGCATCCATGAAACTCTTTAAAAAAAGCAACAGTTTGGTAACTAATTTCTATGAGAAGTATCTTTTAAAATGAATTTGTTTCCAAGGCTGGAAGTAAAACTTTGTCCATATTTAGATTGGGTAAAAATTGTGAACAATTCGACATAACTGCCAATATTTGTTTCTTCTGCACTTTTCCTGCACTGAAACATAACACGTGCCCTTGTAGCTGCCTGTTCATAGCTTAACTTACAGACTAGTGGGCATATAGAGGCTTCATTTCAGAATTTGTCATGAGATGATTTCTACAGGTCTTTTAAAAAAGGAAACATGTTGATTAAAAAGCATACCTTCTTCCTTGAAAGGTTGCTGATCAGCATTTGCAGATCTGCAAAGTTGGTCTCGAATGGGTTTCTTGAATTCACTGTGGAAATATATCTCTTATATAACAAACTGCATTCCCATAGCACAGAAAAAAAATACACCTCCCCAAAAGGCAACAACCAGATATGGCATAACGTTGGAGGAACTCAAAGTTTTGAAGAAGTGAATTATGGGGGGGGCACACATTCAGTCACACAACTGCACAGAATAATGTCTGACAGGGGGGAAAAAGGAAAACCAAGAGTGGGAAGATGGGGTAGGAGATATTATCTTGGAATAAGGCACAGCCCAGGGTCTGGAAATCCCAGCAGCCACTGTGACTGCTGCTCTTCATACCAGACCATGGTTTGTAATCTGTGGTCAATAGATGGGCCTCAGAATATAAATGTATACATATTACAGTATAATGTAAAATGGGTATGGAAATACTGTACTGTAAATATTTTCCTTTCTTGCATACATGAACCATGTACCATTTTGCATGAGTTTACATGTATTTTGTGAGGAGAGGGCAGATCAGATTCTCCAAAGGTTCTGTGAGCTGGAAAAAGTTATGAACGGTGGCCCTACATCTTTTGATGGTTGGTTTTATTGGTTTTGCACTTGTTTCCTTCTCCTCCAAATGCACCCGAGTCAAGATGGACAGAGAGAATAGATGGCACAATGACTCCCTCAGCCTTCTGCATTGCCTCCACATTTAGGTGCAATTCTGGCAGCAACTGATTTTGCCTGGAACAGTATATTGCTGTAAGCTCCTATTGATGGAATGCAAAGACTTAGAATGTACTTTGCTTTTCGATGGATAATCAGAAGCTATTAGCTTTACAGAAGACCCACTGAATGGATTTGGGGACTTTCCTTGTGGGTGGCACAGCTACCATGATAAGCATGGTATGTCCAAATGTACCACTAACACTGTTATGCCTCCCTCCTTCTCTTCCTGTTCAAACTTTCTTTTGCTTTCAGTGTTCTGAATGTCAAATTCCTCTTCTTCCATTCTTCATACATTTATTTCTCCTGAAATATAAATGATTCAATGCATCTGGGACTGAGCTTCAAGTCATCTAAGGGGCTTTCCTGGTAAAAATGGGTCATTTCAGAGGGCTAATTTGACAATTCCCTGGCTAACTCTGTTCTTTCCTTGTTTTTTTTTTTAATACCACTTGTTTCAAGGACCTGCCAGCAACAGCAGCACTTGTAAGAATCCAGGTGGCTGGCAGAAGCAGGACAAGTCCCTGATTACTGTCACTATCCTTATCTCATTCTGAATCAGATATACAGCACACACACACCCCATCCATGGGATCCATATCGGCTGATTCATTTATCCACAGTTTGAAAATATTAGAAATATTAAAAGAAAAATACTAGGAATATAGATTTTAAAGGATCAAGTTACCAGAACTGGCCATTAGAGGGTGACAGATATCATGATATGTTACAGAGTTTACTAATAAAATAGTGGCTGCTATCGTAGTGGCACTAGCATTTTTAAAAAAACCAACCACTTGGCTGGGGGAAATTAAAACTTGTACGACCCAGAGCTTCCTGTTTCTCCGATGGTGCAGAGAAATTAAAAAAAACAGTGCCGATCGGCCCCAGGAACAGCCGGTTGGTGCGATGAGAAAAAAAGAAAAAGAAACCCGAATCATCTGCGCCCACCCCCCGTGTCTGCTTCCTTAAAAGGTGAATTATCAAAGGGAGGCAAAAAATTCCCTACCTCTCAGGTAAGTAAAAAAAACTCACTTAAAGGAACATTACCGGGTTTTCTTTTCTTTTTTTCCCAAAAAGCCCGGTGGCCGTGGGGACAACATTTTTAGACATGGCTTATCTAGTAATTTAAACTGCTTTTAAAGGGACGTGGGACCGAGCCTAGTGTTTGCTACATAAATCCATAGTTTTCAGAATGGGGGGAAGAGCTTGGAACCAATGCCCCTTGGCTATAGCAGTCCTACTGTATTTGAAACAAGAATGAAGAATGTGCAGACAGTCTGTTGTTGAGCTGCGGCTCTCTCTGCCCTGCAACAGCATCTTGAGGAGTGATGAGTGTTGTAGTCAAAATAACATCTGGAGAGCCATATGCTTCTCAGTCTTGCTGTAAAATGAGAGTTGCAAGCCATATCACCATATATCATGATCTGGGGGAAAAAATATCAGAATGAAATAAGCACTTTGATTGGTGTATGGTAAAGAGGTCTAACTGGCAGTCCAGAATTATTTTAATGGAATATTTGTCTTTTTATTCAATTCAATTTGAATTATTTAATTTAATTTAATTTAATTTTTTGGTGTTCTGAATTACAGCCTGTAAAGTGGGAGGGCACTGTATGGTATTTTTACAGGACATAATTTGCTCAACAAATATGGTTGAACTTGGTGGATACTCTGGACTACCAGAAAAACAAGTGGGTCTTAGATAAAATCAAGTCTGAACTATCTCTAGAGGCAAACATGTTGAAACTGAGGTTGTCCTACTTTGGGGCATTTCACCAAAAGGCAGCACTCTCTGGAGAAGATGAAGGGCACAGGAAAAGAGGAAGATCATATACAAGGACTTAAAGGAAACCACTCTCTTGAGTTTGCAAGAGCTGAACAGATGTTGAAGACATGACATTTTGGAGCTGGCTCTTTCATAGGGTCGCCATAAGTGGGTGGAGACTTGACAGTACATAACAACAGCAATTTGCTTGTCAAAGAGATGACGTATGATTTCAGTGCCCCACAGTTTTCCATCAACATAGGTAGGCAAACTTTTTAAATCTCTGCATTACTGGTGACTTGATATGTTTGCATTTGAGCAAGTAGAACATTCTCAAGACATCTGGATTGATGGTTACAAAATCTTCCTGAAATGTCATCTTATTTATTTGCATTTCCTCCTATCCAATTAAAATAAAGAGAGAGAGAAATCTTATTTCATGATCATGGTATCTTCCCTACCAGGTAAGAAATCGTATTTCAGATCTCAGCTCGCAGCAGGCATTGTTCAAGTCCTCCTTAAGCTTTTTGGCTCATGTGCAAAGTAATATCAAAATCTATTGAAAACTTAGAAATCCAAGCACATGACACTTCTATTGACTGACCTTCTCTGACATTGATGTAAACACATTGTTGTGGTTATATGCAAGGTATCCCTGCCACATATTTCAGAAGCCTGATCCAAATGGCATTCGTTGTCCCTTCACCTCCATAATACCTTCCCTAATTCCTTGAGGTCTATAATGGTTTACCCAATGCAAACAATTAAAAAAAAAACCCATGTGTGTGTGTTTGTGTGTGTGTGTTGTGGGGTGAGGTGTGGGGAGGAGGGACCTTGGCCACCAGGAGAAAAGGTAATGTGTATATAGAGACAAAAAAAAAGGTATAATTCATCCAAATGCTGTCGCACAGCCAAGAAGTCATTGTCCTGTTCTGTAAATTAGCACGGCCTAACCGTGCAGCAGCAGCAGCAGCATTAAAAAAAAAGGGAAAGAAAGATTCCTTAAGCTGCAATAAAGACTAAATGATTGCAGACTCCCATGATCCTTTGTAGTCATCTTAAAGCACTGCCTTAGTGAGCTAAACCTGTAAAGTTTTCTTTTGAGCGGCTGTGAGTTGATTAGATCTATTTCAGCCTAGTAGTGGTAATAGGCTCCTCTCTGTGAGACTGCTTAGCCTCTGCTCCCCTGGCAGCTGGAGAAACTGGAATTAATCAGGTCTGCTGGGGACTTCTTCAGCATCTCCGCAGGCCAGCAACTCTGGAATCATTTACTACAGAATCTTACTGTCAACTCTTTGTCATTTAGGCTTTTGATTATGCTTTCTTTCCAACAGGAAAGGGAGGGGGGAATTGAAATGGGTGACAGATTACCCTAATGCAAAATTTCACTAGTTACTTTTAGAGGCATCTATTATCTTGCTTTGTACTGTCCATTAAATAAAGAGAGAGAGTACAGGTGTGCACAAAAGATTCAAGAGAGACGGCGGGGGCGATGGAGGAGAATGAAACAGCAAGCGCTGAAAATTAACATATTGCCAATAATTAACGTTTGCATCATGCAAGTGAAACCAACGGTTTTCTTCTTTCTGATGCCCTTTTGTACGATTGTTGTTTTGTCAATATTCTGCCATTTGGGGCCACTTTTTAAAATGTTAATAGGGGAGCGTCCATTAGTAGGATAAACTGTCTGTACTTTCAGATCCTGGCAGGCGAGAAAAGGTTTACAGAAAAGCTCCTTTGGGGGAATTTCCTAAGATAGAGCTGAAGGGTAGGAAGTATGGGCAGACCAGGAGGGTTCAGATAGTTCTTGTGATCCTCTCAGATTTTATGGGGGAGACAAAGGGAAGAGCAGGGGAGGGGGTTTCTGCTTCAACCCTGCCCCTTGACATGGCCAAAATGCAACACTACAAAATGATGGAACAATGTTTTTATAGGACATGATTTGCCCCAAAAAATTATTTGCTGAGCTTCAGTCCAGATTCTTTCCTGAGGAATTTCAAAAGAATATTTATTTATTTATTTATTTATTTATTTATTTATTTATTTATTTATTTATTTATTTTTACAACTTATATGCCGCCCACTACCCAAAGGTCTCTGGGCAGCTTACAATCAAAGAATTAAAACAGTTGAAACATCAAATATCAATAAATAATTAAAACAATAATAAAAACCTTACACTAAAATCATTACACTAAAATTGCCATCAGAGGACCCACAGTCTATATTGTATCAATTAAAAAACTTCTGGAACAGAAAGGTTTTTACCTGGCACCGAAATGTCTTCAAAGTTGGCACCAGGTGGATCGGCATTCCATAGCTTGGGGGCAAATCCCCACCCCTTTCTGCCTTAACCAAAGCCTTGCTAAACCCTGGCAAGGTAGACCTTTACCAATGCTATTGATAGCTTGTGCCTAGACTTTGGTAGGATTCATGGTAATGGATTCCTTGACACTTGGCAGAGTGGCCTCTCCCCCCAGAGAACTGCCAGTGTTACTCGTTCCTCCCAGGTGGCGTGTCTGAGGGTGCCGACCCCAAGAAAGGCTCAGAGAAAAACAATGAGGAACTGAGCCTTCTCAGTGCTTGCCCCTTCCTGGTGGAATCGGCTGCCCCCCAGAGACCTGACAGGTCCCCACACCAGGAGTTTTTAAGCACCAATTAAAAACTTGGATATTCAAACAAGCTTTCCCCGGTCTAAGAACTTTATCTCTCTCTTGATGCCTTGTTATTATACACTTATTTCATCTTGCATTAATTCCGCCTCTGCCTCAACTGTTTGTAATTGTGATGCAATACAAGTTGTTTGTAATTTATTTAAGTTACATTGCAAATTTCATTGTTGGTAATAATATTATGTGTGCAATGTATTTTTCTTTTCCATTGTCTACTTATCCTGATGACATTATTTACCGTTTTTGTAAACTGCCCAGAGTAGTTATTTGCTAAATGGGTGGTACAAATAAATAAATAAATAAATAAACAAATAAATGTGGCACTGCAAATCAAAGGACATTGGCTGAACTTTATATATGGTTGTCATTAGTTTACTACATTTATAGCCTGCCTTTCCTGTAGAGCAGCTTAATGAGTAAAAAGTGGCCAGAATTCTTTCCTACTCACTAGAGATGGGCACAAAATGATTTTTTTGTTTTGTCTTTTGTTTTGTTTTTCATTTTTTGTTTCATTTCCAAACAAAAAACAAAAAAACTAAGTGTCCTTAGTTTTCACAGTTAAGAGAATGATGTTTGTGTAAGCAACACACGTTGCATAAAATTATTATGACAGCAACTGCCTCGTTACATGACACCCCCAAAGGCAGAAGCATCAGAGGAGTTGCCTGCATCTTTTTCACCAATCAGGCAGACAACCTGCACTTCTCTCTCTCTCTCTCTATCTCCTTCTGTGTACATAGCTTCATGAAGGAAAATTACACTAGTTCTGGGCAAGTCCATTTTGCCTAAATTGTTGTAACATTAAAATAAATAAATAAATAAAAAGGGTTCATTGTCTTGTTCTCACAGTAGAAGGGAACACTTTCATGGGATTTAATGAACTCTCAATAGGCTGACTTGACGTGAGAAGACAGGAGCCTGTCTAGGTGAGCATTTATTTATTTATTTATTTATTTATTTATTTATTTATTTATTTATTTATTTATTGGATTTCAGTGCAGTTCAGTTAGTGACAAACACTACTCTGGGTCGAGTACATAATAAATCAAGCAAGGCTCAGCTACAACAAATGATCAACGTAAGAGAAAACGTAATGCAAAGAACATCATGCCTAACACAGACAAAAATTAGCTGTATGGCAAAAACCAAAAAAAAAGGGGGGGGGAGAAATGAGGGCACAGAGGGTTACAGGCAGTAAATCCCATTCTCTGCCACCTATGGAAGTATATTCTTGAAGGTAGTTTTCAAAAGTTCTGCCTTAGCTAGTTTTCTACATACTCAGGGGGAAGAGCCTTGGCACACCTCTAATGGAAGGGGTCCACCACTGAGAAGGCCCAGTTCGTCAATGAGAATTTTCTTACCTCTCTCACTATGGCTGAGACAAATATGACAATTTGTTTTCCATATTTACTCAGTGATTTCAATTGATGGGTAGGGACTTGAATCTAGAGATGCAACAGTAAAATTTTGATGCCATAGAAAAAACTTTGGAGCAAAACGAAATAATTGGTGGTGGGATGTGGGACAGGATTTTTTCCTCCCCCCCAAAAAAAATTTCTACCCTCATTAATTGACTCTCAGGTGATCCCACAGTGGTGTCCTCTAGTCCATGCTACTACCCCCTGTTCCAACCCACTTCATTAACCATAAAAATACCTCTACCTACAGTCAACACAATAAACATGGAGACATCACCACATCAACAGAAACAATCTGAAGAAACATCAACATCTAGAAACAGAAAATGGAAATCTCTTCCAAGTAGCTGATAGTTCTTTTTCTTCCATGTCTCTTTAGAGGACAATGGGAATATAGATATCAAAAACACATCGATTCAAACATATATTGGATAATTCTCTTTAAGCAGCTCTGTTGTGGATTTTATTTCATATCATGTAAGAAAAAGGCTGCGCTGAAGAGTCACCGCATCTCAAGAAAGACATAGTGGAACTGGAAAAGGTGCAGAAGAGAGCGACTAAAATGATTACTGGGCTGGGGCACCTCCCTTATGAAGAAAGGCTAAAACATTTGGGCCTCTTTAGTCTGGAAAAAAGGCGCTTGAGGGGGGATATGATTGAGACATACAAAATAATGCAGGGTATGAGTAAAGTGGATAGAGGGAAGCTCTTCTCCCTCTCCCAAAATACCAGAACTAGGGGACATACACTCAAATTGAGGGCTGGGAGAGTAAAAACTGACAAAAGAAAATATTTTTTCACCCAGCGCGTTGTAAGTCTATGGAATTCCCTGCCACACAATGTGGTGATGGCATCTGACCTGGATGCCTTCAAAAGGGGATTGGACAGATTCCTGGAGGAAAAGTCCATCACAGGTTACAAACCATGATGGAGATGTGTAGTCTCCAGGCTTTAAACCAGGGTACTTCAAGGGCCAGATGCAGGAGAGTGGTATCAGGAGACAGATATCTAGTCTCATGCACTCCCAAACACATCTGGTGGGGCCGCTGTGAGATACAGGAAGCTGGACTAGATGGGCCTTTGGCCTGATCCAGCATGGCTCTTCTTATGTTCTTATGTTCTTATGTTCTTGCACAGATGAATGATCCACGAGGCAGACACAGAAAGGTTATTACTAAGGGGAGGCAAAATGAACCTGTTGCCTCTCCCAGAGTACTATGACAATGAAGAAGCCACCATGATATATGGGAGTCGACCCACAAGTCTGGTGGACAGATGAGTCATCAGTTGGCACAGATCCCCTTGTGGCTTTTTCAGACTTCAAGGACATCTGACCCCATTGTCTCTGGCCTTCTGCAATTTTTATGCAGGCTGTATTCTCTGACTGTGGCTTTGCAGACAATTGTATCAACTCATATAAGTCTTGATTGTTTTCTATTGATTATTTTACATAACTAGATACATTTGGGAAATAAAAGACAAGCATCACTGCTTACATATAAAAAGAGGGCAGTTAAAAAGGATACATCTTTCAAACTCAACACGTACTTGGTGGGTAGGAAAGGTGAAGGCAGAGATCAATCAATGGGGGAGAAAGAAACAATTTAAGGCCTTGGGTTAAACTCTATGACCTGTTTAATGTCATAATTGGCTGCTGCCAAAATCGTCAAACTGAATGAAGCTCTTAACTAAAATGTCATAAACTCGACAACATGAGGGTTTATATAACACAGGTATCTAGCCAGTCCCTATTTGATGACTTTCACAAGATGTATTTGTTATGTTCAATTTGACTTTTGCTGAGAAACTTTTTAAGTTGGGGAGAAAAAAAAAAGCTCTTTAAAAGCTTCTGTTCTGGAATATTTCAAAACTTTGAGAACCAGTCCTGATATGTGCCTTGTGTGTTCAATAGATGTGTGACAGCCATTTTTTATACAATAAAAATCAGATTTGAATTATTTTGGGTGCAGTGTGTTTGTAATGAATGAATGTGGCTAATGTTAACAAGGTACCCTTAACAACAATGTCATTGGGACATTTCCCAGTCAAGGCAAACTCCCTGAGGTCCTGGTCTGATCCAGGGATTTGATGTTTCTTTTGTGATGACATGCAGCAGAGTTCTCCTACCCTCCATGCAATGCTTGGGGATCTCTCCCTGAGAAGGAATGATAGCATTGCTCCTCAGATGTCTCTGAGCAGGTAATAGCTTCTTCTTGGTTGATGTGTTGCAACTTGCATTAGTGGAAAGTTTAAGAAAAATGCAATGCATGAATAAAATACACTGAGTGACATATTTCCACGTAGATTTATCTGGTCTTGGGATCTGGCTTCCTACAAAAATTCTTCCTATTTCACTAAACCCTGCCATTTTTTGGTGAGTGTGAATGCTGGGGAATGTTTTGTGGTGGTACAATGACTGATGCACTGGTTCCACAATTCCTTAGAATGTCCCCAGGGCCCCATCCATCCAATGTTGGTTCTGTCTAGAGTGGCAGTTTTGAGTATGAGATTATTGAGCTAAAAGGGTCCAGTGAAGTTGTGGGGGGGGGGAGGAATGATGTGCCATTTAGCATGCCTCTCTCACTTGAAACAAGATGGGGAGAGCAAAGTGGATGCTGTTCGTATGGAGCAGAAAATGGAAATGGAAATTGATGGGAACAAAGAGGATGGAAGAGCATCCGGGAGAAGGTAAAGAGTCTAGAAACAGCACGTGGAACTGCTGGAAGAAAAGGAGGATGGATGGATGGGAGAGAAAATCAAAGAAAAAAAGGAGGAACTGGGAAAGAAAGGATGCAACAGGAAGTGAAAGTGGAAGTGCATGGGGAGCAGAAGTCATGAGACCCACAGGAACAGGGCAGAAAAAGTAATCCCTCGCTGCCGCCACCACCAAAGTAATTGCTGCTCCCTCACAGTCTTACCTGCCTATCCAGGATGCTACATTCTCACTACCCCTTGGAATTTGCACTTATGGTGATCAAAGGCTACAGTGTGCCAAAAAGAATGCATGCCCTACTCTTGGATCAGAAAAGTGCATGAGAGCTTTTAAAGAGGAAGGATGGCTCAATCCAAGGAGAAACAAAAGCGGGCACAGAAAAAAATGGGGGGGGGAGGAAATCAAAGAGGCAAAAAAGGTAAAAAAAATATACAATGAATATATTGCTGTTTCTAGAGATGGGTGAAACCAAGGAACATTCCTGGCTTGAGGATTCTAAGGCTGTGGGCCAGAGATGGAAATTATTCATGCGTTACTAACGGCACATATGGAAAATATTGTCTACCAATGTTGTGCAAGAACCACTGGCAAACCTGAATCTTGGTTTATCATGTAAATGAGACTACCAAGTGTCCTACTTTCTGTGTGTTCAGTAAATCTTCTCAGAGCGGTTCTTACTGCTAAGGAAAAGCCCCCTTGGGAATATTTAGGCCTTACTTGATGGGCCAAGGCCTAAAAGAAAATGTTTGTCAAAACTGAATGTACTGTTAGAAGAAGAATGGGGTGGGTAGGGGGAGCAAACCAAGGGGAATTCTTTATGACCAAAACTGAGGTAGAAATGAATCAGTAACAAAAATATCCAAGCAAGATATTTACTGTACATTACAATAGGATATCCTTCCCCTTGCTCCCTTGCAGGCCTGCCCAAAGTCCGGCCTGGGGGCCAAATCCAGCCCTTCAGGCCATTCTGAGTGGCTCGCGGCTGGCTGGCCCCTCCCTCCCCCTATGTTTTTTTTTTTAATCTTCCACCAACACTGACACCACCGGGAAGCTTGTGGGGTTGGGTGGGCGGGCAGGGGGGTGGGCCACCACCACTAGCACCGTCGGGAAGCTTGTGGGGCTGGGTGCGCGCACAGGGGAGGGCCGCTGCCACTGGCATCACCGGGAACCTTGTGAAGCTAGGCGCCCGCCTTCCTTCCTGTGGGTGGGGTTGCAAGGGGTCAGTGGGTGGGGCTTATGGGTCAGTGGGTGGGGCTTGCAGTGGGGTGGCAGGGTCAGGGAGCAACCGGCCCCTGACACATTCTCAGCCACCAAATCTGGCCCTCCTTACAAAAAGTTTGGGCACCCCTGGTTTAAGGGTTCACAAACAATGCCTTACCTTTATGCCATGAACCTACTGGCCTGCTGCAAATATGGTTCCTGTTGCTGTCTGAGGTTTGAGACCCACAGGTTGGATTTTTCCATTGGCATTCAGAGTGTTATCTGACTGTCCTTTTGCTGCTGTTGCAGCAATGGAAACCAGACAGCACCCAGGCGAACAAAGGGAATTTAGCTTTCATAAGTTGGTTTTTAAAATGCATTTACTTTGACTGCACCAAGCAAGTCTAAAAAAAGAAAAAGAAGAAGAAGAAGAAGATGAAAAGCATCTTTAGCATGCCAGAAACATCTGGTTTCATATTTTCAGACCAAAAGGAAATTGCATGAAGTCTAAAATCTTATGTTTTGCTTTACATTATTATTGGCGGCTGAGAAGCTGCTCGTCATAAAAATAAAAATTTTATGATAATAAATAAATAAGGAAAACAATCTGACAAAACATGTTGTGGAACAAAGATGCATTTCAAGTTTAATTAACTGATAACAATGTTTATGAGAGCAGAATTGTGCCACCAATTATGCAGCTGGTAAATGCATGCCAGCCATGCAAAGCTGGCCTATAAAAAGTGTCACACACCCACACCCACCACAATTTTCTGGAGCAAAATATGTCCATGCATAAGAGTGCAGGTATTCTGCACATCGTAAATCAAGTGACAATTAAGACCCTCTCTGGAGATATTTATCAGAAGATCTTTTGCAGATTGCATGACAGTAACTTGGCTTCAAGCGTGCCTTATAAACCACAATCATTGAAGCTCCTGCTTCAAAACATACCTACTGATAGTGTCCACAGCAATTGCCAGGATAAGGATTTTTCATGCCTACGTACATATTTATGTGAGCAGAAAAGGCCAGCTGCACAGCTGTGCATAGGTAAACTGGAGGAGTAAACAGCCCTATCTGTGTGGTTGGAGGACAGGGATTGAGGGGGCGTGGGAAGTGGGTGGTGGTGGTGGGTTTCAGTTTCCCATTCCCCCTGGGCAAGAATCTTTTTACAAAAACAATGAAGCAAAAAACAAAAGTTTTGATGGTTCGTTGTGGTTTGTAGGTAGCCATGAACCATGAGCCACTATCTACAATCCAATTCTTTCTAGGCCTCGGAGTGCAATGGAGATAGCTACATAAGCTCTTCCCAATGTCTCCAACACACTCATTGACTCATATCGTCACTATAAACATGTCTCATGGTGCAGTGGTTCAACTCCTCTATTGCACCTATAACTGTGCTCATGATCTGGAGTTCAATCCCAGACAGCAGACTCAAGGTTCACTCAGCCTTCTGTCTTTCCAAGGTTGGTAAAATGAGGAGCCAGCTTTCTGGGGGGTGGGTGGGTTGTCAATGTGTAGCCTGCATAATGGCTGACCTAGACTTAGGTTTTCTACCTCAATGTCAATGAGCAGGAAGTGGCTGACCTGGCAACCTTCAACATTTCAATCTGTGATCTTTAAGGATATCTAATGCATTCATAGGCTTTAACTGGTCAACTGGATCTACTCAGGACATCTTCTAGACATAGTTTTGATCAGCTTTGTTGGGAATGTGTTTTGGTAGGATGTTTTGACGTGTTTACCCTAAACCTTCATCTGATGATGGAACTAATTTTTCTCCAGCATCTGATTAAGATTCAGGATAGTGAGTCAAAACATGCCAGTAGTAATTCCCAGCAGTGCAGGAGACAGGATGTTAACTTCTACAAACACAAGCATGCATACAAAGAGAGACATGAAATGAAACGAAACCTTACAACATATGGATGGGTTCATTGTATTAATGAAAAACCTGACACTTTTGGAATATCTAGAAAGAGGAGGTGGGTGGGGATTCTAACCCAAGGAAATCACTGAAACTATTTCCTATTATGCTATTACAGAATTTTTAAAAATGCATTATTTATGCCAATATCTTCCAATTTTATTAGAAATAGAATCCATGCAAGTTATTCGCTTAGTTGTGCTACATATAATATAACAAAATCCTCATGGCCCAATCCTTTGAAATGTTGAGCCCAGGAAGCACCTGAAATCTTGGGGACACACACACACACACACAGTCCAGGTTGGATTACAGATCCCAAAATCTCTCAGCCACCATGGGGGCATCTGGGAATGATAGTTCAAAAGAGCAGAGTTTGTTCAGCATCTCAATAGGAAGGCTCACTGAGTTAATTGGCTTTAGAAAATTTAATGTACTGTAGCAGTAGACAGCAGTAGACAGTCTCTCTGTGTTTGTGTGTCTCTTTCTCTCTCTCTCTCTGTGTGTATTACTGTGTTTCAAAAATTCCTGGTGAAAAAGTCATGAAATTTTTGGGAGGGGGGTTGTCCCCCCTGTTATATTTGCATAGGGGGAAAACTTGATACTGTGTGCAAAGTACAAGATTTTTGTATAATTACAGGGCTTTTGTGCAGAACCCATAGGATTTTTCCTAAATGCTCTTGGTGATGAAATGCTGTTGGCTGTCATGTAGGGCTGAAAACTCTCACAATGATCACCTTCTTGAAGGCTATGTTGCTGTGTTAAGACATCTTTTTTTAAAGATGATAAGGAGTTGGGGGGAATGTGAATATTCATCACATATAGGGATGGGCATGAAACGGAAAATTAATGTTTCATTTTGTTTCATTTCGTGCTCACCCCCTTTTGTTTCGTTTCACTTCTTATGATTTGTTTTTTTTTTAAATTCATACAAATCAAAATGAAATGAAACAAAATGGCTCCCCTGGATCCTAGAGGGATCAGATTGGGTGCCCAGGACTCTGGGAGGCATTTTTAAAAGGCTCCTGCTGAGCTGTTATCGGCTGGATCCCCTGGTACCGACTGGGCCAGGTTTAAAAGGGTCCAGCCATTGATAACTCGGCAGGAGCCCAAAAACGATGGAATGAGATGGAAAAATGACTGTTTCATTTTGTCTATAATGAAATACTGCTTCCTTGTTTCATTTTGTTTTGTTACCTAATAAAATAATAAAACAGCATTTCATTTTTCATTTCTTGCCCACCCCTAATTACATCCTTAATCAGCAAACTCTAATACAACTCTCTCATTCATGGTACCTTCTAGATTTAAACCTTCTATCATGCCCTTATACAGACTGATGCAACTTTAGGCTAATGGGAATATGCCCTTTCTAACTCTCTGAGAAAGAAACACATTAGGAAACTCCACTCCATTGCAGTGGTTCGAAGAAATTACACTGGGAAATATGATTATTTTTCATGTTAGAATTCTGAAAGTTGTCAGTTCCTATACATAGAGCATATGCCATAAAAATGCTACATGCAATTGTCAATGTGAGGGTTTTTAAAAAATGTCCCCCAGGCAATAGAAGTGTTGAACATGTGGGATATAATACTAATGACTGCTGAATTAGACTATCTGTCATAAATTAAAAAGTAATAAATATTATTCCTAGCCATGTCACCCACTACAGGGACAAAGGATATCATTATATGTTATACTATTAATAGCAGAGGAGACTACCAGATCTCTACATCCCACTCTAGTTAAAGGCTTCTGACTTGTACAAAGAACTCTTGAGAATACTATTAAAAGATAAGCTGAATTTGAAATTGCCCTTAAACAATTGTGCCCTCTCAAATTATTTTTCATATATACATCTTCTATGAATTGAAATAGCATTTTGTTCATTTTGAAAGTTGCGCTAAAATTTAATTAGCTTTTCATCAGTGGATTATTATTTCAGTCACATATATATGGCAGATCAAAATGAAGGTGAAGGAAATCATAACCGACTGCTGGAAAAAACATCTTGAAAAGTGGGAGGTTTAACTCAGCAATTGTTTCGGTCTTGGAAACTGTGTACGCATACACAGACCTATTCTACTGGCCAGAATTCTCCTGATATTCATGTAAGGTCTTCATAACTTGATGGGGCTAATAGTGGCTAATTGATGATGTCAGGGCACATCTTGCTTGCCTGCCTGGTCATGTGCTTGACTGGAGATGTGCCCTGGTGCTTCGTTAATTAGCTGTAATTGGCCATGGCGAGTGCCCAAAGACTAATAGGATTCTGGCTGCTGTTATTTAATCACAGACATAAATTTAATAGTAGAAATTGTCCAGTCAAGAGCCAAATTATATGTGACCTTGATGTGTAGATTTGATCGTCAGTATACTGTATGCTTTCCCCCTCATAAATTTCCCATGTGTTTGGAGGAGGAATCCAGATTAAGGCTTAAAAAAGCACTGCGTGGGGGTGAGGGGTGGGGGGAGTAAAGTGGTAAAGTGGTGCTTCGAGATCCAAAGAGTGGGCCTGCACCTGCAGGAAAATGCTAGGAAGAAGCAGAAGCAGAAGCAGAAGCAGAAGCAGAAGCAGAAGCAGAAGAAGAAGAAGAAGAAGAAGAAGAAGAAGAAGAAGAAGAAGAAGTGGATGTAGTGGGCCCTTTTTCTGTATATCCTCATAGGTTCAGAAGTGTTCTGAAGCAACTAGAAAGGCTGACTGTACTGTATAATCGATGAAAACTGGAACACCCCGAATATTACAATATAGGCATTGCCCCCCACACATCCCTGTCAAAATGAATAGGCAAGACAACATTCTGGTTGACCTTTAGGGTCACACTCTATTGATACAGTCAAATTGTTGCTTCTTGTGGAGAGGGAGATGCTTTAATGTGGAGAACTATTGGCCCTGGGGTCACCTGTGAACTCTGCCCAAAGACATTGTCAGGTAGGCCAAGTCCCTTGGCCCCTCCAGAGTGCTATCCCAGGTTGGCACCCCCCCTAGACCAGCCGAGTTATACCATCCACCCTCCTGGTGGCAGGGGCTCCATCTCTTGGCCAGTCCCAATCCCAGTTGGGTTTCTAAAGCCTCCTTGCCCAGGCTCTGTGATCTCGGGATCTGCAGAGGCATGGGGTCGGAGGGGCATAACTGTCAATCAAGGTGGGACTCATCTAATGCATCCATTCCCTGCACTACCTGTCTGTGTGGCCAATGCCACACCACCTATGCCACTGTGGGATAGGCAAAAAAAAAAAATCCCTGCCCCCCTTGGCCAATCTGGGCAGCAGGGCAAAAATTCCTACCCGGCCCCAGAAGGTGACCACATTATGCCACACTAGCATTCAAAAAGGCAGCTGGCAGGTGGGTGCGTGACAATCCAGGAAAGAGGATGCTGGGGCAGGCAGATTCCCCCTTAAATACTGCACTTGCCCTGCCCCTGAGCAAGCTTCGCAAGGCTCGCGTAACCACGTCTTGCACTACTTTAACTGAGGGGGGGGCAATGTGGCCCTAGCACCAGACGAGATGGTGGTAAAACCATCCTTTGGACGCCCCCCCCCCCAAGTTGAAATGAATAGGTGAGACAACATTTGGGTTGAACACTTGGGCCACGCTTTATTGATACAGTCAAATTGTTGCTTCTTGTTGTACTACATCGCTCAAGGGGGGGGGCAATGCGGCCATGGCGCCGGACAAGCCGGCAGCAAAACCATCCTGAGGAGAAAAAGAACTGAGGGAAAATAACAATGTTTCCAAATGGCACAGACAGGGCTTGGGTGCCTTTATTTTTGAGTTTATGCTTTTCCCATTTTATTGGGTATTTCGATAAATTGTATTTAATTGCTTTCCTATTTTTATGTTTGCTTGGGGATTTTTTGTACATCACCTTGAGTTGTCTTTGTACAAGCTGGCGGTATATAAATACTAAACAAAGTAAAAGTAATGTAAAAATACTCTGTGGCAAGAATTATGGTCCATCAGAGAAGAAAAATCACACACATGAGTCCGTTAAATCCTACTCCCCTTCCCATCCACCTATTCTCCTTTCTCCATACACATCAAAACACTGAATTTTTGCAGAGCTATTTATGCAGGGGTGGCTAATGTTACTCTCGTTTACTAATCAAATTAAGAATGTTTGTGCTCCCTCAGCACTTCCAATCTAAGGGTCTCTAGGCATTTGCCGCTGAACAATTGTGCACATGCCTCCCCTCACAGCCCTGAAACTGAGCAGAGAATAATTTAAGGCTGCTAGCCCCCTTAGTGCTTTTATCCTGTCTGTGTGGTGGCTGTCATTACAGTGGGGATTGCTAAATGGATAATATGCTTTCCAGCGAGGGAGTATGACAATATTAGCAGGCAAAGGAGGAGGAGAGAAAATGCCTTTTGGAAAGAAAAAAAAAGAAGCTCCCCCCTGTCTTTTGTAGAAGTAGTAGTGAATACAGTTCTCAGAAGTGATGGCCTGGTGGGAGAAAGCTCAGGCAAACAAAAGGTAAATAATTGCCCCTTTGGGTCTTTTATACAATAACTACCTCAAAACAGTACCATAATGCCTGGAGCTAATCTTCTCTTGTTTGTATTATTGGTTCAGCTGCAATATTAATTGGCCATCACTGGTGCTACCGGTGAGGCTGCCGTCACCAACACACACAGACCAACAGCCATGGATCAGGGTCAGTTATGGGTGCTTTGGTAAAACGAGCCACTTACAAATGCATTGCCATGGCTATCCCCATGGGGGGGGGTTCCCGCTGATGATTAAAAATGGCCCAGAACACGGACCGTGTATCCTTGTTCCACCTGTACATTTCTGTTGCCATCTCCTTACCCCAAGAGTCTTCCACATTGCAGCTCCACACACAAACTGTGTGAGATGCCACACTTTCTCCTTCTCTGTGCAACAGCTGAGTGGAATGGCTGAAACATTTCTTGAGTATTTATTTTATTTTATTTCTTGGTTACATTTATATACTGCCCATCTAGTGGCAAGGCACCACTCCGGGCCAGTTGGCTATGACATTAACAAATCCCTTCTGCCTCATACTCACAAAAAATGCCAATTTCCAGAAAAAAAAAACATGACGGCAACAGCTGTAAAATAATATATGGTGCCCAAAAAGTATTATATAAGGGTAAAATGAAATAAAACAATGGATCAGCAGGTCTCCCACAGGGGAAAGATAACTTAAAGGGCAGTTTAAAAAGAACGGATTTCCCAAGGATGCTAAAGGTAAGTATGGAGCCTGGCATGTCTCACATAACATATTCCAGAGCCCTGTGGCTACCACCAAGAATGCTTAGACCTCCACTGCACCTGGTGCAGGTTAATGGAAGGTAGATCAAGTGGCACATACCTCCATCCTTGTCGTGCAGCTACTTGCAAACTCCTGACACTTCTGGCAACCGCCTTGATCTGTCCAATGGTATGGCTGGTCCCAGGTATGAAAATTGAAACATATGAAGAATGAAATATGAAAACTGAAATGCTTAAGGACAATTGGGTACAACATTTGAGTTTTCTTGTTGTGAAATGTGGATTTACAAAAGAGGGTTGTGCAAAGAATAATCACAGCAGTACTATGGTTTCTCTGGTATATAAGCTGGGCTTTTACACATAGCCAGAACTCCCACAGTGTCTTAGAAATACCCAGCTGGTGTAATAGTCTCTTGGGTTCTAGCCAATCAATTTTAAAACATCATAAAGCCAATGCAGAATCAAATCACATATTGGAAATATTCCATTACTAATTCTATTTTGTAGGTTAGAGAAATTGCACTGGGTTGTCATAAAGATCACCAGAAATATATATATGCTAGGATTTTTAAAACATTGGAAACTATTTCAATCTACTGACTTCCCCCACCCACCCCTCACACATAACTAGGTATGGGTCAATTTGTGTCTACATTGGATAGAAAATGGACGCTGGAGATAACATTGTGTTAACACTTTTATGTGACTTTCATTTGTGTTACGAGTCAATCTTCATTCCAAGTCTTTTGGATCACCAGCTGAATTTCACTTTAAGGAGATTAAAAAAAAGCCTCAACCCACTCCACAGAGTGATAAGCTAACTTAGAGCCTTTTCACACGACCCCTAAACTCCACTGCAAATGGCTCCCAGCTCCGGAACTTAAAATTGTTTCCCCACCAGCTCTGGAGTTTACAGAAAATTAAGTGCGACCACGCCCACCTAAGCACGTCCCAGCACACTTTTCAGGTACCTGCTCTCCGGGGGTGAAAAATCCCTGATGCGGATCTAACGTAGTGGGTGCCGGGCTCTCCTCACTTCTGTTTGTTGTTGTTTTGCCCCCCGCCCCTTTAAGAGATCTGAATGTTGCCGGGAACAGAGCGAGACTGGCATTCTTTTCTTTCATTTTTCTCCCTCCCCTCACACAGCCAGCAGCCAGGAGTGTGGAGGGGGTGGGAACACAGGAACAGCGACAAACCCCCAAGATCTCTGGTCCGAATTTAAGTGGCCAGCGGATCTTAGGGGTCGTTTGAAAAGGCTCTTAGGGTGCCTTATGCCATAAATACCTTGGCCTTACACTAGAGGGAAGTGACCAGTGGGGGTTGTAATCACTCATCTGAGACGTCACCCACTATAGAATGGGGGGGCAGCCCTATTCACAGCGCTAAACTGGTATGCAGGTACGCATGTGAGGACCAAAGTATCAAGTCTACATGTTTGCATAAACTCACAGCATACAGTATGTGACTGACCTTCCTTTGAAGCCCGTAGACATTTGCTTGAGGCATTTACAGGCACATTCCTCTTCAGACCTTATTCACAGTCTGCTGTTGGATTCTCTTGGATCCCACAAATCTATGCACATTTATCAAATAGCATCGTGCTTCTCTGCTCAAAAAAGGGGGGTATGCTATCACACCATGTACCCAGCTGATATTTCCTCTTTCTTTCCTTTGAAACTCAAAATAGCACAATATGACCAAACGATGGGCAGCTGCACTCCATCATTTACATGGCACTGATGTATGTGCAGTTCTCTCATCAGGCTTTACATTTCTTGAATAATGTATAGGGAAGGGGGGAAGTTAAATTCTCTTATGCATACAGATTCAAATGCCCTCTATTTTATTTATTTATTTTATTTTTAAAGCTTAATGGCAGAAAAAAGAGGGGTTGGGGAAATGAAGCATCTTTTTTCATATTTAATAAGGTTCTTCCTAAATATCACATGTTAAGGCAAAAGTGGATCAACTTTCCTTCTCTCTGGTGTTGGCCAATCAGACAGGGAGGCGGGATAATGCATTTCCCTGCACATCTCCTTATGGGCCAGCACCAGGGAGAAGGAAAGATGATGCATCAGAGGTTTCTTCATAATTGGAGTTGCACTCCATTCGAGCCCAGTGCAAGGTAAGCGATTGGTTGATTTCATTCCTCTGGTTACGAACGTCAGCTGGACTCCCACGTTTCATTTCAGAAGCTGACCACTTCAGACAAAAAAAAGCCCATCTCTACTGTCTACTGAAAAAGGTCAACCTGTTACAAAATCCGCTAGTTTGCCAAAATGTGGATTCGGTCCAGGCTCAGCCTTTTCAAAGGCCCACTGCTTCTAGCCACAGAATCCGTGTCTCATATTGCAAGGTCTTGAGATGGAATTACCATCCATAATAATAGGAAGGGAGATGCTAAGAGAGGTTCAGAGCTATTGCTTCACTACTATGAAGTTTCATTGCCATAAATCAAGTATTCCACAGATCATTTTCCATCATGTTTGTAGGGAACCGAGAACAAGGCCTCTGGTCCTAGTGTTACAAAGCACAGCAAAGACCGAGGGATGCACAGCAGTGACTGCTTCTGGTAGTTCATCATGAACTCTCCAGCAATTCCCTGCCATTGGAGAAAGTGCTAAAGAGTTTCGTGTACACCATGCAACCTGCCATTGGCCCTCCAAACTTGTCTTCTGTCTCAGATGTAAATACTATTCTGTTGCCAACAGTGAGGGCTATCCAAAGAGCTTCCATACATGGACTGAAAAGGGAATGTGATTTGGGTTTTATCTGCAGTCAAAAATATCTTGGGTCACACTTGGGCCCTAAACAGACACTTGAGAAATAGGACATGGTGACCTCTGAAAACCCTACCACCCTTTTCTCCTGCCCTGATCCATGGACATGACACAAAATGGTTCCAACAAAGAGAGAGTTATTTGGGCAGCAGGTTTCTATGGATGGACAACCCAAGGGTAAACCCATTGAATTATTTGGGTTTACACAAGCCATTAGTGGGAATTTGGTGGATCCACTCTGCAATTTCTATCAATTCATATGGGCCTACTCTAAGTGTGATTTGCTATGGTGAGCGGTAGGACTTCACTCCACTTCAGACTGCCAGTGTGATTTAGGCCAAAGAATTGAAATAAGTTTTAGTAAATCCCTCCGAAAAAAAGAAAGCTGAGATATGCAACAAAGGCCTGCTGCCTGTGTTCAGATCCATGTACACAAGGAAGGAATTCAGCAGCTCTATTCAGTATCATTCTTGTTTAAATGCAGCCAAATGCCTTCAGCGAGTTAAAAAAAAGCTTCTTTTTTGGCCCTCTGTGATTTTGCCCTGAATGATAACACATTGGCCAAAAGCTATCAATTCATACAAGTGGTAGCACTTGTTGAAAATGACTCTTTGCCAACAGTGGGATGAAGGAATACTATGTTTAAAATAAGATATACAGTCCAGACTTCAAAACACGTGGGTCGGGATCTCATTTTATGAGGGGAGTGTAATTTCTTCTCAACGTGGTAATGATTGGAATCTGTCCAATTTCATATGCAGCAACTGTCTTTTTAAAACCTTTCTTTGAAAAAAAGGCTATGCTTTGTTGAGAAATTGGGTAATAACTAACAATGGTGGGTTATTCCCCCACCCCCGGTTATTGTGGGTCTCAAAACACCTCGGTGTCTTTGCTGGACAAAAGAGCTGCTGTCGATTAAACATCATAGTTAACATTGGAATATACAACTATTGCCAAATTTGAGGAGCAGAGAGGGAACATCAATAAAGTCCCCCAGTTTGTAATGCCCGTGTGACTTGCAAAGTAAGCCACCCCCTCCTGATAAAATTTTAATTTCATGAAAATTAAGCACAGCTCCGAGCCAAATCACCTTGGCACTAGCATGCCTCACTCTTCCCTGTTACCAATTTCCAACTCCCCCCTCCCTTATCCACCCAACTCTGTGAAAGAGAGGAGGAAACCCACAGCTCTATCCGGCACAGGACCCAAGCAAGATCTCAGAAAAAATGGCTAAATTCTCAGTTAAGACAGTATTTGTATATGGTCTGATTTGTTCACTGTGTAACAACTCCCATTCAGCAGAAAGCAGTTTACTCACTCGATCAAAATGTGTTTTTTGCAAAATATCTCCAAGCCAGGAAGACAAAAATTCCAGAGGGGCAGGCAGACCAAGCTGTACATTTTATCACAGAAAGCAGATAAGCAGCAATTGTTTGCAGATTTCAGCTTTTGTCTTCAAAATACACATGACTGGAATAAATCAGTTCCTTTCTGAGATCACATTCTTCCCGGTGTAATCATCTACTCACATGTTTACCTCATCTGCACTTACACTTACCATTATTGCCTTTAATCTAAGTCTTCTGAGCCTGATTCAAAAGGACTTTTTCATGAAGATCACCACTCATTGTTGAATTTGCACGTGTGAATTATATCACATGTTTACGAGATCCCAACATAGCTCTTCTTCTTCTTCTTCTTCTTCTTCTTCTTCTTCTTCTTCTTCTTCTTCTTCTTCTTCTTCTTCTTCTCCTCCTCCTCCTCCTCCTCCTCCTCCTCCTTCAAAAGAGGCTAATGTTCCTTTTGGTTTCTTTTTAAGAGTTTAATATTTGAGTAGCCTATGCCGGATCCTGTGTACTAACTGTGGCTATCAACTGGAGCCAGGGCAGCTCAGGGATATTCCCCCCAGACACACCCCATTCCTGCAATTTACTTCTCCATCTCATTTGCATAGCTTCATCATCTCACCCAAACAATTGTTTTGGAAGCTTTGGATGGCAAGCCTTTGGAAGTGGTCCCCTGCTCTTTAGACATTCTAAGACAGTTGTGGCATGGACATAGTTGTGCATGGAAGGCCAAGCCCTGATCTGAAAGAATAATTGTCACCTTAGCAAACTTGGGAGCAGAGGAGAGATCATTTTAAAGGAGTTAAATGCGTAGGACTGATCCTTTTCCAGGGAGAACAAAGTTCTGAAGTACAAGTCCATAGAGTAGAATGGAAAGCTTTTCCTAGAGGGCCAAAGGCAACTCCACGAGATGCTCCCAACATTGTTTTTGATGAGAATAGGCCTGTTCAATCACACACACCCATAAGAAGTGATGGGCCTTTTCTCATCAAAACATAATTCTGGAAGCCTCAGGGGCTTAGGGGGGTTGGATCTAGAAATTCAGAGCCACAGTGTAAGAGGACATGGGCTGCCCTTTGACCACCTCATTGTCCAATCAGTTCTGTTCTTATTGTATTTATTGTCCAATCAGTTCTGACCTATGTTGACCTTTACCAGGGTTTCCCAGGTAGGGAATACGTGGAAGTGGTTTACCATCTCCTTCTTCTAGGGAAGGCCTGTCCAACAGGTAGACCTGGGGCTACCAGTAGCCTGTGAAGGGTTCAAAAGTAGCCCACCAGCCATCAATAAAAAATGTGAGGGGATAAGTTCTCTACCTCTACCTCCCCCACCCCAACACTGCCCCAGCAAAGCTCTGGGTCTGCCAGCCCATTGTCTCAGCCGAGCGGGCCAGTTCAAGGGCTGCTCTACTTAATGAGCATATGGTCGGAACAGATAAAATTCATAAGTAGAGGTTTTAGTGTAGTAGCCCTCAGGCACTTTCGTCTGGAAAAATTAGACCTCAGCCTGTTCAAAGTTGGACAGCCCTGTTCTAGGGCCACTCTACAGACAGTGCACCTTTCCCAAGGGCCCACTAGCTAGCTCTACTTGCAGGAAGCACAGTGGGCTACCCAAGTCCCAATCTCTCTTTATGCAGCCAGATACCTAAACTGCTGGCCAGTTTGTCCATCACAGCTTATAGAAACTGATCATTGAGAAATAAGCCTAGGAAGGTTGGGGGAATTGCTCCTCCTTCCTGCATGTTCACTGCTAAAAAAGATAATGGTGTGACACCCTCTTTCAATTTCTTTTAATGAACACATGCTGCGGCTCCACCATACTACACACTGGCCTTCAGATGGTTACCACCACAATACATTGGTGAGCCTTTTATGCTGCTAGGTAAGTAATCTCATGATACTTCCTTCCCACAAAGAGTTCTCTATGGTAGAAAAGAAACATTCTGCCTTTATTCATCTATCACCCTCACTCCTCTACTCCCAGCACTCCCCCACCCCCCAAAAAATAAGAGAGTGTTTCCTTCTTGTTAGCCCAAGAGGTAATACATTCCACCTGGTCTCAGTGTGTGGGATTTTGGGTCAAGTGCAGCCTGTTCTCTTTTGGCAATTTGAGTTGTGAGACAGAAGAACATGCACCATTCATGGGCACTGTGGCCTTTTGCAACTCATTTTTTCCAAATGTGGTTAGAAAAAAGCTTTCTGAAAGCAGAAGTGTTTGCTCCCACCTACTTGAGTAATTCAGATTATTGATTTCTCTATGCTTCACTCATGAGCCAGACTGGTTAAATGACTTATTTATGCTCCTTTTTAATGTACAGATTATGACCACCTATGGCCAAAGGCGTATATATTTTTTAAAAAGACAGTGGTAAACTACTTTCGCCCTTTATTTGGATCATCCATGAAATGAAGGCTTGTGCCTAATATCTGTGTTAAGATTCCTTAAGGGAAAGCATTCTTGTTCATCCTTAGGAATCACATCAGCCTAGCTAGATGGCTAAGTGCGCAGTACTATTATAATACCTTAAAATAAAAATCTCCCTCCCCCGTGTTTCCTTTCCTTGTAAAATTTGCATATTTTAGCTCAGTTCTCTTGAGAATGACACCACTAGCAAACAAATAACTGATCAGGAGAGAGGGATCTAAAAGGAAAACCCTCACAGAGCTGTTCGAACGCCCTTGGAGGCACTCAATTTTTTTGTTTGCCACCATTTGTCATCTTCTGCTCAGAGAGATCAACAGTTTTTAGCACACAGATCGATATTCTCTTAACCCAGACCTAATCTAAGGAGAGTTTCCCCATGCTTCACCTTGGCCTACTCCTGAGTGCTGGAACTGCCCCCCCCTCCGCCGCAATAATTTTGTCTGTGTAAGACAGCAATTTTTCATCCTTTGGTCAAAACTGGTGACAAAAGAGGGAATAATGGTTCCTGACATATCAAATGATAGATTTGACACATAGCATGCTGAGCTGGGAGCTTTCACACACACCAGGGTAAAAAGACAGATAAGCTCCCTAATGGCCCTTCTGACATAGCTACCTCTTTCCCCTCTCCCTGTTAGACCAAAACAGTCCCTGCCGTATTCCACACACACACCAACCCGCACACTTCCTTTCCCTTAGTTCCACTCCCTCGCTCTGAAGAAGTCCTTCTATAACTTGGGGGCAGGAAGCGATGAAAAGCACTGTGCACTCCACTCCAGCCCAAAATAAACGTTTCCCTGTCCTATAAAATGATCAATCTATGCCCTCTTTCCCCCTCAGCACAGTAAGGGCTGTACAGCATGCTGCTTGAAGAAACACTAACAAATACAGCCAGTGAGAGGGAAACAGATGGGACTAAGAAATTTAACCAGCAGAGATCTGGAAGGAATTCAAAAAAAGGAAAAAGAGAGAGAGAGAGAGTTGAGTTTGCAGTTTTGGAAAGAGAACTACCCTTTAATTTCTTTCCTTAAAAAAAAAAGGAATTTCCCCCAAAGAAGTTAGTTTTTCTACATCTTAACTTTATCTTTCTATGCCCCCAAGGCCTACAATACTTAATAGGGAGTTAGTTCCATTTGGCTCACCCATGCTTACCTGTGACTTGGATATATTTCTTTACACATATATTTCTTTAGATTAGCAGCAGTTATAAAATAGTTACACGTTGGTGGGGGGAGATATTTTCCAGTCAGTTTGTATCAGAGTGATTGCTTAGTAATGAGGACTGGCCTGCCCCAGACTGATTTGCAAGTGACATGGATTGATCTACACTTGGGTGACTGTGGTTGTTTATTCATCATCAGAGAGCCCACTGGATAGTGGAATGGTTTGGGGGTATCAGGCTGCAGAGCCAAAGGTTGGAAGGCCAGTTCCCCACTGTGCCTTCGTGACAGGGTCCAGGCTTAATGATCCATAGGGTTCTAGGAATATTATAACTAAAAGGGTGTGTACGACCTGGAACCGGGAAAGGATGCTACACTGTGCCACTAGCTGTGGGAATGTGATGGACATTCTTCTGCTTGTGGACCAAACTTCTACAGCCTTTCTTCCTTTCTTCTCTGCCCGGAAGCTGTGTTCAGATAAACAGATGTTTGGGCTGCAGAAGATGGCCCCTATCCCATGTCCCTTTAAATGCAAATTAAATGTGTAGATAAACCGTGTCCAAAAATGCTGTCCCCATGACCATCAAGCTTTTTGAAAGAAAAAAACAAACCCTTAAGTGAGGTTTCCAAGACTTACTGGAGAGGTAGGGAATTTTTTGCCTTGCTTAAAAAATTCACCTTTTAAAGAGCAGATGTTGTGGGATCATCCCCCCCACCCCTATAGCGCAACTGGCTGTTCCTGGGGCCAATCGGTGCTGGTTTTTTAAATTTATTTTTTAATTTTTTTCCCCACCCTTCGAGCACCAGGAAGCTGGATCGGGTGCTTTTTAAAAAAAACTTCCCCAAGCTCTACCGCCAGCCAGCTGGTCCTTTTTTGGTTAATCCTAGTGCTACCTGCTGGCCATGGCTCTGAACTGCGCTTAAAAAAAGAACACCTTTGGATGTGGGAACTGACATCCCACATCTTCAGTCATGTGATGGGAGGAAGAGGAAAAGCTGGACCTTCAGAAGATCAGGATCTTCCCCAGGTGAGATATCAGCCGATGTCTCCTCGGTTTCCCCAGTTTGCCCAAGGGTGTCAAATTGTTGCCTAACCTGAGTCACTACATTCCATGTATGCCTCCCACTCACTTAGGAACAGCCACAGTTCTCATTCTTTACTGGGGAAAATGAAAAACTAGCTAATCAAGAATTAATAGCTATTCTTATAGGCGTGGCTAGAATGGAAATTCCTCGCGATTGGAAATATGCTCAGGATCTCTCACTCACAAAATTTCTAAACCAAATATGGGAAGTTACAGTTATGGAAAAACTGACTAGTAGGTTTGAACTATACAGGGGAGAGATAAAACACGATAAATTTCTGAATATATGGCAACCTCTATTAACCTCAGATGTTATACAAAAACCTAAATTGGATAAATCAGAATATGGATTGGACTGTTGGATAGTTTAAGAATGTTTAATTTGTTTTGTTATTTGGTATTGCTTCTATAATCAAGCTTGGGAGGTATGTATTATCTTAAGTGAATTGTCAATAAAATTATTAAAAAAATGTGGCTGGAGGAAAAAACAAACGAAAAATAAATAAGAGGAACAGCCACAGGAACCCATGGCAAGAAAAAGAGGGATTCTGCTGGCTTGGGCCACCCTTAGCTGTTGTTGATGAGCTATGTGCATTCATTTATTTATTTATTTATTTATTTATTTATTTATTTATTTATTTATTTATTTATTTATTTATTTATTATTATTATTATTATTATTATTATTATTATTATTATTATTATTATTATTATTATTATTAATTAACCACACAGCTATCTACACTGCATTTTGTATTACAATCACTAGTCGAACGCTTCCCAAGCATTTAAGACTCAGTGATTTTATTATTATTATTATTATTATTATTATTATTATTATTATTATTATTATTATTATTATTATTATTATTATTATTATTATTATTATTATTATTATTGGTCCTCTTTGAGCAATTTTGGAAAAGCTACAATTGAATGAAACAACAACATACCAATTCCTCTTGAGATACAAAGCCACACAGTTCTTTTCTATCCTTAGTGCAAAAAAAAAAAAAAAAAAAAGGTTTCCAGAGCCTGGCATCACATTACACCTTGCCACTCAAAAGTTCCTTTTAGATCCTGACTAACAAAACAGTCACAATTCATGTGTTCATTTAAAAAAAGCCCTTGACCTTGTGTGTCTTTTTTTTTTTAAAAAAATGAAAAGTAAAATGGGTGTTTACAGTGATTTGTATTGTTTTGGTCCTAGAAAAAGACAGCTCCCTACCTCACTTCTGAATAGTTAATGAACACTGGCAAAATAAAATAAAATAAAATAAAATAAATGGATTTATCCTCCTCAATGCCTTTAAATTTTTTACCTCTCCCCATATTTTACATGAAGGCAGGCCTCTCCTTTTTGCTGCTAGATTATTTTTATACACTTTAATGATTCCACAGACATTTTAAATTGGATCCAATAAAGGAATAAACAGAAATTATTCCAAGGAGATTGTTGCACTTACAAGGTCATCAAAGATCTGAGCTCAATGTTTTGTAGCTCTGCATTTAAAAATACCAGAGTCTTCAAAGCCCTGTGGCTTGTCACTATACCTTTTTATAAATGTTTATACACGCATGTTGTACATAAAGGAAACATTATACGTATAGATCAAATACATTTTGGTTCCCTCTAACCCAGGGTGTCTTCCCTCCCCCCCCTTTTTTTAAATCTTTATGAAAAACATTTTTACTGCAAGTACATACTTTGGTGCATTCTGCGTTTGTTTTCACAGTTTTGACATTCCAGCCCATCCTGGTAGTAATAGGAAGCCCATTAAAAATAATAAAGGTGGAGCATTGATGTCTGTACTCCAAAATAAATTTTAAAAGTGCCCTACAAAATTTAAAGGTCTACATCTATTATGAATCCTAACTACAGCAGAGGTATTGAAATAAGTGCCACAGGGTAAGTTAATGCGTCTGAAAACTCTACCGATTCTATGAGTCTACTCTTCTTGGAATAACCAATTGGGCTTAGACCAAAGGCTGCAGTCCTACACCCACTTAAGTAGAAGAAGTCAGTTCTACTTAACCCACTGGAGTGCACTGCTAAGTAGATATATAAAAGATGACAGAGGTGGCAAAACTGGCAATCCACCAATGAATGATGGGGCAAAGTGTTTTTGCTTCTTCTCAGCTCAAAAGCATTTCTTTCCTGCCTCTAATGGAACATCCCAGGAATGAATGGGCCTTGTACATCACAAGTACTATGAAATTCCATGTGGGTCTCTTTTAGCTAGAGAAAGAGATTAATGTTGGCTTTAGCCATTCCGGTGCTGTTCAAGCAAGAGAGCTTTCACATAAATTGTGCTTTTGCCCCAAGTGCTGACAATTGCAAAAGAATGCAAAGAGTTAAGATGATGTTTCTTGCGAAATTAATCAGATTCATATTAGCAGCAGTAAATGTCATGTTGGCATCTCTTCTTTCTGATGCATTAGGGTTTCAAGTCTTTGCTATGAAGAAATAATGAAGTAAAGATATGCAGTGCCATAGACTATGCAGCATTTGTTGTTGGTCTGCACACACAAAAATTGAATTGTATCTGCTAGCAAGGGGGTCACAAAGTCAGGAAAAAATGCTTACAGGAAGGAAGGAATGTACATATTATATATATATATATAATCTCCAAAACAAATTATTTCTTTCTTTCTTTTTTATTTTATTTTATTTTTTGCTGTTGCCCAGTAATGCTTTTTTTGCTTTTACTGATAGTGAATTTAACCCAGTGGTGGAAGGGGTAAGATACTGACATGCCCAACAGAAATAGAGGACGATTGGGAGATATATTTAATATAAGCCTATCTCAGATTTATGATCGAATAGAAGTAGCAGGGTCAGCTCTTGACTGAACCAGGCTGGCAGCTGTCTCTTCTCCAATGGTAAAAGGACATCCTTTACCACATACAGCCTGAGTTGTGGCTAAATGACGACTCCCATCATTCTCCATCCTTAACCAAGCTTAGTCAGCAAAATGGGAGTTGTAAGTTTGTATGATGTCGACCGTCATACATTGCCTAACCATGATGTACACTAAGGCAGCGGGCCAGCTTAGAAGATGCACATGCATTGTCCAACGCCATGCCATCATTCTAAGGTAATCTCTTCACCTGTTAAAAATGGCTTTTGCTGTCAAAAAATTCTTCCTAATATTTAAATGCAATCTCATTGTTTTAATTTGGATCCATTGGTTTGGGTCTTATTACCCTTTGAAACCACTAAAAATGTGGAGCACAAGCTTGCTCCATGTTTCATCTGACAGTCCTTCAACTAATGCCTCTCAGGTGGTTACTTCATGTCCATCCTCGAGCCAAGGTGAACTTGCCTCCATGTTGAAATCAGTTTTCAACATGGATCCAGAAGTGGATTGAAAAGATTCCCGAGCTCCAGGACAGGAATCTCTCACCCTGCTTGGAGCGCAGATCAGGGGGCGTGGTCGAGGTGAGCTCGGATTGACCCCACAAGGACGCGAGGTTCTGTTCCTTCGAACTTGGATTGACCCCACAAGGATGTGAGGTTGCGTTCCTTTGAACCGGTCTCCAGCGGGGCCGCGAACTGCAGTGAGAGGGATGTGAAGTATCAGCCTCAGTTTTCTCTTCTACACATTAAATATACTCAGCCACTCCTCATACAGCTTGGTTTTCAGGTCCTTTATCTGGTCTGGACATGCTCAAGTTAGCCATTATCCTTCCTAAATTGTGCTGTCCAGTGCTACAGGTGACATCTAATGAACAGAACAGTGCTATTAAACTCCTCCATCTAGATCCTATGCTTCTGTTGATGCAGTTTCAAATCATATTGGCTGCTTTTGCTGCTCCACCACACTCTTGACTCTCATTTGGTTCGTGATCTACTAAAACACCCATAGACCCTTTCCAGATATGTTACTACTAAGCCATGTATCACCAGTCCTACACTTATGTATCTGACATCTCCTGTCTAAATGTAGAGCTTTCAGGTTTTTTCCTCCTCTATTGAAATTATTCCAGCATCAAGATTGGAAACAGACAACAGGCCTTTGCAGTGAGGCCATTCCAGTTCATTCCCAGGATGCTCTGAAGAGGAACTCCCTCCCCAATAAGTCATGACAGATATGGATGAAATTTGGGAGACTGTAGTCTTCCCAGGTTGGGTGGGTATTTCTTGTAATACATTCCAGAGAATAAATTCCATGGGTTTTTGCTTTTGACTTGCCTGCACCACCACCACCACCCCCCGCCACCACATAAGTACATGGAATTTGGTGCTACTGTAGCCACTTCTGAGTGGATGATCCTTGACATGTTTCATACAATGGTTTTGTATTTGTCACCTCTAACATTTTCTTTAATATTCTTTTTTGACGCTAAGGTGGTGATATGAATTTATAAGCATGAGAAAAGTCAAAATTATTATAAGCAGACCCAAAAATGCTGACAAAAACATAAGGTCTCAGTGACCCAGCTAAGACTTTGCATAATCGCACATTGAGGGGGTGTCATTTTGCTTAGAACAACATCTGGCGTTTAGCCAGGAATAAGGAACCAACCTGAACTATCAAACAAACTGGGTAATAGGGTCAGGTCATTCTGGCTTTGACGGCCAACTGGCTATGAACTAATGAACAGGCACGTGTACATACATGTGGGCACGTGTAAGGGCGTACAAAATAACGTCAGTCTGAGATCATACAGAAGAGTATATAACAATGATGAGAAGCAATTTGAACCCTGTCCAGACCAGCAGGGCATGATCCATGCAATGGATCAACCCAGGCAGCTCTGAACCCTTAAGCAAAGGCTTAAAAATTCATACTAACCATACCTGTGTTTTGTGTACTGCTGGCTTGCTGAATACTTTCTATATTTCTCTATTCCTGTGAATGTCTAACAAAACCCTTGCTATATAACTAACTCAGAGCCTTTTCACACGAGCCCTAAGATCCGCTGGCCACTTAAATTCAGACCAGAGATCTTAGGGACTTGTCGCTCTTCCTGTGTCCCCACCCCTCCGCACTTCCTTGCTCCTGTCTGCGTGAGGGGAGGGGGAAAAAAAGGAAGAAAAGAACATGGCTCACCTCCGTTCTGCCTCTTGCTCTTGCCGCGGCAACATTCCAGTCTCTTAAGTAGCTCTTAAAGGGGCAGGAGCAAAAAACAAAAAAAAAAAAAAAAAACAAACAGAAGCGAGGAGAGCCCCGCACTCATTATCGTTACACCGCATCAAGGAATTTTCACCTCCAAAGAGCAGGTACTTGAACGGTGCACTGGGACACGCTAAAGTGGGCATGGTTGCACTTAATTTCCTGTAAACTCCAGAGCTGGTAGGGAAACATTTTAAAGCTCCGGAGCTGGGAGCCATTTGCCCCAGAGTTTAGGCGTCGTGTATAAACGCCCTCAGTGTGGCAATTTTTAAAGAACCATCTTATTCTTATCAGTGGTGGCCTACTCTAGAGATGGGCACGACTAAAAAAAAATGGTGTTTCGTTTGTCGTTTGTCATTGAGGGGGTCTGTTTCGGTTCGTTTTCATTTTTTGTGGGTTTTTTGCAAATTTTTCATTTTCGTTTTCGTTACATAATGAAACAAAAGAACGAAAATGAAAATGACAAATTACTGTTTCGTTAGCATTCTTTTCAGTTCAATGTATTTCCCGCAACAAAAACGAAAAACGCAGCAAAATTTTTCGTTTTTGTTTTCATTTTTGTTTTGTTTTGAAAAAATTTTGTTTTCATTTTCGTTACATAATGAAATGAAGAAAAACAAAAACAAAAACGAAAAATTGCTCATTTTGTGCCCATCTCTAGCCTACTCCATGAACAACTGAGAACAAATACAGTAAACAGCACAGAATGAACACAAAACCACATAACTTTTTTTTAAAAAAAGGCTGAATTGAAAATATTTGTTGTGGAACTGCCACTGCCTTGTGGCCCACTGAACAAATATAAATAGTAAGAAATGATGTGATCGGATCGAGAAAGAATTGGTTAAGACAGACTGAATATCAGTCCTGGTACAATGAACCAAAGGGAGATATCATGTAGGTGCCAGTAGGAGGTATACAATAGAAAGGCTGTCCACATACTCCAACTACATTCTTTCAAAAATGATATCAGATGTAAATTGTTGGGCCCATTTAACAACAGCAGTTAGCAAACTTGCCACTTGCCAGAATTCCCAAGCCAACAGTGCTCAGGAAAATCATTTGTCTTGTGTGGTTGCAACATTATCACTTCTTGGCCTTTTGGTTAAGACCATGTATGTGTGGTGGTTGCAACATTTTATTGGCAAATATTATTCTTAATTATTATGTTGATATTATGCACACATGCAAAATCTAAGGATACTTTTAAAATGTAACACTTCTGACTGACATAAGTAAGGGGGAGGAAATATATTTGTAGATAGACAGTGAGACAGTAAGGTGAGGTCTTAGAATACTAGAGGGCCACTCATAAATCAGACTGTTGATTGCTGTGCATACTTTATTCCGATACTAGATGCCACCTCTACTGCAAACAGCAAAAGGAGAAGTATAACTCACTCAAAGAAATAGAAAACTATTTCCATGTGTGAGATAAATTCTCTCATATATCAAATGCTAAACGTGGTAAGCATAATGATAATACTGATTCTTGAGTATATTTTCAAGGAAATTCAGCCACTACATTGATTCAGGCTGCAAACCTCTATCTGAAGAAAAGCTCATAACAATTACTGTATATACTCGAGTATAAGCCTAGTTTTTCAGCCCTAATTTTGGGCTTAAAAGGGGGGTCCTCAGCTTATATGCGGGTCAATACTTTTAGCCACTGAGGCAAGTTTGGGTCAGTGGTTAAAAGTCATTTTAAACATTGTGCGCCACTTCTCCTGACCCCCCATGCTTAAAATGACTTTTTAAAAGGTCATTTTAAAACAATGTTTAAAATGACTTATAGCCATCAACTCAAGCACTTGCCTCGGTGGCTAAAAGTCATTTTAAACATCACACACACACACACAGCTCACAAAGGAGGAGTTGCCAGGCCCTGCTGCATTTCCCACCCTAGGCTTATACTTGAGTCAATAAATTTTCCCAGGTTTTGGGTTTTCAATTAGGGGCCCCGGCTTATACTCGGGTCGACATACTCGAGTATATATGGTAAGTCATATGCACAAGTAATGATCAACAATAACCAGGTGGAATATGACCTAAGCACTGGTATCATCTCCTTATTATCCAATGAAACATTCTGCTTTTTTAAACTCACATGTTAAACAAGAGTTGGGTGCCCACAGGTGTTTGCTGCAAATTCTAGTTTCTCTCATTAAGGCTGTGCTGGCCAGATGGGAGTGGCAGTTCAACAGCATCTGGATTTAAACAAGAAAAGTATTGTCTTAGCATTTCATTTGTGTGTGGACCAATATTTAATGGCAAGACTGTCATTCCTTTACTGCTAAATAGGGATAAGCAAGAAACGAAAAAAATAGAGTTCCATTTTGTTTCTACTAGTGGTTTGTTTCATTTCATTTTCAAACAATTTTTTGTAAAAAAAAATTCACAGCAAAATTAAGCAACAATGGAATGATTTGTTACTCTATAAAATTGCTGCCCTGAGTCCTAAAGGCACCAAATTTGGTGGGTAGCAATTTACAAGTGAGCCATTTTACAGAATAACTAAATGTTTCATTTTCACGATGCCCATCTCTATGCATTGACCAATTTCTGGGGTAGTTTTGACCCCCTGAAGATCCAGGTACTGAGAGTTAGCAAAAGACTAAAAATTAGGATTGTGGCTAAAGGTCAGTGTGTCTTATCTATCCTGAACCCACATAGCATTTCAGTAAATAGGGCCAATTTACTGACAAACAAAAATGCCACTTCCAACGCATGGCATCACACCTCCAATGGATGACATGAATTTGGGGAAAATGTCCAACAGCATGTTCCCAGTTTTCATCACAATACAGTGTAATAAGTGGCAGAAGGTAATACAGGGGGGAAGAAAAGTGAGTACGAAGCAGCCATTTTACAGAGCAATGAAATGTTTCAGTTTTAAAGGGGAAAAGAAGTATTTCTTATCATTTTGTAATGAAACACTGCTCCAATTTTGATTTGTTTCATAATATTTTGAAAGCTCACAAAATGATGATTTGGCGTGCAGTCTTTCGTAAGGTGCCCATCTCTACTGCTCAATATACTTGTTTACTGTAGCAGATACATACACATACTAATCCAAATATTTAGCTCAGTGGATTAGCTCTTTGGCTGTGGACCCAGAGGTTGGGAGCTCAAACCTCCACTGTGTCTCTTTGGCTGATACTTCACGCCCCTCTCGCTGTAGTTCGCGACCCCGCTGGAGAATGGTTCGAAGGAAAGTAACCTCACGTCCTTGTGGGGTCAATCTGAGTTCACCCAAACCACGCCCCCTGAACTGCGCTCCAAGCGGGGTGAGAGATTCCCGTCCTGGAGCTTGGGAATCTTTTCAATCCACTTCTCGATCCGTGTTGAAAACCGATTTCAACAGGAAGGCAAGTTCACCTTGGCTCGAGGAAGGACGTGAAGTAGCCACCTTTGACAGGGACTGGGCTCAGTGAGATCTACTCGGTCCCTTTCAGCTCTGCAGTTCTAAGATTATAGTCTGCTTCCTCTAGGTCTTACTTTCAGACAGAAATATTCCTCGGCTCTGCAACCAACTTCCTCCTGAGATCTGTCTGGCACCTTCCCTCACAGTCTTTAAGAAGAATCTAAAGACGTGGCTATTTAGAAAGGCTTTCCCCGGATATTAATCTGTTCTAATGATTGTTATTATATATTTACTTGCTTTTATCTGTAGTCCATTTTGCTCCTGTTTTATGCTGTTGTTATATATTATATACATATTATTTACTAGTTATAGTGTTTTTATTTATATACTTGTGCTTATTTGTTATATTGTATTTTACTGCTTATGGTTTGATTTTTGTTCAGTTTGTAAACCGACCAGAGTAGCCATGTAGCTAGATGGAGCGGTATATAAATTTAATAAATAAATAAATACATACATACATTATAAGTTAGATAAATTTTTTCCCCAGTGATTCCTGTCTGTGATTAAAAACAGAAATGCTGAACTCCCTTAAGGATTCTTCTTATAGCAACTCAATGATATCAGATAGAGATGTAAGAAACCAGAGCACACTTTTGAACTTCATAAAATAGCTCCTTTAATTGTTGCTGTGAACATAATTTAGATTAGCCAGCTGGGCCAATAAACATTGGACACCAGTAGTCTGTGGCTGATGAACTCTCAACATGTTTCTGGAAATGTGGCATGGAAGCATGGGGCAGAGCTGGTGGGGGGGGGGAACAGGTGTGAAATGTTTGTTTGGCTTCATTTTTGTCACATCTTACATGAAATGTGAAGAAAGAAACTGCATACAATCCCCCCTTTTCTCTCACACCCCTTAAAGCAATGTTGCCAATTGAGACAGCACATATATTGAACAGATGGGGGGGGGATCACCCCAGAATTTCAGAGAGAGTCCCCTGCTCTTGTCAGTAGCTGCCAAGAGGTCAATCATTCATCTCTGAAGAAACTCAAAAGTCTCCCCATGAAAAATTGGCTTAGGCTAGCCCGGAGAGCACATAAAAACAACTCATCATACTATAGAGAAAGTAATGTATTAAGTATGAATTGATGATTGGGTAAAATAGCAAGCACGTTCTTTATGAGTTTGGGTAAAGTCTTAAAATATGAATTGCAGAGTGAGGTATGTGGCCACATATTCTGTTTCAGTTCCTTTCTATAATCCTAAGCTTAGTAGGAAGTCCCGCTGAAATCAGTGGGGCTTAAGTCTAAATAAACAGAGGGCTTTCTTGTTATTTGCATTTTTATTGGGGGAAACAATGAAGAAAAGCACAAGGGATGGCATACACTTTGCATGCAAAGGATCCTGGGTTCGACCTCCTTTCCTCCCCACTCCAAAGAGAGCTTTCTAACACCAAGAGAAAGAAGTGGTCCAAGACAAAGAATGTTTAGGCTTACAATCTACCCACTAAATGGACCCAGTATAGTGCATTTTCATACAATGACAAATGAAATGGTTTCATTCAAAGCACGAGGATATGGGCAGTATAATGCAGAATTAAATTAGTACACTAATGTAACAGAGAAGAACTACTGTACAAGGAAGAGCAAGGTCCCAATAGGGAGAGGCTAGCTATTGCAGAGGTGGATGACTTCTTGGAGAGTGAGACATCTTGGAGTGTGTGATGTTGGATGTGTGTTGAAAAACCAAAGTATGAACATATTATCTGACTACCATAAAATGAACTGAAGATAGAAACACCGCAGAACTCTACAGAAGAAACATTAGAATGGCGGCATTTTAAGGAATAATCTTCTTAAGAAAAGCTTGCAATTTTAGAATATAAAGTGGAAGCTGCCCTCAAGCATGTGGAAGAAATGAAGTGCCAGACGTAGATGGAATACAGTAGAGTCATTTCAAATTATAGTGACCAATTCTATCAAAATCCTAATAAGAGGAACCAACAAAAATGAAAGCAAAACAACAGACCACAAATTGGATACATTCAACATACAATCTAATCCTTAAAAAAAAGGAGATGTCAAAGATTGCAGGTGAAACTGAACAGTGAGTTGAAATTGAGCTGAGTTTGCAGCAACTTCTGTTACTGCACACGATATAGACCCTTTACTGCAGTTTGTAAATGGTGCAAGATCTTATGGGTTATCAGTAAGTAAGTATGCAGTTGCTGCCCACAGCAACTATGGAGCATTGCATTCACTTCCCTTGCAAGCAAGGTGATAGTCAATATTTTAAAGCAAGATTTTTTTACTGTATATTGAGTGAAAAATCCCAGATGTTCCTGGTGAATTTAGAAAGAAGGGGCACTTGAGGTCATTTTGCAAATATATGTTGGATATTAGACCATACCGAAGAATTTCAGAAGTATATGAGTGTGTCATTGATAGACTATAGGCAAACCTTTGATTGTGAACAACATGAAATGTTATGGATCACTATTTTCTAAAAAAAGTTGTTGCACATAATTTGATTTTCGTAATGCAAAACGTGCACATTGAATAAGAGCGAACCATTAGCACAGAATTTAGAAAAACTGTTTCCAGTTGATTAAGGTATCAGGCAAGGATGCATTCTCCCTAGACTAGAGGAGACGATCACAACTACCTTGTAATAATTGCTACAGTGATGAAATTATTATTTGTTTGGTGGTCTCAGGTGAGTCAGGGACTGTTTTCTGGTCTCACAGCCTTATGAAAAGACAAAATATTTGTGGGAGAGAGAAGCTAAATTATTGCACAGTCCTACTCACATAGCACTCAAGTTGCATTGTTTGGTGTTGGTGGGGGAGGTGAAACACTTTCCTTAATAATAACAATTTTACAATTCTGATAATGTTGTAGGATAGGTCAGAAGACAAACCACAGGTAGTCAATTTTCAAAGCAAAATATCTTGATTTTTTATTGCAGGAATGGGACCTAACTGCTTATTGAATCAACAGGGATTGCAATATGTTTAAAGCTTAGTTTATCTCTGCAAGGAAAATGGGTGGAAATTGATTCCTAAAAGGCTTTTCAAATGTCTGCATAAACTCCTAGTTGCAAAGAAATTCTAGCAAGTTGCATGTCCACAGTCTATCTGCTACTTATCGGGGTGTGCTTTCAACAATACCCAGACAAATCTAAAAGCCTTCACCACCAAGGCCATAGCTAACAACAACCCATACTTTATGGGTTTAAGCACTTCAGGCCATTGTTCACCTTAAGGCTATGGATACTATTGTCTACCTAACAAGCCTATTCAGGCCATTGTTCATTTTAAGAGCTTATCTCAGAGCAGGGTGACAAGAGGTCAAAACTGACTATAAGATGGAGGACTCGCACTAGCTGTATTCAGACTGATGAAGCTGTTTGGATGAGCAGCGAAACATTTCTGTCTCTCAAGAAAAAGACATCCAGTAGCCATGACTCAACTTCCAGACCCTTGAGCTATGGACCCTAAAATAAGGCCCCAAGGAAAGTATCCCGAAAGCACCTAGATACATCAAACTTTGCAGAGAGGTTTCTCCCAACTCTTCTCTATACTCTTCCAGGTTTGTTATACACCCAAAAAGTGCCACCCCAAAACTGCCCTTTCACAACTGGTTGGGCAAACCCAATCTTTAACCAACTTGGAGGGATTGTACAGGAGTGTTAGAGGAAGCTTCTCTGCAAATTAGGAGTCTCTAGGTGTCTGGGGAGAACTTTCCTAGAGGTGCTCTTTGGGGTTACATAACTCAGACATCAAAAATCCATTCTCTACTAAACTTGGAAGGATTGTAGAGGAAAATTTTGGTCTCTAGGTGCCTTGAAGGCCATTTTATAGCCCAGCAGCTGTGTCAGGGAATGTGGTGTCCCTAGGTGCCTTGGGGAGCATAATATTTCCCAATGAATTAACAAATCAAAAATTGCTAACCATTCATCAATTCATATTCATTGGGGGAACTCCATTTATGAAAAATACGAATCAACACATTTTGACAAATTGGCCCAGTTCAATAGAAAACGTGATTCAATTCGTCCCCATTTCTAAATGTGATATATTTCTAAAACATATTTCACTATAGAAATCAGAAACAAGGACAAAATCTAAGTATGTATCCTATTATTATTTTGGGGGCCATTTTTCTAAATGACTACCCATTTCAGAAGGGCAGAATTTAGCAAAGAAGTCAAGGTCCTAGGAGGTGTCACTTTAACCATTTCCTGCTTCCCATCACTATTTCAGCAGTTGTGTTTTATTTTATTATAAGCTTCTAAAACTGAAATATTTTTATAATGTATATTTCCAATATAACCGGCATGTGGATCATATGTCCAGTTCAGCAGCTAGAAGCTCCTAACCATATCATGATATTTCAAGGGTTGTAGTGAGGGAACTGTGTTAGCCTACTATTAGCAACAGCTACAAAGAATACGGCAATGTCATGAAGATTGTTTTATTGGAGATGGTTTTGTATGTGTTGGCTTCCATGCCAGGGTAGGCTTTCATCTCCACACACATTCCTCTCTGGGTGCATCTGCCTGTTAGGAATGAGGCAGGAAATAGAGTGCTTTCTGCTTATTTTCATAGTAAGGTGAGCCAGAGGCCATTCTAACCACCCTCTCAGCCCTTGCTTTCCCTGCCAATGGGACATCATAAGGACCCACCTTCATGTTTTGAAACCTCAAATTTCAGAGAAAGGATAATACTGATCTGGCAACCCAGTTGAGTCGTTCATCTGGCCTGGATGGATTACCTGTATACAAATATGTTTCTTTTTCATGGGGCTAAACTGTGAACTATTTGACTCTGCGGAGCCTCAACCTCTCTGGTAGTACAACATCAGTAGATCTGACATCAACTTTTGTCCAAGGGAAATGTAACTTCCTGTTGCTTACTATACTGAGCTGACGAAGTGACAAATCAATGGACATAAATGTTTCATTTCTTTCAAGGCCCATGCAACTGGAAGGCTTGGTGAGACGTCCTGTCAACTTGATCAGCCCCTTTCACTTGTTGGCGTCCACTCATGTTTCTCAGTCCAAATCATCAGGCCCAAGACATGAGTGGCACATCAGGACCCAGTGCCACTGGGTGCCTGTTAAGGCAGTGGTGCCTGTTAAGGATGCCTTTGGCACAGGTGGATACAATAAACTACAAGACATTGGTTGCAAAAACACACACAATTGGATGACTTGAGAGGCTCCTTGTATTCCATGCCTCACACTTGCTACACTGGAAGACAAACCCTGTCTATTGTTATCTAATCGTGCTATCGCTCACATATAAATAGGCAGCATTGAAAGGATCCTACCCCCTGACACATAGTCTTATCTTCATCAGTGTGCAATAGGCAAGATGTAATGACAACAAACCATCTGTTTCTACCAGTCACTTGGAAGGTTAAAGCCAAAAAAAATGTCTGGCTTGTTCCAAAAGGCTTATCCTGCACTGTTTAATGTGTAATGAATTGACAAAGCCATCCGAGTGCTCAGCAGTTTTCCTGTGTGATGTTTTGGACTACAACTCCCAGAATCCACCCAGTCAACAGCTCAGGAGTTTGGAATGTGTTGTCCTAGCAAATATAAAACAAGAAGAAGCCATTCAAATGAGAACACTGTGCATAGCAATGAAAGAATGATCAATGCCTTACAGTGCTATGTAGCTTGTGACAAGTCTTTTTAGGCCTAATAAAATGGGATTTCTCGCATTTCAGTTTTATTTGAAGTAAGTTTGGTTTGTCAATTGGTTTCATGTAAACTTCTAATCTGCAATGTTAACTTGCCTCCAGCAAATTATGTCTATAGGATGTTTTCCAAACTGAGTAATTCTAAGGGGATTCTAAACTGTCTGTATCAAATAATACATGAAGAAAAAACCCTGTTACTTGAGAGAGAGATGCAGGGAAAAGACATAAAAGCCATACAAACTCTTTCTTTCTTTCTTTCTTTCTTTCTTTCTTTCTTTCTTTCTTTCTTTC
>JAHTLZ010000348.1:30960818-30978213 GCA_023846285.1 Phrynocephalus versicolor
GGGAAAAGTTGAATTGCACTGAGGTACATACGCTACTTTTACTATCATTTTAAATATAATTAAGAATAGTTATACAGTAGTTTCAAAACCCAAAGTAGTTACATGCTTTTATAGTTAGGTTCTACACATAGTTTATGGCTTTCTAATTAAAGCATTTGAAAATAATTAAGCCATTTTTTTTAACTTTCTGAAAACAGACAGAAAGTCCATACCTGGATGTTATCACTGCCATCATTTAAATGTTTAAGTACTGTATTTATATAATAGTATTGGAGACTGACAACATGGCTTGCTTATTTATTTATTTATTTATTTGATTTTCATACTGCACCATCTGACCAATGGTCACTCTGGGTGGTTAACTAATGGCATACTTTTAGGAGCGAAACAGAAGCATCCCTCTGTTTGGATACAAAAAAACTGCCTCTTATTTATGCCAAATAATAAAGGTTTGGATTTGAATTTGAATTTGAAAATTGCCTCTTTCCCTCACATCTATTTACCGTAAAAAGCACACCCCCACCACAGAAAATAATATTTCCCCCCATTTATAAGGAAATCTGTTGAGTTTGATAATTTGTTATCATGAAATTAAATTAAGAAAAGCTTACTCATTCCTCTTTGGAATAGCCTATTCCAAGAGTTGACAGCCTTGAAGCAGAAACGGAAGTCTACAGTAGCCACCCTAAACTGTCTGAAATATCCAGGCCAACCTTAATTCCTGTTTTAATCAACCCATTTCCTTTCTGTTCCTTCAGTAAAGTCTGTCTAAAATAACACATGGTATTAACAAATGTTGCTTCACTAGCTTCCTGGATACCGCTGGGAGATTTCCTCTGACTGCAGTTCAATGCCTCCATTGATATATATTCCCCTTTTGCTTGCCTTTAAAAAAAAACTTGTGCAGAAGACTTGCCCAAATACTTCAGATTATGACATGGTATTAGTCTCTGGTCTTACACCGTATAAAATACAGTTTAACCCTCTACCCCCTTGGCTGTAATGGGTTTACTGCAACCATAAATTCAGCTGGTGATTGCCGCCATCTCCTAGTGATAGGAAATAGATAATGGTGAAGTTAAAAGAAAATAAAAATGTTGTTTTAATTAACAGAAAGCACTGTAAATTCTTCTAAATGTAGACAATTCAGATATAATATTTACCAGCTTGGATCTTCTAATTAGTTCCTGTTGGGAGATGAGATGAAAATAATGAACTAAATGCAATCCTAGATTTTTGCATAATTTGTATGCTAAAATATAAATAATACACAATATCCAGGGAGAATATTCTTGGAAGGAAGGATCTAACAAAGACTTAATACCTACTGTAAAATGCTTTTGCTGTCCTCCAAGATTTAAGTACAGTGCTACCTCTACTTACGAGCAGCTCTACTTACGAGCAATTTGACTTAAGAGTGGAAAACTGTTGCCATTTTAACTGCTGCCTTACTAATTTTAGATACGGCCTGTTTCACTTAATTTCCCCCCGATTTATTTATTTATTTATTTGATTTGATTTGTTAAATATGGCTGTTCTACTTACGAGTTGTTCAGCTTATGAGCATGCGTTTGGAACAGATTAAACTCATAAGTAGAGGTACCACTGTAATTGTTGTTTGGCAATGTTTTCCAATTTTCAGTGCTTTTAAAAAAGACTTAAATACATTCATACTATTACCATCCCTGCGGGACAATGCTAGCAAGAAGCAGGTAGTAATACCACCACCCCCAGCAGAAATCTCTAGAAAAATGCCAGATTCTGTAGATGGTGGGAATATCGTGAGGCAGTGTTGCTTAACTGATTTGGGATTTCACGAACAGACAATGAATTTCTAGTCATGTGCTTTGTTATTAGGGTAACAGGGAATTATGTTATTAGGTCAGGGAATGAGGCCAAATGCTTGTGGGATTCTTTTCCACATTTGTAGAATAATGTGGCTGTCTGTGAGTAACATACACCTTGACTTGGGTGTGTCTGGGGAACTCTTGACTACTTTGCTTCAGAATACAATGTGTTTTAGATTGGCCCAGCCTTCACCTGTATATATCAATTGGTGGTAGACCAAGTCCTCCTGGCATTTGAAGTAGGAAGCCAAATGCTCCCAATGGAGGCACATTACATACCCACATACCTCATGTATCCATCCAATTCCCCTACCCATGTTTTATCAGAGGAGGAAGTAAAGGTGTCAGTAGCACCTCAGTTCCCCCTCTGTCAAAGCTTTGCTCTAGGTAGGAGGCAGGAAAGGGGGCTTGAATCATGGCGCTTACTGTTAAGTTGAAATCCAGTCACACTCATGACTTGACAAGGACTCAACTTTTGTTGTCCCCCCCCCAATTATTTGGAGTTGACTTGCGACTCAGAACCCACTCACTCTCCCCCTTTTTTCCCCTGTGGGGAAAAAGCTAGTTTTCAAGAAGGACTTGGACTTGGGACTTGGGAAGACTGAGTCAGCTTTGAGCCAGCCCCCTGAGCCTATAGGGATTGAACTCAGGTCAAAGGCAGAGTCCTGACTGCATGACTGCAGTTTAACAACAGCTCCATGAGAAAAAAATACAATGTTCTCTTTTGCTGCTGTATGCCATCGAGTTGCTTCCAAACTATGGCAGCCCTAATGCCTGAGACATACAAGGAGTGGATTGCCATTGCCACCCTCACAGAGTTTCCATATCCAAGTACAGGTTTGAACCTAGGACTCAAACATCCTAGATGGATGTTCTATGCACTAGACCAGGGCTGTTCAACTTTGAACAGACTGAGGTCTACTTTTTACGACCCAAAGCGCCTGAGGGCTACTACACTAAAACCTCTACTTATGCATTTTATCCATTCCGAGCACATGATCATAAGTTTAAAAAATGTACTTAGACCAGCAGTTTCCCATAGGAATGCATTAAAATCCAATTAACCCATTCTGGAGGGAACAGATTTCAATGTGCCATGGCCCCTGAACTGCCCCGCTCAGGTGACAGTGGGCTGGTAAACCCAGAACTTTGCTGTGGCAGTGGTGGTCCTTGGGATGCGGGAGGAAGAGGTGGAGAACTTATCCCCTCACTTTTTAAATTGATGGCTGGTGGGCTACTTTGGAACCCTTCGTGGGCTACCAGTAGCCCGCAGTCTACCTGTTGTGCAGGCCTTCACTAGACCACATTGGCTCACAATGTTCTCAGAGGGGAAAGTGAAGTGCCTATTGCAAAACACAGCAGATCCAGAACTGAATGGTAAATGGATAAAAACAAGAGACACCCTCCTCCACCCAGTTAATCCATAATAACAATAGGCTTATTCATGGGGGGGGGATCTTTACAAATATGGTGGGGAAATCCATAATCCCACTATAGTGGCTTTTCACAGTCCTCATTCATTTTGTCAGGTTTATAGAGGGAAACTTTGCAATGGATTGTAGTAAACAACACCAGCTGTAACTGAATAGCCCAGAAATGAGTGACTAACACAGCAATATGCTAAACCTCTTCGCATTTTCGGGAGCAAATTAAGCTAGGAAATACAGTAACGGGAAATAAATGAATGGAACACTGAATAGCACAGCCTTCTCCGTCATTAAGTTTCATAGTTGCAAGATGAATAATCATGATACATTAAGGAGAGAAAAAGAAGCAAATCCCAAAACAGCTTCATAAAAGCCCCATCACAGTGGAATATCATTTTTTTCCCTACAAGAAGGCCAATGTGAATCATAGTATAATCTTCCTTATCTTCTGCACTTTTCTTGATAGCTTTCGATTTCTCTTTTCTTTGTATTCTGTTCATCACCACTTATATTTCTTCCATTTTCTTATTTTCTTTTGTCATGTGTAGTGTAGTGGTTGCAGTGAGGGACTTTTTAGGCGTCACCAATCTGTGTTCTAATATCTAGTGGCTAGGTGGCCAGGTGGCCAGGTGGCCAGGTGGCCAGGGTATAAATAAATAAATAAATAAATAAATAAATAAATAAATAAATATTGAATCATGAAATATACAGCGCAACCTGGGGACAGACATGCTGTTTCAACCATGGCCTACCTTAGAGGATTGCTGTGAAGTGGAGAGAAAGACAGACATGTACATAGACATGGGCACGACTCGGCGAAACTCTCGTTTCTGTTTCCGTTCCTCGTTTCCGTTACGTAACGGAAAAGGAAACGACAATTACTCTGCCGGAACTCAAACTCGAACCGACTAAAGAAAAATTGGGTCTGATTTGTCGTGTTGTCGTTCCTTGCATTGCTCGATCGCGTGAGAAAAAAAGTTTTAAAAAGTAAAAAAAAAACCCGATTCCCGGCCAAAAAAGCAGGCGAAAATATGCCTGCCTGAGTGAGGGCACCTACCAGAGGGGTGGTTTCTGGGGGGGGGTCTCCAGCCTCCCCCCTCTCCTCCTGTCCTTCCTGGGCTGCTCTGGCGGAGTGGCGGTCGGCAGGCATCCTCGTCGTCCCGCCAACGTCGCCGCCTCGCCGGCTCGCCGCCGCCATTCAAGCGGCACAGAAAAAAAGTTTTAAAAAACCCGATTCCCGGCCAAAAAAGCAGGCGGAAATATGCCTGCCTGAGTGAGGGCACCTAGAGGGGTGGTTTTTTGGGGGCTTCCCCGGCCTTCCCCCCCTCCTGTCCTTGGCTGCTCTGGGGCATCCTCATCGACGCCATGCGGTGCGGGCGGGGGATCCAAAATGGGGCGGGCGACCGCAATCTTTTTTTTAAATCATCATGGTCCAAAAACACACCAAAGCACCACAGAAACATGTGAAAATTGCTATTTTAAAACTGCCAGATTTTTTACAGTAGCAGTGGGTTTTTCTTGCAACAAAATGTCTCCTGTCCTCCTCTCCATTGATTTTATTTTATTTTATTTTATTTTATTTACACCTGCGCAGTGCGCAATGATGGGCTGGCCATGGGAGTGGACCATGCAAATTTTTGGAGCCATTCCACCAATCGCATGGCCACTTGGCCAGGTTGACCACAGAAACTTCTGGGATGTGCCAATTGGGCATAAAAAGCCCACTAAGTTAGCCCGAACACTAACCCTAAGCCTAAGCCTAACCCATACGCCAGTACACTGTCCTTCTAAGTGGGTCAGAGAGGCACCTAGAGGTGCACCCCAATACTCACCCTAACCTTACCTGTAACCCTAAGCCTAGCCCTTGCGCTAACCCTAACCCTAAAGCCAGATCTGTGTACTCGCATTGCACTACACGCAAGTACGTTTCCCTTCTTAGTGAGACACAGTCGGAGCACGCATCTCTGATCGACTGGTGCAGGGAAGGCATCCCCAAAAGGGGTGCCTCTGCCAGAATCCACTAAGCAAGTCTGCAACTGGTATACATATCCAATTGGCTATGCATGCTATTTTGTAGCGGGTGAGGAGAGGAGGCACCCACGGGTTCCTCCAGGAGCCCGCTTTCCCTTCATAGCGGGCCAGAGGAGGCACCCACCACACAGAGGTGCCTCCAGGAGCCCGCTACCTCCTAAACCAGTACTAACGACAGACGAAAAAACGACACCACAAAATGACAAATTTTTGAAAAATTTCGCGAAAAACAGAAACGAGCCGAAATGGACCATCCCGAAAAACGACAACTTGAAAAAAAAATTTCCTGGTCGTGCCCATCTCTACATGTACACTTCCTTGAGCTATTGTGTGGAAAACAGGATATATTAAACATAGGTCCATATACAAGGAAATAAGTTATTCAGGGATGTAATCTCCCTTCCCATTTCTCCTTTCTGCTTTCTTTCTCTAGTTCTATCACTGTTTTCTCTCACTTGGCCGTCATTCGATTCATACAAACCAAGCGTCAGAAGTAGGCTCTGGTGGGCCACCAACTGTGCACCAAAACACCTCATGAATTTCCGAGGGTTCCTCTGCCTCCCTTCTTTCATCCCAGGCCCTCCACAAGCTACCTATCCCTGGTGGAAATGAATCAAATTAGAATATTTCATGCCTGACTGGTGAAAATAAATGAACCCTTGACCACCAGCACCAACTCATTGTCCCCTCTGATGTCCACTCCACACTTGAATTCCTTCTACAGCACTCTGAGGCCAGGGATAGGCTGCACCAAAGAATGGGTGGATGCCAGTGGGATCAATCAAGTATGTAAAAAACCAATGGAGCAAAATGAAATGTTCTTTTCACTGGTGAAAGTTTACCTGGTGGAATTTCTGGTACGCCTGAATACACCAAAGGCACTGGAATGGTGACAGATTTCATTTTTTAAAACAAAACTTGATAGTTTCCATAACATTCAGTGGGCACTTCAGTCATCGTAGCGTACAACTAGCAGCACTGAACTGGCATGTATTTCAGTGCTACGTGTTTATGTAAAGGCTGGTGATGGCAAAAAAAAGCTACTTTCACAAAACACATCTGGACATTTCAAGAATCGCATATGTCATCATTCTGAAGTTACTCTTCCATTCAGTCGCCTCAAAGATATTGTGTTAATGTTGGGTAGACACTCTCAGGAGAGGCATGTATGACATCATTAATCTCCAAACTCTTGGTCTGCAAAAATGAAAATTATTTGAGCTCTGGACATTTTGAAATGGGCACAAGAGCTTCTTGTAAAAGAAGACAGCACCTGCCCTTCCTTTACAATGATATGCTATAGGAGAGCTTTAAAAAACTCCATTGGTGAGTTGTAGTGCAATCCTTCACCCGTGTGCTTCCATGGATTTTAGTGGGATTCCCTTCCCGATAAGGATGGACACATCAGCTCATTTTTAATGAGTTTCACATCTGCTCGCTCAAAACTTGCTTAGTTCAATTAGTTCAAGTACAATGAATTTTAAAACCTACTTGTTTTTATTTGATTTTTTTAAAATTTTCTACATTTATAGTACCTTGCCTACCTTTAAGGAATGAAAGGCAGTGTATATACCGTCCACATTTGCACCCAATCATCCTCTTCCCTCTTAATTTTCCCTGATAACTATCTGGTGTGGTTACTTACAGTAGACTGAGAGGGGTCCAAGGTCACTCTACAAGATAAAGACTTGAAACTGGGTTAAAATTGTATATCCTGTGCTGTATATTTTCCACTATACATTTTCTGGAGTCACACATTTAGAAAACAATCATCTCAAAGCATGAAAACCTTGGAAAAGTCCCATCTCTGGGACTATACCTTCCAGTGCCTATGCTAACTGTGGCAATGTGACACAGCCCCGTAGAGAAACACATTCACACTCCGGGCTATGAAATACTAATTCCCTACATGCCCCTAGAACTGCGTCACTCCATCTGGAACCGTGTGATGCTTGAAGCACAGTGGCATTCTGAATGACAGATTTTTCTGGACATCCCACATCAGGTAGGTTTTAGCATTACAATGTGGACCAAATAAAGTCTTCAAGCAGACATGTGAACAGGAAAAGATGTGAAAGTCCCAATGGAGCTCCTCTGCATTCCACCTGCGTTGACTTCCCATCTCTGTGTCAGCCTAGGTTGTCAGACTGATAGTTCTCCATATGGAAATCCATGCATATTTTAAACACATTTTCCCATCACATGTGCATTTATTTATCTCTTTTGCCTAATATATGCATTTTCCACATTGACTAAGACGACTGCAATTGCTCGATAATGAAAGCAAGGCCAAATCCTATATTTCAGCAAAAGGAAGTGGTTATTCACGTTCATCTTTTTAAAATCATGTGCATTTTGAGCCATTTATGTTTTTTACAGGGCACATAGTTTCATGTGCACTTTATTCCTCTGAAATGCTCTGTAAGCTGACGAGTGGATTCCCGAGGTGCGGTGTGTAATGAAATACAGGAGGTGGCGAAACATACTTTCCTCCAGCCTGCGGAATCAATCAAATGGCCTTTGCTTTGCATCCTCGGTAGGAAACTGTAGTCTTTGATGGGTGCTTGAAGTCAAAGGAAATCTAGAAAAGGTAGTTGTCTGTCATTGATAAAATGTAGGCACCTTTTGCCAACGATACATCTTATATTCTGGGACCTGTATCTGAAGAATATGCTGAAATCTAAATGAGCTGATTTTAAAGAAAATTACTTTCAGCAGGATGAGTTAATTAGGGAATGAAGGGAATAGATTTAGTAATTAATTCAGATTACACAAGGCTATTGAGAATACTATGAATATAATTCATTGAGAAATGCCCATCAGGGAACCAAAGATTGTTTTTCCCTTCCCTCCCTCCTAGTCAGTTTAAGATGCTATTCAAATTTTGAATAGAAAGCTCATTCTATGGATCATAATTGGTGTGCAATGGAACAGTTTACTTGCTCATTACGACCTGCTTTGTAATCCTCATGCCTTGGTAGCCCCTGTGAACAAGGCATCTTGGAAGAGTGGCATTGTTGGAAGCATGCTCACAGGTCATACACCATTCATGACGAGGATGGAGGCAATAGAGAATCAACCTACTGGGAGTTGGGGCTCATCTGAGGGTGTTGAAGGCAAGACAAACTGCATAAATCCCATCCCATCCACAGCCCTTGATATGGCAGCCCCCCAAGCAAGAAACAGCTTGAGCAAAACCCTATTGTCTTTCCGTACTACTGTAGATTCACTGAATGAATGCGGTGATGGAAGTCAACACTGGACGAATTGATTCAATGGATTTACTCTGGCTAGAGCCAATGTTTGCATTTAAACTCTTTGCTGAGGAACTGGAGGTTGTCTGATATTTGATGAGATCATTGGTCTAACCAGACCAGTGAAGGTGAACCTTTTAGAGACCGTGTGCCCAAACTGTGATTCAAAACCCACTATTTCTTTTTTTGCAATGTGTCCATACAGCAATTTAACCTGAATACAGGTGGCTGCGAAGGGGCGATGTTGGGTGCCCACAGAGAGGGCTCCGAGTGCCACATTTGGCACCCGTGCCATAGGTTCGCCATCCCTAAATTAGACCATATTGTGGAACTACTACTACTACTACTACTACTACTACTACTACTACTACTTCCAACCATTGATATAAACATGTCATTTCAATTGCCATCTAAAAGTCACAACATTACACATCATTCTTGAGTGGACAGCATGCTCACTTCCATGTGCATTAAAATCCACCTCATGGGAATTGCTAGGCCACTTAGTGTTAGGATAATAGGTAGGTTTGACACAAGCCCCACCAATGTCCCTAGGTGTAGCCCTGTCCATGTGCTTAGAAATGAATGGTTAAAAACATACATTTAAACACTATTTGTAATCAACTATTTACTGATCTTTCATCCTAACTCCCTGGGTCTAACTGATTAATACAATGGCATATTCTCCAGCTGTTCCTGGGTCTTGGTAACCTGCCCTTACTAAATCAGTGTCCTGTTTTGTGCTTTTAATAGTGCATTTATGAATGCATGTGCAAAAATACGCATTATCTGTGTGCCCCCAGCCAGACAATGAATGTTCCTGACTATTCCTAACCTGTTCTACAATGTTCATGCGCAGATTCAGCATGCGATTAGACACTACCTTTGTTTTAAGGAAGAAAGCTTTAAAATATGAAGTTTATATATAGCATCTTTGGGTAATGGTCAGGTGATTAACATACCCAAGTTAGAGCAGGGAAGACAAGAAAAGGAGCAGAGCGGGTAGCCAGCCAAGCTGAAATTGGAAATAGTAGATGAGAGGAACAGGAGTAGCTAGCTAGCAGCCTGAATTCCATAGTGTTTCTTCAAATCCAAGCTCTGTATCTACCTTCAACCATTCCCCCCCATGTTTTCTTCTTTTTTTCTAAAATATATTTATTTTATTTCTCATTTCTTATATGCGATGATAGGCTTGAAAAAAAAAAACAGAGCAAGGGACATCTCAAGAAGCATATTTTGTTCTCAGACATGGGGTCCCCAGATGTTCTTGGACTGCAGTTTCCACAAACCATGGCCTTCACAGTTAATGGTGATGGGTTCTAGGAGTTGCAGTCCAAGAACATCTGGAGACCCCATGTTTGAGAACAAGGCTGCTAGTCAATGTTTGCTTTGAACTTTAGCCCTGGTGGGTGAAGCTTCACCTGTCTCGTTCATGACTACATCTTTCCACGGACATGACACCTGCCCACCCCATTGTTGGGTTCTGTTGTGACCTGAACCAAAGGGGTTCAAAATATTTGCGCTCTCTCTCTCTCTCTCTCTCTCTCTCTCTCTCTCTCTCTCTCTGTGTGTGTGTGTGTGTGTGTGTGTGTGTTGCACAGCACTGTGTGCTCATGAAGCCATCCAATGTTGGTGCTAGTTGTATGTCAAAATGAGAAGGCCTAATCTGCTTAGTCTGCTATATGTTGTAAGATATGTCTTTAGAACCAGGTCTTTGGAACTGGGGGACCATGAGAGTCTTTATGATCTGCCATAAATAAAGTTACAGGATACCATATTTCCATGAAATTCTCTTTAGTTCCTGATGATACGTTGACAATTTGCACGAGTCTCCCCTCCCCCACACACACCAGAATGGAAATTCATGTGTATTTTCATATATTCTTACAAATGTGTACATTCCCTAATAATTGGAGCTTATTTCTGCCTTTCACATTTTAAACTTTGTGTGTTGGTCTGTTCTGACTTTCCTTCTTAGTAGTGCCTCATAAAACATATAATTGTGCAAATTCTCAAGATGCTTTTGTCCCCAGAACAAGTCTTGGGGAAGTATGAGCACACGGCCTTTGTTAAAAGGGTCACATCCAACAAAATCCTATCTCATTCCTAGGGATAATTGAGGCTCATCCTTCAACTAAGAATGAAATGTCACTAGTACAGCCTTTTCTTCAGTCAGATGTTGGAGTGTGTCCTAGTATAAGCAACATAACTCTGTTTTTAGGGCCCAGGGGGGGCAGGAACTTCGCCCTCTGGAAAAATTCAGCAAAGGGCATGCTGCCTAATGATAATGGCTGAGGACAGTCTTTCTTACCCTGATTTTTTGAGAAGTAAGAGCCTTGATTCGTATGGCCACATCCAAACTTTTGCATCCTAGTCACCCTGAAGTACGAGGGAATGTCAATAACAGGCTTTCAAAGAAGCACAGCTAAATATTCTGCCTGCATAGATCTTAAAATAAATATGAATGTAAATCGTATAACTATAGATTAAGAAAGCAAGGGAGGCTGTGCATCATGGACTTTACCCAGGACAACTTGATTCACATTTTCTGAAAAGTGTGACACTGAACGTGGTATAAATAAAAAAGAAGCATATAATTTGTCAAGAAAGAAAAGAATGAAAGGCCATGACAAAGAAAGGTGTTACATTCCACAGATGCATTTTAATTCTTTCCTATCAATTCCATTCCCCCCCCTCCTTGCTTCTTCTTAGCCAAACATTCAAGACTTAGTTGAAACTGAAGATAAGTGCTAACGCTTTGTCAAGGAGTTGAATCCCTTCCAGCACATTGTAGTATAATCCGCTGTCCACAAACATCCCCTTCATTATTGCCTAATTACATGCAAATTTCATAAAATGAATGAGTTTTAAGTACTTGTCAATCTGTCATCCTAGGAACCACTGAAACATTTTGACTGCTGGATAAATAATCAGCAATAATCACACTATGCAAATTTGATATTTTCTGTACAATTATCTGAAACCATAAATAACTGGACACAAAGACATTTGGCATTCTTTCAAAAAGACTTGACCTAAAGGGTGTTTTCCCCTCAGAATGTGCATGCTTGTTGAATTTTTAAAATTCTGATTGAGTAAATGTGACCACTGGAAAAATTATGTGCACTTAATGTGCTAATAGTTTGGTGTGGCTCCTCCCCCTCCCTTGAGAGGCAGAAAGAAAAGTCCTTTCTTATATTTTTCAGTTTAACTGTTACCCACATTTGCTAGGCTATTCTGGAAATCCCATTTCTCTTCATTTTATTTTTTTTAAGTATTGAGGATTATTTATCCACCCTTGTCCCATTTTTCCAAAACATTTTGTAATGGAGAGAGGTATTTATTAATATGTTTAGAGTATTTTTACCCTGCCTTTCCCCTTGGAAAAGGACCCAAGGCGGGTTACAGTAATGAGGTACCATATACAGTCTAGTACAATTAAGACAGATTCAAGATTGAGAAAAAGGAATTAAGGGACATCTTACAGTATTAAAAGACAACATTAAAAGTGCAGGAGAATGTGGGCAGTTAAAGAGAGAGTAAAAATTCCATGTAATTATGCATGCTAGACCATCCAAAAGTTATGGTGGATGGAGACTAACATTCAAAACATAGCATCAAAGCAATCACACAAGGGAGATATAAACACAAAGCTATAAGTGGTTATAAATACAAAGTCTGTATAACCATGTATGATAGATTCATATAAAAGACACATAATAGGTAGTCCATCATTCAGGGAAAGGTCTCTGTCTATTTCCTGAAAGACAGCAGAGATGGGGCAGTCCTGACCTCCAGCAGGAGGGACTTCCAGAGTCTGGGTTCAACAGCCGAGAAGGCCCTTTCATGAGACATATCTGTGAGGGTGGCGGGATGAATTATCACTCACCCATATGCAATAATAATTCAACCGTATCAATTGATCCAAATATTATTTTTTCTCTTTGTTGTTGCTGTTGAGAAAGTTTAGATTAGTTCATGGTTGGATATTTGCTCACAAATTCACACCCCCACAACTATGTCAAAATGTGTCTCTTCAAACCCATTCCTCAGGGCCTGTCCAGAATGTCAATTTTGAGTATGAAGTGGATCAATCAAGACTCAGGATTTTGATGAGCATTTGTTTACATCCCTCGTTATCTAATCTTCTGGTCTGCCTAAGAAGGATTATATTCGTAGTATAAACATAAGGCTGTAAATATTTGGCTCTGTTGTAGGGGAGTTTAAATGGTTAATATTTACTGATAAAAGCAAAGTGTGTTGCTTATATACCACCCCATAGTGCTTAAAGCACTCTCTGAACAGTTTACAACTTAATAATAAGACATTTATGTTTGCCACCTTGTTAAAATGCTGCTGCTTGGTTTGATCTTCTTCTTCTAACATTTCTTTGTTGTTTCTCTCTTTTGTGTGTTTAAATCTTGTGGATCCTCAGGAGTGCTTCCTGGAGCTAGCTCTTCAACTAATTGTTTAGCTTGGTCTGTTGTGAATATAATTCTTCTTCCCTTTGGTAATAACACTTCAAGTGCAAATGGGATTCTCCAACAATACTTACTTACATATTGATTTTGTAGAAATCATCTTAAGAAATCAAAATCTTTTCTCTTTCCAAGTAAGGTTGAAGAGAGGTCTTGATTGAAAGCTCTCAACTTCTGTCTCTAAACTCTTTAGCAGACAATCTCTCTATTTGCTCAGGAGAACAAATCTGGTTTTTCCCCCCCTTGTGCATAAACTTGACTAAAATGTTTTCTATTCTTGGTCACAAATCTCAAGTTCACTCTACATTTGGTCAATAGCTGGGAAGTCTCCTTCAGTCTTCATTTGGTCAAGTGTTGGTGTGTGGAATCTCTCTTTGAGACTAGTCTTACCAAAATCTTCTGAAACAGATCTGAATTAAAGGTTACAAATAGAGATGGGCATGGATTTTTAAAAACACAAATTATGATTGGCTTCATAAATAATAGAGATGGGCAATTCATTTTGGAACCACTAGGTTCTGAAAGGACCCACACAAGTCCAGGTGGTGTCCTGAAGCCTCTGACACACACACATGCAATTGTCTTACCTTTCTCTATGCTGGCATGGAGCTGAGCTCCAACGAGGAATCAGGCTGTGATGTCATCTTTGCTCCTCTGTGGTGTAGATCACATCCCAGTTCCTCGGGTGCTGGTCAATCAGACAGGGAGGCAGGGTGATGCCTTTCCCTGCACAGCTTCTGATTGGCCAGCACCACAGAGAAGCAAAGATGACATCACAACCTGCTTCCTCCATGCCGGTGCAGAGAAAGATAAGACATTGGCTGCATGTATGTCAGAGGCTTCGGAACACCACCTGGGCTCGTGTAGGTCATTTCAGAACCTACTGGTTCTGAAAGGAATAGCCCATCCCTAATGAATAACAAAGTACCTTTTTTTTTACTAATTTATGAATCAATTCATCAATCTTTTTTACTGGAAAGCTTTGTCTGATGCTCCTCTACATGCTTTGCAAGTTTGGCAATGTTTGTATTCTGGAGGTCTGAGTTATGTTCCCCCAAAGAAGGCCCCCAAGACAAGTGCCTCCCAGACATCTAGAGGCACCAGGGTTGCAGAGAGGCTTCCCCCAACTCTCCTATACAATTTCTTTAATTTTGTTGACAATTGGGTTTCAACAAACTTGGAGGGATTGTAGAAAAGAGTCAAGGCGAGCTTTCCTGCAACTTTGTTGTATCTAGTTGACTTAGGAACAACTTTATAAGCTAATAAATTAATCAATAAGAAATCACAAAAAGTAGTCAATTTGTATTCATTGAGAGTATTCATTTGTATTCAATTCATACAAATATGAGTTTACATACCAGTGATTTTTGAACAAAGTTTAAATCCATGCCCATCTCTAGGTACAGATACAGGTGGGCATGAACCTCATTTTGGAGGTTCATGCAGGTTTGGAAAGGCACTGCTGCTTTCAGACCCTACCTCCTCAGCTGATCAGCCACTTGCAGGGTACAGATTTCTTTCTTTTTTCCACCTCCTTGGATAATCTTCCAGTCATGAGCAACAAGATGGACCTCTCTTTTGTCTGACTGGGATGTGAGCCAAGTTGGTGGGGCAGAAAAGCCTGAGCTATTTCTCATAACTGGATGATCCGTTGAAGAGGTGCAGGAAGCTAGCACACTGGGCCTAATGAGCCAGGGAAGGTGAGCAGCAGTATCTATGCCACTGTTTTTGTGAACTGGTTCCTGCCTATCTCTAGTTACAAATTTTCCACATGGACATGCATACAGGTGGCTCCTATGACTGGCAAGCAAGATAAAAGAAGTCTGAGGAAGTTGCAGATGTTCACGAAAGCTCCCACTAAAATATAGTAGCTAGTGTTCAAGGAGCCATAACAGTGTTGTCTTTAATTTTATATATATATATATATAAATTATAAATAGATAGATAGAGATAGAGATAGAGATAGAGATAGAGATAGAGATAGAGATAGATAGATAGATAGAGAGAGAGAGAGAGAGAGAGAGAGAGAGAGAGAGAGAGAGAATTTTAACTCTTTATTTTGGTTTTGCCTGATCAGATAAAACCAAACTCCCAGTCATGGGAGCTCTGTAAGATTTTTCAGTGGAACATATTTCCATGATCTTCATTACATGTTGCAATCAGGGTCTGACTGACATGTGCATGGTGGGGGATGTTGGGGGTGGACAGGACAGGGAAATTTAAGTACTAAGTGTAGCATAGAAATAAAGACAACTGCATGAGGTTAATTGGTGCAAATCTTGTCCTAATTCATCCATTATCCTATATGAGTAGATCCATTACAGCTTTATGCAGAAGCTTGACAGTCTGATTAGGATCCTTGGCTTGGGGCAGATGCCCCCGGCCAAACACCATTTCCCTTCATGTCAGGGAAAGTTAACCTGTTATATTCTGCATTTGTCCTTGAGATTCATCTAACTGGAACTGTCAGGAAGGATATACTTCCAAAGAGACTGGTTGCCCCACTTTCCCGGCTCAGAATCCTAGTATATATAGTACATGTCACAATAATAGAGAAGAGTTTAAAAGAGGGGGAGTTTGGTTCACTCTGTTGTTGGCAGCACAATGTGAAACATATTTCTAAGTGTCTGAAGAAATGGATTTTGATCTATGAAAGCTCACACTGTAATGTATCTGTTAGTCTTTAAAGTGCTACAATATTTTGCTTCTTTGTTTTTTTCTCTCTCCTTTACTTTTGCCAGCATATCTATAAAGCTACTAGTAGAAAAATGCCTTTATTTGGCAGATCACAAGGAGTGTGCCATTTGTCAAATTCATTTCTACAGACATCTTCCTCTTTCTACTTCTGCGCCTGTTTCCCTGCTGACGTTTTTTTTAAAATCAAAAAATATTTTTAAAAACAAAATGAATCCATCTGCTGCTCTGGTAAATCTTAAAACAATATGTATATTTTTCAATTTGTGTATAGCTGTCCAATGCATATATCCACTGACTATAGTATGATGTGAAGTGTACTTATTTACATATTTCATTGGAGTATTTTTTTCATAGTCTTGAAATGTACAAGCAACTACATCTCTTTCTCTGTGATTCTATCCAGTAGGTAACACAGCCCATAGCAATTTCCAGTGAGGCATATTAAAGAAACCCATAAACATAGAACATTCTTCATTCATTCCCCCAGGCTAGAGATGGGCATGAAATGACCACTTTTTCGTTACTGTTCTCCGTTATTCGTTCCGTTACGTAACGGTACGAATAACTACCATTGCGATGGGGCAGGCTCAAATCGAACAGAATCAAGAAAATTTTCTTCGGTTCTGTTCGTTTCTGTTATTGTCGTCGCACCTCTCGCGCGATGAATAATGGCGCAGCAGAGGGCGGCGAGAGGGGGCCTGGTGGAGCCTCTTTGTCCCCTCCCCACCAGAGCCGATGATGCAAGACTTTGCCAATCTCACAAGAAGAGGCAGGATCCGAGCCCTTATGGGTTGGGCTCCGGGATCTCGGTCACATGGCGAAGCGGCAACGGTGCAGCCGCCTTGGAAGCCAGAGCGGATGGCATCGTTGGAGCATGGGGGGAGTGCAGTGGCACCCCCCCAACAGGTTTCCCGGGTCTAGGCCTGAGGGGGTGCAGGGCGGCGGCTCCCGGGGTGGAGTGGTTCCCAGGGAGAAGGGCCCTAGTTAGGGTGGCACTGCGTGGGGCTCCGGGTATAGCTACCCGATGGGGGTGATGGATGGCATGGTGGAGCGGTCCTTGGGGAGGGGGCCCAAGGGAGGATGGCACTTGGCGGTGCTCCAGGGGTGGTGGCCTAATGGGGGTGGTGACTGGAGCAGCACCCGGCTCCGGGAGAACTCCCTGTGTCCACGGGATTGCTCTCCTGCTGGTAGGCTTGCCACTGGCTCCAGTGGCACCCGGCCCCAGGAGGGCTCCCCGTGGCCGCGGGAATGCTCTCCCGGCCTGCATGCCACTGGCTCCAGTGGCACCCAGCCCTTGGAAGGCTCCCTGTGGCCGCGGCTTGCTACACCCGAAAAACGAAGAAATGGAAATGAAGTGGGCCCTGGGGGCTCGAAAAATGAAAATGGAATGAAGCGGACCCCAGGGCCCAAATAACAACTACGAAATGCTATTTTGGTGTTTCGTGCCCATCTCTATCCCAGACTACTGAATAATAGGCCAGTATGGCTGGCTGATGTCTTTTCTGTGGTGCTTTGTATGGATGGATGAGGACTCTATTATATGTCCTCACCATGTTTTACCTGAGATGTTCCATAGTCTGAGCAGGAGGGGCACTTTAAACAGAAGTGGTGGTTGAGGACTCCTCTCTCTCTCTCTCTCTCTCTCTCTCTCTCTCTCTCTC
>JAHTLZ010000348.1:30978223-31006778 GCA_023846285.1 Phrynocephalus versicolor
ACACACACACACACACACACACACACACACACACACACACACACCATGCTTAGACCGCAGGCTGCTGCTATATAGAATTGTAATATTCTCCAACAATGGCTACAGGTTCTCCCACTAAAATCTCAAAGCAGTATTTACTACAGAAAAGCATAGCAACGGCACACCTATATTTGCAGAATTTTGCAGAAATATCATCTCTCCTTTTCATTACCCCCAAAGGTAATATATTACAGATGGCATTGCTACTTCAGGTTGTGTTGCTTTCAAGCTCTGGACCCACAGTTTGGAGATGCCAAAGTGGATACATTTGAGGGATGAAGGACTTCAGTCTAAGGATGTGATTTGAGATAGCAAGCCTTGTAAGACTGCCTCTCTTGCATCCACCCATGCTCTGCCAATGCAGCTATAAACAATGGGAGTCCTTCAATATTGCCATAAGTCTTCATGGCTCACTCATTCAAAGGAAATAGCTGACCCCAGAAAATTGGAAAGAAAGTTTGTACAAGCACACTCTTGATCTGAATCACATTGTGTTGACTCTCTTGGACTAAAGAAAAAGTCAGTCAGTTAGTTTTAAAATAACTGGCATTTTAGCTAATGAAATAGGTAATAACACTATCATCACCTGCACCAATAAATTGAAGGTTTTTTCAATAGACAGGAAAGAGTATTTTGCACTCAACAAGTCAAAAATAAGAAGGACTAGTGAATATGAATGTAGTATTGGAAACCCGTGTGAATTCAACTGACCTAGGAACACTTCAGTCAGAGATATTTTATTGAATAACAGAAATATTAGTCATAACAAGGCCAAAACAAATTGTAGTGTTTGGTATGTTCTGTTTGACTGACAAATTAGCGTGCACCCCACACAAAGCTTGAAAGAAAGCCTTCACATGCTTAGGCAATGAGCTCTTTTGCTCTCTGAAGTTACAGTAGGCAAACCCTCCTCCTTGTGGCTTCTCAGGTCATTGTTCATCTCAGCTGAAGTTGTAGTAGTTATGCATCAGAAGAATAGCTGACTGACCCATAGTTATCAGTGGTGTCCTTGAAATGTCTTCATCATCATTCGTTTTTAAATTACACCGAAGCCAATGTTGGCAACGCGTTGCAGCTTTGCAGTCTTCTATCTCTGTGTGATAATAAGAATGCCTAGGGATTTAATTATTACTCTTATTGCTGTTATGATTGTTCTTGATAACATGCTATTGTTTTATTTATATTGTCTTTGTTTCTGGTCTTAACACCAGTGAAGCAATGTGGCAAAATGCCTGCCAAGCAAACTGAGAAATTTACTACCTGAGTGACATCAACACTCTTCTTGACTTTTGAACACATGGGAGGATGTATGGCTTTAAGGCAGGGATGAAACAATGGCTGAATGTCTCAGTCACAGGCTGAGAGGTCTATTCCCCAGTGTGCCTGTCCGATATTAGTTAGTGAAATATATCTATTAGACATGATGTTCTATATATATTTGATATGTATTTAATTGATTTAAAGATGGAGTCTGTAAAAGTGCAAAGTCACAGTGACTCAATGTACAGTTTTTTTCTAATGGAGTACAGATATTAAGCATTAACATAATGAATTTTGGCTGATGCAAGGGGTTGCAATAGCTATGAGGTAATGTCATTTATGATTGGACAGACACATGTATAAAATGTTCTGTAAATCATTGTTCATTGGGCCTTCCGTGAGTAAGGCACCCACTCTGTTTCTCTGTCATATAGTTTGTCAATGTAATGTATGCTGTTATGCTGTTGAATTTTGTATAAATGTACTAATGTGACTTTTCCCTTCTTTGCTTTGTTGAACTTTGTATAAGTTCTGTGATGCTGTGATATATCTTTGTACAGTTTGTAATATAGCTGTTTGGTTTTAAGAAAACTCTGTCTCTGGCTAACTATTTATTCAATATATTGCTTCTGCTGGCTGATCAAATAGCACATACTCTGACAGTGCCTCCCTGTCAGGGGCTACACAAGATGATCCATAGGGTCCCTTCCAGTTGTGTAGTTTCAAGATGATAATGTACCTTGGCTGCAAACATTCAGTAACCATGTTGTGGGAGGCTCAGCTCTAGATAAAAGAGAAGCTGAATGGTGAGGCTTTAAAAATGGGACGAGGCAACCCCTCTCAGCCCCCGGAGGCAATTAAGTGCCAGGAAAGAGAGCCTCTTTCTGGAACTGGCATGCTTATTTGCATTGGTGAGCTAAGGCACTGGGGCTAAGTGAGAATGTAGGAATGTGTCTGTGAGAGAGTGTGTGTGTGTGTGCACGCATGCACGCATGTCCACTTGCATGCATGCACATGCGCACGCACGCACGCACACACACACACTTGCTCTGTGTTGCTTGAAGTTTTCCTGCATACTTTGAATAGAACATTGTTGTTGTTGTGTCATTACAATTGTGACCGACTCTTCGTGACTCCACGTCCATGGAGGTTTTTTGACAGGAATACTAGAGTGGCTTGCCATTTGTATTCCATGGGGCCTACAGCACCTGGTATTCCCTGATGGTCGCCCATAGAACATTAGCACAACATTGAGATTTATCAAACTGATACAAATAAAACTTTTCCAATAGTGCAACACTAATTGTATGACAATCATCTAGGCGGTATGATCTCTCTTTCTTAATGACTTTAGAATGGAAATGGAAACTATTCCCAGAAGGGTGATATTAACAGACAATATGAAAAAGTTCAAAATCATCCAAATATATCATAGTTACCGGTATATCCTACTCGCCCTCCCATGACCTCAGGTTGTGTATGGACAATATGTTGGGTGGTGGTGAACCTTCGGCACTCCAGGTGTTTTGGACCATACTCCCGGAATTCTATGGCTGTATTGCCAATGAAAAAGGATTGTGGGAATTGTGGTCCAAAACATCTGGAGTGCCGAAGGTTTGCCACCACTGCCATAGTCACTGAGTACGTCTCATAGAACAGCAAAGACTACTACCAATAACAACTCTGAAAAAGTGGTGGGGATACGCTTTTTACAAATAAAACATATAAATTCAGAGAGGTCTCTATACACTAAAGGGATGTGAAATTACAGCTTTACTCACTGGTACTTAGCCTCTGTAGTGTAAACTGCACGATGGAGTTTCCCAGTAGCTAACCATTGGGAGCTCTCTTGAAAGTCTCCACCCTATATCAGGGGAGGGACTATTTCACTGAATTTATCCAGTAGGAGAATAAATTCCCCAAAAATTAATGAGCCTGTTGTTAGCAGAGGCAACAGGACAGCCATCCTGCCTGTCTGCTTTCTTCCCTCCCTCTGGTTTCTTGTGCTTCCTTTCTGTTTGGAGTTTTCTCCAGCAGTAAATCTCTCAGTGGTGTGCCTGCTGTTTTACATTCTCCACAATCCTAGATACCCATAATAATTCCAGTCAGCTGTGTTGAGGCAGCTAGAGAGGGGAAGGAGTCATGATTAGAGGTGTGTGTTTCATCCTCCTGATACTTTCATATAAAGTTGACAGTGTGGCACCACCCCCCATCCACACCAGCTGGATGGGCCATTCACGGGACATGATATGCCTCCAGAGTCTTTCTTCTCCACCAACACTCCCCTGGACAGGAGTCTGGCCAGGCTGTCCCCACCTTCTCCTCATTATCAGCATGAGGAGACTCCATATCCCTTCTCCACAATGGAATTCATACAATATATGGCTATGTGAGGAAGTGGGGCCAGCCCAGTTGTGCTCCAGTCTGGAATGGAGATGAAGGGCCCCAGTAGCATGCAAAGTCTGACAAGTGGGCTAGAGCATGGAGGGATGGAGCAGCGCAGAACCTGTAGTTCCACTCTGATGGCTTTGTATGGAGCTGTGAGTAGTGCAAAGTGCCCATCACTAGTCATGATGGAGGATATCTGGAAAGTAATTTTGCCATGTAAGTATGTGCCAGTTAAGTGCCATGCCAGCAAGGGCGCTTTTACATGACCCCTAAGATCCGCTGGTAACTTAAATTCGGACCAGAGATCATGGGGGTTTGCTCCTCTTGCTGTGTTCCCACCCTTTTGCACTCCATTGCTCATGTCTGTGGTGAGGGGAGGGAGAAAAAAAGGAGAAAAAAATGCAGGCTCACCTTGAAGCCGCCCCGAGCCGCCCTGTAGTGATTCCTGTCTCTTAAAGGGGCGGTGGGTACAAAAAAATGAACAGACGGCGAGGGAGCCCGGCATTCACAGCTTTACAAAGTGCATCACAAGATTTTTTTACCTCCTGGAGGCCAGGTACTTGAAAAGTGTGCTGGGACGTGCTTAGGTGGGCGTGGTCATACTTAATTTGTTTTTAAAGTCCGGAGCTGGTGGGAAAACATTTTTAATCTCCGGATCTGGGAGCCCTTTGCCTCGGATTTTAGGGGTCATGTAAAAATGCCCTAAGTGGTCTCTCCCCTTGCTCCTAGAGTGAGAAGAATGAGAAAGAGAAATACCTCAACCCATTCCTTCAAAAAAATCTCTTCATAGAAACTTCAGTCTAGTTCTACTTGGAACAAAGAGATGGGTATGGGGAAAAAATTTCCAGAGGCAGATGCTTTTCTCTGGAGCAACAGAGTATAAAGAAAAGTTATTCATTGATTGTTTAAAAAAGATATTATTTGTTGTCTTCCTGATGAGTTTTGTTTTTCCTAGTTTGTATGTGGGGTTTTTTTTTATTGTCCCCCGTTTTGTGTTTGTGGAGGCGATTAGTATGGTCAGCACAAAGAATGGTAAGGAAATGTGCCAGGTACTTAAGCTGCACAAGAAAAACTGGAAAGCTAGAAAAAGTCATGCACTCAAAACACGTACACTCCAGATATTCATACAGTCCTAGAATGCAAGAAAACAAAACAGAAAACATTTCCCCCTCAAATTGTCAAAGGTAAGCCCCAAGCAATTTTTATTATTAATTCACAATCTCATAAAAATAGGGCTTTATAAATGAAAACATTGACAGACCCTTAGCTATAGCCGCACAACGGGGAATAGCTATAAACAACATTTTTATTCCTCAAGCATACCTTACCCCTGAAAGTTTACACTAATTACCTGTAGTTTTGTTAATGTTTTGAGCTGCCCTTCATCTCTCTCAGCCAGACATACCATTCAGCTTCTCCAATAGAAAAATGCAACAGCTTCTATTCACACCTGACATCAATTTCCTTTGATGTTCACAGTCTAAATGAGAATTCTACAGCAAGCTGCATTTGTGAAGTATACAGGATGCCTTTAAAATGATGGCAGGTATTTTCCTCATTAAAGCCGCCATAACAGATAGTTAGATATGATGCTGTCCCTCACCTTCCTGCTAATTAATGAGTATGATTGCAACCCAAATAAGATCAGGCAATTAAACGTGATAGCATTTCAGAAGCAAAGAAAATATACAACAATCTTTACAATGGCTTCCTGTAGATAAATAAAGTTGATCTTAGCAAAATTAACATATAATTGTACCATTCTATCAGAAACTGCATGAACTAAAGAACATAATGATTTTGTTTTAATTGAAACATGAGCTAGTCTAGTGGCTGAAACCAGAAGCAACTTCACATCTGTTTTATAGCCTCCATCCTGATAGCATCACTAAAGTTTGGGCTCATCAAAGCACTTTTTTTTACTATACAATCTGTATTACTGAAGAAGAGTGAAACAAAAGTGAGCTAATCTGTCTTTTGCCACCTAAAGCAATTTGAAATGCAACACAAAAGCCTTAGCTTGTATTGTTTGTTCAGTAGCTCAGTGGGCCCCACATTACAATACATCTAGCCCTAACACCTGTCCAGAACTGGTTATTTAAATCTTTATATTTATGTATTTACTACAACAGGTTGATTATCCCTGCTGCTATTAGATTAACATGGAAAAGGCCATTGTGGTGGTGAACGTACATTCATACATTTTGAAGTTAATCAGAAAACGTGCCTCCCCCCTTCAGAAAGTTTCTCAGACTTTTTCAGGGCTAAGTCTTTGCATCAAAGAAAGCCAAGTCCATATTGTTGTTAGTCTGTGGAACTCCCCGCCACAGGATGTGGTGATGTCATCTACCCTGGATGCCTTCAAAAGGGGATTGGACAGATTCCTGGAAGAGAAGTCCATCATAAAAACCATGATGGAGATGTGTAATCTCCAGGCTTAAAACGGGGGTACTTCAAGGAACAGATGCAGGGGAGTGGTAGAAACAGACAGATATCTAGTCTCGTGCGCTCCCGGATGCATTTGGTGGGGCCACTGTGAGATACAGGAAGCTGGACTAGATGGGCCTTTGGCCTGATCCAGCACGGCTCTTCTTATGTTCTTATCTCCATTTATAGGCAGACTTAAAAGGCCAGCAATTACTGATCCAGATATATAAGACACTGGTGTGCAGCTTCTGCTCAGGAATGAGCTGAGCCATGTGGTAGAAGAACCGTATGAATGGGTGCAATGTGCAAACACTTACCCACAGTGAAGTCTTTCCTGTTGTTACTCCCCCACCCCTCAAATGGAGAGATTGCTGGAAAAGAGGCCACACATGCATGGACTGCACTGTGATAGTGATGAAGGTCAACTATGTAATCTAGAGCAGGAAAGGACAGCACTCCCCATGCATTGTTAGACTGCAGTCATCATGACTCACAATTGGCTATGTTTGCTGAGGGATTCTGAGAATTGCAGTCCAGTGGCATCTTGAGCAGTGGTCCCCAACCTTGGGTCTCCAGGTGTTCTTGGAATTCAGTTGTCAGAAAACCTGACCAGCACAGCTAGTGGTGAAGGATTCTAGGGGGTTTGGCCCATGAACATCTTGGAACTGAAGGTTGGGGACCACTCAAGAGCCATGTGTCTCTGACTCCTAATGTTGAGGGGAAAGCATGATGCAGAACCTGGGAAAATTTCTTTTGGGACTATAACTCCTAAAATCTCCCAGTTGACATGGCCATCTACTTCGTGTCCAAAACATATGTAGTGCACAAGAGCTTTTAAACACTCTTATTGTGATCAATGAGTTTTGAAACATAAATTTGGGTTTCGCTATGAATTCTGACTGGGGCACAAATTCTGGAGTTGGACCTCTTAGCTTTATGGATGACACCAAGAACTATACCATCTTTTAGCTTTTGTAACAGTTTATTTGTCAGAGTATGTGCTACTTGATCAGCCAGCAAAAGCAATACTTATTGAATAAATAGTAAGCCAGAGACAGAGTTTTCTTAAAACCAAACTATATTCCAAACCGTACAAAAATATATCACAGCATCACAGAACTTCTACAAAATTCAACAAAGCATAGAGGAAAAGTCACATTAGTACATTGATACAAAATTCAACAGCATAACAGCATAATAACATACAGTGCATAAACAAAATATAAGACAGAGAATCAAAGTGGGTGCCTTATTCACGGAAGACCCAATGAACAATGATTTACAGAACATTTTATACACGTTTGTCGAAACATAAATGACATTACCTCATAGCTATTGCAACCTCTTACATCAGCCAAAATTCATTATGTTAATTATTAACATCAGTACTCCATTTGAAAAAAAACTATACATTGAGTCACTGTAACTTTGCACTTTTTACAGACTCCATCTTTAAATCAATTAAATACATATCAAGCATATATAGAACATCCTGTCTAATACATATATCTCACTAACTAATATCTGACAGGATTATTCAGTAGATTACTTTCATTTTACAATGCTTTGAAAGAGGTATACAAAATTTCGTTGTTCCTGCAAGGGGGCAATGACAATAAAGATTCCTACTCCTAGGTATACAAAGAAAGCTACCAGCATTACAACATTTAATTGCAACTGGTGTTAAGGATTTGGAACTGAACTCATGTGTTGTGTCATTACAGTCGTGACCAACTCTTTGTGACCCCATGTCCATGGAGTTTTCTTGGCAGGAATACTGGAGTGGCTTGCCAGTTCCTACTCCAGGAACTGACCTCAGTTCCTGGGAAATTGTTCTGAACCAACCTGTAAAGAGATCCCAGATAGAATGTGGGATGCAGTTTTGCTCAACACCTTTATAAGTGTGTGTTTGTGTGTTTTCTTTTGGACTTGTTGTGCCTCTGCTTAGTTTCAAAAAAGAGAAAGTAGATTAGAGATATTTTTGACCCATTGGACAAACCATGGCAGAGTAAAAGTACTTGTTGTCTTGATCTTATGCTGGAGGCTAAATCCCTTGGGATGGATTGAGAATTTGCAGCAGGCATGTTGAGACAGGCAGCCTCAACATTAAAAAGACTTGTCTTCATATGTCAAAATTCAGGCGATATAAAGCTGCAAGGGATAGCTAATATCAAAGACACACCGGCTCAAGATTCAGGAATGACTGATTTGTTACAGACTGGGCCCCTAGACAAGATAAAATTCAAAAGTGGTACCCAGAAAGCCCTGTAAATCATAGTCACAAGTATAGGATGGGGAAAGTTTGACTTGGCATCAGCATGCAAGGAAAGGATCTGGGTAATTCGGCTGAACAATCTGCACATGAGCTATCAATGTAAGGCAGGTGCTGAAAATGTTAACACAGGTCTGGACTATTCGCCATTCCAATTTTTTGTGCTGGTCAGATCAGGTCAGATCAAGAGTGCTGTGACCAGTTCAGGATGCCACATTTTTTAAAATGACAAGTGCAACCCAAAACATGCTCAGAAAAAAAGAAGAAGCAGGGATGGCGTGAGAAATGGAGAGGATGGGGAAAATGTTTTCAGTTTTTTAGGAGGGGAAGTGGAGGGATCAATGAGGATTTTGTCTTGTGTTTTTAAGGAAGAACTTAAAATTGAATGGAAGGGGTGCTTTTTTTAAAAAAAAAGAAATGTTAAAATAGAAGAACAATAAGGGGGAAAGTAAAACTACTAGCAAAAAAGGCCATCCATCCTTAGGCAGGACTTCCACTGGGAGGAAATTGCAGGGAACCAGATGTGGGGCTAAACATTAAGAGAAATGTTGTAACCATGAGAACAGACTTGGCATTATTTTTTTTCCCTTTTTTAAAAAATCAAGCAAGGGGAAGCAAAAAAAGAGGACTCATTTCCTATTCAGAGAAGACGCAGCTCCTGCCATCAGGAGCTCCTGTGATGCTTCTGTTTTCTTTGCCTTTTTATCGTTTTTCCCCAAATCTCTTCAGAATGGGCCCCAGCTTCTAAATCCTCTTCCTCCATTGGATCACCAGTAGAGATGGGCACGACTCAGAAAAAAATTTTCATTTTTGTTTTCGTTTTCGGCTAGGGTCTGTTTCGTTTCATTTCCGTTTTCGTGAGCTAATTTTCAAATTTTTTTGTTTTCGTTTTGTTACGTAACGAAAACGAAAAATGAAAACAAAAATGAAAAATTTTTCATTTCTCCCCATTTAGCTCCATTGAGTGCTTTTCCAGTAACGAAAAACGAAAACTGGCTCAAAATTAGTCGTTTCGTTTCCGTTTTCGGTCCATTTTTGAACCGTTTTTCGTTTTCGTTTCGTTACGTAACGAAAACGAAAAAACAAAAATAAAACGAAAAGTCGTGCCCATCTCTAATCACCAGTGAGGAAGAGTTGAGGTTGAGAAGCATGAGGGGCTTATTATTTCTTAATCCCTGGGAAACATGCCTGGCAGAGTGGCATTGGTGTTTGGTGCCATACATATATCACATTTCTAATCTCTCTCTCTCTCTCTCTCTCTCTCTCTCTCTGTGTGTGTGTGTGTGTGTGTGTGTGTGTGTGTGTGTGTGTGTGTGTATGTTTAAGTCTGAAACTCAGAGTGACACTGGAATCTGATTAGCTGATTAATTTTCCTTAGCACATATCCAGCATACAAAAGCCTAGCATGCCTTAAGCAGTGTAAATGTCCCAATTAGATGCATGACTGATTTTGATTTGGTTCATTATTTATTCACCATGCCGGCTGCTATAGGGCTTGCTATCTGATTGAGTCTTTGGACACAAGTCCATCTTAGTTATGATTGTGGCTCAAGCTAAGCATACTTAAAAGACCCATTTTGTCTCGGCCGTGGGGTTTCTAGCTAAAGACCTATGAGGATGGACAAACATAAACCAGGCAGAATTTAATTTTGACTCCTAGACTGTAGTCCTCTGGGGTCTTTGAATGGGATAGGAAAAAGAGAATTCTTAGCGAGCTCCTTTGGCATCTCAATGAATAGACCTTATTTTAAAAGAGAAGATCTCTCCCCCCCCCCAGTTGCACCCAAAGCCTCCCTATTTGTGCTCTGTCCCTGAGGCAAAGCAACCGATGCGACCCTCAAGCCTGTGTTAAAACGTGTCGTACACGAAGCTAAGCCAAGTTATTTTGGCACATGAGGCAGAAGGTTCCTCAAGCGTCTCTCTCCATACTTGGCAGCAAAATGCAGCAACAACATATTGGATAGCTAACGATTTCCTGACCTTTTTGCGGCATCTAAAATATGCTACCTGAGACAGCGGCCTACTCTGCCAGTCCTGACAGACCTTTTGCTGGCTCCGAGTCCTCTCTGTAGGAAGGAGAAGCTATAGCTGCAGAGATTCACACACACACACACACACACACACACACACACACACACACACTTTCTCACAAGGTTCTTGTAACAAGGACTAAAATAATGCACGTGAAGTGCTTCGGATAGTCAAAAGTGCTTGATAAATGCTCCACACACATTTTATTATATGCGGAGCTGGTTGACCTCATCATCCTCTGTCTTCTTCCAGAAGCAGCTTTTCATCTGGCATGGTTGTTTTCCTTCCTGACTTTGATCCTTTTAAAATTTTCCTTCTGTGAAAAAGACCCTAGGCTAAACTCTAGTTTTTACTTTATTTCATCTTCCGCTGCTAGTGCATATGGCTGATCGTCAGCTTCAGGGTAATGAGTCTCATATAGCAATTTCAAGGGCTCACTGCAAACAATTCGGCACAGGAATTTTTTTTCTGTTTAAAAAAAAAGTCTGCACTTAGCTTTTTTTTCCTGCTGTGCAACAGGGAGGAATAAACACATCATAAAATAAAAAATATGTCAACTACAGCCAACATGTTGAAGATACACACCCCTGCCAGAAGTGTGCTCTCCACTCTTTCCTTGATTCCAAATCAGGTAAAGGGTGGAAGGAGAGTGTTCAAACCAGCATTCACACATAGTATTTCCACCGCAAATCGGAACAGACGTAGGTCCAAAGTATCTTGGAAGGTTTGTCCTGCATGGCCCATGAATTTCATTGAGTCGTACCTTATCACAGGAGAAGTCAGGGGTTTAAACCCTTCAGATTTCTCCCAAATTCCTCTGAACAGTCTCATTATACAACATGGGAGTGCCAGTGTGAAACTATTTCCAAGAGCCATGTGCTGTCCTTTGAGGAGAATCTTGCTGACTCAGGAGTCATTTTTCATCCTCAGCTGCTGTTATCTCGTGTTTGAAAACTTGATGAATATCAAAATGAATTTCAACACAATACCCAGGAGCTGCATAAAGATGGAGATTGACTGATATGACTGACAGATAGCGGATATCCATTAGAAAGACTACACACACTTTCTAAACTTAGATCAGAAGAGCAATACAATGGCCCTCACTAAGCTAATTTCCAAGGTCTCAGCGAGCAGATTACAGGAATTGGAAAAAACAGCTTTCCAGTGGAAAATATTGGCTACCGTGGTCATTCATCATCCACTATCATGTCCAATCCAATCACATGCCAGGCAAATAACAAAAGTAGAGGGCAGACCTGTTCCGCATAATTATTCTCCATGGGATGCCATTCCAATGTTATGAGCAGTACCTCAAGTTGCTACTCTCTACATTATTTCTATGAATGGAGTTTTTTTTATTTCATGGACTACAAATCCCAAAATTCTCCATTTTGCTAGCCAAGAGCTTCCTTACTGAATGCGCTGCTTAGTCAGTGCTGGGTCTATGCCATGGCACCAAGCCTTTCCAGATAGACTTCTCCTCTAGGAAATATTTATGAGCCATATTTAGATTTCTCTAATTGTGGTTCTGCAAAGGGGAAACTCGCAGAATGGAGAAATATGGGATTTATAGTCTAAGAGATCCAAAATTCCCACCCTTAAATTTTCTCTAAGTTTCAGCTCATGCTAAAATGTAGATCTTGCCTGTATTAGGATTTTCTTCCCCTAACTTGCCTGTAAAGTTACGTTAATGAGATTTGTCATTATGCTGGAGTCCTTCAAGAGTAATGCATGGTGTTTCTAACGAGCATCTGAGATGGTAGAAGGCAGGGCATTACTTGGAAGGAAGAAGATGAATTGACAATAGGGACTGTTGTTGATGTCACATCCAGAAGGATGAGATAACATTCACACTCCACCTGTCTATTCTGTAAATGGATACTGGGAGAAGCTTACCATTTAAACTCATCCAAAGCATCAGTACAATCAAACACATAATATGCAGGAAAACAGCATATGATAGCCAGTCCCTGTGCAAGCAAAGGGATCAAAACCAGTTTTGTCTGTTTTAATTCATTGTGAGTTTCATTTAAAACTGTCCTGCTTATAGACGCAGGACAAACGAAGGCAGCAATTAACCCCCATTAGACTATTAAAATGAACGCACTGGTAAATGCTAGAACTGTAGCCCCAAATGAGCTTTCCCCCTCCAGCTTTTGTGGCTCCTAGGATAAGACTTAGGATTTAGCTGTCCCCTTTCCTTGTAGCTTTTTCATGTTTCTAGCAGAGGCAGCTTCTGTGACACCCTTCTGTTTGCCTCACAGGGCAGGAAGCCGGCAGGAAAGGGTAAATGGAGGTCCCTGCTTCTCACCCTCCTCCTTGTCTCCATCTAGCAGTGGTAAATGAATCCAAAGAAAGACAGTAAGGGCACTGAGTAGACATGGGCACGGAGCGGCGAAATTCTCGTTTCCGTTTCCGTTCATCGTTTCCATTACGTAACGAGGAACGGTAACGACAATTACTCCGCTCCAGCTCGAACCCGACCCGATAAAGATAAATTGGGTCTGATTTGTCGTTGTCGTTCATGGCATCGCGGTGATTGCGTGATGCCAAGCGGCACCGAAATTATTTTAAAAAATACCCCCCCCCCGATTTCCGGCCAAAAAAGCAGGCGGAAATAGGCCTGCCTCAGTGAGGGCACCTACCAGAGAGGGGTGGTTTCTGGGGGGGGGGCCCAGCCTTCCCCCCCTCTCCTGTCATGGGCTGCTGGTACCAGGCTGGGGGGCATCCTCCTCGTCTCCATTTGCCATGTGGTGGGGGGGGGGATCCAAAATGGCGACCGCAATATTTATTTTTAAATCGTGGTCCAAAAACCCACCAGAGCACCACAGAAACATTTGAAAATAAGGCATTTTAACTGCCTGAATTTTTATAGTAGCAGCAGTGGGTTTTCCTTGCAACAAAACGTCTCCATTGATTTTATTTTATTTTTATTTTTATTTTTTTACACCTGCGTACGCGCAATGATGGGCTGGCCATGGGATGGGACCATGCAACTTTTTGGAGCCATTCCACCAATCGCATGGCCAGGTTTTGCTGAGACTTCTGGATGTGCCAGAGAGGGCATAAAAAGCCCACCAACCCTAACCATAACTCTAACCTGAACCCTAACCCTAACCCATACGCCAGTACACTGTCTTCTTAGTGGGTCAGAGGCACCCAGAGGTGCAGCCCACTAATCCACCCTAACCTTAACCGTTACCCTAAGCCTAGCCCTTACCCTAACCCCAACCCTAAGCCAGATTCGTACGCAAGTACACTTCCCTTCTTAGTTGGTCAGAGTGGTGCATCGAAAGGTGCCTCCAACTCCAGACCCACCCCCTCCCTAAGTGTAACCTGTACGCCAGTACGCCAGTATGCTTTCCTTCTTAGTGAGTCAGAGAAGCGCTGAGAGAGGTGCCTCTGACACACTAACCCCCAACCCTGGCTAACCTATTAATATGGCTGGCTATAATGTTCTTAGTGAGACAGCGAAGTGCCGATGAGGTTTCCTGTCACACTAACAACCCAACATAATTGGTGGTACGTGGCGGCTACACATTACGCTTCCCTTCCCTTCTGGGTCAACTCAGAGGGAGGCACCCAGAGAGGTGCCTCCCAGACCCAACCCCTCCCCCGAAACCACTGTACAAATGACAGACGACAAACAAAACAACAAATTTTTGAAAAATTTCACGACAAACGGAAACGACCCGAAACGGACCCGCTCCAACAAACGACAACTCAAAATGTAATTTTTTCTGGTTGTGCCCATCTCCAGCACTGAGGGAGTAAATGTGCTATGACTCTTTCCTCAGCAATTCCTTCTTTTAGCATCCTCATGTGGCCAATCCAGCAGCTTTTTGGGCAGCAGACATTCCAGGGTGCTGTCTAAAATCTAAGAAAATTGTTAAGCTTCCCTCACATTTTTAGGCAGGGAAAACAAATCTCAGGCATGTATTAATTTAACATTAAGCCAAGATACCCCTGGCAATTAAGTTCAGTTGGTTTCCAGTTCTAGGGGCCAGTGTGCCTCTCTGTTTATAAGCAGAAGAGACAGTGTTTGTCCATAGATGTATTTCCATGGTCACATGGCTGGCATGACTAAATGTACAATTGCGCAGAATGCCATTACCTTCCCACTGAAGTGGTACCTATTTATCTTACGTTAGTTTAATTTGGAACAATTTGTTATATTAGGTTTGTTTTATTGCTGAACTGCCTAGAGTGACTGCTAGTCAAATGGGGATTAAGGAAAAAAGAACAAGCAAACAAACAAACAAATGTATTTTGCTGGAGGCAGAAAGGAATTGATTTTTATACATGAGGTGGCTTTAAAATCCGGGGAAAATGCCTAGTGAAAATGGGTGGCAGACCCTGAAGCTCCTCAGTCTGAACCTGCCACTGGTGGTGACACCAAAATGCTTTTTAAACCTTTTCCCACCCTATTATCTGGTCACTGGTTTTTCATCAAGATTTTCGGCTTCTTCATCTGGAATTGCTTTCATAGTCATTTTTACTATTAGCTGGCCAGCGGCAGGGCAGTTCCCAACCTTTGCCCATCCTTCTGCTCTGACATCAGAAGGACATCTCCCATGGTCTCAGATTTCAGCCTGAAATCTCAGGGAACAGGTTAAGAACATTATAACATAAAAAGAGCCCTGCTGAATCAGCTTCCTGTATCTTATAGTATCCCCACCAGATGCCTCTCAGACAACATGAGATAACTAGATATCTGTCTCCTGATGCCACTCCCCTAAATCTGGCACTTTGAAGTACCCACCTTTTAAGCCTGGAGAGGTCATCTATCCCAGTCATGGTTTGTAACCTGGGAGGGACTTTTCCTCCAGAAATCACTCCAATCCCCCTTTAAAGGCATTTAGGTCAGATGTCATCACCAGGTTGCTGGTGACCTGGGAATGTCCAAATAAAAAGTGCAGCTTTTCCAAATCTAGTTGTGGCCGCTTCCTGGATTACAATTCCCAGAATCCCTTGGCCAGCATAAGTAGTGGTTCTGCTAGTGATAGGTGCCTAGGAACTGTAGTCTTTAAAAGCAACTTTTTGAAGCTCAGTTTGATGGGAGCAGTGAGCAAGCTTGCCAAGATACTCTTGGGAGAATTAATTTTGAAAAGGACAAGCCTCCAGCAGAAGAAAGAGAGGAAATCTGCTCAGCTGATGGAGTTGCAGACTTGTATCAATGTAACTGCTAATATACATCTCTGTTTTCTTTCCCTTTTGGGGGGAAAGCAGATCAGCTTCAAAAGATGCTGGAAATATTGGAGAGCAATCGGTAGTCTGATATTGCCTCAGTGCTTCTGAAAATCAGCCAAGGACTCTGCCTGGTTCCTCTTAAATGCTTATTTTTAAAGGAAGTTCCTTTTTGGATCACAAAGGCCAATTCTCTTGAAATTGCTTTCTCTGGAAAGGATCCCAAACTGCTTTACTGATTCTGGAATAGTCTGACTAACAGAATTAAATTTAAAGCCAAACAAATCCAAGTTGGTGAGCCTCTTGCCATGTCCTCAGTTCAATACAGGCTGAACGAACACGCCACGTGAGGGCATTTTCTTGAGATACAAATGCTCCTGCACATCTAAAATCCTCTCCAATGTAGGTTGTGAGATAGTCCTTTCAAACGGTGGTCCAGACCCAGCAGAATCTGTAGTGATTGGATCAGCAGCTAGACAGGCTTTCCAATTAGATCTCATTCTTGTTTTCTTTTTGGCAGTTTTTCTACATAGCTCTTTTTTAAAAAAAAAAAAATGCCTGCAAACTATTAGTCTGCTTTTGCTTGTGCCACCATTTTATTTTGAAAGGTCATACTGTACTTTTAAATGCAGTAATTGCATATGTCGTCAATATGCTCTGCCAGACAACACTCTCAGATATATAAACACAAGACATATTTGGTACTTGGGCAATACAGATAAATGCTGAAAAATGTAAGCCGGGAGCCAAAGGTATATTTTCCACACTTTTCGATTAGCAGAAACAGAAATAGGCACTGTGTGATCTAAAAAAAACCTTCTCTTGAGAAGTAGGAATTCCACCACAGCTGGTTTTTGGTACCACAGATGACTCAGGGAAGAGATAGAGGAGAAGGAAGTCCTAACTGCATTATCATGTATGTCAGTGGTTCCTGACTTGAGGATTAAACTCTTTCAAAGCATTCTATAGTGGTTGTCTGTATGCTGCTTGCAACACTACAGAGATGTGTCTTGTTGCTATGGAGACAGGAGTGACTCTCACATGAGAGGATGACATCAACCTCAGGGGAATCAATAGGGGTCATCTTGAGGCATGCAAGTCAAGGGTATTGAAAATGGCTCAAAAGAAATTACTGGAAGACGCAAAGGTGGCAATGGATGAATTGGTTCAAGTGACTAAAAAGAGAATTTTAGCACTATCAGGGGCAGTCAGAGAGTGGTTTAAGAAACTCAGAATTGAGAGCAGTTGCCAAAAGGAAGCTCTGGTTAAGCTTCAATGAAGGCGGTCAGAGGGACAAAGATTGACAGCAGAGAAAGACTGAAAGATGAGGGAAGAGGGAGAGTCTCAGAAACCAAGGCCAAAGCCATGCCTGTCAATTGGAAGAACAAGCATTTAAACAACGGCATCTTTGGAGACTGAAACTTGTTGATTTTGCTTCTGAATCATCTTCCTCAGATACCCCAGAACGCAGAGAGCTCCTAGCTCCCTGAGCTCCTTGTGCTCTGAAGATGGCAGACACAGAGTCTGGCGAGATGTCAGGAAGAAAAACTGCCAGTACACGGCCAAACAGCCTGAAAAACTCACAACAGCTATCATCTTCCATAGATTGATACTGTGAGTTCCACACATTGTCATGTTGATATAACATGCTACCTTTTTTGGTCAAGCAGGTGAAACCACTCAAGAAAATAGGCATATCCCTCATTTATAATAACTAACTAAGCAAGAACCTAACACACTTTACTCGAATGTTATCTCAACTGCTAGTTAAATATTTGCCTGGTATTATAAATAAATTTTGGAAGCATCTCTAGTGATCTTATTAAGTACAGATTCATGGTTACAGCAGTTTGTATGGTATCTAATTGACTCCTGTCCTATCTTCAACTAGAGGCACTGGAAAGCTCATATACAGTAAACTCCCACACTTACAACCTAATTGAGTCCACAGTGATGGCCATTAAGTGAGCACTGTAAGTCCATCCCCATTTTCTCATTAAGCCAATATTAAAATAGGGTTCTAGCTCTTGGATGAGCCTCAATTCTTCCTCCTCTCATCCATAATCTTCTGTCTTGTTTGTTCTTTCTATCCCCCTTAGCTGTCACCCCGACATGTATCCCAATGCTACTGTTGAGCTTGCTCCTACTATCATCCATGACTATCATCTCTCTTGCCTCATCTCCCAAAGTCTGGGTTGATTACTCTTTGTCTCCTACTCTGCCATCCTTATCCTGTTTCCTCTATTGCTGTACCTCCTGAGGTCAAAGGGCTACTTCCAGTGCTTGTAAAAGTGAATTTTGGATGCTTTGGGGGAGCACTGGGTAATATTGGAGTGGTTTCAAAAGTAGGAGGTTGTAAAAGTAACCATGTAGTTAGATGGGGCGGTATATAAATTAAATAAATAAATAAATAAATATGGTCCTCCCTTGACATCTGTGTTGACAAATTATTTATTTTTTAATTTTTTAGGTGACATCTGGGGATTCTTGATTTGTTCTGTGGCTGCAATCCGATAATTTCACATTAACAGGTAGGTCACAGTTAACTCAATAGTGCTACTATTGAGTAACTGTGTTTTGGATCATCCTCAGAGATGCAAGTAAAGGTTGAAATGTTACTTTTTATTGCACCTCCCAGAACCCCCTAGAATACTTCCATTAGTTTAATAAATCCTGTTTAAATATGACTCCATTGGGAAAGTAGGGTTGGACTTACAAATACTTTATGGCCATCATTAGGGACCCAATTAGACCTCAATGAAGAAAGAAATATTGCGTTATATGGGCCATGAGAAAGTTTTTAACCAATAAGTAGCAACTTTGGAACTATCCTTCTACTCCACTGAATAAAATTAAAATGGCTTCCATTCGCTTTTTCCATTTGAGGTACTGCTGAACAAAACACACTAACACTATGAAAATAATGATGAGTTGGTTAATGTGTGCCAAACAAAGTAGTAATTTAATTTGCCAAAGAGACAGGTGCTAAAAATATTTTGTTTTCCTTTTGAAAGTCTGGTTAGTGATCAGTGAATAACTGAACTTTGTTTTAAAGTTTCTGTTTCTATTTTTAAAATGTTGAAAAATGTTGATAAATATTGGATAATCATTCTCATCAGGGCTGCCAAGGCAAAGCAGTAAAGCTCTTAGATAGTCAAAAGAACCTTTTTTTCAAACTACACCAAAAACATTGATATAGTAATACCTCTTAAGATGAATGTCCTGTAAGATGAAAAATTCACAATTTCCGAGAATAGAATTGCTTCGCATAATGAAAATTTCCTATGGGATGCTTCACAAGATGAAAATCCATTCTGCATTTTGAATCCCAGGATACATTGCACCCCCATAGTTTGTGGAGGGATGGGAAGAGTTTTTTCATCAAGTTTTAGAGCCATTCTAGACATATTTTTGCAGCAGCCTTTGGACTTTTAGAACTTGGAAAGGTAAGGAGCTTTTTTCCAGGGGTGGCCAGGTCGGTGCTCCAAATTCAAGAAAAAATATAAAAACTAAAACCAGTGCCGATTGGGCCCCAGGGGCTGTGTGGTCAGCGCTTGAAAACAAAACAAAACAAAAACCCTGAGGTGCTGGTTTGGGGCCAGCGCCTCAAAAAGCCCCTGTCACAGGGGGCAGGATCACCCGCCGGACCTGCCCAGTAAGGACCCGAACCAGTTCTGATTGGTTCGGGTTCATACATTTTTTAAAAATTCATACGAACCCGAACTGAACCAAACCAAGGATGGGCCCGAAATAGACAGACACAAACCATGGGTTTTCTGTTTCGTGCCCACCTCTAATGGTAATCCATATAAAGTTACATAGTAGGAAGTGCCTCATTCAGGGAAAGCTTGCCCAAAGAGGAATGTTGTGATGGGGGATCCTGCATGGCAGGGGGTTGGACTAGATGGCCCTTGAGGTCTCTTCCAACTCTATGATTCTATGATTCTATCTCTTTGCCTGCTTCCAGTAATGTCACAGGGGGGCACAAGTTGAGGAGGTCTGATTTAGAAGGGGCAAGAATTTTAAACTTCCCTCCTGAGATTGTTTCATATGCACTTAAGCAATCACCTTGAAGCAGTTCTGCAGAAGCAGCTTCATGAAGGAAAATTGTTCTGATCCGTCCCCATGAACTAGAACACTTAATATGCACTACTTTCTAGCAACCATTTGTGTGAGTTGAGGATGATAGCTGCCCAGTGGATTTTTCCCTGCATGAGAATGTGGATTCGCAGCCATCCCTTTTTATTGTACGAAGCCACAGTTCACTTTTTCCACACTGTTTGAACATTTGATATAACTTGTTGCTGTCTGGCACCTTTCATGTTATATTCCGTTGGCTTCTCTGCTTTGGTTTTGCTTGCGGAAGCATCTCAAAAATAACTTTCTTGTCCGCCTTGTAAATGTGAAGCGTTTGGAGAAGATCCTCCTAAAAGCAGATTTGTTATAGGCTTGTAGTGATATCCACACGTATGTGGTTTTCCGTAAAGTCTGAGTGTAAATTTCCTAGCTGCAAGTGAGATATGGGGATTTTATTCTCCTCATTTATACATGTCTGTCGTCTTATAGGCATATGTTTTCACACAACGCGTATGGATAGATTACCATACAAAATTACACTTGCATTTGCAATACTGTACTTAACAGTCTGTTTGCATCTTTTGCTTGAGTGCCATCATATCTTAAGTTGAATATTCTTAGGCTAAAACATGACATAAAAGATTCGACAGAAAAGGGTAATGCTGTGTGTGCAAACATGTACTCACTAAGCTAAGTTCTGAAAATAATAATTATTGTTAATAGATTATTTAGTATCTACTGTAGACACTAATGTGTTCTTCTGACTTTTGAGTCTCCTAATGTCAAGTATGTATTGCTATTTTGCATGGACATGCATCTGATGTGAGAGCAAGTATAACAATGAGACTAAAAGCAGAATCCCCAGAAGTAAGGATCAGTGAGTCTCTGGGTGCTGGTAATATTTCTGGGAACTAATCATGAATGTTGAGGTCTTTTAGGAGTTAGTCTTCAATGAAAAGTATTAGCGATGGGGACAAATTCAAAAATGAACCACTTTTGGTGACTTTGGCTGATTTGTAAATGTTTGTTGATTCATATTGGTCATAAATGGAGCCACCCAATGAATACAAATTGGTGATTTTTAAAAGTGATTTTTATTTTTTTAAAAAAGAAAAAAATGAAAAACAATTTTTTGGGCTATAAAATGGTCCTCAAGGCACCCAGAGACACCAAACTTCTCCTCTGCAATCCTAGCTGTTTGGGTGGCGATTGGATTTTATCTATCTGAGTTATGCATTTTAAAGGGAAAATGAATCAATTTGTCAGTTTGTCACTGGAAATTCATTGACTTGTTGATTCATCAGCTGCCTGATGAATCACAAATTTTGATGAATCAGAATTTTTAAAAAATTGTCCCCATTTCTAAGATGTGTCTTTTAAAACTCAGGAATTCTTCAGCAACTTCTATTTCTGTCTTCCTTCCCGTTTTTAATTTTTCACCAATGGAAGCCACTGGACAGAGGTGTCCTTCAGGCAACTACATTTCCCAGAGTCCCCTGTGGTCTACTGGGGAGTTTTTAGTGCAGTGATGGTGAACCTTTTAGAGACCAAGTGCCCAAACTGCAATTCAAAACCCACTATTTTTTCACAAAGTACCAATACAGCAATTTAACCTGAATACAGGTGGCTGTGAAGGGGCAATGTCAGGTGCCCACAGAAAGGCCTCCGAGTGCCACCTTTGGCACCTGTGCCATAGGTTTCCAAACACTGTTTTAGTGGATCCACAACCTCTTTCCAATGAGTCCACCAACTTTAGAAAGAAGCTTCAGTGTGGACAGAAGGATCATTGAAGAGTTAAAATGGATTTGCATTGAAGACAAGGGCTTTTAAAACCTGGGTAGAATCACATCAAGATTCACAATGTGGACAGGATCTTAGACAACTTTTCAGTATCCATGCTGCATTAGAGCTCTTAGAGGGGAAATGTGAGACAATGGATATGTTGTAAGTGAGCAATGTAACAGGTGCATATATTATGTTGGACTTTTCTCTGTTAGGGTTCCCAGGGCAACGTTTATTCTTTGATTGCACCCAAGATCTTTAAAAAATGATCCATGTTTTGTGTACTTCACCCCAAACAAATTTTGACTACACTTTGGTGTAAAGGGATAAGAAATAAATTGCTTAAATTTACAGATAAATAATAAAACACATGTTCTACTTACAAATAATAGTCTTAATTGTAATGCATATTACTTGTAGAGATGGGCACAAATCGAAAAAATGAGGTTTCGATTTTTCAATTTTTGTTGTGGGTCCATTTTGGCTTGTTTTCATTTTTCGTGAATTTTTTGAAAAAAATTATTTCATTTTTTGTTTTTTGTTTTTCATTTTTACCCGCGTTTTGCGCGATTTAAAGCATTTCTGCGTGTGGGCATCCCCCAATGCCCCAGCCCAGAGGGAAAACACTTAAAAAATTATGCTGGCAGAGAAACAGTATAGACTAGGTACGCAGGGAGGCTGCAAAGGCAGTGGCGGGCGTTGCCCAGGGTGTAAGGCAGCTGCAGAGTGACTGCACTGCAGGGCAGGGGAGGGTACTCACCGAGAGGTACGCACACACACAGGGAGGCTGCAAGAGAAATCTCTTCTTTCTCTCCCCTAAGAGCCAGGCTGCAGCCAGCAAGAACGCAGAGACACACACCTGCCTGGCCGGCCTAAAGTAACGAGTTGCAGAGGCAGCAATCCCACCCTAACTCCCACTGCAGACTGCAAGGAGGACGGGGCTGCCAAAGCTTTTTATGCCCTCTGTGGCTGCCAGACCTACCCAGTCTGCAACCTGGGCATGCTATTGGTTGAAATTGTCCAAGAATTTACATGATCCCATCACATGGCTTGCTCTATTTTGTGGCTGGAATCCATTTTGTGTCATCCTTAAAGGGAAAAGAAAAAAACATTGCGATGGGAGAAAGAGAAAAACAAACATTTTAAGGACCCCAACCCCCTGGTAGGTAATCATTTCAAATAATTATCGCTGCATTTTTACAGATGTCCAGGGCGTTTTAATACTCAAGAAATCAATATTAGGTATCTGGGAGCCATTTTGGGTCGATGTCCCCTAAGCCCTAACTCCCCTTAAAGGAAAAAAAAATACAGCAATCTGAGAAAAGACATAAATGCATGTTTTAAGGACCCCAACCCCCCTGGTAGGTATTATCATCAGACAGAATAAATAATTATTGCTGGGTTTTTACGGATATTCAGTACATTTTTTTAACATTTAAAAACAGCTCATTTCATTGTGCGTCACCATTAATGAAAACAAAACATAACAAACCTAATTTTCGTGGTTCCGTTTGGTTCGTTCCAATTTCATCACAATGTTTGTTATTCGTTTTGTTACGTAATGAAACAAATAACGAATAACGGAATGACTTTTTTCATTTCGTGCCCATCTCTAATTACTTGAACTTTCTTTTTCTATCAAACATGTTGTCATCTTTTTCTTTCAGGTATGTTTAGCTAACTAGCTGTGAGATTTGAAGACAACATGACAGGGATATTAATCACCTCACCATATGTGCAAACCAGCTCTTGAAACATTATTTATATTTTCACCACTGCTACGGGGCCCCAGATAGGTCATTGATTCATACTTGGCATGAACTAGAACCCAACTGGAATCCGCTTAACCTAGTCCGGCACTGTCCGTTTCTTCACAAACTGAATATAAAAGAACTTGCCTGGATTGAGATGTTTTCTGCTGCTGCTGCTGCTTCTACAAGATGATGTAGCAAAGAGCTGAGAATCGATTAATATCCCAGCATGTATGCACCAAACCTGTGAATATGGCCGTGCATATTCCATATCATGCCCTCTCCCTATAGCAAGAGGAATAGTGATTTGACTAACAGAATAAGTGGCACCAGTATTCCAGATCATTGCTTTTCACTGGCAGGCTTTCCACAGCAATCTTTCTGAATGTTACAAATCAAACACATGCATTCCTTAGCGGAATAATTAACACACCTAAAAATGTAGGTATATGGCACATACTTAAATCTATCCTGGTGTATTGACAAAAGAGAATTACTTATGCAAAGTAAATAATGTATTTCATCACCTTCCATAAAACATTTCATTTGTCTTTATTTAACATGAACCCTCAAATAAATTCATGTATCTAATGTATTTTAATTAAGTAAAGGGTTTTCCCTTTCAACCTCCTTAGTTGCACTCTATTGCTCCAGTCAATGAATTTGAAACCAAAAGCCTCCATCTTTATCAACACTAATTTCATTTTCTTTCAAAAGACTTCGGCAAAGCGGCTTTCTCATTTCATGACAAGGATCTTTAGAGTTGCCTCCTCTAATGGCAGTCCCATAGACAGCCCTTCTCAGAAAAGGCAGTACATCTACTTAATAACAAAGCCCATTCTTTTCTAAGACAAAGGAGATGCTTTCTTTGGAGATGAAGCAGAAGAGCATTTTTGCATTGCTGTTATAAATCCGAAGAAGGTAATGAAGACTCTGCTCATGACCTGAGCTCACTCTCAACTGGCTGAGGTTGAGTCAGCTCAAGGTTGCTCTGCCTTCCATCCTTCTGAGGTCGGTAAAATATGCGATTCAGGGCAAAACCTGAGAACCAGAGTGGAGTGGAGTGAGGTGCTTTCAGAGGCTTTCAGGGGCAGCAATTCCCCCCCCCCGTCAGCTGCAGTGGACAATTGCTGCCATTCCCATCAGGACTCCTGTTGTGTACAGCCTTAGCATCAACATAGCATATATGACAGTGTTGCTTGTGCCATCATATTGGGTATTATTTTCCTGAGCCCAGACTGTGCCTTTCCTTCCAGGGCTTGTGCAAGAAAATTACCTGCAAGTTATGATATGAAACTGGGACCCTGTCTTATAAAAAGTTGGACTATTTGTCCACCAATCTCAGAATTGTCAGTACTAATTGAGAGCAGCTCTTCAGTATGCAGGCATTATTCTTTCCTAACCTACCTGGAGATCCCTGATAGTTTCCCCATCCAAATAAAAACCAGGTCTACCAATGCTTAGCTTCCAAAATTAAATGAGAGCTGGCATTTCTGGGTGGCCTGATGGTGGTTCTATACTCTGTGCGTTGCTCCAAAGGACAGAACGGCTCTAAATGTATGCAGCCAACATTACTGTTACCAGTCTCCTGCCCTTCTCCTGGCTTCGCAATGCATCCGTGTGTCCAGAGCAACATGAATAGAGACATCTATTTCGTGTCAAGCCGGAGATCTCATGAGTGAAACTGAATTGCCAGACATATCTTTAAAGCTATTGTGCATCTCTCTGCACCCCCACACAAACAGAATTTTCCCTCCTCTTCCTGATACAGTCACCCCCTGCCATTTCGCGGTTCAGGTACTGTAGTCCCACTACATCACGGGATCGCAGTACCTGCTTCTTGGAGCCACGCGGGGGTGGCAGGGGGGTGATTGGGTCACTCCACGCTGCCACCCCACGCTCCTCTGAGAAGCCTCTGAGCTGTGGGAGTGGCGGCAGGGGTGATTGGGTTGCTCCGCGCCACCCCCCGCGCTCCTCCGAGAAGCCTCGGACAGGCACTTGATCACCCCCTGCCCCCAGGCCCCACCCCACCCGCTTCCGCACATCACAGATTTTCATGCATTGCGGGTGGAATGGGTCCCTGACCCCTGCAATTGGCGGGGGGGTGACTGTATTTAGCTTCTCACTGGGTGATCCAAAGAACCATAGTAATACCTGTGCTCTGGAAATGGCACATGAGAGAGAGGATCTGGAAGTTGACTATATAATCAAGTTGGACTATAAAATGAAAGACTCGCCACTAAGACTGATGAAGCTGCTTGGACGAGCAGCAAAATGTTTCAATCTCTCAAGAAAAGTTCAGTTGCCATGAGTCAACTTCCAGATAAGCTCACCTGGATGACTGAGAATCTTCACAGACATGGGGGAAGAAAGTTATAATCCACACACATATACATGGGGAAGAAGGGAGGAGAGTGACTTTAACATTTGTCACCATCAGGATGGCTTGGTACAGACAGTTGCTTTGGGAAATCAACGTATAGTGCATCTCTAGCTTTCTTGTTGCCAACACCACCACCAAACCGTACTCCCAGTGGGAAGGGGAGGTGTAGGGACAGAGGTGGGGTTCCTAAGGCTCACACACATAGTGTTTAGAAGCCAGATGTGGCCTCAAGGTCTTGGGCTATGAGCCCCATGGAATAGATTATTTTAACTTTAGCACTAGTAATGATGTATTGTAAGAAGGGACCACAGCTCTGTCACATTCTCTTCCTCTGGTGAAAAGTATACAATTAGGGATGGGCATTTCATTTTGGAACCAGTAGGTTACAAAATGAACAACATGAGCCCAGGTGGTGCTTGGAACCATCTGATACAAGCAGAACCAATTGCTTTACCTTTCTCTTTGCTGGCATGGAGCTGAGCTGCAATGAGGAAGCACACTGCGGTGTCATCTTTTCTCCTCTGTGGTGCTGGCTAATCAGGAGCTGTGCTGGGACAGGCATAATCCCACCTCCCTGTCTGACTGGCTGGCACCACGAAGGAGGAAAGATGATGTTGCAGCATGCTTCTTCATTGCAGTTTAACCCTGCAAAAGCTCAGAAAAAGGTAAAGCAATTGGCTTCATGTGCAGCAGGAGGTTCTGAGCCCCACCTGGGCTTGTGTGGTTCATTTTGTAACCTACTGGTTCCGAAATGAAATGCCTATCCCCTATACTTAGAGACTGAGTGCCCAAACTGAGAATCAAAACCCACTTAAGTTTTCTCAAAGTGCCAATGCATCAATTTAACCTGAAAACAGGTGCCTGTGAAAGGGCGATGCTGGGTGCCTACAGAAAGGGCTCAGAGCGCTACCTTTAGCACCCGTGCCATAGGATTGTCAACATTGCAATATATAGTGTTAAACATTTCAATAGGCATCTGATTGATTTATTCTTTCATAGATCTCTGTGTGCTTAAAAAATATCTATCCCAGTCTTAAAATTATTTCTCCATTTGGGAGAAACTATTTAACACATTTGAGAGCTTATTTAATTGCACTGGGGTTTTTCAAATCATATCAGGGAAAAACAGGATAGAGTATTGGCCCCCATATGCTAATTAATAGCTAGCAATACCTCTGAAATAAACCTGAAACACTTCATTAATCAGACAGTAATTGAATTGGCACAAGAATTCTATATAAACTGCATGTGGCTCGTGAAATGGCAGACTTGCCAGAAAAGACTGCAACTTTTTCCATTGTGGGCTCCCACCACCCTTAATACTGAGACTGAAATCCTGTATATACTTACCTGTAAGTATGAACTCAATGAGAATTGAGTTCATACTTACAGGTAAGTAAGTATGAGTGCATTGCTTTCATAAGCTTAATGGCTTTTACATTTCTGGGTTTTCATCATGAAAAGCTCCATTTTATTGTGCCTACTGCTATTTGCGGGGTGGGGGGGGTTGCATGCATTTCTATGATCACAAGGTCACCTCAATGGAAAAGAACAAATTAGATTTCATTTTGTCATCTCAAGACATCTGCCAATTAATGTTATTATAAAATAATAGTTTTTGAACAGGTGTTGCATTTGCCAATTTTATATTTGACTGTTTGAAATCTAACTACCTGGGGATTTATTTAGCTGCAAATGCTTTCAAAGAGTGCTAACAGAAAGGAAGATAAATTTTCCCACAGAACTGAATGAAGATTTTTCCCCCTCCCCTGGATATTGATTGCCCCTAGCAAAAGCTCAATGAGAAGACTTATGGCCTATAAAGGAAGAGAACAAAAATGGAGCCTGAACCCTTTTGCTAGGAAATGGTTGTCTAGAAGCTCCTGCCAAGGGCTTGACACACAGCTGCTGTGTGACTTTGAGCCCCTTTGCTTCACCTCTGCCCGCCTGTTTATCTTCCTACCTTGGCCTCTCCATCTCCCCAGAATGTAAACGCTGCAGGAAATAGATGGTTTTTCACCACTGGCTTTGGCAGTCCTGGACAGAGTACAGTAAGTACAGTGAAGTCTTTATGTAAACAAAGTGTGATATGTGAGCAATCATTTCAGTCCCAGTGAGGAGGAGGAGGGGGGAGGAGGGGGAGGAGGGGGAGGAGGGGGAGAATGCGTGTCCAGCCTCAAAACCGGAAGCTGGTTCAGATATCAGAAATGGAAAATATCTCAAGTGCAGGCCCCTGGCACTACTGCACTGGTGTAGCATATTAGCTTCCTATACACTGATGTATATGTGTAGAAATGGGCACAAAATGAACTTTTGGTTTGTTTTGTTATTCGTTATTCATTTTGATATCTAACAAAATGAATAACAAACTGCCCCCGCTAAGAAAAATGAAATGAAATGAAATGAAATGAAATTTCCATTTTGTTTCAGTTTGTTTTTCGTACCGTCGGTGTCTCCTACCTGGTGGTGGAGTCAGTGGTCAGTAGTCCCTCCAGTCCTCCTCACTGGGCTCCAGAAAAAAAAAAGCCACCCAGCCTGCACTACAGCTGTGGTCGGCAGTAAATAAAATAAAATAAAATAAAATAAAATATTTTAAAAGGAGCACTGACCCAGCCCCAGGAGTGGCTGGGTCAATGCTCTAAAATGAAAATGAAAATAAAACCAGCCGTGATCCAGCCCCAGTGGCCACGTGGTCGGCCCTTGAATAAAAAAATAAAAATATATAAAAAAGGAGCATCGACCTGGCCGCAGGGGTGGCCAGGTCAGTGATCTAAAATGAAATAGATAGATAGATAGATAGATAGATAGATAGATAGATAGATAGATAGATAGATAGATAGATAGATAGATAGATAGATAGATAGATAGATATAGATATATATATAGATATATATAGATATATATATAGATATATATATATGTTTTCGTAGATTTTCACGGGTATAGGTATGCATG
>JAHTLZ010000348.1:31006788-31016893 GCA_023846285.1 Phrynocephalus versicolor
ATATAGATATAGATATAGATATAGATATAGATATAGATATAGATATAGATATATATAAAATAAAACCAGTGCCAACCCAGCCCCAGAGGCCATGCGTTCGGTGCTTGGGGGGGGATCAAAAATGAGGTGCTGCCTCCAAGCCAGCACCTCAAAAAGCCCCTGCCGCAGGGGCCAGGATCCATTGCCACCGGTGCCGCCAGTAAGGACCTGAACTCGTTCGGATTGATTTGGTTCTTAGAATTTTTTTTAAAATTCATACAAACCCGAACCTTAACAGAACCAAGGGTGGGCCCGAAACAGACAAACCTGAACCATGGGTTTTCTGTTTTGTGCCCACCTCTATATATGTGACTGAGGAACACTTGGGCTCATTCTGTGTGTACCTCTCACCTCTCAAGGCCATTGAGAAGATACGATAAGGAGGAAGAGAGCCAGGTATGCTGCATATTGGAAGAAAGCTGAAATATATGGCTATAACAGAAAACTAAACAACCAAACAACCCCCTCGAGTCCTAGAGATCAACTGGAGTGGATATGAAGGAGTCAGAGTAAGCCTGTTCATCTCCATCTCTTCATGCAGTTCTAATCATGGGGAGGAGTTGAATGGCAGAATGGGGCTATGGTCTTGTTAGAGTGTGTCATTTGTATTTTGGATACAAAAACAAAACAAAACCACACTTTCTTGCTGGTGGAAAGGGTGCCCTAACAGTATGTTTGCTAACAACAGACACAATTTCCTAGCTATTTTAATTATCCTGCTCTGTGCACCCTTTCACCTGAGAGTTTCTCATTACTGAGGAACATATGGGTGTATATGTTTCTTCAGCAATCATGGTCTGAACAAAATAATTATTCGCTCATTTTCCAATTATTCCTCAGAATCACACGAAACAAGGCTGTTTGCTAAAGACAGTTCCTCATGATAAATCCCATGGAAGCATATTTAATATGTCTTTCATTTAAGCAGTTTAATTCTAGGATCACAGTGTAGATGGCAAAAGCGTTGGAAATTTTTTAAAAAAGAATATGTCAACAATAAGGTATCTCAAGAGTAAGATTAGAGATCAAATGAAGAGCAGACTTAGGAAAAACCAATATTAAAAGATGATTAATAACCGATAGATTTGTATATTTTACATGTCCACCTCTCCTGTCTTTATGATCATCTTGGGACTTGTTAAGGAACTTCATATAGGTACAGAAACCACAAGCATGGGGAAATTATAGGGTCCCTTCTGATATAACATCACAGTCATTACAGAATGCTTTCTTCCTTCAATGTTAGAATAATATCTAAATCCTTGTAGCATATGCTGGACAAACTATAGCCTTCCACGAGTCCCAATGTTGCTCCCTTTTCCACCTCGCAGCCATTTTCTCACCAAAATCAAAAGCCATTTTAAGAAACTGAAATTCATCATTCAGCTACTTCTGCTTCTGAAAGAGGTTTTCAGGACCTAAATCTGGGGCATCTGAACCCCCAAAGCCTCTTGGATAGAGATGGGCACGAATAAAAAAATGGTGTTTCGGTTTTTTGTTTGTCATCGAGAGGTCTGTTTCGGTTCTTTTCCATTTGTAATGAATTTTTGGAAAAATTTCGTTACCGTTTTTCATTTTTTTTCGTTTGTCATTTCTACCCGCTTTTTGCGCGATTTTTAAAGCATTTCCTTGCGCAGGCATCCCCCAACGCCCCAGAACAGAGGGGAAAACACTTAACAAAATGGATGCTGGCAGAGACACAGTATAGACTAGGTACGCAGTCAGTAACATTTATTACACTAATCTAAATAGAGGACAAAGAAGAAGATTATTCCAGAATGCTCAAGGGCTGCCCAAACAGTAATGCAAGTCTTTTCTGTCATCTTACAGTTCCACAAAATGGCTGGCAGGACCCTCCCTCCGGCCTCACTGGTTGGACTGCCTGTGGAGATATTTGGCTTGATTGGAGGAGGGGCAGTTGCCACCTACCTTCCATTTTGATGCTACCTCAGTCTAGCTGCATTACTCTTGGCCCTCTCCTTTCCTCTATTCAAATTGACAATCATTTTAAACCATCTGAATGCAAAGAAACATAAGAAGGGTCCCTTACAGGGTCGCTCTACCCCAAGGGTCAAGAGTAACTTCCTTTCCCTGCTGAAGTCATGGCAGAAGTACAGATATCACCTCCTATGCAGCCTATTTTACTACATTTGTCCAAAGCTGGTGCATATATCTGCTTCAGCCTCTCTGCCTTGATGGGCGACTGTTTATTTCAATTTAGGACTAGACAGCCATTAAAGACAGAACAGAAATATTGTTTCTGAAGACACATCACTTTTTCTGAAGAGCCAGCTATGACAGAGATAAGGCACACTTTGTCTGTGCTACTAAGGACATGAAACAAAAATAACACAAGAAAAAGAAAAAGAAAAAGAAAAAAAAATACAGTCTGGAGACTGCAAGCCACAAAAAGCTCACACCCAAAGTATCACAATAGTTTTTGTTCCTGTTTCTCATTTGTAAAAAGTCCTAAATAATTATGCAATCCACATTTCAAATTTAAAATTCATGTTCTTTCTGCTGAATTTCTAAAAATGATTTGTAATTTTTGAGAGTTCTTATTTTAAATAAAGATGCATTCTTGCCTGTCCTTAGATATTATCCCCTGATATCCACTGGGGATGGGCACAAAATGCTAAAATGGCATTTTGTTTCATTTTTTGTTTCCCCCTGCATGTTTTGTTTCATTTCTTATGAAATCATTTTGTATTTTGTTTTATTTCTTTTTTAAAAAAATACAAGCCGACCAGCCTGGCACGACAGGCTGGTCGGTGTTTTCTGTTGGGTTTTTTTACAAGGGCCCAGCAGGGGGCCTGCGCTACAGCTGATCAGCTGGTTACCCGTGCTCCATTGGGCATGTTGGGGGGGGGGGGACCTCAGGCTTTTCCCCATAGGAATGCACTGCTAATGCATTTCTATGGGGAAACAAAATTAAACAGAATGAAACAGAAATTTCTGTTTCATTTCATTTGGTTTCTCTTCCAGAGTGGGGTTCGTTATTTGTTTCGTTAGGGAACAAAATGAATAGTGACTAATGAAATGAATTAAAAATTCATTTCGTGTCCATCTCTATAATCCACAAATCAAGTTCAAATTGTATTAAATTGAAGAAAAGAGAAAGGTTGCAGAGTTTATTGACAAATTTCAAATCACTTACGGCTATTAGAGAGCATGAAACCAAGATTGCTGGTGTGTTAACCTAGCTTTCATCTTTCTATAGTAGAAAGAAGTATATTTAGTGTTTTTAATTCATAAAAGGCTAAGTAGTTGTGTAAAGTCAGATCCTCCAGCACCAACCCTTGGTATTCATGAACATATTTAAAAGAAACAGTTAAAGATAATCTAGCAGATGTGTCATGACTGACATTGCAAAATCATCACAAGTAGAATGATAAGTTTTGAAGTCTGGGAGTTTGGCATGACAGACTCATACTCAGTTTTCATGAAGAATCTATAGTACTGCCACCAAGAAACAATGCATCAAAGTACTGCATATGTGTGTACATACAGTAGTTAAACATGTATACACATGGGGGGAGGGGCCCTATTTATTTATTTCTTTATTTTGGATATTTTTACCCCACCTTTCTCCTTGGAAAAGGACCCAAGGTGGCTTACCATAATGAGGGACAATATACACCCCAGAACATTTAAGACATATTCAAGTTAAGAACATATTCAAGTTAATAAGAACATTAAAAGATGAATGCTACAAAGAGCAGGCAAAAGGTAAAAAAACCCCTCCATTTTGAGTGGTGTAAGCTAACATGGAAAGCACTGGTGTTCTTATGGAACTAAACACTGGTTTTCTTATGAAAGTAACATGATGTTCTTATGAAACTAACATGGAAAACACTGGTGTTCTTATGAAACCAGTCAATGCAATCATGCATGGTAATCCATATAAACATCACATAATAGATAGTCCATCATTCAGGGAAAGCTTGCCTGAAAAGGAAGGTTTTCACCTGCTTCCGGAAAGACAGCAGAGATGGGGCAGTCCTGGCCTCCAGCAGGAGGGAGTTCCAAAGTCTGGGAGCAGCCACAGAGAAGGCCCTTTCATGTGTTCTTATTAGACATACTTGTGAAGGTGGCAGGATGGAGAGAAAGGCCTCTCCTGGTGACCTCAGCACCAGCACTTTGAATGGTGCCCAATAGCTGTTTGGCAGGCAGTGAAGCTGCTTTAGTAGGGGTGTAATGTGATCTCTGTACCCTGCCCCAGTCAGCAATCTGGCCGCTATATTTTGGATCTGTTGAAGTTTCCTGAGTCTTTCAATCGGTAGCCCCATATAGAGCGCATTACAGTAGTCTAGCCAGGATGTCACTAGGGCATGTGTCACCCTGGCCAGAAACAGGTGTAACTGGCATACTAGTTGTAATTGTGCAAATGCTCTCCTGGCCACAGCTGTGACCTGGGCATCTAGGCTCAAGCATGAGTCCAGAAGCACCCCCAAGCTATGCACCTATTTTTTTTTTCAATTGGGGGGTAATCCCATCTAGTACAGGTTGCATCCCTATCCATCAATCTCCTTTTTGACTGACCAGAATCATCTCTGTCTTGTCTGGGTTTAGTTTCTGTTTGTTCCTCCTCATCCAGTTCATTACTGAAGATAAGCACTGATCTAAAGTCAAAATAGCTTATTCCGAATCCGTGTGAGGACTCAGCTAAACCTTGCCCGGCTCACGTCTTCAACTGTGCAGAGGTCACTTAGACCTCTTCACATTCAAGCTAACAATTTGCCTAGGCAGAGATAGTGTGTCCAGTTGAATGCACTTGCAGCTTTTCATGACTGTCAGCCCTGACAAGGAAGGACAATCTGTCACAGAAATGCTATGAGTGCATTCAGCTGAATGCTGTTACAGTGCCTTTGTAGACCTTTTGAGCTGAACATGCAAAGCTCTGCAAGGTTTCTCGATGGGGTGGGACATAGAGGGCAGGGCTTCTATGCATGGCATCATTTCACTTTGCTTGCAACATGATTTGGGGCTGAATGCCTAAACACAGTTACGGTGCCTATTACACAGTTCAGTGGTTCGATCCTTTGAAAACCACAATTCCATCCCATGATATCTTAGGATTTGTACTTTTTGTGTGGTTCCTAAATGACTCTCGTTCACTTTCCTCTACTAGAGCACTCGAGCAGTGCCTCGACAAACTACAGATCTCAGGATTCCACAGAATGGGATCATTGCAACTGAAATACCAACTGCTACTACTGGGTAGTGTATAGACAACCAGAGACATATGCATTCATGTATGTGGATTCCTGGGTACCCATCCTGGCTTAGCCCTCCCTGGAGTTCACCAAAAGCCCTTGTTTGAGCCAGGGTTCAGACCTGCATCCCCCCTGCTGTGTTGAGCAGTGTACCAAACAGTTTCATTTTGTGTTTGTTTTTTGTTAGTAACAATTTTTTCCCAAAAGGAAACAAAACCAAACTACTAAGGAAAGGAAACAAAACAAAACACTATTTTTCCATTCCGTGCCCATCCCTACTAGTGAGGGCTGCCAACAAGAAAGTCCTAGAGAGAGTCAAACCAAAAATATATCTGCAAGCCAAGATCACCAAACAAAAACTGCCATATAGTAGTCATGTTTTGCAAGCCGACTAATTTAAAAAGACAGTTATGCTGGGGTGGGTCGGTGGTAATAGAACCACTGTATGGTTGGAAAAATACCAATCTTGCATGCACTAGCACTGGGTGTCAGTAACAGGAAGACTTTAAAACCTAATTTGATTATCTTTTGCCACTATAATTATTGACAAAGTTCTTTTTGCACTTCTGGCCTTTGACGCAAACCCTGATCCACTCTTCCTGTTTGTTTTTGCTTCCATTGGTGATAGTCCCTTTTGCTCTGATTACCCTCCAAGCAGAAGACTCCATTCCCTCATTTTGCCATATAACTATAGATGGTAACTGTAAGTAAAGATGCATTAAAAAATTCAAAGGCTTGTAGAGAATTTTTTACCATAGGTAGCACTAGTTTTTGTGCAAACCATGGAAGGTGGGACTGGGCTGATTCTCCCCATTTTGGTATTGTTGTTTGCTGCCTTTTACTCTAATTAAAGATAACAACCATATTCCTAGACACCCCCCTTTTAAACCCAATTTCCTCAATGTGTATAAAGTGGCATGATTGTAGTATAAAAGGCACCCCATGCATCTGCCAGAGAGCAGAGGTGTTTTGTTTTGTGTACAGAGAATGAATGTGGACATCCATCATTCTTGCAGCAGATGTGTGCCTTTTAAGTGAACAGATTAGTATGGTTCACCCTGGATTTCATAGTTCCCAAGGGTAATACACTGTTACAGTGGACTGGCTTTGACGCTGACTTTGTCCCCTTGGACTATTTCATGAATAGGGATGAGCAATTCGTTTTGGAACCTACCGGTTCTGAAAGGACCCGCACGAACCCAGGTGTTGTTCAGAAGCCTCTGACACACAAGCAGCCAATCACTTACCTTGTTCTATGCCCACACGGAGCTGAGCTCCATCAAGGAAGCAGGCTCTGATGTCATTTTTGCTTCTCCGTGGTGCTGGCCAATCAGACAGGGAGGCGGGATGATGCTTGTCCCTGCACAGCTCCTGATTGGCCCATCCCTACTCGTAACTATACTCCTGGAGCCTGAAAGTTTCAGTTCAAAGAAGTAAATTTTTTTTTAGGCTCTCAGTCTGGGAACCATGATGGATTCTAAGATTCCCTTCCCCCTTTAAGATGCTCAACCCCAATAAAAGAAGCTGCATCACCGGGAGAGTTTATTGATGGAGGAAAACTCTGCCATTTGGAACAAAGATGGGGACTCTCCAGCTGATAACCTGCCACTCCATCTGACCCACAAGGCCTCCTTTTTTACAAAAACTGGTGGCTGAAATGACCTATATCTTTGATTCTGTAGTGATTCTAGCCTTCAGGAGGACATTCTGTAGATGCTCAGGAGCATTTGTTTCATCCTTCCAGTAAAAAGTATTCAGAAATACCTTTTGTACAGATTAAAATAAACTGTTTTCCAAGCTCAAGCTTCTTTCCAACCCACATTAGAGAACTATTGTGCCTAAAATAACCTAGAACAGCTTATTTATAGACTCAAATCTTCAGTTTTATATTGTTGTGGTTGCTTGTTGCTGGTTGCCCACCCACGCCCACACGCCCACACATAAAACTGCCTGTTCTTCCAATATTGGGATATTGTTGATTTAACAGACCTTTGCATTAATATCATCTTGTGGTCCACAGATCATTAATAACCTTATGTTAGTGACTCCTGGGTGCCAGGGAGGTTGTTTTAAAACAAACAAAGAACGATGATGACAGCTGTCATCCGCTGACTGTATGACTTTGAAGAAGAGCCTAGCGCTTTGCTCCTTGAGTGGAGGACCAGGAGGCTTTTGACACTGGGCTGCCTTTCTGTGTCTCTAATTTTCTGTCTCCTAACTCCAAACGAGAGGTCAGCTTATTTATTGTATTTAGCCCAAGGAATTCTTAGACCAAAATCAGTAGGAGCAAACCACTCGCGTAAAGACCACTCACTCTCTGTATCTTGTTTTATTCTCCAGCAACAGCACAACAATAATTTTTGCTGTATACTTTAGAGGCATTTTGCTCACTTTATTATAGTGTTCTCTGCTGTGGCCCAACCTCCACCATCATTTCGATGACAAACAAATAACCAGCCTTTAAAAATCCATTCAGGGATGAAACCTGGCATATATTGCCTCAGCATGAAAACAATTTATTTTCACCGAAATAAATAAATAAAATGCTTTATTTAACCCTGCTGAGGGTGTTTAAAAAACCCCAAGAACTATAGCAAGATTATATAAAAAGAGTTGCTGAAACATAGGTATATACGGAGAGAGACATATACAGAAGGATGAAATTATAGCAGCTTTTACCTGGAGATGTTGGCATATATATGTGACAGGGTAATGTTAAGGATAAGCATGCCTATTCAGAAAGAAGAACCAATAAATTCAGAGGTGGTTACCTTCAGGTAAACATGTATAGGATTGCTATTTAATCTTCTTGCACCACTTTAAAGAGAAATATACAGAAATGTGGAACAATTCTTCTACATTAAATACTACCAAGCAACCAAATGTGATACAGTACTTTTTTTTAGTGTTCGTAGATCTTGAAATCCCTTGAGTTTATTTTTGTTTCTTCCATCTCGAAATAGAAATCCATATCAGAGCAAGTAGTAATGAATGAGAGGTGGTAAGTAGTTTCCCATAACTAGTTACTTTTAAGGTAACAAGCACTGTAATAGTTATCAAATTAACAGAAGTAAAAACTTTTTTGCTGTATGAAGAATGTTTTCAAATAGTTCAATGAAATAATTAACAATCTTCTCAGTAAGTGTTTAGAGTCACTTTGAAATAATATTTTTGTGCCATTATTTGTGCTAAGTAGCAAGGGAGGTAGTTTGGTTTCTGTATTCTTGTAACTGGTTGCAAAGTGTAATACTAGGGTTACAACCACAAAGAACCAGAGAACATTTCTTCACATTTTTTCAGGTCTGCTGGTAATGAAAATGCAACACAATACTACAAGACAGCTCACTTGTTCAAACCAATAACAGAAACCACAACCTTCATGCTGAGAATTAATATGTAACACAGTGCCCAAAATCAAGCAGTAAGTCCCAACTAGAGTAGGACTAGAGATGGGCACGAATCGAAAAAATGGTGTTTCAGTTTTTCACTTTTCATTGAGGGGTCCGTTTCAGTTCGTTTTTGTGAATTTTTGAAAAAAAATGTTTTCATTATTTGTTATTCATTTTTCATTTTTACCCGCTTTTTGCACAATTTTTAAAGCATTTTCGTGTGTGGGTGTCCCCCAACACCCCAGACCAGAGGGAAAACACTAAAAAAATTGATGCTGGCAGAGACACAGTATAGACTAGGTACGCAGGGAGGCTGCAAAGGCAGCGGCGGGCGTTGCCCAGGGTGCAAGGCAGCCGCAGAGTGACTGTACTGCGGGACAGGGGAGGGTACTCACCGAGAGGTACACACACGCAGACACAGGGAGGCTGCAAGAGAAATCTCTTCTTTCTCTCCCCTAAGAGCCAGGCTGCAGCCAGCAGGAACACAGAGACCCACATCTGCCTGGCTGGCCTAAAGTGAAAATAACGAGTTGCAGAGACAGCAATCCCACCCTAACTCCCAGGAGACTGCAAGGAGGACGGGGGCTGCCAGAGCTTTTTATGCCCTCCGTGGCTGCCAGACCTGCCCAGTCTGCAACCTGGGCATGCTATTGGTTGAAGTTGTCCAAGAATTTACATGATCCTATCACATGGCTTGCCTCCATTTTGTGGCTGGCAATGGCAACATCCATTTAGTCATCGTTAAAGGGAAAAGAAAAATACATTGCGATGGAAGAAGACAAAGACAAACATTTTAAGGACCCCAACCCCCTGGTTGGTGATAATTTCAAATAATTATTGCTGCATTTTTATGGATGTCCAGGGCATTTTAATACCCAAGAAATCAACATTAGGCATCTGGGAGCCATTTTGGGTCAAAATCCCCTAACTCCCCTTAAAGAAAAAAAAATACAGCGATCTGAGAAAAGACATAAATGCACATTTTAAGGACCCCAAACCCCCTCGTAGGTATTATCAGGCAGAATAAATAATTATCGCTGGGTTTTTATGGATTTTCAGGACTTTTTTTAACATTTTAAAACAGCTCATTTCATTGTGTGTCGGCATTAACGAAAATGAAACGTAATGAACCTAATTTTCGTGGTTCTGTTCTGTTCGTTCCAATTTCACCACATTTTTTGTTATTCGTTTCATTACGTAACAAAATGAATAACAAATAACAGAAATGAAAAAAGTTCATTTTGTGCCCATCTCTAAGTAGGACCCTTAAATCAATGGAACTTACACACAAGCGTTGATTTACCAAATCTCCACTGATTCATTTCAGTTGCAGATTGCTACTAGATTTCAGACAATAGCTTCATTTTTTAAAGTAATATTTTAAACTCTTATCCAAATAGCATTTATTTATTTATTTATTTATTTATTTATTTATTTATTTATTTATTTATTTATTTATTT
>JAHTLZ010000348.1:31032760-31062015 GCA_023846285.1 Phrynocephalus versicolor
ATATATATATATATATATATATATTCCTCCTATATATTTATAGGAGGGAAAATTGTGAAAGTATTTTATAAAAATATTTTGTGATACTATCCTGCCTTCTTCTACGAAAAAAGTAATTTGCATATGAATGATTACTCATATTGCAGTGAGAAAGTTTAAGTTATTTACAATGTTTTCTTTCCATTATGATTTATAACTTGCCCTTTGTTTATACTTTTCTCTAGCTTTGGTTATTTTTCTCGTTCTCATGTGCTGTCGAGTCACCTTCAGCCCATGGCAAACCTATGAATGACTGATATCCAAAATGGCCTGTCTAGAGGTGGGCACAAAACAGAAAACACATGGTTTGGGTCCATCTGTTTCGGGCCCACCCTTGGTTCGGTTTGGGTACGAGTTCATAATAATTTTACAAAAAATAAAATTTGTACGAACCCAAACCGATCCGAACCGGTTCAGGTTGGCTTACAGGGTGGTTGTGGCGGCGGCGGCGGTGCAATCCTACCCCCAGTGGAAAGGACTTTTTGAGGCACTGGCCCCTGCGCCTGGATCGGTGCTTTTGTATTATTATTTTGATTTAATTTTTATTTTTGTGGGGTTAAAAGTCCCCAGTGGGGGCTTTTGAGGCTCTGGCTTGGGGTCAGTGACTGCTTTTTTTCTTTTCTTTTTTTTTTGCTTTAAGCGCTGACCACGTGGCCCCTGGGGCCAGGTCAGTGCTGATTCTTTAAAAAAAAAATTCTTTACTTTACAGCAACCACCCAGTCACCCCTGGGTCCAGGTCAGCACTCCTTTGGGGGGGTTAAAAGTCCCCAATAGGGGCTTTTGAGGTGCTGGCTTGGGGCTAGTGCCTCTACAGGCCTATGCTCCACCAGGACTAGAGGACTGCAGTGACAGGACAAGGTGGGGGGTAACAAAAAATGAAGTGAACGAAATGGAAATTTCCATTTCGTTCGTTTCATTTTTCCTTGATGGGTTGGTTTGTTATTTGTGTCATTAGCTAATGAAATGAATAATGAATAATGAAACGAATTAAAAGTTTGTTTCATGCCCATCTCTTGTCCTGTCGTCAGCAACACTGGCAAGTTCTTGCAAATCCAAGACTGTGGCTTCTTTCATTGAATCGACCCATCGCATATTTAGTCTTCTCTTGATGTTTTCAAGTTTTCCTAGCATTAATGTCTTTTCCAGGCAATCTTGTTTTCTCATGACTTTGGTAGGTGACCCAAGTGAACTTGGTGAGGTGAGAGAATGTGAGTTTATTGTTAACAAAATACATGAGATACACAGCATACATATGGATATTCATGGTTCGATATTTGTAACATTCAGAAACCATCTCCCTGGATAGTGAAGATTTTATTTGCCATTCATTTTGGAACAACCTGATATGCCCATCTCTTCTTAGATTAATATGCAGAATAACATTAAGCCATGTACTTGAACATGCTACTGAATTTTGTGCTATTAGTCCCTCATTTCAAAAGTTATGTAGAAAAAAAGACACATTTAATTGTATATTTTTTGAATCATTCCATACAAAAAGGATGAAAAAACAAAGGATATTCCTGAAAGCATGCATGCTTTTTAATGTATTTGTTACCCTAATAAAGGTATAAATTCAGTATGGATCCAAATAAAAATAAAAATAAAAATAAAATGTCCATTAGGGAAAGGTGAATTAAAAATGCAGATATTAGGGAGAATAGCATATAAAACTGAACGTGAACTGGCTTTCATTTCAATAAATTCACATTCTGGTGCTGCAGCAGGATGGATTAATGACTAAGTACACACAAAATTGCCATCATCCGGGAATAAACTGATTCTTCCACATGTATTATTGTTGGTGCTGTTGGTGCTACTGTTGGTGGTGGTAGAAGTGTCAGATTAAATAACTGATGTTATTGGAGTTCTACAGAACATTATAGACCTCCGGGGGGGGGGGCAAGAAAACAACAAAAGCCTGTGTTCTTTACAGCTGATGTTTATTCCAATAAAGAGTTAAATCCAGGAGGAATCACTGACAATCATATTCAAATTCATCTATCAAAATATAAGATTTTTCACCGTTCCAATAATTCCAGGCAACATCAGCTTGTCTAATTATACAAGCTTTATTTATCTACATTTTTGCTCTGTTCCATATGTACAAAATACTTCAAAAAATAACAAGTCAAATTGCATTGAAGACAATCTTATAGCTCTGAGGAAAGCTGTTGGCACAAATATTTAAAAATATATGAAAACTGAACTTGATTAAATTGTATGAAAATACGTAAGTCAGAGGAATATATTATAATCCAAAACAAAGGAGGAAAGACATAATAAAATATTAAGAATATGCTCTTATGTTGCATTCTAAAAATGCAAGATCTTGTAGTCTAATAAGACACATTTAAACAACCAAAGACAAAGAATGAATCTATAAAATATCAAAGTTGTAAAAAGTAAGAATATATTAAGTAAAATGCATTACTAAACCACTAAGCATAGTAAGAACTAGAGCTGGGCACTTCATGAGTCTGACAGCTCTATGCAAAGCTGTCAGCACAGGGGCCTAGGTTTTCCCTGACTCCCCCCCCCCCACACACACGGGCCAGCTGAACCGCTTACCTGATGTTGTGTGGTGCTGGGGTTCTTCTGCTCTGTCAGAGCCCCAGTCCAGTTAAGGAGCCTGTCTGACCTGCCCTGTCCCCTTGCCTTGCCTCCTTGAATACTCGTCTTGGCTCTTTGACAGAGTAGGGTTTAGTATCACACTGGCAAATGCAATTTTCATAATTTCAAATTTTTATCAAAAGCAATTCTGTTCATCATATCATTCAACCTTTAGTTAACTTCCACACTAAATTGGCAGGCATGGATGACATTCTTCAAAGCAGCATTATCAAAACATTAACCTTGTTCTCAGGCTTTGCTGCAGAACAGTCAATTGTTTTGAAAAGTGGCCAAATGTCTAGAAATGTAATGTGAACAATTGTTCCAAACTGTACTTTAAAATATGCTTTCTTTTACATGACAACTTTTTTCTGCACCCCTTGAATCATTTGTTGACACCTTATAAACACAAAATTTCAAATGTTAACAGCAGTAGTAATAGCAGGAGCATTCTAGAATTTGGGAGATCCATTAGTTATAAAAATTTCATTGTTCAATTTTCAAAAAAATAATAATAGTTTTTTTAGTGTTTGCATTAATGAGGTGGTAGATCAATCAATCGATCGATTGATTGATTGATTGATCAATCAGTCAATCAGTCAGTCAGTCAGTCAATGAAATGACTTCAAGTTTACATACAATGACAATTTCTTTAAACATCATAGAATATTATGGAAAAACTCTATACATAAACAAAATTCATAATTGTGTTTTTGAACGATGGAACAGACAGGCATATGTGTATATATGGGGGGGTAGAAAGGAGGGTTTTAAATGGCCTCTAGCATAGGGTTTATCATACCCCTCAAGACTAAGACAGGAGGCACAGAGGTACTGTACTTAGAGCAGTGCAGCAGTAGATGCAATTACCATACTTCAAGAGGGGATGAGTGGTGCAACACTGGATGCATTCAAGAAAAGTTTGGACAACACCTGGCAGGTACCTTCTGATTTGTATTCCTGCATGGCGTGGGGGTTGTGGACTTGATGGCACTTCCAACTTCACTCTTCTGTGATTCTATGAGAGGTATTTCTCAAAATTGTCTGAAAGTTTATCCCTCTGTCTGTATCTCCTCATATTTATCTGGCATATAAGACCTAAAGTAGTAGTCATGTGTGGAGAAAATCTTTACTCCAAAATTATAACCTATTACCTTTAAATCTCTAAGTAGACCTAAGTATGACTAGGAGTAGGAGTAACATTTGTAACAGGAGAACCCCTATTCCAGGGTTCCAGAAGCACACCCTTCTAAGATATTTAAAGGAGAATGTTGAATTCTCCAGCAGTTCCTCTGGTTTGTTTCCTTTCTCCTTTGGCCTAGAACATTCCTGAGTGAAACTAAGCACGTGGGAGATGATGCTCCACTTCTTTGGCCCTTCTGCTGCTGCTGTAGAAATCCTCAAATGAACCACAACACCCAAGGGAACACTGCAGCCAAAACTTGTTATTTGTAGCTGTTATTTATTAAATGAGCAACTATGAAAAGTCTCAGGACGTAGCTAATGTCACATTTTGTTTAATCCTTAAACAGTAGGTTTACTGCTGAAATGGTATACACTGGCATGGACAAGCCCTAACTCCCATCCCTTGGGTTGCCCAAATATCTCCCAAAAGTACTTGACCATTGATGGCTTCAGTGGGACTGGTAATCCCATGACAGTTCCAGGCTCTGAAAAAATAACCCCACGGACCTCCAGAGGTTGTCCATCTGTGCTGTACTTAGGGCGTTTATACACAACCCCTAAACTCCGGGGCAAATGGCTCCCAGCTCCGGAGCTTAAAAATGTTTCCCCACCAGCTCCGGAGTTTAGAGGAAATTAAGTGCGACCCTGCCCACCTAAGCGCGACCCAGCACACTTTTCTTGTACCTGCTCTTGTGAGGTGAAAATTCCTTGATGCGGATGTGCTGGGCTCCCCTCGCTTCTTTTTGTTGTTGTTTTTTGCCTCCTGCCCCTTTAAGAGAAGGAATCAGAAAGTGACGGGGCTCCCCGGCAGCTTCCACTGGCACCGGGAGGTAAGCCTTTATTCTTTTGTCCCTTTCCCCCCTCCCTCCCCTCCCTCCCCTCACACAGACAGGAGCAAGGAAGTGCGGAGGGGTGGGGACGGAGGAACAGCAACGAACCCCCAAGATCTCTGGTCCAAATTTAAGGGGCCAGCAGATCTTAGGGGTCGTGTGAAAAGGCCCTTAGTTAGCTGAGAATACATACCATTGTGAAGGATGAGACTTACTTTTGAGTAGATAGGATAATATTTAAATCCAATTTGTCTACCACTCCAACTTGATTGAATTATTGTTCCTGCTGATAATGATTTGCAAACTGACCAGAATCAATTCCAGTCATTTTCTGTCTATATCATACATAGAGTATGAGCAGTATACTACTTTATATGTTGAGGAACTCCAAGGCAGAACTTTTTTGAAGGCTTTGTTAGCAGCCTAGATGGGAGCATAAGACAATTTTGTCATTTTATGCCAAGTGATGCTTCAAACAAATACTGTTAAGTTCATTCTGACAACAGACACATCAAGAAGGGGAGTCAAAAGGGGGACAATCAACAAGAAGGTTTATAGGGAAAACCATCCAAGGGCTTTATATGAGACTCAAGGTCCATCCATCTTTTCCTTGAACTTTCCTTGATCCTTGTGGGGAGTGGTGTTGTTGCAAATTATTGGATTCTTGTTTTATTCCATTTTGTAACAGAGCTTGCACGGATGATTCTAGAAAAAAACAGGCTGGTCCACCATGACTTTAACTAAGAAGCTGTCCTGTTTTTCTTCCAAATATGGGGAGTGGAGGGAGAGTGCCTAGGGATAAATATAAAAAGTGATTTTAAAAGTGTACTCTAGCAATACAATTTTATATGAGCAAGCTTTGTCTTGAGTTCTTTTCCCCAAGAAAAGCTGCAAAAAAAATCTTAATGATAGTTGCTTAATTTCAAATCACCTTGTGATCAAATTTCTGTTACCATTCTTCGTTTACTTTCACCCCTGCTACAACTTTGGCTTCATTATGCAAGGCCAATTAAAAGAGGAAGATTGCTGAGGAAACATAATAGCACTTCCTTCAATTTATTACTTACGGTAGATGGTTACAAACCCCCACCCCTCAAAAAAAAAAATCACCCTTGGTGAGGGGTGGGGGAGAAGCCTTGTTCGGCTTACAGGGCTGATGCATCGCTACTTATGCTATAGATAATTAAGTGTTTTGGTGGGAAATTTGTCCAGGAGACGGATCTATAATTAGACAAATTTGTTCACCTATCTCGGTTCATTGAAGTCTCTATGAGCTCCTTGGCTTGGCAATGGGTCCTGATCCTAGAAGCTTTTGTGTCTGATTAATTGTCCATATTAGGCAGGGGTTTGCTCATTAGTTTCGTGCAGGGCACATTGCCATTCGCAACAAGCCTGGGCTGGAGGGATGAGGTGTTAACTGTTAATAAACTGCACTGTGCTCCTTGTTTTTGGAAGGAAAAAAAAAAAAGCTTAGCCCACAAAAAAGTGGTGCACATTCCAACACATTTTCAAGAGAAACAGCACAAAATACAGTTCCCGCTGCCCTCCCTCATGTATAAAGCAACACAACTAGTCACAGATTCTTATCTTATTCCAAACACCTCCTCAGGGAAAATTTCCACCATCCCCCTAAAAGATATATCTCAAAAATGCATTGGGTATTATTCAGGCAACCAATCTTGGGTTTTCAATCTGTCGTGTCAACTACTTTAAATCATGTGAGCGCTAGCATTTTTTTTTTAACAGAAAGGCAGCAAATTAAGGTTCCTCTGTTTCCACCAAAGATAATTTGCTGAGAATCAGGCAGCCCTTTTCAAAGAGTCAGGGCTGTCTTTGGAGCTTGATAGAAAAGGACATTTGCATCCCGGTGAATTAAAATATCCCAAATTTACTTTCTGACTAATTAGGTCCAGTGGCAGGCAGCCCTCCCTTGCAGAGCCCTCCCCTATTAGAAATTCTGAGGGATGCGGTGCCTCTAGAACTACAGCTTGCCTTCTTGATAGACAGTTGGGTCTCCTCCAGACTGTTTCAAAATATCAAACTACTGTTTTTCATGCTAGCACTTTGGAAAACATGTGGCTTATTGACGCCGTTCAATGCACAGAGCTATAGGTGTCGTTAAAGCTTGGCAGCAAAGGCATTGCTAACTATGCTGGTTGAACAACAACATAATTGTAAATTAAATTTAGAAATGCTTTCTAAAACGTTTCCACTGCTGATGAAAATAGTCTTTACAGGTGGAGTGATTGTGCGTCATCCAGTATAACAATCATATTAGAACTGAAGAGTTGGAAAGAGCCCTATGGATCATGGAGTCCACCCTCCATCAGTCAGGCACAGTGGGGAATTGAACTCCCAGTTAGAGATGGGCACGAATCAAAAAAATGGAATTTCGTTTGTCGTTTGTCGTTTGGAGGGTCCGTTTCGGTTCGTTTCCGTTTTTTGTGAATTTTTGCAAAAAAATTGTTTTCGTTTTTGTTCGTTTCGTTACCATTTCGTTACCATTTATTTCATTTTTTGTAATTTTTTTAGGATTTTAAGCAATTCACTCATATTGCAGTAACAGAAACGAAATGCACGACAAAATTTCCGGTGTTTCTGTTCGTTTTGTTTCATTTTAGAGACAAAATTTGTTTGTCGTTTTGTTACGTAACGAAACAAAAAAACGAAAACGGAAACAAAAAATTGTTCGTTTCGTGCCCATCTCTACTCCCAGTCTTTGGCTCCTCAGTCAAATTCTTAAACCACTAAACTTTGGAAGACCGTATTCCATTGGAAAAACTCCCACAGGACAATCTTTCCTTTGGGCGGTGTCCTCCCTTTGACTACTGAGTGTAGTCAACATCCACTTTATAATATAAAGAGCACAAGGAGGTGGGCCAGGTATCTTAAAACATCGCTCAGCTTTTCAGGAAAAGGACCTGGGCTACTGAGTCATCGGCAGGCACACAGGACACCTCCTCAGTCTTCCCAAAAGAAAATAAATAAAATGTATGTAAGGAAAATACTATATCCAGTGGTACCTCTCCATTTAAGAGCAATTTGACTAAAGCGCAAAAAGTCATTGGTGTTTTAACTGCTGCCTTACAAATTTTAGATGTGATCTGCTCTACTTACATTTTTTTAAACAAATAAATAAATTTATGTATTTATTTATTTATTTTGGTGTTTTTAGATAGGGCTGCTCTACTTAAGAGCTCTTTGAATTAAGAGCATGCATTCGAAACTGATTAAACTCATTAAGTAGAGGTACCACCATACTAGAAAGTAAAATAAAAGCCACAGCATTGCAGAACACAACACAACCAGCAATTCCTACATGTGCAGAAAAAGATGACTACAGGAGAAGAAGAGACTGTCAGCAGGTAAATTAGATGAAAGTATTTATTAACTCCGAGAAGCAAAAGCCATGCAATAGAAGTATTAATTAGAGATGGGCATGAATCAGGGAAAAATGGTGATTTGTTTCAACTCATGATTCATGTAAGGTTGACAAATCACAAAAAATGAATTCACATTTTTTTCTGGTGAATTGTTTATTTGATTAACCATTTTTTCCTATGAAAAGAAACCTATAAAATGGCTCCCCAGGAACCTACAGAAACCAAAATTTCAGACAATCTTCCCCTGACTTTCCTTTACAAGCATTGTAAGCTTGATGACGTTTGGGTCTTGGACAACTGAGTTATGGACCCCCAAAGAACTCCCCACAGCACCTAGAGTCACCAGAATCACACAGCAGCTTCTCCTGACTCTACAGTCCCTGTTTCAGTGGGTCTGCTCTGGTTCAATTTGACCATTGGGTTTGGAGTACAATTAATGGAAATCTTCATTACCACCTATGCTGCCCAGGATTTATGGGAGCTGTACTCCAAGAACAACTGGGAATCCAAGGATGGGAACCACTGTTCTAAGTGGAGCATGTGGTTTCTATAAATGATATGATTTATGGTAGAGAAAGATGCAGAAGAGAACTACTAAAATGATTACTGGGCTGGAGGACCTCCCTCATGAGGAAAAGCTAAAACATTTGGGGCTCTTTAGTCTGGAAAAAAGATGCCTGAGGGGGGAATATGACTCAGACATACAAAATAATGCAGGGCATGAGTAATGTGGATATAGGGATGCTCTTCTCCTTCTCACAAAATACCAGAACGAGGAGACATCCACTCAAACTGAGGGCTGGGAGAGTGAGAACTGACAAAAGAAAATATTTTTTTTACCCAGCATGTTATTGGTCTGTGGAACTCCCTGTCACAGAATGTGGTGATGGCATCTGGCCTGGATGCCTTGAAAAGGGAATTAGACAGATTCCTGGAGGAAAAGTCCATCACAGGTTACAAACCATGATGGAGACGTGTAATCTCCAGGCTTACGACCAGGGTACTTCAAGGGCCAGATGCAGGGGAGTGGTGTCAGGAGACAGGTATCTAGTCTCATGTGCTCCCAGACACATTTGGTGGGGCCACTGTGAGATACAGGAAGCTGGACTAGATGGGCCTTTGGCCTGATCCAGCATGGCTCTTCTTATGTTCTTATGTTCTTAAGGAAGCCAGGAAATCATCCAAGCCACCTTCTGTAGCTTAATCCCCTTGCAGCCACTTGCTTTGTTAGAACCTGGTCAAAAGAGTGGCCGAAGGGGGTGTGATAATGTAGAAAGAGTTGGTAAATGGATGCGGCTCCTTGACTTGACTTAGGAATGGACATTGCTTTTGTAGGATGAGAAGTGAGAGTGCCATGGCAATGCTTGTGGGTGGGAGTCGGCATCAGCCAAACTGAGGTCTTCCCCATTCCTTTCTCCTTCTTTCCTCATAGGAACAAGCAGTGGATGTTACCTTCATATACTGTGAGAGTTAAAACCCAGGATGGGGTTGTCATAGGAAGGTGAAATCCATAAAGCTTATTCCTCCCCCAGATATATGTGTGAACATCCAGGGAGGGTGCCAAGTCATGAAAGTAACAGAAAAGAAAGGCTGGCACCCATGCCCACACTGTAAACACAAAATTTTAATATAAAGAAACTCAAAAAGGCATTGAGAGGGGGCAGAAGAATTGAAGCCTCTTCCATAGAGAAAGAAAACCGGAGACCAAATCTTTCCTGCAGCTGGACCCGGCACTGCTCTCCCTCATATGTGTTACAAATCTTATAGGGAAGCAGCTCTAGTGTAAGAATCTGCATTGGAGATAAAACTCCTCTTAAATGTAACATTTGAAAAGTCAAGAATAGGTGCCAAAGCCTGACGAATGACATATGCTGAGCCAAGATTTCTCAGAACAGAAGACTTTATTTTCCCCTGAGAAACATTCTCAGATTTAATTTTCTCCTACCTCCCAACAAATGGAAGACCACTTTCCAAATGTGCTGCAACTGCCCCTCCTGAGGAGACCAGGCCTTTGAGAAGTTGACTGGGAACTACTACTCCTCCCCTTAAAGAAATACAGTAAAGACGGGTTTTGGTTCATTCCTCCCTGAGTTCTCCTCACATAAATAGAGGAAAATGCAAATGCCTGTTTATGCACAGTTCTACCATGCCTCCCCCCAGAAACAAGCTAGGATTTATTTATTTATTTATTTATAATATAAAAAGAGAGGTTTTAAGAAAACAAAATAGACCCTCAGATAAAGAACGTCTGAAATAGGCGGTGGCTTTTTGCATTTACCTGCAGTCCCAAACAATAGCAATGGTAAGATAATTCAGCCTTTACAACCTGCGGAGAAAGCTGAATCTGTCTCATTTTCAGCATTAAGCAATACATGAAACCCACTTGGGGATCCTGGGAAAAGCTTGTTCAAGACTCACTTTATGCTTCGTTTTGTTTTTCTCCTCCCATTGCCAGGCCTACATGAACCCTGACAGACATCCAATCCTCCTGGTTTCCCCACCTGTAATGAAATATACAGGAGCAAAGGCCACATTAGAGGAACTCGGTTACAAGTGTTTCGTTAATTCATTATTGCAAGGGAATCATAGGAGTCATAAAAAAAGAGTTCTCGGATCTCCTCTGCTGCAAAGGAAACTGTAACTTCATGTTCAGAGTTTTGCATCGGTGTTGCATGTGCTACCAACAGACTGTCACCTCCAAAATATGAGTAGCTTCAGAACAAATAATGAACATCCCCTCCCCCCATTAATTGTGTCTCACAATCTACTTCAACATTTGCCTCTCTGTAATGGACTGTAGAAGAGCATTCCAGTCAAGGCAGCTGATCTCCCAGTCATGCCCTCCTCTTTTCTTTACATTCATCCATACTTACGAACATGTCCTAAAATCCATATATCAATGCTTCTTCTTCTTCTTCCTCCTCCTCCTCCTCTTCTATTTCTTCTTCTTCTTCCTTCCTTCCTTCCTTCCTTCCTCTCCAATTTTTTTAAAGGAAAGGAAACCAGCGGATATGTATTCCAGGTGCAAATGAACTTTACTAGAAATACAAAGTATCATGAGCAGGTCTATGCGAATCATTAACTTTTCAAAAGGCACCAGTTCCCTTCTGCCACTAATGACATGCGTTACAGTTTAATGTAACACTACTTTTAATTATCAGAGCCCTTTCTTTTAAATATCAAATTTCCCCTTTCTAAATTGTCCTTAGTTCTCTTTACAGTCTCATCTGTCACTGTAAATGTCATCATTTTATTCCTCCTTTGGATGCCGTGACAGGCCCTCTCTTATCCCTAACTTTATCTCTTTTTCCATCCTTGATTGTACTAAAAAGATCCCCTTTTTGTAGTTCACAGCTGTATCTGCTTTCCACACGTGGCAAATGATTGCCTCAGTCAAGGTATTTTCTGTTTCAATCTTGCATTTTCCCAAGGGAGAACAAAAAAGTGGGGGGAGACCCCCTCTCTGGAGTTGGTTTCACTGAGAAAATTGTTTAGAATTGCCTCATTCCTCAACAGATTAACGAATGCATACAATCCCAGCTTAAGTGCTATTGTACAGCACAATTTATCCATTATACTTTGTCCTTTCCATTTGGAAACCCACCCCCCCTCGCCAATTAAAGTAACACAGGCCTTCCCATACCTGCTCCCAATTAAATCCTAGCTGCATTACCTGCCTTGATGCAGCTGGTCACACATTCCTACCACTTACCAGTGTTCATTAGAGCCTTTTCATTAAGAAAAGAGCTGGTGGCAGGAATTCAAGATACTGGCTTTATTTAGAGCCCACCTAAATGATCTGCTTTCAGCACCAGGTCTCCCTAAGAAGAGGATTAAGCGAGTTGGAGGGAGAATTCATACAGTAGCAAAATATCATTGTTCCAGCTTTGATCGTGTCTTCTTAACCTTGGTGTATCCTAAAGACAAAAAAAGGGAAAGAGAAAGCAAGAAGGGGAAAAAAGCACCATCCGTGTGCAAAAGACAGCTGGCTGTGATTGAATGGTGAGAGCTAATAAGATGTGCTCCCAATTTTATTTCTGTCCCTAGGCTCCTGAGCCCTTTTACACTGGGAGAAAACAATAGCTGCTATACAAAACGATCCCCCTTTACAGATGTGCTTTGTCATTAACCACTAAGGCTTCACCGCTGCCGGCTGGCTCAGTGCTGCTTGGGAACTGCTCCCCTTATCGAGCTGAAATAAACTGTCCCTGTAAAAGAGATCCTAAAGCTAAAAAAAAAAAGTTAAAATAATACATAAATCTGCTGTAAGGATTTGATTCATTAAATGTACAGTGTTCTGCGCATTAGGTTTTATACAGGATCTAACTGTTTATTGGAATAGTAGATGTATAGGAGTTCCAAGCCGAGAAGCAAAATAAATGGCTGCAGTTAACAGACCTGGTCCAGGCACACCTTGTATAACAGCATGTCCAAACTTCATCCCTCCTGCTGTTTTGGACCACAACTCCCAGAATTCTAAGCTTAGATTCCCAGTGATGAAGGACTGTGGGAGTTATGGTCCAAAACATCTGGAGGGCCGAAGTTTGGACATGCCTGTTCTATAACTAATTGTAATCTGTGCAGTGGACTTTGAACATAGTCCAGTTATACTTTGTGTTCCAAGGATATTCTGAATCACACTGGTCCACTCTTTTCACATTTTTTCATATAGCACAAGCATAAATGGTTTTCTTTCTCTGTGCATTTACACTATATCTTAGAGATAACAAGTTGAAGTTACTTACTTCAGGCATGTCCAAAATCAGGCCTGGGGGCCAAATGCGGCCCGTTTTCAAATTTTGAGCAGCCTGCAGCCTCTTCTCCCCACCAGCTCAGCCTGTCATGCATCCCCGCCAGCTGGCCCCTCCCCATACCGGATGGAGATGTCAGCTTACAGTTTTACGGTTTGCCTGCCCTCCCTGCCTCTGCCCATCCCCCCCCCCCAGCCACCTGCCCAGCCAACCTGCCCCTGGCTCCATTGCTGCAGCATCCTCCCCTCATCCTTGCAAGTTATAGAGGCTTGTCCAAATTCTGGCCTGGGGGCCAAATGCAGCTAAATGGCTGCCCTCCCCCCACATTTTCACCTCACCCAATCTGGCCCTCTTTGCAAAAAGTCTGGACACTGCTGACTTACTTAGTTACTTGTTTGTTTGTTTTTACTTGTAACTAATTCCTTTTCTTAATATCTGAGATATAATTGAATTGCATCCAATGATAAAACGTAACTTTTATTTATATATTTATATATTTATTTAAAACATTTTATCCTGTCTTTCTCCTTAAAATGGATGCAAGATGGCTTACATCATTATTTAAAAGCTAAAAACAGTAAGTGTACTCAAATGCAAAAAGAATTAAGCAAGTATCATGTTAAAAATGATACGTAACATCACCATTAAGGTGCACTTAAAATGACAGAGCACAACAATCCATTTAGTGTCAGAAGTGGGTTCAAATGCCTTTTTGACCATGGAAGCTTATAATGGGGTAGTATAATGGTAACCAATGCTTTAATTTTTTTTATATCATATCTTGAAAATTCTATTAGGGTCATCCAAGTTCAGATGTGACCTGAGAGCTCATAATCTCTAATTCCTCTTGCAGTTTAGGAGCTCACTGGATTGTCTCAACTTCACATCTCCTACCAAACTACTCCTGTATACATCTTGCATATACCTGTACAGTGTGCAAAAACTTGGCTCACAATCCATGTTCAGTCCCAATGGCTCCTGGCAGGCAGCTGAAGTTCAACTCAGCCATTTATCTTCCCAATGGTAAACTGAGTACCCATTTTGCTTGAGGTGAGGGGGTGCGCAATGCATGGCCTGTATCACTAACTTGTACTAAACCACCCAGAGTGCTTTGGGTACTATGGGGCAGTATCTCATATGGTTCAGTGTCTCATATGGCTCTTGTGTTAAGCCTGCAAGACTCACACATTTCTCTTCCTAGACCTTGCTTCATCACCTCTGAGGCCTTCATTTTTCTGATAGCATAGAGCAGTGTTAGCAAACCTATGGCACGGGTGCCAAAGGTGGCACTCAGAGCCCTTTCTGTGGGCACCCGACATTGCCCCTTCACAGCCACCTGTATTCAAGTTAAATTGCTGTATTGACACTTTGCAAAAAAAATTAGTGGGTTTTGAATTGCCGCTTGGGCACTCAGTCTCTAAAAGGTTCGCCATCACTGGTATAGAGTCATACACAGAGCTGAACATATACCTGGTGGGATGAAAAGGCAGTTCTGGGAGGGCAAAGAGGGCAGTTTTCAGCCTTCCCTTCCTAAGATATCGACCCCTACCCAGGCAGTGTTAATTGGCTGTAGAAAATGAGACATTGTCCTACACATCTGGGTAAACCAACCTATTGTCCTTAGGGAGAAAACACAGCTGCCAGGAGAAACAACTCCCCCCTTTTATCATCTGGTTTACCTTAGATATCCAAGCTGGGACCTCACATCTGTTTCAATCCAGTGCAGTAAGCTTTAACAAAGGGACGGAAGAGGCAACAAAGACATGCTGCTAAATAAAGAGAAGGCAATCAATGGCGTAGTAGCTCAGTTAGAGGATAAATAAATGTGTTGTTTTAGGCTGAGCCTCCGTATGATTTCTAGTTTCTTCCAGAACAAATATGGAGTGATGCTTTTCAATATGGATGCCGTGGAAGTTAGGTCAATCTCCAGATGAAAGTCCCTGTTCAGGCACTTTCATTCCCAGGAAGGCTAAAACATTTGGGGCTCTTTAGTCTGGAAAAAAGGCACCTGAGGGGGATATGATTGAGATGTACAAAATAATGCAGGGCATGAGTAAAGTAGATAGAGGGATGCTCTTCTCCTCCTCACAAAATAGCAGAACTAGGGGACATCCACTCAAATTGAGGGCCGGGAGAGTAAGAACAGACAAAAGAAAATATTTTTTTCACCCAGCGTGTTGTTAGTCTGTGGAACACCCTGCCACAGGATGTGGTGATGGCAACTGGCCTGGATGCCTTCAAAAGGGGATTGGACAGATTCCTGGAGGAAAAGTCCATCACAGGTTACAAACCATGATGGAGATGGATGCTTAAAACCGTGGTACTTCAAGGATCAGATGCAGGAGAGTGGTATCAAGAGACAGATATCTAGTCTTGTGTGCTCCCAGACATATTTGGTGGGGCCACTGAGAAATAGAGGAAGCTGGACGAGATGGGCCTTTGGCCTGATCCAGCTTGGCTCTTCTTATGTTCTTATGTTCTTATGTTCTTATGACTAGTGTTTTATTTATCTCTCCTCCAACCTTTAAAAAAAACAAAAAAAAAACCACACCTTTTGCTATGAAGACCACATTCCAGAGCAATCCTCTCCAGGACTGGCAAAAGTAGTTGCTGCTAGGGATGTAAATCTTCACATAATGTTACCCTTGCAGGCAAAGCATTTGGATAAAAACAAATCCAGAAGTTTTCTCTGCCAGGGCACAAAATGGGCATTTTTGTGCATTTTAAAGTATTACTTGTCACTAGAGATGGGCACGGAACGAACATTTTTTTGTTTCTGTTATTCGTTAGTTGTTTTGTTATGTAACGAAACGACAAACAAAAATTGTGATGAAAATGCAACAAAACAAACAGAACCACGAAAATTGTGGTCGTTATGTTTCATTTCTGTTAATGGCGACGCGCAATGAAATGAGCTGTTTTACATGTTTAAAAATGCCCTGGACATCCGTAAAAACGCAGCAATAATTATTTATATTGTCTAATAATAACTACCAGGGGGGTTGGGGTCCTTAAAAGGTGCATTTATGTCTTTTCTCAGATCGCTGTATTTTTTCCCTTTAAGGGACATTAGGGGACATCAACCCAAAATGGCTCCCAGATGCCTAATACTGATTGATTTCTTGGGTATTAAAACACCCTGGACATCTGTAAAAATGCAGTGATAATGTGATAATTATTTGAAATTATTACCTACCAGGGGGTTGGGGTCCTTAAAACGTTTGTTTTTGTCTTCTCCCATCGCGGTGTATTTTTCTTTTCCCTTTAAAATGGATGTCGCCATCAGTCACAACATGGAGGCAAGCCATGTGATGGGATCATGTTCAACCAATAACATGCCCAGGTTGCAGACTGGGCAGGTCTGGCAGCCACAGAGGGCATAAAAAGCTCCGGCAGCCCCCGTCCTCCTTGCAGTCTCTGGTGGGAGTTAGGGTGGGATTGCTGTCTCTGCGGCTCTAGCTTCAGTCCTGCAGCCTCCCTGTCTGTGCGCGTGCGTACCTCTTGGAGAGTACCCTCCCCTGCCCCACAGTGCAGTCACTCTGCGGCTGCCTTGCACCCTGGGCAACGCCCACTACTGCATTTGCAGCCTCCCTGCATACCAAGTCTATACCGTGTTTCTGCCAGTATCCATTTTTCTAGTGTTTTCCCTCTGGTCTGGGGCGTTGGGGGATGCCCGCGCACGGAAATGCTTTAAAAATCGCGAAAAAAGCGGGTAGAAATGACAAACGAAAAAATGAAAAACGGAAATGAAATTTTTCCAAAAATTCGCAACAAACGGAAATGAACCGAAACAGACCTCTCAATGACAAACGAAAAACCGAAACACTGTTTTTTTATTTGTGCCCATCTCTACTTGCCACTTGTTTGTGAAAAAAAGAATCACTGGAATGTTTCTGTCATAGAAAACCTTACATTCTGGACTGAAAGCAAGTGAAAATTGCAGGGTTCTAAAAAGGAAACACAAGGTTGCTGTGCAAAGAAGAAAAGAAAAAAGCACAAAAACACATATTCTTGCAGAAAGCAAAATGGCAGTCTTTTTCATCCAGTGTAAGAGTGAAAATTTCACAGGAGATGACTATTTGTTTTTGGTGTGTGGAGACAATCCCCACTCTTTAAAAATCAAAGACAAGAAATCTTGGGAATATTATTAAATCCTTATTTGCCAGTCCCAGATTCAGAAACATTTAGTACCCTATCCTGTCCCAAAATGTAAATTTCTATTCACTCTGGAGGCTGATAATAAGCAGATAGTCCATTATCTTCATGTTACTGATATTTGCAATCTGAACAGAAGAGCTTGGGCTTCTCTCATCATCAGTGTCTTCAAAGTCATCCCAGGGCATTGTCCATGAAATACAGAAAGCAGAAGAAGGAGTGCTACCACTGTGACTATTGAGCAGGTTTGGGGATGGGAAAAATGCAAGAAGTTCCACTGTTTCAAGTTTTGAGCCGTTTGGCATCAGCGGAGTAGCAATTCTTGACTGCACGTCTCTGCTCTTATCAAGGATCAACAACATATGCATATCCATAGTATCTCTGCCCCCCACACTTTCTGTTGGGGGAGGATGTATATTAGTGTTTTCCTCTCAATTAACTCCTAGGCAATTTTCCCAGCTAAATACATAACATGTTTGGCAAAGCGCCAAAGGAAAAAATCTTAAGAGCCAATGCAAAGTTCTGCACTTACACAGGCAGCTTAGATTTTCATGTGGTGAACTGGATGCGTGCCAGGAACTCCTGCCATAAAGCCAACAGTAGGGATGCTATGTCTATGTCTATTTGTGTGTGTGTGTGTGTGTGTGTGTGTGTGTGTGTGTGTTTGTTTGTTTGTTTGTTTGTGTTTGTGTGTAATTTTTTTTAAAATAAGAAGCTTTACCTTAGATTGCTAGGGTCAGTGCAGAAATGTTGAAAATTTTGTTACACAAAGTGAAATAAAGATTTATCCTGCTAATAAATTAACCTGATTGGCCCTTTATTTTACGAAAATGCATATTTCCAGTAGTATAAGTCAAAAAGATCAACAGAGCAATCCTTATGTTCCAATTAAAACATGTGAGTTGGATGAAGGTGTCCTGACAAGATGTCTGCAAAGCATCACCCATATCCAATAAAGGCTCAGCAGGAAACAAAAAAAAAACATGAATGGTAATATATATATATATATACTCTTCCCAGCCTCAATAGTTGTTGGAAGATGACATGCCCATGCTGGCCATGCATGGCATGGAGGAAGAGTAGGAAGATGTGCCTCTCAAGGTAAATCTGGTTTTATTCTATAGAATGAATGAGAGCTAAACATTTGAGGAGAGAAAGAGATGAGAAAGATTTTCACATTTCACATTTCAACCTTTTTCCACAACCGTTTCCATGAAAGAGCTCCAAACAACCTCCTATTCTGTATAGGTGGTGGTGGTAAGGATCCATTTTGTACAATGAAGGTGTGCAGAAAGATTCTTAATGAATTGTGCCAAATATAACTGTTTGTGCTTAATTAATCTGTGGGCTGGTTGCTGCTTCTGTCTCCTCTCAGGGGATCGGCTGAGAGGAAGGGGCGTGCCTATCTGTACCTCTTTCAGGTGACTCACCTGGTGTTGGAGAACAACAATGGAAACTGCCAGATCCTGACATTCTCACATGTTGGGCGGAGATGTTCTACTCCAAGAAATAAGGGCTGACTTTTGACATTCCTACAGCAGCAGGGCCTTTTGTTGGTGGGGAAGAAGTGGTGTCCTTCATTCTTGTTTAAGGATGAAAAAAATCCCACAAGGATTGGTAAGCTGTCTTGAAACATCCGTCAAGTGTCAGAAGAAACTTTGCCAATATTTGTTACATCCTTCCTCTGTACACAACACATGCAGCCATATAAGAGTGCCACCATTCCATGAGGTTTGCTAAAATAAGCAGAAAATCACTAAAAGCTCTCTCTCTCTCTCACCGCCTGGGCCACCGACCGGCCCAGCGGGAGTGGTGGAGTGTTGGACCCCCACCCCCACCACCCACTGATCACCAACCATGGATGACTGAACCTGCAGATGGCAAATCAGTGGATACGTGGCTGGTACTGTACTAATATTTAAAAAAAATACTGTAACTGTGAATCTGGAACATTGGGGGGGGATCAAAATCACTTATTTCATTCTCACAGGAGTGAAGGAAGCATCTTGAAAGTTTCTCCCTGTTATGTGAGATTATATGACTTTCTGTAAGAGTTTCGCATTTGGGGAGGGGTTTTTTTCCCCTCCAAAAAGCTTGCAGGAATCATGCATTTTTCAAAGAAAACCAGTATTTTGTGCAAAATGAAAGCTTTTTAGGTAAAAAAAAGCAGAAGTGTTTTTTGTTTGTTTTTGGCTTCTCTTCTAATATTATTGTTTCTTCTTCTCTCTTCATGAGCAAAATAATCTTGTATTGGTGGACAGTTTTTTTCACTGGAGAAAAGTTTTTATCACCAATGTCACAAGGACATTGTCACAAGGACATTGGTGGACAGTTTTTATCACCATTGTCACAAGGACATTGGTGGACAGTTTTTATCACCATTGTCACAAGGAGTTTGTCTGACATTTTATTTTGAGCCTCACCCCCGTTATGATTGTGTAGAAAACCTCTAAATTATGCCATTTCATGACAGGAATCAGTATTATCCACCTGTAGTTTTTTTCAAAGCAGTCGGCAGTGCTAAATATTTTCCCATTTCTTAGCAGTGCATTGTTTATTGAACTTTATCCTCCTTTCCATAACAATGTAAGAAGAACGCTGCTGGATTAGAGGAAAAGAACTTGGTCAATCTATCTCATGGGCTTCATTAAAAAAAAACCTTCATTATTGCAAACTGATAGTTAGAAGTGATTGTCACTGGATGAAACTTATCTCCCCATTTTCTGCGTCCTTCATGTACCCCTACAGCAGCATAATTCATTTGAACTTCTAATTATCTGGACGTTTTTTAATATTCCCCAACTCATTCAGATAGAGGACACATTTCTCTGCATGTTAAATAAATACCGTCTCTATGACCAAATAGTACTGCATTTAGTTGAAAGGACAGCTCCCCGTGGAAAGAATTTTGACATTCAGATAAGCTGTAAAGTGGCCTTTTCAGTCTGAATGACACTTTTTAAACTGGACAATTAAAAGCATGCATACAGGCGGAAAGGCAATAAAAATTGAACCATTAGGAGAATATGATCCATAGTTAAAGATCTACCGAATTCTGTACCACTGCTGCACGGAAGAGCTGACTCAAGACCTTTGCCTTTAGAACTTAACATGGGCAAGTCATAAGGACTTTAATCTCTACTGGGTACTCCTGTCTTCTCTTTTCATTCTTCATCATCTAAGGCAGGGGTGCCCAAACTTTTTGTAAGGAGGGCCAGATTTGGTGGCTGAGAATGTGTCAGGGGCCGTTTGCTCCCCGACCCTGCCACCCCACTGCAAGCCCCACCCACTGACCCATAAACCCCACTCACTGATGCAGCAGGCCCGCCCAGACCCACAAGCTTCTCGGCTGTGCTGGTGGTGGTGGCCCACCCCCTCGCCCACCCACCCACCGCCACAAGCTTCTGCTCACCGGCTGGCTGGCCCGCCCAGCCCCTCAAGCTTCCCAGCGGTGTCAGTGTTAGCAAAAGATTTTAAAAAAAAACATGGGGCGAAGGGGGGAGGGAGGGGTGTGCCAGCCAGCCGTGGGCCACTCAGAATGGACTGAGGGGCCGGATTTGGCCCCCCGGGCCGGACTTTGGGCAGGCCTGATCTAGGGTGAATGCAAGCATCACCTTTCAGTTGAAAACTCTGTGTGGGGTAGTCTGTCAAAGATAAGAAGTTTTGAAAAGACAAAAATGTTCCTCTTTATTATCACCTGTGAAGGGCCACTGGTTGCTCTCTCAAATTCTGTGTCAGCCAACTAATATAGAAAGAAGATAGCTGAATATCTCTTCAACTACTGCTCTGCAAGAAAATAAATAAGGTGAATCAAGTACACACACGGCATTAAGGAAAAGTAGACTCCAAGGCCCCTTCCTTAAGCTTTTGCTATAAATCCTCTTGCCTGTATTATTTTTGGCATGAGCCTTTTCCAGCTCGTAACAGTTCCATTTTTCAAATCAGTCTACTGCTGTTTTGAACCCAGGAATCTTGAGAACAGTGATGCCTTAATTCTTCGTTCCCAGCTCATCTCAGTGATGACAAAGGAGAATTTCTGGAATAATTTTTCCTTGAATATTTCTGGAGAATAGCTGAAGGGATGCCTTACATTAGGAGATAAAGCAACTTAGGGAAATGAGAAGAAAGTTAATGCTCATGAATGATCATCACAATAATTGTCGTTCTTGCTGGTAGCCACCAGTTGTAGCCCTGTCAGGAAAGGAATCATCTGCTAAACCTTTTCAGTTCTACAATAAATCTCTAAATTTCTGATGAAGAAACAGGAAGCAAAGCAGTTTAAAAACAACAACAAAGAAACAAGCACTGGCAATTTTTACTTTGCACTCACATTTCCACAGATATTTACCAGATGAAGGGAAGTGTGTATATAAACGTAAATAGGGATATAGTGCCAAGGTACCTGTTATTTTCCAGGATGTTCCTAAATTTTGAATAATCCTTGCAAGAGTAGTAGTTTCTGAATCAGATTTCGTAGGACACATGCTTTGCTTCTCTTTCAAAAACTTTTTGATTTGATACTGGTTTCAAAACCAGGTCAGATTATGGAGAGGGAAAAGCTTCAAGTCACTCACTGGCTACCAAAGAAAAATAAATGATGATCATCTTCTTCTTTTGTTCTTGTTAGTCTCCATGAAGTTTAAAGATTATCATCCTATATCTTGAGCTTGCCAAACTAATGCGTAATAGTATACATGTTAGATTTGTTTAAAAGTAGCTTTGTAAAAATGTCAGGACTGAATATAAAGTGGCAATTGGAGTGATAGTTGAGTCCTCAGAGGGAACCGAGCCCCCAAATAGTATATAAATATGTCCAGATATTTTTCTGCAAGTTCAGCCTTTACATTTTGAGAGTATCAAGCTTGAGGTTTTGATGGCCAAAAATTGGAAACCCCAGCAGACATAAGAGGCAATTCATCCATTGTACTTTCACCAGCCTTTTGAAGCAGCTGGAACAAAACATAAGAGGGATGTTAAGTTCACCTATAATGGGGAGCTGTTTTCTCCTCAAAGTCATTGTAGGTCAATCGATTTCTATCTGCCTCCAGCTAACTGGCATCATTTAGGTTGCACTACCTTGTTCTAAAGTTTAGGCAAGTCAGGTTTTTTTTTTTTGGGGGGGGGGTTTGACCATTTGTAATTCACTACATATCCCGTATGAAAGCAATGTACTATCAAGTTGTTAACATGTATAACAACTTCAGAAGGTTTTCTTGTTAAGAGTGCATTAGTTCTCTAGCACTAGAATGGCCCTCTGGATATTTTGGAACTCATCTCCCAGGAACCCAGTCTGCAGAACCAACGATGAAGGATTATAAGAGGCGAAGTTCAAACTGTGTGAAGCAAGAAACTCCTTACCTCTGCAATAAATGGGTGCTGGATTTCCCTCCTTATTGCTTAGTGGATGGAAGGGGAGGAGGAGTTTTGTGCAAGAAGATGTGTGTAAGGGAGATATGTCTGCCACCAAATATGGCTCAAAGCATTTTAAAAGAAAACAGTGCTAGGCTCCAAAACATGACGTATTTGGCGCATGCTTTAAGGCACTTAAACAAGATTTTCTTTCCACAGTCTTTTCTCCCTGCCATGCAGAGCATGTGTTATCATTCCAGATCTGGGACATGGCGTGGGAGGTATCATTTTTAACACTTTCTTCCCAATGTCATTTCCCCACAAAATTTTCCTTCCAGTACTTGGGTCCTTTTCCAAGGAGAAAGGTAGGGTAAAAATATTCTAAAATAAAATAAAATAAAATAAACAAATACTCCAATTTGCCCCATGAAGATGAAGTTTTCTATAAATAGCACTTAAATGGAGAGGCAGCTCTCTCTCTCTCTCTCTCTCTCTCTCTCTCTCTCTCTCTCTCTCTGTGTGTGTGTGTGTGTGTGTGTGTGTGTGTGTGTGTGTGTGTGTGTGTGTGTGTGTGTGAGAGAGAGAGAGAGAGAGAGAGAGAGAGAGAGACCGTGTTGGCAAAAGCTAACCTGTTTTTGACACCATGGCCTCGATTCAGATCAGTTACCCCAGACAAACACATGATGGCTTTTTAATGAAATACAGGCAGTCTATAGTTGTCTCAAGGTGTACTTTTCAGGCTTAATACAGTACGCAGCTTCACTCTCTTCCATGATAAAATATGACCATTGGTCCATCCCCTTTGAGTCCTCGGGTTGCAAATATTTGTACCTTCTGGTGATGTGCATAATAAACTACCTGATTAAAGTAGGTTTCTTTCGGTGAAATGAAGTGTGGTCCTGTGCGCATTCAGCGTACATCAAGATTTGTGATTTAAAATGTTAAACAATCCACATAAAGGACAATGCTGTTGCATTTCACAGCACAATATGCATAAGTTGTGTTGCAAGATCTAACTTTTTCTGCACTCAGTGTTGTCTTTGGGAAAATCAAATTCTCATTTCATATTAATATTCAGTATTCATATTGTATGTGGCCACCTATGCAAACATGAATGTTCACATTGTCACATTGTTATGACATTAAAGATCACTGTTAAAAACTTTCATAAATTATCTATGAAGCTGTAAACTGGTTTTATCACTGGCATCGTACTTTTCAGAACTGTATTAAATATTTTTGTATAGAGTGTATCAACATAAAAGAACAAAGGGAATTTGCAATGGCATTTGATTACTTTATGTTATATTTATGTGCATAAATTTAGTAAATGGCATGGTTTAGGATCATGTAGTAAGACTTTTCTGGAATACACAATAAAAAGAAGACTGCTGTGAGTTTTTGGTGAATTAAATAAGGCAAACAAAGCCATGTGGTCAGATTCTATGCCATCAGTGGGGCTATTCCTGAAGGCTTGTTCATCAAAACATTGCTATAAGCAGGAAACATTGGCAGGGATTTCAGAACAGTATATGAGTGATATAATCTCATGTAATGAAAATATCATAGTTCTGAAATTGAGCAAATATCATAGTTCTGAAATTGAGATTTTATGCATTTTATGCATTTCTGTGGTCACTAATATCTCTGTTTCATTAATACATGCATTCACACATGTAGGAAAATATGTGTATTTTAATCCATTAAAATAGGCTGGACTAAATCTATATGAACCCTTCAAATCATTTTCTGGACATGAAAACTCACTGTTTTGTCCAACTGTATAGTGAAGAAGAAACCAAAAAATTCAAATGGTAGAGGACTGGCCTGGTTACGATAGTGTTTTGTTTTTCAAAGAATATCTTGTTCTGAGGCATTGTCTGGACCTAAAGGAAGTCACAATGGTGGCCTCCATTGCTATTCATGGAGACTTGCCATTGAAGCAATTGAATATCAACAGAAAATCCCATATTTTTACAGAGCAGGCAAGCATTCTTTCAGCTTTTTATTTTACTTGAGAAGGGCAGTGATTAGCTTCATCTTGGTTAAAAATAGTGACTGAACTAGAGTTGAACAAAATATAAACTTGGTTGGATTGGATAGAACTATCAGGTAGATACACAGTTGGGTACAGGCCCATACTCAGAGAATGCTTGTCAATGTCTGCTTCTCATATGGGAAGAAGACAACCAGTGGATTATCACATATTATTTATTTATTTATTTATTTATTTACTTATTTACTTATTTACTTTGAATATTTTCACCTCTCCTTTCTCCTTGGAAAAGGACCCAAGGTGGTTTACAATAGAGATAATATACAGTCCAGAACATTTAAGACATAATCAAGTTAAGAATAGGGAGTTAGAAGAGGCCAGGCCTTCTTAGAATATTAAAAGGTAACAGTAGAGCTACAAAGAGGACACAAAAAGAAAAGAAAAATCCATTATGAAAACATGGAAAACACTGGTGTTCTCATGAAATCAGTCAAGGCAATCATGTATGGTAATCCATATAAAGTTACATATTTTCCCGTCATTCAGGGAAAGCTTCTCCAAAAAGGAAGGTCTTTGCCTGCTTCTGGAAAGACAGCAGAGATGATGCAGTCCTGGCCTCCAAAGGGAGGGAGTTCCAAAATCTGGGAGCAGCAACAGAGAAGCCCTTTCATGTGTTCTTTTGAGGTGCACCTGTGAAGGTGGTGGGATGGAGAGAAAGGCTTCTCTTATGACCTTAGCACCTGAGCTGGTTCATACTGTGAGATTTGATCTTTGAGGTAGCTTGGACCCCGGCTATGTTGTGCTTTGTAGGTTAAGGTCAGCACCTTGAATTGTGCCCAATAGGCGATTGGCAGCCAGTGGAACTGCTTTAGTAGGGGTGTGATGTGATCTCTGTAACCTGTCCCAGTCAGCAATCTGGATGTTGCATTTTGGACCCACTGAAGTTTCCTGAGACTTTCCATTGGTAGCTCCACATAGAGCGCATTACAATAGTCCAGCTGGGAGGTCACTAGGGCATGTGTCACACTGGCCAGAGCAGATTTCCCAAGAAATGGGTGTAATTGGCATACTAGTTTAAATTTTCAAATGCACTCCTAGCCACAGCTGTGACCTGGGCATCTAGGCTCAAGGATGAGTCCAGGAGCACCCTCAAGTTATGTATCTCTTTTTTCAGTTGTGGGTAATCCCATCTAGACAGGTTGCTAATCTCTCCCTTGATGCTCAGTCCTTGGCATGGTGCTCAACATTTTTAATGATGTGGTTTAGAAGGTGCAGGGAATGTTTATGAATTCGATTTTAAAAAAATGGGTGGAAGAGCTAATGCCCTGGAAGACAGAAACAAAATTCAAAAATATCTCAATAGACCAGAGCACTGGGCTGAAAACAACAAAATAAAATTTGACAGTGATAAGTGCAAAGTTCTATCTAGGAAAAAGAAACCAAATGCAAAGTTACAAGATGAGAGATGCTTGGCCCAGGAGTACTGCATGCAAGAATGGACACCACTCTTTCAGAAGAATGTAGATGCCTTGAAACAAATTCAGAGGAGGGCAACTAGAATGATCAAGCCTATGAAGAAAGACTGAACTAATTGGTCATGTTTAGCCTTGAGAAAAGAGGATTAAGCTGATAGATGATGGTACTCTTCAAATACCTGAAAGGTTGTCATATAGAGGAGGGACAATTATTCAAAAGTGTAAAAAAGTTGCAGGAAACCAGTTGTCACTTGAGTATCGGGGGAAAAAAACTTCCTAATAGTTATATCAGTACACCACTGGAACCAATTACCTTGGGAAGTGGTGAGCGCTCCATTGCTAGAGGCATTCAAGAGAAAATTAGACAACCGACGGTCAGATCTGCTTTGATTTGGGTTCCCGCATTGATCAGGGGGTTGGACTCAATAGCCTTATAAACCCTTTCCAATACCCTTCCTCTATTATTCTAAGCTGAATGATTTCAATCTCCACATTAGGTTGGTTGGAATCTGGCATAAACAGTTTTTGTCTTTTTTTTTTAACAGCTAACATCACACTGTTGATTCATATGCAGTGTGTGATTTTTAAGATTTGTTTATTATGTATTTATTTATTTGATTTATAAACTGCATACCATCTGGCCCATAGGTCACTCTGGGCAGTGCACAATGTCAAAAAAATAATACTGTGATACAAAATACAATATCAAAAATGAAATGTTAAAAATAAACAGAAGAACAAAAATCAGAACCAAGTTAACATCAACATAGACTCTAAAATGTAAACAATCAAAAACAATCAATAAAACAAATGAAAAAAATTGCAGAAGTACAGAAATTGCAGAAATGAAAGCCAAATCAACAGTTGTATCCACATGCTCCAATTATGGATGGAGTTTGGATAGGCTATCCTGAACAGCTAGGTTTTTAGATTCCAACATCTGGAAAATTCTAAACTCTGCATTAGGTTGTGAGACAGATCTAGTAATTTAATATAGGAGTACACAAAGACTGAATTGTTCCAGCATCTCTGAGGTGGGCCGGCCTTGTTTTCATTTGTTTCTTTGCTAAGGGCTAAACATTCCACTGAGTTGCTACATTTCGTGCAGTTGGGTGATTGGTTCACTTCTATTTCATTTCAAGGATTTGGTCTCACAGAAGACTTCTGATGTGTGACCACTATGGCCTTCAATCACATAGAACAAGGCAACCATTCTTACCCTTGCACATCCTAAACTTGAGTATTAGGAGCTTCCTCTGCCCCCTGGAGGGAACAAGGGTAACTTTTTTTCACCCAACATTTTGAAACATAACATTTGAGGTTATTGTGGGTGGGAGGACTCTTGAGACCTTGGGCCATACTGGGTCCCAGAGGTGTGAATTTAGGCCATACAGTTTGTAGAATAAGATTTTTTTTTCCAGCTTAAATATGGGAAACCTTTCTTCCCATTGTGCCTAAGAAGATCAAGAAGCATTGCTCTAGAGAGACCAAAAAACATAAAACAAAATGAGGATATCCTGGTCATAGACAGGTGGATCTGTCAGTTTTGCTTCTTCCTACAATCAGTTCAAAACAGCAGCAGCAATAACCCTAACCCTAACCCTAACCCTAACCCTAACCCAAACCCACCCCCCTTTCTCATCTCTAGATATTTTTGTCAGCCTTGGTAAGTTCCTGTACAAAATTATCAATCAATCAATAGTTTATTATGGTCATATGACCTGTTCAGAGAAGAGAGAAAACAAACAACAACAACAAAAGCACTACAATAAAGAAGAGAGGGAGGCAGCTCTTCTATGGATTGCAGGATTTTTTTTAGCAACCTTAGTTGTTATATAAGAATTCTGCTCTGAGAGGCAGTATGAAATCAGCCACTTATCTGAACAACCTTGAAATCTGTGGATCAGAGGATGGATCAGATCCGTCCTGTCTTGTTTGTAGAAAATACAGTGTAAGAGAGCGTGTGAAAGAAATTCGGGGACCCTGGCTGCACAGGGGCTGAATCTTTCTTGGCGTGGGTTTCCCTGAAACCTGTCTTGAAGTAAAGCTGAGGGTAGAACGTTAAATCTTGCAACAATAAATGCTCTACAGGCTTGAGGTGTTTGAAGCATAGTTAGTTAAGTTGCAGGTATCCTGTACAGTGGGGGATACCACATGCCAGAGATGAGCAGGTTCTGTTCACTAGTGAAACCAATTCTTGTTTCCCTATGTCATGGAGTCTCTGGCTTAGTGCTCAATAGGCCTGTTGTTGTCCAAGCAATAGAACAGAATTAAGGGGCATACCAATTTTACGTTGAATTGTGGATATCCACCTACTGGTATAAGGATCAGTTAACATAAGGTTTATGTAACCCAAGTGTTCACCCAGAAAGTGAATCCTTGACCAGGATTTTAAGGTCTGGATCCATGCCCTAGTCTCCATTTGGTCAAATCCTACAATTGGGGACATCCTGGATATGACACAAAAAAGTAGATTGTACCTTCTCCACCTCAGAGTTATTTGCGCTTATCCAAATAGGTATCCCATAGAGCAATTGGGTCCTTGTTTTTCCTTTGAAAACCTGAGCAGCAGAGGAGGTGAGATGTCCACCACACAATCTCTGTAACTCTGTACTATCACCTTAGCTTTTTTGAATGACTTCCAATCTCAAGCCTTTCTATTCACTGTATCAATGTTTGCTCCCATATTTTTCCCCTTGTGGTGTTCAAATCGCTGCAACTTTGTTTTTTATCGCTTAGATTTATAAACTTGTGTGTCTTTCCCATATTACTAGGCACTGGCAGTTGACTCTTCCTTTTCTCCTGTGCTTTAAAGGAATCACAATTCTCACTGCACTTGAAGATGGGCTATTATGACTAGAGATGGGCACGACTCAGAAAAAAACCTTCGTTTTCGTTTTCGTTTTCGGCTAGGGTCCGATTCGTTTCGTTTCCATTTTTCGCGAAAATTCGCAAAAATTAGTCGGTTCGTTTTTTCGTTTTTTCGTTGTCGTTAGTACTGGTTTGGGGGGGGTAGCAGGCTCCTGGAGGCAGCTGCAGGAGTCAGCCAGAGCCACAAGTGACGGACTGGCAGACTCTTTGCACATGCTGTGTTTCACATACTTGTATGTAGTGTAATGCAAGTAGATCTGGCTTAGGATTAAGATGGGTTAGCAGTGCACAAGAGCTAGGGTTAGGCTCGTGACGGGTGAGGTTAGGGTGAGTATTGGGGTGCACCTCTGGGTGCCTCTCTGACCCACTTAGAAGGACAGTGTACTGGTGTATGGGTTAGGCTTAGGCTTAGGGTTCAGGTTCGGGCTACGATTAGTGGGCTGTTTATGCCCGATTGGCACATCCCAGAAGTCTCTGTGGTCAACCTGGCCAAGTGACCTTGCGATTGGTGGAAAATTTGCATGTTGCACTCTCATGGGCGAGCCCATCATTGCGAATGCACAGGTGTAAAAAAATGAAATGAAATGAAATAAAATAAAATCAACGGA
>JAHTLZ010000348.1:31062025-31124628 GCA_023846285.1 Phrynocephalus versicolor
GTTTCTGTGGTGCTTTGGTGGGGTTTTGGACCACGATTTAAAAAAAAATATTGCGGTCGGCATTTTGGATCCCCCCGCCCGCACACCGCATGGCAAAGGCAGACGAGATGATCCCCCCCCCGCCTGGTACCAGCAGCGCAGCAGTAGCAGTAGCCAAGGAGAGGGGGGCGAGGAAACCCCCACCCCCCAAAAAAACTACCCTTCTGGCCTGGTAGGTGCCCTCAGACAGTTTTCGCCTGCTTTTAGGGCCGGGAATCGGGTTTTTTTTACTTTTAAAAACTTTTTTTCTGTGCCACTTGGCATTGCGCGATCGCGTGACGTCATGCAAGTAACGAGCACGACAAATCAGACCAAAATTGTTCGTTCGTCGGTTCGAGCTCGAAGTCTGGGGCAGTAATTCCCGTTACCGTTTCCGTAGAGTAACGGAACCGACTAACGGAAACGGAAACGGGAATACCGCTAAGTCGTGCCCATCTCTAATTATGACAGCAAATTTCATCCAAATCTGACAAACAAGTTCTTTGATTTCCAGTAATAATCAGGGGAAGACATGAACCTTTACATTTCTGAATCTTGACTGAGGCTCAGGATTGGAGTCAGACTAGAATTGCTCTGAGCTGAACAGAGCTGTCTTTTTCAAGCACTAATAGGAATCAGGATAGAATTGTGTGGTCCATGTACACATCTCCCATTTGTTTTGTTTGGCTTTCTCTTGTGTTGCCCTTCATGTTTTGGTTGTTTTGTTTTTAAAGTGGCCATTCTATTGGCATTTCCAGCCTGGATATTTGTTATTATTGCTGGAATTTATTAATTGTACTGGGTTTGGGGTTTTGGATTTTTTTTTAACATGTAAGTAACCTTGAAAGAACTTTTTCTGAATAATAATAACTGCTAGAGATGGGCACGACTCAAAAAAATGGTGTTTCGTTTGTCATTTGGTCGTTTAGGGGTCCGTTTTGGTCCGTTTTCGTTTTCGTTGGGTTGTCTGCAAATTTTTCATTTTCGTTTTTGTACGTAACGAACCAAAAAAATGAAAACGAAAATGAAAAATTGCTGTTTTGTTAGCATTCTTTTCAGTTCAATGCATTTGCTGCAATGAAAACGAAAAACACGGCAAAATTGGTCGTTTTCATTTTTGTTTTCATTTTGTTTTGAATTTTTTTTCATTTCATTTTTGTTGCGTAACGAAATGAAAAAACAAAAACGAAAATGAAAAATCGCTCGTTTTGTGCCTATCTCTAATAACTGCATATTGTCAAGTCAATTCCAACATGCCGTGAACCTTTCTAGAGTCTTTTAAAGAGGAGAATACACAGGAGTGGTTTACCATTCCCTTCTTCTGGTGGTATTCTGAGACTGTGCAGCTTCCTAGGGGGCTGGCTCTTCTCCCTGAAGGTATGGTGGAGAATTGACCTCCCGAGGTCTGGATCCATAGCCGGATGCTTAAATCATAGAGGAGGGCAAAAAAATAATTTCCAGTAAATAAGATTAATTAATAACAATATTTACAAGTTGAGAAATGTGTGTTTGGGAGAGATTTTGTTCTTGTTTCCACCAATGAGCCTCGTGGTGCAGTGGTTAAATGCCTGTACTGCAGGTAAAACTGTGCTCACATGACCTGGGGTTCAATCCCAGGTAGCCAGCTCAAGGTTCACTCAACATTCCATCCTTCCGAGGTCAGTACAGTGAGTACCCAGCTTGTTGGGAGGGGGAGGAATGTGTAGCCTGCATACTGTAATGAAACTGTAAACCGCCCAGAGACTACTTGAAGTATTATGGGGTGGTATATATGCAGAACACTTTGCTTTTTGCTTTTTGTTTCCCAAAATCAATTATTTGACAGCATTATATGGGTAGGCAGTAGGCATATTACTAATTAGTACCCTGTGTATACCTCCATTAACCCTTAGTATATTGTTGATTGGCCCATTCTTTATGTCAAATTTTCCTGTTGCCATAAAATAGCAAAATGTCACCCTCTTTAGATTCATTCATGATATGTATATGTTTGAAGAGAGCTGCCTAGATGCCCTAAGCACACCTGATCTCGCCTGATTTCGGAAGCTAAGCAGGGTCAGCCCTGGTTAGTAATTGGATGGGAGACCACCAGGGGAATACCAGGTGCTGTAGGCGCCTGGAGTAGGAACTGGCAAACGACTCCAGCATTCCTGCCAAGAAAACTCCATGGATATGGGGTAATGGAGAGTCGGTCACGATGCAAAACACACACACACACACACACACACACACACACACACACATGTTTGAAGAAAAATACATCCAGTGCTTCAGTAGTAGCAGTCACATACTGGATTTCAAGTGGCCTGATTGAACGGACTTCTTGTTTGACACTAGCACACTGGAGCAGACAATGTGTGGCTTTCCAAATCTTTGTGGATGACATGTAACTCATTCCATCCTTCATCGCTGGCTATGTTTTTCATGGAGGAAGAACTGCATTCCTACAGCATCTGTAGCCTAACAAATGCAGCTGTGTAGAACTACTGTCAGTGCAACATAAAAGCCATCAGGCAACGTTACAAACAACCAAAGTCCAATAGAACTGTTGGGATAGCTCAGAGGTTTAGGTCTCTGGCTGCGAAGCCAGAAGTTAGAAGTTTGATTCCTCATTGTGCTTCCTTGACAGAGATGGAATCGATGACCGGTAAAGTCCCTTCCAGCTTTGCAGTTTTAATGTGATGTTGAGGCAATCAACAGTTAGAACTACATGGCTTTCTATTTCAATAGAAAATTAGAAATAGAAAGCCATATAGAAATATAGAAATATTTCTAATGAAAATCTACATGAGGACTTTTCTCATTTTGTCCTAATCTGAAACATATGTGCTGAGAGAATGTCTACAGATGCATAAGAACTTTTTGTCTCAATTACAATTGTATTTCTTCAGATTGGACACTCTGATCTCTCTTTGATTTCATAAGCTAAATGAGGTTAGACTTAATTAGTACCTGCATGGGAGAGCACCAGGGCATAAAAGAGATCTCCAGGCACAGCAAGGAAAGCATTCTGCCTGAGGTCTTAAACAATGCTGCATGCACACCTGGAAAAATCAGTGCACCCACCAACACCAGGAGGAAAACACAGTGGAAAGTTGTTGACTATGCTGGATAGATGGATTAATGATCTGAACTAAATCTGAGACAGTGTAATCTGCATTCCTGACCCTTCTTCTCTCATATCAGGCTACAAAACTTCATTGTCTCCTCGCCCCATACCAGCATGAAAATGTGTATGCCTGTCTCATAAATATTTTTCCTTGTTCGCACATTGGGAAGTATATTTCTCCAAGGGACAAAACTGTGTTTGTTCTTCACCTATACACCTTCTTAGATATTCATGTTTCAAAACATGTGCCTGATTTTAAAATGTGCGTAATGTTAACCCATTTTATTTCCTCCACTGAAATGCAATAACAGTATTGTGGGTGTGTGGATTTCTGAGGCCAAATGTTGGGAGAATGCAAAAAATGTATTTTCATTGAGAACCTTACTCCAAAATTTCTTTTCATTACTTAAAATGAAAATTACATAAGATAAACTTTATGGCTGAGGAAGATTCAAACCCAGGTCATCATGATCCAAACCAGAAACTGCATTAAAATAATGCAGTCACATTACATTATTAAAGAAGTAGGCTTTAAACTTCTAATAAACCTAAGGTAACAAGGTATTTATCATCACTCACTGACATTTATCCTTTTGTCTTTTTATAGCTTCTGAGCATTGTTCAAAAGGTTCACTAGATACTTTTGTAGTGCAAGCTCCTATGAAATGAATGAAACCTCAACCATTACAGGATTGTGGGCCAAGCATCAAGGAAAAATATGTGTGATTGGTGAGGGCAAAAATAGATAAACAAAGAGGGACCAAAATTAATTTGGATTTCAGAATTTTATCTGCGAGGTCCCTTCATTGATTTGTATCACCAAACACAAAAATTCTGTCAGTGAAGATATTATTTGGGGGGGATTTTAAAACAAAACAAAACAAAGTCCCTAGTAATGTTCTGGCCTAGTTTAAACAAAATGGTATGCCTTTATAGTTCTTTAACATACTTCGAAATGAATATCAGCAGAAGTTATAGGTTCACAGCTGGGGAAAACTACCACAGGTAATGTGAGGTTTAAAGCCACAGCCATCTTGCAACTATACACTGGGGTCTCTCTTCTGATGTGATACAAAGACTAAAATATTAACTTAAAACACAAATGTATTTTATATCATACCTTGGATAGGTTACTTTGCAGTTTTAAAACAAAACAAAACTGGCTGCTGGGAGGTTTGAAGTACATTTCCTTACATCTTGCCTCCCCCTGCTGGTTGTGCAGGAAGGAGTCTATGAAGTAGAAATTAAAGAGCCACATTGATGAATGCCTCTGATGTAGCTATCTTAAGAGCCCTCCCCAATGAGCTTCTCTCTAAAAATGTTAGACTGTAACTCCCACCATCCTCGACCGCTGCCCATGAAATTGCAGCTAATGGGAATTGTAGTTTAAAGTGTTTGAAGGGCACCTCCTTGAGCTGTGCTGAGCTGGTGCTATGGAAACAGGATCAGGTTCACTAAAGACCTATTCCATCCTTCTTTTCCCATGTGGAGCCCAGACTATACAAAGGAAGTGCGGCAGCTCCTTCTTGTCTACTGTCTTCTTAACCATGGAAACAAAACAGTCTGAAGAGTCTGAACCTCTATGTGAGCCAGGCCACTCATGGCCTCTGGCTTATGGAGAAGCAATGCCTCCTAGAAAGAGCAGCCTCCCTCTTTTCAGATGATTTTGTTTCCATGACTAAAGGACAGCAAAAGAAGTGGAGAGCATCACCTCCACTCATCACACATGGGCACAACTGAATGACTTAGTAGGGCCTAACAGTGTGTCTCTGCTATTTAGTTACAACAATGGTGTACTACCTGAACCACCATGGCAGCCATACAGAGTAATGTTCTCTGCTCTGGCCTACCAGCTATACTGTATATATATCTGTTCAATATGTAAGGGTAGACCTCTTTTGGAGGAACATCCGTGTAGTTGACTTATGGTTAGTAGAAAGGACGTGCATGACTGGAAGAATGTCCTGCAATAATTAGAGCATGACTAAGACACCTAAACTCTGTCCTGATATTCCTCACCATGCTGAAGTCAATATGTGATCCCAGGAATGATATTTTCCCTTTCTTTGTCATCATTCCCCTCTTACGGAAAAATAAATAAATTCTTGGTTGTGTGGAGGCTTCCCACATGAGCAAGAGTGCTGGGGTGGGTGGGAATTCCCTCTCCCATCTTACCTATGAGGAAAACAATAGCAGAGGAGCAGGATTAAATTTCTACCTTCTTGCTTGTTGACTGCAAGCAAGTGGTGGGTAACTGCTGAACAAACCTCTTGAGGACAGCTACTAAAAGCGTGTTCAGGGTGAAAGAACTCTGGTCAGCAGCTTCTATCAGTAATAAAGCATCGTTTAAACTTTAAAGCTATTCATAGTACTCAGGACTCTCTCATCCATGATTACTCAACACTTAAAGAATCATCCAGTAGTGGCGATATATGTTTGATTTATACCATTTTAGAGGCAAAATCAGATACTGCTTAATATCTCCTCTTCTTTATGATATCACCAGGTATGACGGAGAAGTGTTTGATATTGATTATATTTTGAGACAACACATACTCAGGATGATTCAGACGGCTATTACTTTGATGTTGTCTAATCTTATATCTTCAAAAACATGGTGGAAATGTTTTTTTTTTTTTTTTGTCACAGTTAAATATACAGTCCTAATCTTCTGGAGCCAAATGACAGGTGCTTCCAGATTCAGGTATTCTAAAGCAACTAGCAGAGATTTTTTGGAGAATGGCACTCACCAATGAAGAGGAACAGATTTGCTTTTCAGGACCATTTTTGTAGCTTTCACTCTGTAGGTTCGTTTTTCTGGATGACTCTATCCAAGGTACCAAGGATGTGCCCATTTCACATATTTGAGAAACAAACGCTGGCTCTGAAAGATCAGCAGAGAAAGCCCCCACCTGAGGAATTATGGTAGAGAGGAGACATTCAAAACTCTGCAACACTGATCTGCCTATGTTATGGATACTGTCTACAATAGGCATGAAACAGAATTTAATGTGTGTCTGCAACTCAGAGTCATACAAAAGGGTTCCATGTCTTCCCAACACTCCGGTATTCCATAAAGGAACGAAAGAATTGTGGTAGATGACAGAGGGCATATTCAGATCAAGCTTTTATTGTGAGAATCCTCTCCTTGTAGCCTGCTTTAATCATTCTGGGCTACCAAATGATGTGCATGTTCAGTTATCAGTTCATTATCATAATCACATTTATCCCATTTTCCCCCTACGATGGAATAGACCATTCCCACCATGCCTTAATAGTTCCAACATGAGTTAGTATCATGCCTTGCTGACATTGTGCCTTCCTGGCAAATGGAGTTGAAAATATGTGTACAACTGTCTTTGGAGTTATGTTCTCTTGTCCTGCCACCTCCCCTGCGGCTTCATCCACCTTAACCACTTTTGATGCCTTTAGAGAGATCATTTCCATCATGAGGCCTGCTGAATGAGAAGCGTGTTGGGGAAAGATACAGGAGGCCAAATGTTCAACATCTTTTTATTCCTTCCTAACAGACAAGTAAGAGCTCCATGAAGAATGAGAGAAGTCCCACAAAGAAGGGGTGGAGGAGAGAGTGCCCAGGGAAAATACGGCGAGCAAGCCTTTTCTTACCAAAAACATGGGTGAACACATATTTTAAAATTTAAATTAAACCAGGGCAGGGGTGTCAGGGGCTCTCAAAACAAAGGAAAAATGTTTTCCCCCTTAGTGATCACAAGAGGACTTTTTGAGCCCAAATGCCTATTGTTTTAAACTGTATTTCTACCTTTGCACTGGGGGGGTCCTCATAGGCTGTTACTTCACGTCCCTCTCATTGCTGTTTGCAGTCCCGCTTGGGACCGGTATGAGGAAATCTTACCGCACATCCATTGTGTCACGATGGGTGTTCGTCCCGACCATGCCCCCTGAACTGGGATTAAAGCATGATGAGCCATACCTCTCCCTGGGTTCGGGAATCTGCTCATCTCAGTTCTCGTTCTGAGACAAGTGCCCGTGAGGTAAGGCTCATCACGCAACATGACATTCTCCATCTAGTGGCAGGAGTGCAAAGTGCCATTTGCTAGTACATTCCCTATGGCAGTGATGGCGAACCTTTTAGAGACCGAGTGCCCAAAGTGCAATTTAAAACTCACTAATTTTTTTGCAAAGTGCCCATACATCAATTTAACCTGTATACAGGTGGCTGTGAGGGGGCAATCTTGGGTGCCCACAGAAAGGGCTCCGAGTACCACCTTTGGCACCCATGCCATAGGTTCGTCATCACTGCCCTATGGAGTCATCAACACAGTGCAGAGAGTTTAAAGACAAATGCCTCAAACTTAGTTCCATAACACATTGAAGGCAAAGTTGAGGAGATTTGAAAGATCAAAAAATGGAAGGTTGGAAAAAACAAAAAACAAAACCAAGAATGAAGGCTGAGAAGTTCAGATGTTATCACAAAACAAGGACATGGAGTAACAGTCATCATCGTACCATCAATTATGCCTGTGGGTACATAGGAACAGGGACAGTACCGTGACAAGACCACGTGACCGTGAGCGATGTGATCACGAAATGAACGTCAACTCGGAACTAGAAAGGACATGAAGTAACCATCATAGAGTCACAGAATAAGGCTGTTGGAAGAGGTCTTCAAATCCAACCCCCTGCTCAATGGAGGAATCCAAATATGTCTGACAGGTGTGTCCTTATTTCTCTCTTGAAATGAGAGGGACTCTGGTGTTGGAGATCTATGAAGTAGAAATTAAAGAGCCACATTGATGAATGCCTCTGATGTAGCTATCTTAAGAGCCCTCTCCAATGAGCTTCTCTCTAAAAATGTTAGACTGTAACTCCCACCATCCTCGACCGCTGCCCATGAAATTGCAGTTAATGGGAATTGTAGTTTAAAGTGTTTGAAGGGCACCTCCTTGAGCTGTGCTGAGCTGGTGCTATGGAAACAGGATCAGGTTCACTAAAGACCTATTCCATCCTTCTTTTCCCATGTGGAGCCCAGACTATACAAAGGAAGTGCGGCAGCTCCTTCTTGTCTACTGTCTTCTTAACCATGGAAACAAAACAGTCTGGAGAGTCTGAACCTCTATGTGAGCCAGGCCACTCATGGCTAGTCATAGTCATCTAAAAATACTGCCTGTTGGTCACTGCTGTTAACAGGTAAGATGGCAAGTAAAGGCATCTACTAATCTCATATTTCCTCACACAAAAGGGGGAAAATGCTGATATCCATACAGACTTTTAATTTGGATCCATTTAGACTCTGATGGGTATTGCAAATGTTTTTGGTTCCATGTGGCTGAGGAGGCGTTCCACCTGTTAGGTCAGGGACTTGGTCATTTTAATCCATGCCTGTACCATGAATTAAAATGTACCATGGATTAAAATTATCACTGGTAATACCATGCATTACCAGTGATAATACTGGCTCCATGGTATTTGTTGTGAGTGTCAAGAACATCAAACGAGAAGACATAAATGCAGTGACATAATTTAAGAGAAGTGCCTCACAGAATCAGAAGAGAAGCATTCACCCCTCATGGGGGCTCATGTGTGAGAGACTGACTGGAAGACCATTGCCTTTCCCAGTTTCTATTAGAGGGGGTGTATTACGAGGCACCTGAAGCCAACATGGGTTGAGGAAACCCAGCTGGATATGGTTAAAGAGGAAACTAGAAAAGTCAGATGGCTGTAGTTAGGTTTGAACCTTCTGCAAAGGGCATAGAAGAAAGTGACAAACGTAGCTTTTCCTGTTGCATGGGTCCTGTATGGTTGACTAGGTAACTTTAAAAAAGAAACCTAATTCTGCATTCACTTTACAAGGGAGAGGCAAAACTATTCACAAAATACATCCCTGTTCCTTTTGGCTTGAGATGAAGGGCAAAGATCATGAAGTTATCATAAATGCATGATATACAAAAGGAACTGAAGGAACATCTGTCAATCATTACCACAGGGCAATGAACCACTGAAGTCTAGCTATTATTATTACAGATGGAGGGAGAATCGTATGAGCTTCAGCCAGCCCAGTTATGGGAGAAACTTGATGGGCATTGCAGGACAACAACCTCAGGGGACCACATATTACCAGCCTTGAGTTACTCCCCTGTAGAATGTGAATACAGAGTGAAAGAAAACTGAAATTCTTTGCCCTACTTGCTAGAATAATCAGTTTTTATATCTCCTCATATTAAATAAAACTGAATTATTATTTTTTTACTTCAGTGTTTGTAGCAAATTCTGCTTCGTTTCCCAAGTCTTTTACCAATACCTGCATTTGGTTCATTGATATTTATGGTATTCCTTGTGAACACAAGTTATGTCTTCACAGGCAGATGCATGGGCACCTCAGTCTAGGACATATTTACAGGTATTTATTTATTCATTAATTCATTATTACCCATATCGATACCCTTTTTTACTTCAGTGACCTCAAGAGAGCAGCACGTTTAGCTCTCTTTGCTCACATCTTATCATCAAAACAGGAATATAAAGGAAAGTAAATGGCTGAGAGAATGGGACAGGCCTGCAGACCCCCAGTTGGCATCATGGCTGAGAGAGAACTTGAACCCAGAACTTTTGGGTCCTCAGACCTGTACTCTAACTGCAATACCATCCTGGCTCTCAGATGCATGTGCCACACTCTGCAGTATTGTATATCTTATTGTAAGTCACCTTGAGCATCATTTCTGTCTGTAGATAGGGCAACACCCATCTCTGTGTAAATAGAAGAAAGGGGCTTAAAATATCAGGCACAGGTGGAACAGAAAGGACCGGTTTGGCAGTTGTGCTGGCAGGCGGGAAGCATGGAGGACTTAATATTTTTCCCTCAGCTAGAGAACCATTATGGGTGCTTGTGTAATGCTCAGTTTGTATCTGAAGCAAACATTACAAGCCCCCCTGATTTTAAGAATATTCCTGCTTTTCTCAAGCTGAGAATAAAAGGTTTCTGTGAAATCTCGAACATTAGTTCATGAATTTGTATGCAATAGAAAAATGCATATGCATAGAGCATGCACAAATATATTCAACTGACATGGCTTGTTTTAGTATATGTTTAATCACTCCTGCTTACCGTATCTGTGCATACCTCCAAGGATATACTGTATATAAAAAATGGTTGCCTACAAGGAATCCTTGTTTATATTTATAAAGCAGCTTATGAGGACCTGCACTGGTAGCCAAAAATCATTTCTTAAAGCAAATATATATACACAGGAACTTCAGGATGTAGAATTTTCTGCATGGCACCAATTTGGGTGGGCTGTTTCCATTAAACTATGATGATTTTGTTAAAGGGTACCTTAGCTAGCTACTGAGCAACTCTTTGGGTATGTATTTCTTTAATTATTATTTAATTGTGTGGTTATGATTGGCTTTCAGTTAAAGAGGGTACTACTGACAAATTCAATTAGATGAAAATACAGGACTTAATGGTCCATGCTAATGATTCATTTCATACATAATATTTTATCTTTTTCCCATGAAAATCTATAATGACTGCTTAGCATGTATTAATAAATGCTTAAACTGAAACAACATTTAGAGAAATAATCAAAAACGCTTGCTGATAGTATTTGTTTATGAGTGTGGAGACTTTTTTTTTAAAAAAAAGAAAAAGTACTTAAGGTTTGTCTCTAACATTCTCAGAACACGTGTTTGTAAAATAACAGGGTCTTTTTTGTTAAAGTAAAAGACAGTCAGAACTGTAAATGAAAATAATATGTAGTACAGTATTGAGAGTTGGGAGGAAAATGTATTGACGTCTTCCTGGGCATTTGGTTTGTGTTGATAAAACCTTTGCCCTTGCACCATTTTATGTTCTAATGCAAAAATTTATCCAGCAGTCAGTGGAAGTTTTAGGGGACAGAGATATAAAAAAGCAGAGGTGCCTGGCTTGTGAAAGCAAATGCTCTTTCAACTAAGGCAGAAGCATCACAGGATATAATGGATTCAAATTTCTACACCACAGCGCACGAGTATATGTTAGAAATCTAGAATGTGATCTCCCATCCTTAACATGCCTCTGATGTGGCATTTGCTTGCTGATTAACATGCTAGCAGGGCTGTCCATTTTGCTGGAAGATGAATAGAAAAAAATGAATCAGATGTTTCTCGTTGAACTGAACCATCAAAATGGATGAACAGAGGAGTGAATGAGTATGACTGCTCATGAATGTTTGGTAATCACCAGAGATATTATTAGAGGAGGATGCAAGAAGACAATTTCAGGGGGGACGGACCTAGATAGATGACTGAAGAAACACTTGCTATTGTTAAGGACATGAAAAGCAAAAGTAAACTGTGACAAAAACAAGAGTTGAATGTAGCTTTTATGCAACTATCTTGTAGGGAACTATTACAATAATTAGTGCAAATAAATAGAAAAGAATAGCAAAAGAGAGGGAAAAGAGAGATCTTTTTCATAAGACTGAAGAAACCAAATGGAAATTTAAGTCTGGGTTAAGCATGCTGAAATATCATCAGGGAAACATGTTATATGACCAGAAAAATATATAAAGAGAGGAGGTGGAAACAATATACTGAACTACTACTTGGCACTTTGGCAGTGATATAAAGAAGACATAACACTTTGAAGAAGAATTCTGGAATGAAGTACCTACAATTTTAGAAACTGAATGAATGCTGTTCCAAATGTGCTTTTGGAGAAATAAATCACCAGGAATAAATCATATTCCAATAAAAATATGTCAAGCTACAGGAACGGTATCTGTTAAAATCATAACAAGAATATGCCAACAAATACTGAAAACAAACTATGGACCACAGACAGCAAATGTTCAATATACATTTCACTCCCAAAGAAAGGAGATACCAATGAGTGTGGTTTCTAGAGGACTACTGCATTACTTCCTTCTACAAGGATAGTGATGCCCAAGGTGTTGCAGCACAGACTTTTTGCCCTATATAGTATTTTACTACTGGCCTATAAATGACTTGGGATTGGGAAACATCTCACATCAGGTTAAAAGCAGCCAAGTCCCTGATGAATAAAATTGTGTGTATGTGTGTGTGAGAGAGAGGGGTGGTGGTTAACTTTTCAGAAAAGTACAGGGTGCAGAAAGACAAGCATTTCAGCCACCAGATGTTCCTCTGGAATGCCCTGTCTGATTTTCTCAGTTGCAGGAGGGAGTTGTGTATGTCACACAACCTGTCTTAATGAGATGGCTCCTTTGTGTGCTGTGGAGAAATGCATCCTGCCTTAAGTTTTTAAATATGTCTCAACAGCCAATCCAATTATCTTTGGTATCTGACGTGGGGAGTAGGTGCCTTCTTGTCTTTTGCCTCAAAAGGTGCTTGGCCATTCCTGATTATTATTATTATTATGTTGCTACATTTTACTCTGCCCTTTGACCTGATTGTTCCCCTTTGAACCTTCTTCATATCTATGGTTCTTTCGTCCTCCATAGAAACAAAATTGCATCTAAACCCGAATGAAGGGTGTCTCTTTATGGTATCTTGAAATATAGTATATCTAATTCCTGTACATGCTTCATGTTTATCATCGCATTGCGAAAGTCAGCTAGATCAAACAGACATAAGAGCTGGACAGCCAACTCATGTCATCACTGAAACAGAAACACATCCTCCAACCTTCTGCTGATGCTGTTTGTTTCACATTTGTTCTTGTCTCTTGGCACCACAATAAAAATGTGGGAATTGTTATTCATTGAGCTATTCAACCACTGTCTCCTACTGACAGCACTTGAGTTATCATGAATTGTTCTGGATAAACTTGTTCCGAGACTTGTTAATAAGTATCAATGAGAGTTGGATTTGATAAGATACCAAAATTCATAAATGTGCAGGATTATTATCTAAGAATAGCAGAGCAGGTCCCCTATGGATCACCATTCAACAAGTCCTGCCCCTGTTAAGGAAGCAGAGTGGGAAATCAGAATGCCTGCAGCTCCATACCCAAAACATGGAGCTATACAGCAGTTCCAGAATGAATGGACCTGGGGTGGAACAATGCAGAAGAAAGTAGAACAGATATATCCACACATGAAGTCAGAGGGCTTTGAATGGTTCATTCATAAAATTCCAGTTTTGGAGCCTGGTTGCATTCAGCCATATTCATAATGCTCAGTTTGGGTTATCACATCCTTTTGTTCCTGCAAGGTGTCTTCTCATGTAAAGCTACAACACAACAGTCTCTATGCTGGGAAGAGCAATCCCCCTACTGGATTCAGCTAGTGTGAATGGGTGATCATTTCACTATATTTTTGCTGAATGTACCAAAATTCACAAGTTACATGATACATTGGACCATGGAAGTCTGTATCCATATCAGATGGGCCATGCAACCTGCCTCACAAGATTATTGTGGGAATAATATTGTCATAGCACCATCTTGAGTAGCTCAGAGAAAGTCTAGTTTAGAAGTCTAAAATTCAGCTCTCTAAAAGTTGGCCAAAGCTCATCTGTTTGTTGGCAATGTGACGTGTATGGAGGGAGAAGAAGGGGGGGGACCTTGCCCCCCCCCAGCCTGGAATAATGAGGCGGACAACAGCATTGGGTTACATAGGGCCACAACTTTATTAACCAACATTAACTGTAACTAAATCAAGGGGGCCTACGTAGTGAATAGGTTGGGAAATATAACTCCAAGGGAGTTCAATGTCACCAATTCCCAGTTGAGATCCTTGCTGAAGGCGCACCACCCACCTGTTCAGTGCGCCTCCAACCTCCAAAGATGTATAGCTCAGGGCTGCCCTCTTTCCCCTATCTCTTCAACTTTTATTTCTGTGACTTGCTCACATCCTATTTATGAATAGAGGGCTACCAAGCACTCAAGGGAATGCTACCAGGATCTCAACCATCTAATGGACCTATTCACTGCCCGCGTTGTGACCAATAATAATGACAGCCTAAGGCCCAACCAAGGTGATGACGGGGTGGGCGAAAACACACCGCTCCCTACGACCAATCAAGGGGGCAGCCAAAAATTCCCACCCGGCCCCGAAGCGACCAGCTAATCTCGTCATCAACTTGAGGGTGGGAGGGAGGGGTTTCTCGCAGCGCCGGAAAGAGGGCGAGCACCTTGGAGGCGGGGCTAATAACCCCTTGCTCGCCCTCCTCCCGGCGCTGCCATATGACGCCTCCTCCGGTGCGGGGGCAAAACGCCCCCTCCTGAGGGACTTCGCCCGGAGGAGGTAACCATTAAGGCTGTGATCAAAAGACTAAGGATGAATGCACACACCCTTCTATTCTACACACACACAGCTGGAGCTTTGCTTTCACCTTTCTCCACAGGCACTCCCCTGCTTTTTATACTGAACAGTAGCATGTCTGTTTGGTGGCAAGAACTGCTGCTTCAGCGAAAAGTGAAATTCAATTCCAGCTGTGCATAAGGAAGAGAAGCATGTCAACACATATCCATTCACCAGATCATGCCCCAGGCAAAACGCCATAAGGTGCTTATTCCCTGCAGTATGCAGCCTTCAGATATTCATTTTAATTTAGGTAATGCCTTAATTTATTTCAACATTAATTCGGTGTGTAAAGTACTTGTTAGTAATGATACGGAGTATGATTTAAAGTTAATTGTCAGTGAGAACTGTACAATCTCCTTTCCATAAATACAGAACTGTCTAGAATCTGCCCCCAAATATAAGGTCCAATTTGACCATTAATTAACACTACGTCTATATCTGCAGGAGAATAAACTTTGCTTACCTAAATAGAAATGCATGTAGCAGTGAAGATCCACAGGAAAATCCAACACGTGTGTCCTGCCATCGTATCTTATATCTTGCACATGGAGAGCAGTCCCATGATAAGCAAAACAGAATTGCTCATTTCACTGCTTTAGGATGGATTCCAAGCACTCCAGATGATGGAATATGTTCTTATTAGCCTCATTTTATCTCTCCTCATGTGTTTTCCTCTGTTCTCGGTCTCTGAGAGCTTCAGGGGAGAGCCTTTTCTGGGTCCCACCACCATTGTGGGCATATTTAGTGAGGAGTCAGGAGGACAATTTCATGGCCTGTTCCCAGTCTATGGAATTATCTGCCCCATGAAGCTTGGTGGACCTTTTCCCTACAGTCTTTCCTCTGGCAGGTGAAAAACCTTCATTTTTTAAGCTGGCATCTCTGAATGCATGTACTGGATTGTAATTTTTAGGGGATACAGCATATTTTTATCATGTGTTTTGAATTTGTGTTCAAATGTGTTTAAATTGATCACTAGAGATGGGCACGACTTAGCGCAATTTTCGTTTTCGTTTTCATTTTTTCGTTTTCGTTACGTAACAAAATGAAAACGAAAAACGGTTCAAAAATGGACTGAAAACGGAAACAAAACGACTAATTTTGAGCCAGTTTTTGTTTTTCATTACTGGAAAAGAACTCAATAGAGCTAAATGGGGAGAAACGAAAAATTTTTCATTTTCGTTTTCGGTTTTCGTTTTCGTTACGTAACAAAACAAAAATGAAAAATTTTGAAAATTAGCTCACGAAAACGGAAACGAAACGAAACGGACCCTAGTCGAAAACGGAAACGAAAACGAAATTTTTTTTCTGAGTCGTGCCCATCTCTCTTGATCACTAGTTGTTTTTAACACTGTTCAGGTTTAATCATATTTTACAATATGCAGTCTTAATTTAAATATGCATTTTTAGCTTTTGTATAGTGCCATGAGTTCCATTCCTGGGGGACGTGATATAAAGTAAATTATCATAATTTTGCTTTCTTCTCCATTTGATTTTTCTTTTAAAAATGTCAAAAATATGTTAATATCTTTATTGTCAATCTTTTAATATATTAATAATTTAAATTATTAAAAATATGTTTTTTAAAAACAAATCAGATTTGTGTCTTATTTTAGATGAAGAAATGTGTAAATGTTATTAATTTTCTTCAGAAACAAACTAAAGTTCTTAGCACTGCACTGACTGAATTCAAAAGGTACAACATAAGCAAAAACTTTGACAAAACATCTCATGATATTAAGTCTAACTCGGTATAGACTAGATACACAGGTGGATACACAGTGACAGAATTATACTCAGGTTGTGCACATCAATGGCTCCTTCTCAAAATGGAAGGAAGTAACAAGTGGGATATCACAAAGTTCAGTTCTGGGCCTGGAGTCTTCAACATTTTTACTGATGACTTGGGACGAGGCCCACAGGAAATGCATATCAGATTTGCTGATGACACAGAATTGTGTGGAATGGCAAAAATTGATCCAAGATAAAAACAAAATTTAAAAACATCTTGATAGGTTGGTGCCGTGGGCAGATACTTGGCTCAGTCATACTATGAGCATGAGCAATAAAGGCCTTGACATTAGAGATGGGCACGACTCAGAAAAAAAGTTTCGTTTTCTTTTTCGTTTTCGGCTAGGGTCTGAGTCGTTTCGTTTCCGTTTTCGTGGGCTAATTTCAAAATTTTTCATTTTCGTTTCGTTACGTAACGAAAACGAAAAAACGAAAACGAAAACGAAAATTTTTTCATTTCTCCCCATTTAGCTCAATTGAGTGCTTTTCCAGTAACGAAAAACGAAAATTGGCTCGAAATTAGTCGTTTCGTTTCCGTTTTCGGTTCAGGTTGGTGCCGATTTTCATTTTCATTTCGTTTCCGTAACGAAAACGAAAAACAAAAACGAAAACGAAAATACCGCTAAGTCGTGCCCATCTCTACTTGACATTGTCATAGATCACAAGCTGAATTGTATGATGTAGGTGCAAAAAAATCAAATGCTATTTTAGGTGCGTTAACAGAAAGGTAGTCTCCAAATGTCATTAAGTACTAGTTCTCCTCTATTCAGTACTGATTAGGCCAGATCTTGAGTACTTTGTCCAGTTCTGGCCCTGCAGTTCTGGACAAATATGAATTCTGGTCTAAGACTTCTTCTGTCCAGTTCTGGACACCATACTTGATGAAAGATTCTGACAAACTGAAATAAATCTGTATTCTCGAAGGCTTTCACGACCAGGATCTGATAGTTGTTGTGAGTTTTGGGGGCTGTTTGGACATGTTCTGGAAGTTTTTCTTCCTGACGTTTCGCCAGACTCTGTGGCTGGCACCTTCAGAGGGCAAGGAACTAGGAGTTCTCTCTGCTCTTTGCGGTTCAGAGTGAAAGAGACTGGGTTTTTTAAAGTTGTGGGAAAGAGGAAATTTGTCCTGTGCAGGAGAATAGGTGTTAGTCATTGTATTTTGATGATTAAGAAGTTTCAATGCAATCAGGGGTAGCAACGATCTTTGATGGGTGTCATTAACTCTTCTATTGTGTGAACTGATCATTGGTGCTTGTGTCTGGGTGGGAATAATTGAGCTTTGACCTTTTGCACTCTGCAGCTTTTAGTACTGCAAGCCAGGCTTTGTTGATTTTTAGAGCTTCTTCTTTTTTGTTGAAACTGAGCTTATGTTTGTGCATTTCAATGTCTTCCCTGTGTAGTCTGACATAGTGATTGGTAGTGTTGGCCAGTTGCTCCTGTGTACTGGGTGGAGTGGAATCACTCTCTCATGTGGTTCTGTACTGTCCATTCTATGACCATTTTTGTAAAAAAAACTCCTTGATCCACTCCTTTTGAAGAAGAGGCATTGTTCAGACACTGATAATTTGAGGTTTCTTCTGTCATCAGGAGAGTCTGTGCTGTGACAGAAAATGTGGCAACTTTTTTGCCCATTTGGTCAGGGCCCACAGGCAGAGATGCACTGAGCTATTAGTTTTGTAAAGTATCATTATATTTTTAAATCTGTACTGAAATTGTGTTGTTTATTATTTTTCTGTATGCCAATAAAGGTTGATTGATTGATTGATTGACTCCTAGTTCCCTGAGCTCCTTGCCCTCTGAAGATGCCAGCCCCAGAGTCTGGCAAAACATCAGTAAGAAAAACTTCCAGAACACAGCCAAACAGCTTAAAAAACTCACAACCACTATCAAATAAATCTGTTTAGCCTTCAAAAAGGAAAAAAAGGACTGAGGGGAAAGATGAGTTGAGTATACTTTTCAAAGAGGTGAAAAGTTGTCATACATTGAAGGGGCAAGATCTGTTTTTTATAATCCAAGAGTGCAGGACACATAATAATGGAAACCAGATTTCAGTTGAATATCAGGGAAAAGTTCCTAACTGTTAGAGCACTACTAGAGTCTAACTATTTTACTTCAGGATATGGTGAGCCCACCAATGCTGGAGGAATTCAAGTGAAAATTAGACAACCATCTATCAGACGTCACTGGATTTGGATTCTGGGATAAAGCAGGGGTTGAGTTCAATGGCCTTATTGTTTCCTTACAACACTATTATGGTATGATTTTCCGCATGTAGAATATGTTTGTGCCTTCATGCTGGTAACACTTAATGAGGAGGAGCCTGCCATTTAAAAATACTGTATTATATTTAAAAATATTAAAATATTTTAATAGTGTATACTTTAATTCAGCATCATAGTCATGTTTGAACAAACAATGATTCAAAGTACTCTGGGTAGATGGATGAAACTGCCACTTTGGTTCATGTTCAACATTGTTTTAGACATTTGAAGTTCTTTACATTGAATTTATGTACATGTGAGAAATTAGCAAAATGCATGTAAATATAATAACCCAAATGTAATTCTTTTTCATTAACATGTGCTTTTAAACATCTAACAACAAATGATGCATCTACACTATAGCATTAAAGCTGTTTGATGCCACTTTAACTGCCATAGGTTCATGCTATAGAATCCTGTGATCACTAGTTTGGTGAAGTACCTCTTTGCTGAACAGTTGTATTAAATAGAATGATAGAATTAGTGAGGTGGTGAAGGAGCCTATGAGGCCATCAAGGCCAACCCCCTGCTCCATGTAGGAATACAAATCAAAGGATATCTGCCAGGTGGCTGTCCATATTTCTCTTGGATGCCTCCATTGTTGGAGAACTCACCACCTCTTGAGGTAATTGAATTCCATTGTCATACCTCTCTAACAGTTAGAATTTTTTTTCTTGATATTCATTTGAAAACTGTGTTCTCTTAACTTGAACACTTATCCTACACTCCGGGATAATCGAGAACAGATCCTGCCCCTCCTCTACATGGCAGCTATCATATCACCCCTCAGTCTTCTTTTCTTTAGGCTAAACATGCCCAGTTTTTTCAGCCATTTCTCCTAGGGCTTGGTTTCCAGCCCCCTGATCATCCTCTGCTAAACTTGTTCCGATTCGTCAGCCTTTCTTGAAGTGTGGTGTCCCAAACTGTTAATGCAGCCTAAAATAACATTTGGCTTTTTCATAGCCACATTACATATTGGCTCGTATTCAGCTTATGATCTACAGGAATTGATCCTTCTTACATGCGGTACTGATGAGCCAGGTACCCCCCATCTTGTAACTGTGCATTTGGATTCTTCTTCCTAGATGCAGTACTTGATACTTTCCATTTATCCCTGTTGCATTTCATTCTATTGGCTTCAACTCAATACTCCAGCTTAGAGGTGGACACGAAATGAACTTTTAGTTTGTTTTGTTATTTGTTATTCATTTATTATGTAACAAAAATGAATAACAAACCTAGTTTTAAACTCCCCCCCCCATTCCCAGGCCAAAAAGCAGGCGAAAATATGCCTGCAGTGCAGAGTGCACCTACCAGAGGGGTGGTTTCTGGGGGGGGGGTCCCGGCTTCCCCCCCTCTCCTGTCCTGGGCAGCCGGACTCGAGTCGCCAATGCCATGCGGTGCGGGTGGGGGATCCAAAATGGGGCGGCGACCGCAATATTTTTTTTGAAATCGTGGTCCAAAAACAAACAAGCACCACAGAAACATGCGAAAATTGCTAATGCTTTCGCTAAAACTGCCAGTAGAAGTGGGTTTTTCTTGCAACAAAATGTCTCCTCCGCTGTCCTCTCTCCATTTATTTTATTTTATTTTATTTTATTTACACCTGCGCAATGATGGGCTGGCCGAGTGGCCATGTGGGAGTGGACCATGCAAATTTTTGGAGCCATCCCACCAATCGCATGGCCACTTGGCCACTGAGACTTCTGGGATGTGCCAAAAAGCCCACTAAACCCTGCCCTAGCCCCCTAACCCTAACCCTAATCCTTGACTCCTTACCCATACACCACAGTACACTGTCCTCTTAGTGGGTCAGAGAGGCACCCGGAGGTGCACCCCACTACCCCACCCTAACCTCACCCGTAACTAGCCTAACCCTAGCCCTTGCGCTAACCCATCTTAACCCTAAGCTGGATCTACTTGCATTGCACTACACAAGTACGATTCCCTTCTTTGTGGGACACACGGCTACAAGAGCCTTAGGTATGACCCTATGGCTCAGGGTTCTGCCAGTGCACTGGTCTCATAGTCTGCAACTGGTATGCATATCCATATGGCTATGCATGCCCTTTTGCAGCAGCAGGTGAGGAGAGGAGACCCCATGTTGAGGGGTCTCCAGGAGCCTGCTTTCCCTTCCTAGCAGGTGAGGATAGGAGGCACCCACGGGTGCCTCCAGGAGCCCGCTTTCCCTTTATAGCGGGCCAGAGGAGGCACCCACCCCACAGAGGTGCCTCCAGGAGCCCGCTACCCCCCCAAACCAGTACTAACGACAGACGAAAAACCGAAAAACGAAATGACAAATTTTTGCAAAGTTTCGCGAAAAACGGAAACGAGCCGACACAGGCCGCCTCCGACACATGACAACTCGAAAATGTCATTTTCCCTAGTCGTGCCCATCTCTAATATATATATATATATATATGCATGTTGGGGTGGATTCGGGTTTCTTCCCGTGTAGAAATATGTTTTCGTAGATTTTCACGGGTATAGGTATGCATGTTAGGGTGGATTCGGGTTTCTTCCCGTGTAGAAATCTGGTTGTTTTGGCGACGTTTCGACGAGGTCTCACTCGTCATCTTCAGGCTGGTGTTCTGGCTTCTTTCTTCTTGAAGCAAAGCGTGATCTCAGTTGAAGTCCTTCTATAAATACTGCTGGGGGGGTGTGGTTTGCTTGCTCTGTTGCTGATTGTAGGTTCGTTTGTTCTTTTGTGATCTGCTGTGTGGCTGAGGCGATCGTTAAGGGATTAACTGCTGGTGGGTTAGATGGCTGTTTAGAGACATCCTGTGTGGGTGAGGTGCTGGATGTGTGTCTATCAGCCTTTTGTTTCTTAACGACCTTGGTGATGGGCGTTCTGGCAGCATCCTGGGCTTTGGTGGAGTGGGGTCCTGTGTCTTGTGAATTCATTTTGGTCTGGCTACGTGTCTGTGGTCTCCCAATGTTTTTTTGGCGTGTGTAAGTGTGACTGGAGTGGGGTGCAGCAGTATATATAAATTCTTAGATATAAAAATTCTTCAAAAGAACTCCGAAGCTTGCACACTTTCAGGGAGGAGGGCATTACAAGCTTGAGAAATGTATGGATTTCCAGGGAAAGATGTGCATCCCAATCCAGACTCATGGATTCTTATATATGAATTGATAAAGAAATACCTTTATCTCCCTAAAGATACACAAGCAAATCAAGAGATTTGGTTTGGGAAAGAAACTTCATCAGCTATTGTATTTATATCTCCTTAGAAAAATCTTCATTTCTTACCTCTTGAGGGTGGATTCACACACACACAGTGTGTTCCTGCTAGAACACATGTGCACACCAGATCTGATCTTGTGCCTTCTCCACCTCACCCTAACTTCACATTCTGTGTTCCTCCTCCAGTGATTCTGTAGCCAGATAGAAACACAATAACATTTGTCAAGAGTCATGCTTTTCTGTGCTGCTGGTGACCTATAAATGAAGGTTCTCTCTTCTCCCAGCCCTGGCTCTCTCTGCATTATGGAGCCAGTCTGTTTCTGCATCATTTGTGCCAGACAATGTTGTACAATCGGGTTCAAAATGTGGAGCCGCTCGGCCCTATCACACATGTGCAACCTCAAAGGACAGAAAGAAAACGGGACGAGGCAGGGGTCAGTGACAAGTGGCCATGCATGGCTGGTGTATGGGTGAAGTGGGGTGGAACAGGGGCAAGAGAAACAATGGGTTTTTTTTGTTTTCCCAGGCTCTAACAGCAGCTCCTGGGAGGGGCTCCCGGTTGGTCACAGATATATCCCCTTTAGCATGAAAGAGAAGGCAGACACAGTAATAAAAGGCTGCGGCCAGCTCAGTTACAAACCTGAGGACATCATGTGCTCAGGAAGAGACCTCAGGAGAGGTAAAAAAAACCACTGGACCTGCTAGCTAATGCATTAGACAGCCATAGGTTTGCTTTTCGTGCTCTCTCTCTCTCTTTCTTGTCTTTCTCTCTCTAGGTGTCTATGTGTGCATGGTTTAAGGAACACCACTGAGTTGGAATTCCTCCTTCCTGTCAAAAGGAATCTGAATCTATTCATGCCACAATCCTACCCTTTTCTTTTCAAATTTAAGTCCTACTGTGTCCACTGAGCATTATTCTCTGGTAAATGTGCTTTAGAGACAAGAAATGTTACTATTGTTTGTTTTTTGGAACTACATGACAGAATCTGCCATGCGGACTAGGAAACTCAATGAGATAATTTATCTCATCCCTGACATAAGTAGAAATACAGAAAGAAGGCTCTGTAGCCCAAATGGAACCTCTTCCCCATTGAAAACCACAGGTGCACAGCTTGGGGGATGCTCTTGGATTCATCCTTAAGGCTTGATGCCCAGGTATTGACAGTGGCCATGACTGCATTTGCACAATTACAACTAGTGCACCAGTGAGGTCCCTTTCTTGAGAGATCTGACCTGGCCACTATAACATAAGCCCCCCCTCTCTCCCCCCCTCGGGGCGCGGGGGGGGGATTCACAACAAAGCAGTGAAACAAATAAAAACAAAAATCAATAAACCAATAAAAATAAACAATTGATAAACGAGGAAAATCCAGACTCAGGTGCATGTAGTAGAATATCCACTGGGAGGAATTATTTCTGGATGTGTCTATCTTTGGTTAACAAGCACATGAGAAATCAAATCAAGTAACAGAAATGGATGGGCTAAGCACAAGGAAAATATGCTTGCATAATTCTTCTGAATCAGTCGTGCCTTTGGAGCTATTTCTTCCTGTTCTGTTAGAAGTCTTCCCTTCTTATTTTTTTAAGTACGAACAAAGCTCATATAGCAGATTGTAAACCAGGTGAATTACATATCTGTTTATAGATGTGCTCCACACAAACTATGTATTATTTACTAAGCTATCCCCCAAGGAAATATCTAGCAAACTTTTTTAAAACACACACACAAATAGATCAGATGACAAGCTGCTGGCATTTTTAAAAAATTCTTTTCAGATGTGGAAGGGCATTTCATCTGCTTTATCTCCTTAGATTCGTTTTTTTAAACTACCGCTATAGTTTTCACATTACAATCCAATTCTTTTCTTTTGAACTTTACTGCTTTAATGCTCATAAGCTGTATTATTTGATTTGATGATATCATTGCAATTAAGAGAAACACAATCCCAATATATTTGTACTGATTTTTTCCCCAGCAGGGGGTGGGGGTGTTGTAATTTGCTTTACGAGTATTTTTCTGACAGGAGTGACAGGAAAGTTCAAAAGTATGTTCCCAGTGCAGTTCGACATCTGGCAGTATTTCCGATTCTTTCATGGTGTACATATTAGATCTATATCGTACAATAGAAACTCTAGTGTGAAAGTTGTATTTGAGTATATTAAAAGGTTAATATATTGAAAAGTGTTGACATTAGTTTCTTGCAGGTTGTGAGCATGTGAGGAGGCACTGTGTCTACTGAAGTAATTTGTGAGGTGTGATGCACTTATTAATGGGTCAAGTTTCTATTTAAGAATTCCAATCAGGGATCAAAATTATAAAGCACATTCTCTCTGCTAAAAAGAAAAGGTGAATTTTGGCACACACAAATAACACTCTCAAAGAGATGTGGTAATATACAGCTAAACCTAACTATCACTCCTAACTATAATGGACACACCAAATCAGTTAGAGATACAAAAGTCAACATATGTGTCAACACTGTGAATTCAATAAGGCTACTCTAATTCAGACTAACAATTAAATTAGGGATTGACTGCACATCATATAATTTCCCTGTTTTTGCATCAGATTGCACACACTAGAAGGGCCGGTTCCACGGTGCAAATGCGCAGGCAGGACCCCTTTTGCCTCCCCCGGCCGAAATGCCATGAGACGCGAGGTGGACAATCTTGTGAGGATGGGATGGGGTGGGGTGGCCCTCTATAAAGGCAGGCACCTCCTTTGGCCCAGCCTCTCTCCTTGTTCGAGCGTCCCTGACCGCCTACCCTCAGTTAAATGTCAGTCCAAGCTTGCTGGTCGCCAAGGAGGCCAGATAGGAATTTTTGCCCTGCTCTCAGGATTGGTGGTTGAAGGCAAGGATTTTTCACCTATCCCGTACTGACATGAGGGGGCATGGGGTATTATGGTCAGGGGTTTAACTCTAAAGGCAGGTAGTGCGGAAAATTGAAATAGTCAGTGAGTAAGAATCAATAACAAGCTATAAGCCCCAACCCCTGGTCGCTGTGGATCAGGAGATTACCAAGCCTGGGGTGAGGGGGATTTAGTTACAGCCACTGGCGAGCAGACCAGCCAAGTGATAGCACCTGATGACCTGTGGGGGGGGTACTTTAGCTGCAGCCATCCAAAGAGGTGCCATTTGGGGAAAGGCACCCCTAAGGAGCTAACTACACACCCTAACCTACAACCTGCTGGGAGGGTGCTTGGTAGACCCCCTGGACCCACATGGTTCCTGCACTACGTCAGCCCCTTCCTCAGTGGAAGTGGAAAATGCTGTGATTAATCAATAAACCTAGCCTAATTCTATCCCACTACATGCATCTTGCATACTCATTTCAGCCGGGGGGGGGGGAGCAAATTAAAAATATATAAATACACAACATACAGTGACTCAAAGCTTTATTTTGACTAGGATATGTTTTTTTTTAAAAAAAAAAACTCTGCTAAATCACACCAGCCAGAGAGTGAGACAAAGGAATATGAGAGAATATGTTACAGAACAAGTTCTGCTGGCTGAACAAAATGATGAGGAAAAAGCCAGGTATTCCTGTGACTAGGTTTATGCCCAGTGGTCAACCATAAAACAAATTCAGTATTATAATTGAGTATTATTATTGGGAATGCTAACACATACAGTGGGAGAAATGTCCGTCTAGTCATACTCTCAGTGAGATGTTGTGGCACTTCCTATATGACTCAGGGCAGGCTATTTTGTAAAGAGGGCTAAATATAAGTTTGGCTGTGGACTGACATCTTCTAAACCAACAAAGCACTTAAATCTTTCTAAAACAACAAAGCACCTACGTGCTGAAGACTACAAACAGTACAGAATATCAACTAGCGTCAAAGCCTAGAAAATGTAGTTATGCCTTAGCATTGTTATATATATATATTGGTTTAGCCAAAATAAATACACTATGTTGTGTGTCATGAGCTGGCAGTAGCAGCATGTAATACCTCCTTATACAGCTAATTAATCATCATGATTAATTGTAACCTAAACAGGATTGGAATACTTGAGTAAACCAAAACTGCTTGGTCATACCACAGGAGTCTACAAGATGTGTGTGTGTGCATGTGTGTGTGATAAGGATCACTGCTAAGGCAAGTTGCAAAGCTTGAGAAAAGGAGTAGTTATCCAGCAAAAATGCTTTTGGCAACTATTGACCTTTAGTTCCTAATGCAAAGGATATATAAACACTGCTATGCTTTCTGGCAGGTTTTCCATGATAACCTACTGGAAGAGGCACAGAATATCCTGAAGCCATTTTACATGCACAATTTAACAATTATGTGGTCAGAGCAAGGATGATTCTGTTAAGCTGCTGGGCTCTAGTTGCAGATGTTGGGAGTCTTTTACACGTTGACAAAAGGAATATATAAATTCTTACCCTGTATTTCGGATATCACAACTCACCTAATCCATCCTCAACCCTGCAAATCTATTGCTGAATTGGAAAAAGACCAGAAAAAGAATTGTGAAAGTGATAAAGCCAGAGGCATCTGGCAAATAAAATGTTTCAGATGTTGTATGTCAGATCATTAACTGTGTGCATACCCTAATATAAACACTTAAATGTAGTTTCTGAGTAAGCCTACCTAATGAAGGTACTTTCCTAAGCAGAAAGGAAGTTGTACTCTGACCAGGAAACTGGGGCAAAGCTGTACCTATGCTAGGTCCAGAATTCTTCCTTGTTCAGCCTTTTCTGACAGGTGAACCATATTTAGTTCCATAGGTGGGACACCCAGAATGGAAAAAAAATATGGGATTTACAGTACTAAAAATCCAAAACTCCCATGCCCACTGGTTACCCTCCTGTGCATATTCAATTCTTCATAAACCTGTATCATACAAATGTGGAATGTTTTGCTTTTGTGTCCATGATTCAGAATTGGAGATAATGCCCAATATTGCTTCATAATATCATGCCTGCACTGGTATCACAAAAATGATGCCAAGCTTTACATAGCAAAGGGCAGCCTAAATGTTGACCACACTGATGGCAGAAATCAAAGTGGTCTACACCGTAGCTAATTGTGTTCACTACCATTCACAAACTGACACCAAGTAAGGGAAAATCCCTGAATCTTTTCCCCCCCACCACTTCTCACTCAAACACAAAGCGTTTATGATGGCTTTTTTCTAACAATGCTAGTATGCAGAAGAAAGTAGAGTAGGACCGGCATATTCACAGGGGATCAGTTCTGGGAATCCCCCGCGGATAGGGAAATCCGCAGATGAGAGCAAACACACTTATCCAACGATAATGGTGGTGGAAGGGGTGGTGGGGTGCCAGGGTGAAAGCATTTGCTTCAATATTTTCAATATTTTGAAGGGCTGTTTTCAGTCTTAATGAAATGGTGGATCAAAGGTATGAATGAGTGTGAGTCCAGAACATACAGTGGATAAACATATGCATCCTTTTAACTTCTCAGGTAAACTAATGTTGTCATGACTGCTCCTCAGAATGCAGACAAGAGAGATATCTTCCCATTTAAACCTTTTTGATGGGAGAACTACATCTATTAATTCGGAAGCCATCGGTCCCATTTTTTGAGCTGAAAGGTTGACTTCTTTCCTACAACACTGGAAAAGTAGCTGCTTTTTACACCCACTTATTGAGAAACATTCTACACTGCCCTACAGTGCTAAGGCCAGTAGAACTGATTGGTACTGTACCATTGCACCAAAAACTGCAGAAGGAAAAGAAAAGTATGGACTGTATATAATCCCTCATTACTGTAAGTGGCCTTGAATCCTTTTACAAGGAGAAAGGCAGGGTAAAAATACTCTAGCATAAAATAAATAAAATAAAGGTGGATAAAAGAAGGAAAAACCAAAGGATTATGAAAAGTGACACTGGGAGGATTACTTCCTATAGCAGTAAGGTGAGCAAGCAGTGGTTGGTATTTGCACCATGGCAACAAAACTGAAGGGGGGAAGAAGAGAAGAGAAAATTGTATGTGTGTGTATGTTGTGGTGCAGTGGTGGTGAACCTTCAGCACTCTGTATGTTTTGGACCACAACTCCCACAGTCCTTTGTCATTGGCAATACAAGCCTGGAATTCTGGGAGTTGTGGTCCAAAACATCTGGAATGCCAAAGGTTCACCACCAATGGGATGAAGAGAAGCCAGCGCCCTAATTGTTTAACCTATCCAATCAAAACCCATGTAGCAATCATCAGTCTACAATCACTCTCAGATTCATTCCTAATAGTTCAAGAATAAAATTGCATTTTTCAGCAAAGCTAAGTGATGGAGAAAACAAACAGGAGATAGTTCCAGAACACAAAGGGGCAGTCTAAGCAACAGCACAAGTTCTGGGTAATGGTGTAGTACCCTCAGAGTAATATTTCAGAACCTGTCCTCCTATGTAAAATAAATTTGGTGCGGGAAGGAGTAGAAAAGAGAGACGGTGAAAAGGAGAGGAACTATTCAAAATGCAAGAAGGGCTGCCTATCCCATGATGTAAACCAGGCATGTCCAAAGTCAGGCCCGGGGGCCAAATGCAGCCCATTTTCAAATTCTGCATGGCTCATGGCCTCTTATTTTTTATTTTTTTATTTTTTTATTTTTTACAACTTATATGCCGCCCACTACCCAAAGGTCTCTGGGCAGCTTACAATAAAAGAATTCTCCCCACAGGCTCAGCCTGTCACGCATCCCCACCAGCTGGCCCCTCCCCATACTGGATGGAGGTGTCAGCTTGCAGTTTTATGGTTTATCTGTCCTCCCTGCCTCTGTCCATCCCCCCAGTCACCTTCTCAGCCTACCTGCCCCAAGCTTTGTTGCTGCAGTGTCCTTCCCACCTCCTTGTATGTCCTAGAGGCTTGACCAAAGTCCGGCCCGGGGGCCAAGTGCAGGTGAATGGCCGGCCCCCTCACATTTTCCTCTCACAAAATTTGGTCCTCCTTGAAAAAGTTTGGACATCCCTGATGTAAACCTTTCAGTTTGCTCCACAATTCCATATATATAACCACCACCAGGAATTTCAGAGCCCTCATACCACATATGTTCTTGGGATGACGACGGTAGTTCCTGGGCTTTTGTCAGGACTTCAGCTTACAATCACCTTTTCTGTTGGTGCCAAGAACCCAGTGGACCAATAATTATGGTTTCCATTTCACCCTTCCTCATTTCAAATTGATGTGATTGTGGACCATCTTTTTTTGACCTCAGAAATGCTGAATAGGAAGACCTATTGGGAAAATACTCCACTTCAAAAGAAAGCGGTAGACACTTGATCTGCCCAATAATTACCTCTGGAATCACATGGATACTTCTGATTCAATCCATTCTTGCACACTTATCTAAAGACAATGTACATTGCTAATCAGAATTTTCCAGACTTATGATTCATAGCATGGTGAACATAGTCACCCACAAGGTCAGGGATTTCAAGACAGCATGTTGGAGAAAGCTGGATTCACTCGTCAAGAGCCATTGAAACACAACTGAAGGACCAGTACAGCCACTTTCACTTTTGTATTTGCTTTGGAAAATACCACATTTAGCCATCATGTACAAAATCTATCACTGGAGAAAAGGGAGTTTTGCTTCCTGAAAAAAGGGCAGCATGGAGGATTTCACCTTCTGCACCCACTAGGTAACTTGTAGTTTGGCCTCTAGGGACTCTCTGATCTACTGCACCACTTAAAATATAATCTCCAGCTTTGCTTATATAAGGACTGTCCTGCTTCCTTCTACTCTTGCTGTACATCACCTGAGAAGGGTTTGAACTTGGTTGAAAGGAAAAAGGCGATCATAGCAACCAGCTTTCTGCTTTCAGTAGGGATGTAAGAAGTACTCAGAATTTTTCTCCTTGCTTATTTTCCGAGTCTTACCATACTGACACTCCCTCTGGGATTTCTTCCTGCATCAGTGAGATTTCCTGGCTTCCTGTGAAAACAAGAGCCCAGTCTGGAATTTCTTCCAAAAGAAAAAAGGCATCAGTTTTCTGAGATATACCCCGAGAATTCTGAGGATGGGCTCTGAAACCAAGACATCTAACTTCAAAGAACAAAGTGCCCTCTATGGCCTAATCACATGGACTAGCTGATTCATTTCCCTCCATTTTAAGATCCCGATATATTTGCATTTATAGTCATGGGATACATATATATTACACCTGTTCACATGGCTATCAGTAGACCTCTTTCTATTTGTACCAGTCTGTAGACTACATGTTTCATGTAATATAAATCAATTGATTTTTGTCCTGTTTCTGGATCTCTGCTCCCCTAAAATTTTATTTTTAAGTACCATAAGCATATATCACTAAAGCAGCATAGTTGCTCTGACACTTCCAACTCTCAGATGGTCTACCCCCTAGTGGGATATGTAGGGCAGCATTTAAAAGGAACTTAAATTATTTGTTGGAAATCTATGGGGAAAATTAACTATAAGTCACACAAAAGTGGGGACAACAAGTACAATATGGGTGGCATCTAATGATGCATTGGTAAACTGTTGTGGAGGGAAAAATCCCCCAAAAGAGAGGGTATGAGTGCAATGGCCATGCAATGGCCATGATGCCCAAAAACCAAATCCATTTGTACTGTACACATATTAGACAGATAAGATAGGCGGTTTGAGAGAGGAGTCAGGGAAGACATTCATGTGTGTACTGAAAACCCCTCTCTCAGTATTGGTGGGAGACTCAGGCACAATCTCTCTGCTACTTATCATGCTGCCCTTTTATCTAACCTCAGACAATTCAGAAGCACTTCACACCTCCACGAGGATGGCCACAGCTAACGACTCATACTTAATGGGTGTTGAGAATGGTTGCATAGGTGGGACTTTCACGCACCTAACGAGCCTATTCAGGCCACTGTCCACCTAATGAGCCTATTCAGACCAAGGTGGTGTGAAATCAAGGTGAAGTATAAATAGGAGGCCTCACCACTAACTTTACTCAGACCGATGAAGCTGCTTGGATGAGGAGCAAAATGTTTCGTTCTCACACACAAAAAGTCCAGTTGCCATGACTCAACTCCTGGATTACCTCAGCTGGATGACTGAGACTCTTGATGGTCTTATAGTTCGCTTCCAGCTGAATTATTTTATGATTACATTGATCCAATGACCACCCTACTATAGCTGCAATTTACCATTTAATTTCAATCAAAACGTGACACTAATTGGAATTCTTCACTTTATACTCCAGTTGAAAATAAAGGTGGCGAACAGCTGCTATAGCTGGACGGCCTCCTTTAGAGTTCCACTGTAGACCTTCAATGGTTGGCATTCTATGGGAGCAGTCGGTTTTTATTGTTGGTAGACTCAGCTGCCCCTGTCCTTTCTCTTTGGTGCCAGCTTAATCTCCCTGAATTAATGAATTATTTTTGATTTCTCCTTCCTTGTATGCTATATCTCATTCATTCATTCATTCATTCATTCATTCATTCACCTTTTCAATGCTCATGATTATTGGCCTTAACATGAAGGATCAGTGAGGGTGGAGGTGCCTCTCTTGCCCCATGAGTATCTCTATACCAGTGGTTCTCAACCTGTGGGTCCCCAGATGTGCTTGGACTGCAACTCCCAGATGTCTTCATCACTAGCCAAGCTGTCCAAGATTTCTGGGAGTTGCAGTCCACGAACATCTGGGGATCCACAGGTTGAGAACTACTGCTCTAGACTCTTTGCAGCGATCCATATTCACCCTGGAGATAGACAAGTAGCTCTGATACGGTTCAACATTCAGCTGAATATATCACAGATTGGTAGTTTTCACTATTCCTCAGTTCTGAGGCTGCCACTGGAGTGAAAGAAAGCATATAGTGTTCAGCAAGGAAGAGAGTGACCTATTGAGGATGAGCTACAAATATGCAACTCATCTCCCTCCTTCAGAGACCTCAAAGGGGGGGGGAAGCAGACAAGAAGAAGAAAAATCAGTTTGATGGTGATAAAGCATCCCACCCCCGAACCATATTTTTCTACCCAATTAATAGGAAAACAAAACCTGTTGTTTGGTTCCTGGTAGATAATTACAATGAACAAGCAAGTTAATTTGCCTCTCATAGAGCTTATGAAACCTAGCTGGTGGATCATAGAATCATAGAATCAGAAAGTTGGAAGGGGCCTACAAGGCCATTAAGTCCAACTCCCTGCTCAAGGCAAGGAACACAGTGTTGGAGCACTCTTTACCTCTCAAGGTAATTTGTTTTATTGTCGTACTGCTCTAACAGTTAAGAAGTTTCCCCTGATATTCAAATGAAATCTGGCTTCCAGCAACTTGTGTCAATCATTGCAACCTAGCACTGTGCTGGGGGGAAAAATCAACCTAGTGCTCTGCTAAAAAAAAATTACCTCATGAAAATTTGAGCCATTCTCATCCCATTGGGTAGAAAAGAAATTTTTTTTATCCCACCTTTCTCCTTGAAAAGAGACTCAAGGAACTGGCCTTTGAAAAGTATTTTAGAAGAGAAGACATTTTTGATGAATTATCGTGGGTGGGATTTGGGATTGTTGTCCTTCATTTACTTCCAAACAGGAGTCTGAACAGTGTGTTAGCCCATCTTGCCTTTCACTTTGCTATCTCTTTTATAGCAGCTCGGCTACTGCCTAAGTTTCTCCATAGGAAGACATCACACCTGTCACAACAATTTTTCAGAGTATGGGTAGCCAGAGAACCCCCAGACTATTTCAATGAGATGTGCCTTATAAAGAAAAAAGCAAATAGAACTCTCTAGGCTGAAACATAACCCAAAGTCATAACCCACTGGAACATAACTCAAAGACATTCTGGATGGTTTGATAAAGAGACAGAAAATGGGAAGTTTTTTTCAAGGAGGGAAAAAAACCTTTGAGAATAGAGATGGGGATGTTGGTGGAAATAATGGCATATCACAAGCTTTACCTATTTCCTTCGAGCTGGAGACAACACTATCCTTCCTCAGTCTCTGTATGGATCTTCCAGGGAAGAAGCTGCCTTGTAAGCAGCTGCCCAAGAGACAAAATATGATTTATATTGCCCCCTCAAAAAAGCAATATGTAGGAAGCACTGAGAAAATCTGGGGAGGAAGCAAAATGGGTACAGGATTGCAACCTAAGATCCTTACTCAAGATAATTCCTGAAATTGCAGAAAGCAGCCTTAAATCTTATTCTAGAGGTTGTTGGCGAAATGATGATATTGTTGACAAGCTGAAAGGGGGGGCATACTTCATACAAACAAGGCAAAATAAAATCCATACACTTGGGACCTTTCTGTATTTACTTTTACCCTGAGTATAATAGACAAGTGCTTTCTTCATCTCCAAAATACATGCATAAATATAGAATATAAGTGGTTGTATTAGCGTTCCTATCTGTGAGGTTGGAGAGCACTCCCCCTCCCCTCACATGTAAATATTTCTCTAAATGGAAATACAATAGCAAACCCCAGTAAGTGTTCCCTACAGACTGAAAAGTAATGCCGTAATGCCTTAAAAGGCACTTTCCTGTTCCCTCCCTTGTTGACTTGAAACCACCTTTGTGGAAGGCTTAAAGGGAAAAAAAGATATGACAAAATTCATTTACCTGTGTTAGGGAGAATAATGTATATATCATAACTGCAGATACATATATGCACAAGCAAATATAGCAAACATTCCACATTTATACCCAAATTGATTGCTATTAATTTCCATATTTCTTCTCAATTCTGCCCAAGTTGCTTCAAGGAACAGGAAGGACTTTCTAGAAAGAATCAAGAAAAGTAATCTTTATTTTGCTAGTTTGTTTTTCTATGTGTTTCATGTCCCCTTTGCATTTTTAAAATATACTTACTTTCACCCTGTTTAAAAGACTGTTGCATTGCCACTTAAAAGTCTAAGGCTGCTTTCACACGACCACTAAAATTCGCTACAAAGTGCTCACAGATGCAGAGCATAAAATCATTTTCCCACGAGGAGTGGACTTTAAAAAAAAAAATAATGTGTGACTACGCCCACTTAAGTGCGACCCAGCACATTTTGTAATTACTTCATGTCAAGATGGTAAAATCTTTGTTGCTGTTCCGATGCGGATTTTAAACTGTTACTCGAGTCTGTGGGAACATGGAAGATCTGCACCAAAACCCATGATGGTATCTCTGCTGCGATTCTCAGTCAGGGGATGAGAACAGTTGCACATATCTGGGGGTGATCCGGATCAAAGTTTGCTGCGGATTTTAGTGGTTGTGTGAAAGCAGCCTTAGTCAATTGAAGGGTAGGGGCCACAACCCACCTGAGTAATATGAAACATATCCTCAAGATAACCCTTTCACAAAACCAGAAGATTGTCACATTTCTTCTTGATCTAGAGTTCAGCTTTCCTCCAAGAAGCCAAAGGTAGCACACATAATTCTCTTTTGCCTCGTTTTATCCACACAACTACAGTGAGCCTCTGACACAGTTGTTAAATTGTTGTACTGCAGCTATAACTGTGCTCATGACCTGGGATTTAATTCCTGTTAGTAGGCTTGTGGTTGAATCAGCCTTCTATCCTAAGGCCAGTAAAATGAGTACCCAGCTTGCTTGGGGGGAGGGGCAATGTGTAGGCTGCATAATTAAATTGTAATCCTCCCAGAGAGCAGTATATAAGAAGATCACTTTGCCTTTGACTTTTACAGTAAGAGAGCATAACTGGCCCGAGGGCGATTTCATGCTCCAATGGAGGATCTGAATCCAAATTTCCCAAATTCCACTCCAATAGTATTAATCACCATAGTATTCCTGCTCTCTGTTGAAGGGTAGCCCTGAAACGAACATAATATGTGACTGGGAACAGAGCCTAGGAAAAGAGATTGACTTGGTGGTTTTTAACAGGCTGCTAGCTTTTGACAGTTGTGTGGGAATATTCCTGTATTGCCATGGATATATTGTTTTTGTACAGCAGAGCAAATCAACCTTCTACAAGGCAATTCTAGAAAATGGGGAAGCCCAAACACCAAGTTTTGCACAGATTTATGATGTTTTTAAAAGTAAAACTATTTTATCTCCATGCAGAAGCAAGCAGGTCAGATTTAATTTCTTAATCTCAAAACAGAATCTCTGGTTTCACCAGTTTTTTTAAAAAAAATAGGAAGAATCAAGGCTACAGGGGGTGAAAGAGTGATCTTCAAAAAAAACTTTCAAAACAGGAAAAACAGCCACTTTGTGATAAGACTTAATATGTGTGGAAGTGGCTTATAAGTAAAAACATTGCAAAGTAGATATAATGTTGCAGCTTTGTAACCTGGGAAGGGAGATGTTTGGAAGGCAATGACATGTGATAAAATGAGTCAAAATACATGTTTCATTTGAAGAGTCAAAAATAAAAGAGTTGCTTTAAAGAAACTAATGGAGTGACAGTCCTCCAGAAAATGACATTTTGACATGTATCTCCTGGGAAATAGCATACAGTTTTGCAAGACATGTCAAAGTATTTTTGCATTACAAAAGCAGCAAGCAGTTTTGTTCATCCCAGGCCTGAATGCTTTTTGTAACCATGGCCTCAGAAGTTCCAAGACCAGACACCTGACACAAGGGGCAATCAACTCCAGGCCAGGGACAATCTGAACTTTTGACTCTGTTAATTAAAATTGAATTAGCTGGCTCTTTGGATGAGAACTTTTTAACTCATTTCTGGTTTTCATTCTGACAAAAATTCTGTGTCTAGTTGTAAAAATATTTTGAAAGAGATTATTTTAAAACATAGAAGACAAACATTCAGAAGCTCACTTGTTCAAGCTGTGAAATTGCTGTTCTTGCTTTGTGGTTGGGAATGGTCTTACTCCATGTTAGTAGAGCTTTGGTGACTATGGTCATACTATCCACCATGTCATTATTTGTCTGATAAAAAAGAAAAATGCTTCTAAGATGTAACATCAGGTCACTTCTGATGTGTGGTGACCATATAATTTAATGACCTCTCAAATGTGCTGTGATTGACTGTTCTGCTCAGATTTTGTAAACCAGCAACTTATCATGCTAGGTTATTCTCTCTTTCATGCATCCCTTCCTAGCAATATTTTCTTTTCCAATAGGTTTTCCTCAGGTTTTAGTAACACCTGTGGGTTACTTTATTGAGACAATCTTCCTCGTATAAGGTTTCCACCCCCCCTGCTGCCCACCTCACTTTTCACAGTAATGTTTTCTCCCCGATGAACTCTGTATTTTCATTATATAGTATGTGCATGACAGGATAGCCTCAGTTTTCTCATTTTTGCTCTGGTGCAAGTTCTGGCTTGACTTGATTGAACACCATTCACAGGTTGAAAAACAGCCCCGACAACCTCTGTGTTTGAGTGAGAAGTGGTGAACTGTTGAAAAAAAAAGTGTCACTTCCTGGATTTCCCTTTTTTGGTGTTAGTTTGTGAATAAGAGGGCATCCAGTAGACCATCTTGACTGCTGCCATTAGTGTCATCAACATTCATGCTGCCATTTGTGATATAAACCTCAGCATCTTTTTTTTTCCTGATGGCAACTTGGGCATGGTATTATGGAGCAATTCTCCTGAAATTTCAAATCATAGGTAAAGAAGCACACTATTCTTCATTACTTATTTAGAGGTGCTTTTTTTTTGAAGAATTGCATCAAATCACTCTAGCCCAATGTCTCTTACCTCCTACTGTTCTCACAATGAGGATGTGTGTAGCAAAATCTGAGGAAAGGAAAAGCTGGTTGGGCCCTAAAAGTTGGTCAGGAAGGGTTACCCCCACAGACTGAAACAAAAAGATGACAGACTATAATGTGGACTGAAGGTGAGGGTAATCTTCATTGGATCACTCCCTTTGGACAACTGGGTGATGCAGTGAGAAAGCTCTGGCACAACAAATGCATTTAGGGCAGTAAGGAGAGCATCATGAGACAGCAGCACATTTGTTATCTCCAGCACTGTGGTGCATGAGGCATATGCCTCAGTGTGCGTAATGCTTTGGGCACTTAAAGAGAACAGCCTGCAAACACTCTTATTGAAAGAGTCTCCACAGCAGCTCAGCGCTGTCTTCTTCCCTTCCACTAATATCTGCTGTTATTACCAATGTATAGGATTGTGCAGACTGTGGAAGACCCCACTGCTTAGAAGACTGGAAGAAAGAAGAAACAGACACCACACCATTTTGAAAACATTTCTCTGATTGGCAGCTTTTTCATACATTGTGTCCAGACGCACTGAGTGCTGGATAAAGATGCTTCACAAATAGCATTATGGCTTCACTTCATCCCAGGATCCTTGCATCATGTGCACCTTTACTTGACATCGCAAAGGATGCAAGTTTAAAATGTTCCTTCCTATTCTCATCTGTAACACCAAGAAAAAGCAACAGATCCAAACATGTTTTCCTCCTAAAATGTAATATTAACACTGTCTGGACCAAACAACCACATGGTCCTCTATCTCTACTCAGGTGCCATTAATGGGGATTTCTCTCCAGCAATCTATGGGTGGTTTTTCTGTCCATAAATCTATTTGCCGATCCATATTTACAATAGCATTATTTGCCATCCAACAGATGTTTGGACAGTTAAACTCCCTCAGGGAAAGTGCTCTGCAGAACACAGTAGTTGCTCAATGAATATTTTGTATTTTTTTGGAGGGGAGGAAAGGAGGTGATAATAGCCACTGATCACATTTATTTCTTTTTTCTTTTTCCCAATGATTCATCCAAATCATTGTGTTCTGATTAGAGATGGGCACAAAACAAAAAACAAAACGCTGTTCATGGTTTCGTTGGGTAACAAATCATTTTGTTATGAAACAAAACAGTAGAACACGTTTTGTGATGAAATGAAATGAACTTCCATTTTTGGCTCTAGAAATGAAACGATTGGTCCTAGAGGCACCAAACTTGGTGGGTAGCTTCCACAGACTCTTCTTTTTAAGCCCTTTTAAGCTCAAGCCTCAATCCCCCTGTGCTGTGGGATGCGAAGGAGGGTGGGTTGAGACAAGCGCTGATAGGTTTTGCTTGGAAGGTTTGCTAAGCAATAAAGGAATAAAAATCCCAGTTTCACTCTGAAAGAGCAAGAGAAAATTTATGGCCCTGAATCTGTGCTTCCTTCCTTTAGGAAAAGGCAAGTGAAACTAGAACAGAATGGAATCATTTCAGCACTCGCCTCAACCCCCCTCCTTCGCATGCCACTGTACAGAGGGACGAGGCTTGAGTTTAAAACACCATATTTTTCCTCTTCCTCTTTTTTCCACAGGGGACCCACTTTGGAGTTTAATATCTCAGACCCATGAACCCCAAACCTCTCCAAATTTGGAGGGCTTACAGGGAAGAGTCCAAGGAAATGTGGTGCTTCTAGCACCAAAGGGAGCCCTTTTATAGCATAACAAATTGTTTCATTTTGTTTCAATTATTCCAAAAAAATCTTTTTTAAAAATTGGAAAGGAAAGGAAAAGAAAGGAAAAGAAAGGAAAAATGAAATGATCCAAAATGCTATATTTTCATTTCGTGCCCGTATCTAGTTCTAATGCCTTGTCAAACATTATCATATTGGTCTGCAAACATTTTGAAAGCATTTTCTTGTCTTATCATTTATTCAGAATGGCATGTCTTAGAAATGGAGCCTCCATGAAAGGCTGGAAGCCCTTTGGTTTTAAGTCCCAGCAGAGAGATCCATAGAGGGAGGCACAATTGCGGTGCAGAGAAGTGTCTAGATGGGTCAGATCAGAGATGTTTATGCATTTCCAAATCAGGTACAAGGGGGCTTCGACCAGGCTTGTCCTGGGAGGGGCTTCTTTGTGCACTCACCTGACAGAGACACACTGGCCAGCTGGCCAATCGGGCATTGCCAGCACAGCTGGTGAGATTGGCCAGTGGCTGACCAGGTAAAGGGCTAGCAGTGCATCTTTGTCTGGTGGTAAGGGCAAGTGGTGATAAGTCCCTTAGGGAAATAGGAGGAAATAGAAGGAAATACTGCTTAGTACAAGTACTACATTCCCACATTAGGGTTAGAAATAGAAAGGACAGTAAATATTGATTTATGACCATTTATGTAAAGCTTGGCAGAGGGCTGCCCGTAACTCTATTGCTGGGGGGGGGTACTACCCCACTGGTTGATACCCGAGTTTGGTTATCAGTAAATCCCCCCAGCGCCACTTGCCCCATTCAGGTTCCCCTGTTAAAGACTCAACAGTAGGACAAATAGTACAATCAAATGTTAATAAAGTGTGGCCCATTATTAATCCCCAAAACGTGTCTCGTCTCTTTATTTTGGGCTGAGTGGACAAGGTGGTTTGGGAAGCCTGAGTGGCCATTGGGCCATCTGAGTTCATTCTGGCATTTTGGGGGGTACCAAATGCTAACAAGGAGTTGTGGTGAGGAGGTGATGCTGGTTCCTTTAGTAAAAGAAAGAAGATGAAGGAGAAGGATAGCTGCAGCCATAGTGAAAGCTTAAATCTGAAAACTCTAATGGGGAAAAGACTGACCCTGTTGTAGAAATGTGTTCCCTTTTTTGTTTTAGGGAGTTATACTGACTTGCCATTAGACTCAGCTGTGTGTGCATGTAGGATGGATGGCTGACTCTTTCTATGAACTTTGGATATGCCAAACTAATGGCAGGGATAGTTTCTCTTCATTGTTTAATACTTTTATTTTTAAAATCCCTGCTGCTGGCTGAATCAAGACTCCAGGATGAGTGGAAAGTAGGACAAAGAGTGGTATCCATAGCTTTAAGTTTAGGGAGCAGACAGATGGAAGGAAGCTTGTAGAAGCTTTGCAAGTTCTGTAACTGGTGCCATTGCACAGGGCCTCTCAGCCCAGCATATAGCCTTTTGTTTTCCTTTTATATTCCTTCCATGATCTGGAAACGTACAGACCCATGGACAAATCAAGACAAGCCACATACAAAACAGCTTGCTGTGGGTTGGTCCTGATCTATTGAGCAAACATCTTAATACAAATTGGACCAAGCGCTATTGGCATATCCCTAGCTGTTGATACCAGAATGCCATGACTTCTGATATGCTATATCAGCATTCTGATATCAGAAAATATCTTTGCATGTACATAAGAACAAAAGAACATAAGAAGAGCCATGCTGGATCAGGCCAAAGGCCCATCTAGTCCAGCTTCCTGTATCTCACAATGGTCCAACCAGTTGCGTCTGGGAGCGCACGAGACTAGATATCTGTCTCCTGATACCACTCCCCTGCAACAGGCCCTTGAAGTACCCCGGTTTTAAGCCTTGAGATTACACATCTCCATCATAGTTTATAACCTGTGATAGACTTTTCCTCCAGGAATCTGTCCAATCCCCTTTTGAGAGCATGCAGGCCAGATGCCATCAGCACATCCTGTGACAGGGAGTTCCACAGACTAGAAACACACTGGGTGAAAAAATAGAACTGTGTTGAGCTTTCTGCTTTTATTTCCTATTGTTACTTCTCTGTATAATATCCAGGCATATGCAGGAGATCTTTCTCAAGTGGGTTTGTGCTTTCCTTTTCTCTTTGCAATTCTACTATCCTTACAGCATACTGCTGCAGAGTTGTTTTAATTCTTTTTAATTTATTCAAAATTTTAAATATGATTTTGAAATTCATACTCATTGTACAGGCTGAAAAGTTAACTGCAGACAATGTGGCAGGTCTATTCTGTAAGGAAGGTAACAATGTTTGCTTATTTTTCTTTAAAAAAGCATAGACTGGTTTGCTCTTATTTCATACTTTTTGCAAAAAGAAAATCGGAAAGTTGAAATCTGTATGGGAATGCAAAGAAGCATCCTAATTGAGCAGGATTATTCATTTGAAAGAGTGCATGATCCCTTACATAGCCTGAACTTTATCATGTCTCATTTGCTGTTCCAATGCATAGGCACATATTCAGATAACAATTTTAGGGCTGGTTGGTTTGTGCAAGCTTTTGTACCAGCAACCCAACTTTGTTGCCATAAAAACTTCTCCTTAATCTTTGCAATTTTACCCCTGGTCTCTTCTGTTACTGCTTTCTATACATGGGAGGAGATGCTTCTGCAATTGAGGTGTTGTTCATGCTCATGTTACACTCTTCATAAGAGGAAGAACTCTCAGTTTCTTAAATTCCTCCTCATAAGTGCGACATGAGTATCAACCTCTCCACTAGAGATGGGCACAAAATGAAAAACAAACTACAGTTTTGTCATTTCGTTACGTAACAAATTACTTCATTATGTAATGAAATGGTACAATGTGTTACATCACAAAATGAAACAAAATGCCAGTTTTTCCTCCAGGAACGAAATAATTCATCCTAGAGGAAATGGCAGGGGAGCTTCCTCAAGCTCTTTCCTGTAAGCCCCCAAACTTTGGAAAGGTTTAGAGGTATGGGGCTCAGTTATTAATCTCCAAACGGGTACTCCTAGGAAAAAAAATCATTCTAGTTGAATTGGGAAACCGCAATAGCCCCCTCCCCCATGGGCAAGCGATTAGCAGCTCGGCTTCCAAATGCTGATTCAATTAGAAAGATTTTTTCCTAGAGGCACCACATTTTGGAGCTTAATAACTCAGCCCACTGACCTCCAAACCTCTCCAAATTTCAGGGGCTTACAGGGAAGAGCTTGAGGAAGCTCCCCATCGGTTTTGGTGCTGGTACATGGCTGTAATCTGTATTTTTGAATACATAAGCATAACAAAACTCAAAAATATGAGTATAGCCATGTTTCAGCATGGAAATGACAAGGCAGCTTTCTCAAGCAATTCTAAGTAAGACCCCCAAATTTGGAGAGGTTTATTAAGCTCCAAAGGGGATACCCCTAGAAAAAATTCTTTCTAATTAAATTGGGATTCAGAAGCAAAGCCTCTAATTGCTTGCCGGGGGGGGGTATTGTGCCTTCCCAATTCAATTAGAATGATTTTCCTTAGGGGCACTCCCTTTGGAGCTTAATAACTCTGCCCCCCCAACCCCCAGACCTTTCCAAATTCTGGAGGCTTACAGAACGAGCTTGAGCAAGCTTCCCTGCCATTTCTATGCCTCTAAGACCCAGGGAAGCATAGCGTTTCCTTTCATTTTGTTTCATTTCATAACAAAACTACTTTAAAAATTCATTACAAATGTAACAAAATGAAACTAGTAAAATTGATACTATATTTCCATTTTGTGCCAATTTCTACTCTTCACTGTAAATATGTCACCTTCTGTGTTTAGAACAGCCAAGAGGAGAAAGACTAGGAAAGAATAATAATTATCAAATGTTGTCAAGTCAATTCTTACTTGCAGCCACCCATTTCAGGGTTTTCCAGATAGAGAACACACAGAAGCAGCTTGTAACCCTAATTACCTTCTTCTGGGTGCATCTGGAGACTATGCAGAGAGAAGCCACACAGGCTAGGTCTACCCACAGGTGCCAGAGAACTGAGCTCTCAACCTCTAAACCATGGAGATATCCAGCCAGCAGATGGTCCCCCTTCCATGTGCAGAAAGGGATGACTGAGAGGAGAAAGAACAGGAAGTCCTCCCTAGTTGCCATGAGCATATCCATAGAGGCAAAGGTTGAATACGTATGTGCTTTCTACCTCACAAGGCTGTTGTGAGGCTAAAATGGGCAAAATAATATTGATCCTATTAGAGGGGGAAAGTAAGTGATGCATTATAAACAATAAATAATACACTATATCTAGTACATTGTTAGTTTTGTTCATACAAAAATACTCTGTCTAGTTTCTTTTTCCTTCTTGTTTTCCACTTTTTAAAAATTCTGTGCTTTTCACCTGAGGGCAAAGACTTAACTGAATGACAGCTGATTTTATATTTTAGTAAATGTGGGATGAATTGCTGATTCTTCATCCCAGTAGTCCTGGGGCAGTCCTAGGGACAACCTGGAAATATCACAGCACCTAGCAGAGCAGATCTAATCTAATGTGAATACCTGCCACCGCTCTCCACATACCATCCTTACAGGACCATGACAAAATGTGGACACTATCATTTTAACACCAAACAATGTGTTCTTTGTGTATGGTTGTGTATGTTAAATGCTGTCAAGTCAGACATGATTTACAGAAACTCAGATTAGATATGCAAGAAGGAGTTTTACCAGTGCCACCTCTAGTGAGCTACTATAGTGGGGATTTGAACCCATGCTTCCTGAGTCCACTACACCAGAATGGATATTCTTGCTCTCTCTATCAACCCACATTTGCTCCAGTTGTAATACTCCTGAAAAGGCATTCTAGGTAACCTAAAAGCTTGCACTCCGTTATGTGACTTTCCAGTGGGTCTACATTACAGCTTGGAAAATTGTGTCTCGATGATGATGAGGAGGAGGAGGGACAAACTACAAAAAGTACTAGTGATATTTGTTGGTGGAACACTGCAGTTGTAGTCTCAAACAAGTAACTGATTAAAACCATCTGTGTCATCAAAAAAATTGACTTTTAAATGAATGCCCCTTCTTTAAGGGTAGCTGTGCTGTGAATTTTTTTTAGCCTGACAAGGGTGCTGCAGCAAAAAAGGTTTGAGAGCAACTGGCATAAGGAGTCAGTATATGTATCTCCCTGCATGTGGGGTAAGCAGGTACGCAAACCCAAAGGGTGTACACCTTAAAAGAGTTTTACTCTCATCTAAGTGTGCATAGAATTATAACTTCAAACAATACCAGCAAGTATACTAATACTGTCAATGATTGTTGTTGTGACTTTTTCAGGCTGTTTTGCCATGTTCTAGAAGTTTTTCTACCTGACACTTTGTCAGACTCTGTGGCTGGCATCTTCAGAGGGCATGGAGTTCAGGGAACTAGGAGTTCTCTCTATGCTCTGAGTTATAAAGTGAGTGACATTGGGGTTTTTAAAGTTGAGGAAACTGGTCCTATGCAGGAAGATAGGTGTTAGAGATGGGCACGAATAAAAAAAATGGCATTTCATTTGTCGTGTGTCATTTGTCGGGTCCGTTTCGGTTCATTGCCGTTTTTCACGATTTTTTGCAAAAAATTCATTTTTGTTTTTGTTTGTTTTGTTACCATTTTGTTACCATTTATTTCAATTTTTGTGATTTTTTTTAGGATTTTAAGCAGTTCACTTGTATTGCAGTAATGGAAACGAAACGCACGACAAAATTTCCGGTGTTTCTGTTCATTTTGTTTCATTTTAGAGACAAAATTCATTTGTCGTTTCGTTGCGTAACGAAATGAAAAAACAGAAACGGAAATGAAAAATTGTTCGTATCGTGCCCATCTCTAATAGGTGTTATTGTATTGTGATGAACAGATTAAGAAGTTTCAGTGCAAACAGGGATAGTAAAGATCCTTGATGGGTGTCGTTAGCTGCTCTATTTTGTGAACCGATCACTTTTGCTTGTGGCTGCTGGGGAATCATTGAGCTTTGACCTTTTGCACTTTGCAGCTTTTAGTACTGGAGGCCAGACTTTGTTGATTTTTAGATTTTCTTCTTTTTTATTGAAGCTGTGCTTATGTTTGTGGATTTCAATCGCTTCCCTGTGTAGTCTGACATAGTGATTGGTAATGTTGTCCTCTTCTGTGTCCTGGAAGAGGATTTCATGTAGAGTTTGTTTCAGGGTGTGTTCAGCTACTGCTGATTTTTCTGGTTGTGTTAGTCTGCAGTGCCTTTTATGTTCTTTGATTCTGGTCTGGATGCTGTGATTTGTGGTCCCAATATATACCTGGCCACAACTACAAGGTATCCAGTGTACTCCCGCAGTGGCAAGTGGATTCCTCTTGTCCTTTGCTGACTGTTGTATTTTTGTAGTGGGTCTAAATACTTTTTGTAGGTTGTGTTTTTTCAGCACTTTGTCCATGTGATCCATGACTCCTTTTATGTATGGCAGAAATGCTTTGTTTGTTGGAGGCTGTTTTTCTTCTTCAGATTGGTGATTCCTCCCCCCTCCCCCGGTTTAATGGTGCTTTTAATTTTGTTCCTGGAATAGCCATTTGCATGTAGGGCCCAATTCAAGTGGCTGAGTTCAATGTATTCCGCTCCTCAACAATATCTACCCAAATATACAATTCACCATAGAAAAAGAAATAGGGGGAAACTCCCATTCTAAGATGTCATGGTCATACACAAACTGGATCTCCAATTAGGACACAAGGTCTACAGAAAACCTAACCCACACAGATCAGTTACATAAACATTCTAACCACCACCCATGACAAAAAAGAGGCATAATCAAAACTCTTGTAGATCTTGCAAACTGAAACTGTGAGGCTAAATTCCTCAACACTGAACTCAGCCACCTGAATTGCGCCCAAAAGGGCTTGTCGGAAGCCTCAGAAATGATTTTTAGTGAACTGGAAGTCACTTCTGGTGCACAGGGAGGCCCTTTTGGGACCTCCAGAAGGCCCGGGAAGGCACTCGCAGGTTAAGTACAAGGGCCTCTAGCTATCCCCCCCAGGCCCAACCCGACCTGCATCTGCATCTCACAGATTTCCAATTATCGCGGGTTGGGTCGCATCCCTAATCCCCGCAATAGGCGGGGGGGGTCACTGTACAACAGGATTTTCAGGATCATTCTGGATCTTAACATCTTGACATCTCATTCAGTCAATCTATCTTAACTATTGTTGTTATAGTTTTTTTGTTCTGTTCTTTTTTGGGATATCATGTTATATGTTTTTATATTATATTGGTTGTGTTTTTATGATGTTTGTTTATATTGACTTGCAAGCTGTCCATAGTGGCCTCATAGTCATATGAGTGAGATATAAATATAAAAATTAATTTAAATTAAACAAATAAACAAGGTGCCGAAGCAACTCCCCTATGAAGGAAAGGCTACAACAGCTGAGGCAGTTCTTAATGAGGGAATGAGACTACTTGAGCAGGAGACATGACAGAGAATTAGAAAATTATGCATCTCCTTGGCTACTGTGGAAAACAGGATGTGGATCTTCACACTAATCCCGCAGGGGCTTTTGTATGTTAAGTCAGCCATCACTATCCCATAGTGAATTGCTGCCAAATGAAGGGGTGAGTTGTGTTTGGACTTTTATTATCATCATTTCTGAAGGTTCCTCCTAAGAAAGGAACTCCAGAATTATTCTTTCAATGAAGAAAACAATGAGGATATCTGGAAGTTGAGTCATGGCTACTGGACTTCTTTTTCTTGAGAGATAGAAACATTTCGCTGCTCATCTAAACAGCTTCATCAGTTTGAAGATTGATGTCAGAGACTGATGAAGCTGTTTGGATGAGTAGCAAAACATTTCTATCTCTCAAGAAAAAGAAGTCCAGTAGCCATGACTCAATTTCCAGATAAACTCATCTGGATGACTGAGAATCTTCACAGACAATGAGGATATCACATTTTTCTTCAGAATCAGAAATTAAACCATGTGCCTTCTATATATATTCTAGTTTTGTCACCAAGCAGTCACCTACCAAATGTCTTGATGTGAGGGAAATATGACTTATAAGGCTTCTAATAATATTACCAAACTTTAATGCATTTTCAAAATATATTATAAAACTATAGCCTCCCAAAGACTGCTTGCAATATAAAATATATCATTATGTAACAATGTAAGTTGCTAAGTTGAAAAATGAAGGAATGAAAGCAGTACTGTATATAAAACAAAATGTTATTCAGTTAGAAGATAAGAAACTAAATGTGCAGAATGCAATGATGGACCAGCAGAACAACAGATTTCAACACCAATCTTCTATTTCGAATTTTAAAACTCAATTTATTCCTAAAAAGTTGTTCAGGAGGGCTGGGAAACTTTAGAAATCCATGTTGGATTTCAGTACTTTTTTTAAAAAAAAAGAGTGGAAGCAGTTATACACTTCCTGGCTCTGCAAGCAAGAGTCAGTGCTGGGGATGCATTATCTCAAGTGAGATATCAGTCCTGTCCATCAGGCCAAATCAGGTTGACCCCCAACCACAATTTTAAAAAAGATTCAAAAATAAGTATACAGCAGATAAATATTTTGATTCAGATGCTGAAATCCTGTTACTTAGTGCAATACATTGCATCTAGAGTATGCTCACTGAAGCAGAGGAATTTAGGGAGGAGTTGACTCACTAATTCTATGGGCCTGCTTTTACTATATTAACTGACAGAATTTTCAAGGTTTTTCGTGCAAATGACAGACAACATGGTGCTGCTATCTAATTTTTACCACAACTCTCTCTCTCTCTCTCTCTCTCTCTCTCTCTCTCTCTCTCTCTCTCTCTCTCTCTCTCTCTCTCTCTCTCCAAACCTCCACTGTTAGTTAGAAGCTTGTGGGTCTGTAATATGAAATCGCAATCAACACCAAGCAGGTTTTCAGGCTGAAGGCATACTGTGTGTACTTTCTATTTAAAGAAATTGAAGAATGACCATCTTCTTGGTGTGTGTGTGAGAGAGGGGGGGGAGGAGGGAGGAATAGAAAGAGAACACACATTAATTGGCCATGAAACAACAACAAGAAGACTGGTTTGGTTCATATTTCAGTGTTCACGAAGCAGAGCAAAGAAGAGAGGTACAAACTGCTTTGACACTACAGTACATTTTCTGATGCCAGAATTTAGGACTTGTAGTGGAAATTGAGGAGGCAGACAATGCCATCTATTTATAGTGCATATTTGGCTGAATCCCCTCTTTTGTGCTCAACAACCATGGTCTTTCATGCAGAACCACAGTAGATGGACAGCTGTGTTTCTAAACATCTGTGATGAACAGAACTCAGATGGGAGCTTTTTTTAAAAAAAAGGAGAGAGGGAGAGAAAGACATCAACATATTCATAAGTTGGTGTGGGAACAATGAAAGCACATATTGTAGGTCTGAAGGAAAAAGGCAATGTCAGCTCGCAAAAAAAAATCTCTATGAAATTCTTTTTGCAGATGTCAGCACAAACTTGCTGCATGAGTAAGTGCTGCTGTAAAGTCAGGGAAGAGACAATAATGGAAGCCTTGACCAACCAGGTTTCAGTGAGGGCCACGGCTGTACGCAGAACACACTGAGTGGAACCAGGAAGTGCACTTTTGAACAGTTGTTGCATTCATTGGTGGGTTGATGTGGAGAAGAAAACAATGACAGAGGGGTTTTTCTCACCTCTAGCAGTCATTCATGAGCCATATGGAAAGTGAAGTTATATTTATCAGTCAAATGAAACAATATGCCCACTGTATGTGTCTATATAGATACACACATCATTTTATATCTGCCCAAGACATCCTTCCTTCCATAGCTCATTCAAACACCACAGTCTGCCTGAAAAGGAGGCTTACGTGTCAGTGAAAGGTCAATGAGAAGGAGGAGCACCCTACTTAAAAACGCATATGTTTGTGGTATCATTCATTTTCTTTAGCAACTGGTGTAAGGTACTGAGTTTCAATGAATTGGTTTTAACAACCCAAGAAGTCTGAAATAGAGATGGGCACGACTCAGAAAAAAATTTTCGTTTTCGTTTTTGTCTTCGTCTAGGGTCCGTTTCGTTTCGTTTCCGTTTTCGTGAGCTAATTTCAAAATGTTTCATTTTCGTTTCGTTACGTAATGAAAACGAAAAAACGAAAACGAAAACGAAAAATTTTTCGTTTCTTCCCATTTAGCTCCATTATGTGTTTTTCCAGTAACGAAAAACGAAAATTGGCTCGAAATTAGTCGTTTCGTTTCCGTTTTCGGCCCATTTTTGAACCGTTTTTCGTTTTCATTTCGTTACGTAACGAAAACGAAAAAACAAAAACGAAAACAAAAATTGCGCTAAGTCGTGCCCATCTCTAGTCTGAAACAATCATTTCCAGAGCACAGGCTGGTACTTGTGTTAGACCTGCCCGAAGAAGCTCCGCATCCAGGAGAAAAGGGGGCTTTCATTTGGGCAAAACCCTTCAGCTAGTCAAAAGGGGCCCCGCTAAATTCCTACATTTTATTATCATCCAAACTTGAGCAAGTTCCCGTCTCATGCCATAAGAATGCAAGAGACTTTGTAGCCTCTTGAAAGAAGAACAAATAGGTGCTGGTCAATCCTTTCATAAGGTTGAAGAGAACTCTGTGAAGCATGTGGGCTGCACCAGAAAACAGCTTTCCTAAACAATTATTAAGTGCTTTAATTGCAAAAGTAACGAAGGGAAACAACAAAGACTGTCCAGTATTGTAGCATTTCAGATTAAGTGTGGTGGACCCATTCAACTATCAAGTAACATGAAGATGCCAACAGTGCCCATCATGAGAGCCATCATAAAATACTGCAGGCCCGAGCAACAACAACAATAAAAAGAATGCCACTTCCTAGATTAGTTATACATATAGATTTCTGGCACTCCTGCTTGAATGCACAGGAGGACTCGTAGGCATGCTACCTCATGAAAACAGGATTAAAGTGATTAATCTGTAGAGTTTGCTGCTTCTTCTCAAGTGTATGACAACCACAAGAATGCACCGCAGCAGCTGCTTGAAGGCCGTGGCCTGGTGTGAAGTGTTTTCCCTTTTTAACAGCCATGTATCATGTTGATTCTTATGGAATATTTCTCCATCACTGGGTTTCTTGCCATTCTGTTTGAATGATCTAAACACGGAAACGAGTTCTCAGAGAGAGTATTTAGTATTTGCCAGAAAAGGAGAGAAAAACAACAGCAGGGATTGGAAACTGGAAGTTTGCAAAATGTTGTTGTTGTTTAGTCGTTCAGTCGTACCCAACTCTTCGTGACCCCATGGACCAGATCTCGCCAGCCCTTCCTGCCCTCCACTACCTCCTTGCAAAATGAGGGAAACACAAAGTGTGCCATGAATAGCATTTACACAGTGAGTAAGAATTAGGTTCTGCCAAGTCATTGTAAACTGGATGAAGATGGGGCGTTTTCCCCTCCTTTCAAATTCCAGTGTATTTAAATCTCTAAATTGTCTTTGAACTGCTGTTTGTAAACTCACCACATTGTGCCTAGCAATGTTTGTGAGCTCCTTTATATATCTTCAAAGTTTTCTTATATATTAAAAAGATAATGAAGATTTAAGTGTTCCTCGCATCTTTTTTCCCCTCAAGCACTGCTGATAATTGTTTCCTGCTAAGAAAAAGAAGGGAACATTCTCTTTTGATTCTAGGGTTTATTTGTTATTGGTTTGAATTTTAAGGGAAAGAACTGCCAACAAAATTGTACAAATGTCAGTTCTGCACAAGATGCAGAATTAATACAATAATACATACAGCTTTTTCAGCATTCCTTAGCTTCTACTAGTGCAAGAAGAATGTGTGAGGCATTGGCATGAAGGTTTGTTTTACAGGGGGGAATGCGCTTCACGATCCAAAATTATCTCTGTCACATGTAGTAGTCAGGGACATGGTGGTATTCTGTCGGTTTGCTTACATTCCCCTTCTTTGTCACTATGAACAGCTATGGCTCAGCAATACATAGTGAATATAGCAATGCTAAATACATTTTGAACAAACTTTGGTATCAGAAGGAAACACAGCCACAACTTTTTGATTGATTATATAGGGGGCAAAAACAATCAAGCAAACCAAGGCATTTTAGGCCTTCTGAAATCTCTGGGACAGAAGAGAAATCTGGATGTATGATTACTTTATGTAAAATGAATGTCTAATGAATAAAAGCTAAAAAAGCTACATGCCATGTGTACTACAAAAGCTATCTATAATGTTGATATATTAAAGAAATGGCTGGAAATGTAATAAATGAACTTTCCATTACTCATGTGCTAGAGTCAGAATTAACAAATGAAGCTATTGACATATACAACCAAGGCAGAAGCTAGTTTTAGAGGTGAGCTCAAGGGCTACACGCCAGCCTGGCACCATATTAGATAAATTTTTCATACTTTGCAATTGGATGTGCCAAAAAAAGTATGTTTTGAAAATAAATCCAAAAAGAATAGATATATAATCTTGATCCTGAAATGATAAAGTAAGTTTTGTTTTATGTTTATAGGTCTGCTTAAAGCACAAGTTTTTATCTATTAACACTGGGCAAAGTCCACCAGGGAATTTTCAAGTGCAAAGCTCATTCATTTCAGTGGTGCTCCAACAGCTCATCTGGTTTGGCTGTGTCCGATGACTGTCATACCACCATTTATGAGGCTGTGTATCAAGTTTAGACAATTTCATTTGGGGGAATTTTCTCTGGAGCTCAAATGACTTTTCATTTACCCCTTCCCTTTTCATTTACCACATTTCTCTGACGTCCCTTTTACTTCAAACATTTAAAGGGGGGGAAACCCAACAAATATCTAGCAAATACTTTGAAGTTACCCTATTTTCCTGAACCCTCAACAGCTTTGATTATATCCAATGCACCATTTGCATAGAACCACTGAAATAGATAGGGCAAGTTGGTAATGACTTTGTTTCCACTGATTTCATTACATTTTGTCTAATAGAGATCCAAGTCCAGTTGTAGCCTTTTTCTTAAAGCAGAGATAGAAGAATTATATTTTCTATTGGTGGCACGTTAACACCAAACAGTTATTTGATAAAATTACATTGAAATAGTTTTCATAGGATGTACCCACATTTGCAAAACAGAGAAGTGTCTTATTTACTGTGAGCTACAGAGTATTTCACCTCAGCTGGGCCAATGGGATTGTTCAAACAGTCACACAAATGTATATTTTTGTCAATTGACTGTCAGAACCCTACAAGATAAACTTTCACTATTCTGTTGTATTTTTTTATTTACATTTGTTTGATGCATTACACTGGTAGTTTGTTAGGAGGGTCATTTCTATTCCATTTCATTTGCATGGTACTCAGTGTTTTTTTCTTAATACCAACAACAAGAAATTCTGTTTCTCTTTTTAGAAGTCACCAAAGATCTATCCACTGTACCATTTTTAATTAGAAACATTTCTTCTGAGTATTAGTGAAATGAAAAATACCTGTACTGTGTCCTACATTGAATTAATGGAATAAAGCCAAACAGGCATTCCTAATATTACTCATGAAAGTAAAAAGCTAAACGAAATATGGCAAATATGGCAAAGCTAAACGAAATATGGCAAACAGGTAGCAACCTCTGTAAATATCTGTGTTTTTTTTTCTAGACTTGGGACAAGAAGAGATGGTGACACCATACAAGATCTAATGTGAAACTTAAATGTGGATTATTGTTTTTACTCCCACACATATGGTTAGTGTTAAAATTTGTCAAAGCATATGGCTTATATGACATAAAAATAGATTTTGCAAATTATGATTTCATATTTTTCACGTGATTTTTAATTCATCTCAAAAAAAATCATGGAAGTGATGGGTAATATTGATAACCTGAACATCACTTTTGATAATAATCTGCTTTATAAACATATTCATCATAGGAGAATCAGTTTTCCAACTTGACAGATATCATCATTTTAGGATGCACTTAAATTGACATGAAATTCAGAAATATCTGTAGCAACAATTTAACCTGAATGATTGGAACAAATAACCACCTTTCTTAAGCAATGTCTAAAACAAAATTTCAAGTAAAATACCCAGTGAAGATTAGCATACACCATATAAAACCATCCCATTTAGACTTGGTGAAGACCAACGAGAGAGGATCAGATAAGAATATGAGTTGAGATTTTGGGATAAACTCTAAAGAATTTATTTTGGCCTTTACAATTGTAAATAAAATTAGCCCATCATTGCAGTAAATTTTGGTCAGGTGATATAAGAAATCAATATAAATCTCATCAACTTTTCATTGGTTGAATGCTTTATAAATATCCCATTAGCGAAAGGACTCTTGAAGACCATGATAATATGAAATTGGGGGGGGGGGGGTTTTGACTGAAATCCCAGAACAGCTATTCTGTTTGATCAGTTTGTCAGTAAGCCATTAATTAGGAGTTTTAAGCAATCTGAATAGTCTTCAAAATATATGGAAGTTGAGTCATGGCAACTGGACTTCTTTTTTTGAGAGACTGAAATGTTTTGCTATTTATCCAAGCAGCTTTGTCAGACTTAGAAGCTGTTTGGAAGAGCAGCAAAACATTTCAATCTCTCAAGAAAAGAAGTCCAGTTGCCATGGCTCAACTTCCAGATAAACTCACCTGAATGACTAAGATTCTTCACAGACAGTCTTCAAAATAATAAATCCAGCCATCCTAGTACAGGTTACTACAACCTCAAGACAAGTAAACATCTGTTTTGTGTTTTCCCCAGAAAATCCTGGCCTGCTTCTATACTGGCACCAACCCAAATGGTAGGAAAAATCTTGTGTACAGAGGCTAAACCGCAGTAATTCGGTAAAGAGTGATCATGGTCTGAGTTCGATCCCAATGGGCTAGTGTAACCTGCTCAGTGTTGATTCATCTTTCCATCCTTTCAAGGTCAGTAAATTCAGTGCCCACCTCACTGGGACTCGGCATAAGCCACCCAGGCAGTGCTTAATTTTGTTAATTTATTTTAATAATCATATTTCTGTCTTACCCATTTAGTTGCTTACTGCAACTTAAAAATACACAACTACCCCCTCCAACCTAGAGACATAAATAACCCAAATAAAATAAACCTAGAGGCAATGCTGAATCAAGATTAATTTCAACACTATGAGGTAGTATGTACGCAGCACACTTTAATCTGTGGGGATGTACCAAGTCCAACTGAGGGCTTGGAAAAGTTACTTTTCTGATTTCATCTCCCCAAATCCCCCAGACAGCATGACCTATCACTTTTCCCCCCTTCCATTCAAGACAACCCTGCCCTGCCAGCCAGGTCAAAGATTATACTGTCAATTATACTTTCCTCTCACCTGTCCCTTCCTCCCAAGCCCTAGGAGATGATGTCAGATAAAGCAAGCAAGGATGTAGCTCCTCCATTTAATCAGGAAGCCTACAGGAGAAGCAGGAAGCTTTTTATGCAACAAAAAAAGAGAGAGAGGTGGTAGACATGTGGACCTCAGCAAGATTAACACCCCAACATGGACTAAGGCATGACACCTTAGCACAGGTTCAGAAACTGATTAATTAGCTGTCACTTTTATTTGTGGACTAGTGAATTATTTATACTCGTAAAATGGTTTAATAATTTAGAGCTGATATCTTAACAAATGACAGCGATGGAGTGACAAGGAGAAGGTGGCATGAAGCAACTCTCAACAAGTTGAGATCGATGCTATTGTGCTCCAGGCATTTAGTAAGACAATTTTTTGCTGACTGTTTGCATGGGGGGAAAGAAGGAGGAAGTGCGTTGATTTTGCATTACGTGTTAAACAGGCAGAACTGCATATCTCAGTAATCAAAGGAGAAAAGTTCCTTTAAACCAAAAAGAACATGAAATTGCTCTGAAGAAATCTACATTTCCATATGAAATGAAAATCATTGTCTTTCTTTTAAAAGACTAAATAAAAGCTAATTGCAGTGTTTGTTTTAATTTTTTTTTTACTTCTCAAAGCACTTATCCCATCTTTTGTTGCTGCAAAGGCTTTGGATACATATTGATTTTGACCTCTGTGTCGTTTTTTTAACAAACCCCCCCTTTTTTTAAAAAAATAACAAAGCTATCTTCATATGACGAGGTTACTTTGTATGGCATCAGGACGGAAGCAAAATTATCATTCTCTGCCTCTGTGCAATCTAAATGCAGAGGGAAAGAAGTATAATTTGATCCTTAGCTAAATCCAAATTCTCACCAAGGGAAATGCTGGAGGAAGTGAAATAATTGAATACAAAATCCCTGCAAAGTCTTCTGTGGAAGGAAATCACACCTCCCTCATTCTATGTCCCTGAAGTCCCTAAGTGGATGCACAAGCAAACAATAACTTGATTTGCAACTCAAACTAAAGAAAGCAAATACTTAAAGAAGGCACCTCCTCGGTGTTAACACCCTTCAGATGTTTTTTAAATGTCATACGAATGCCGTACAAACCAATGCAAGAATCTCTTCCTTACTCCTATACCATGCAAAGTCTTGTTGTGGAAATGCACCCATGCCACTGCTCGATTCAAGGTGGAATTGTGGGGCTTGCAATTGCCAGCCATGTAAAAACAATTCACTCTGCACCATCGTCTTTTCACAAAGCCATTTATGATCTGTCCCAGGACATCTTTGATTGTTGTACAACAAATAATACTGTAAATATTATGAATAGAGATGGGCACGAAACGAACAATTTTTCGTTTCCATTTTCATTTTTTCGTTTCGTTATGCAACAAAGCAATAAACGAATTTTATCTCTAAAATGAAACAAAATGAACAGAAACACCAGAAATTTTGTTGTCCGTTTCGTTTTCGTTACGGCAATACATTGAACTGCTTTAACAGCTAAAAAAATCACAAAAATTGAAATAAATGGCAATGAAACGGTAATGAAATGAACGAAAATGAAAATGATTTTTTTGCAAAAAATTCACGAAAAAGGAAAAGAACCGAAACGGACCCCCTAAACGACAAACGACAAACGAAACACCATTTTTTGATTCGTGCCCATCTCTAATTATGAAACATGATTGTGAGTTGTTTGATAGCCATCTAGCTCTTCTGTACTTAATGTTCTTATTTTGAATCTGTTCCACCATCATTTTTCATAGCCCTGTGCTCCTGAAGGGATTCTGCAGTTCACTTACTGTAGCAGACTTGATAGTTTGGAAACACAAGGTGATTTCAGATCAAGTGAAGGCATGTCATTGTTCGTTTCTCCTCAGCTACCACATGGAGTCACAACTAGAGATGGGCATCAAACAAAAAATGAAATGCTGTTTCATTATTTCATTATATAACAAATCAATTCATTAGAAAATGAAATGGCAGAACATGTTTTGTGATAAAATGAAGTGAACCACAATTTTCTGCTCTAAAAATGAAACAATTCGTTCTAGAGGCACCAAATTTGGTGGGTAGCATCCTTGGGCTCTTCTCTTTAAGCCCTCCAAATTTGGAGAGTTTTGGGGTTCAGGGAGCAAATTATTCAACTGCAAATTAGGTCCTCTGAGGAAAATGTCATTTATAATTGAAGTTATGTACTCAAAAATCGACTCCAAAGTGGGTCCCCCTAGGAATACATTTGTAATTGGAAAAGTGCTTTTTATTTTTTTAAGGAGGGGTTTGGTTTTGGTTTGGTTTCTCTTTTGTATTACAAATGATTTTTTCTGGGAGGACCCACTTTAGAGTTGGATAACTTGGTCCCCTGAACCCCCAAAGCTCTTCAGATTTGGAGGGCTTACATGGAAGAGCGTGAGGAAGCTCCACTGTAATTTTCATGCTGCTAAATACTTGGGATCACTATTTTTGAGTACATGGATAACATTCCAATTACAAATGATTTTTCCTGGGGTGACCCAATTTGGAGTTGAATAACTTAGGCCCCTGAATCCCAAACCTCTCCATATTCAGAGAGCTTAAAGGGAAGAGTACAAAGAAAATACCTACCAAATTTGGTACCTCTAGATCTCAGGGGAGATATTTATAATGTAAATAATCATTTCATTTTGGAAATTCTTTTAAAAATTCATTAATAATGAAACAAAACAAAACAAAAAACAAAATGAAACAAAACAAAGCACTGTATTTTTGTTTTGTGCCTATCTCTAGTCACAACCTTACTCAGAATACATTATTATTTTATTAAATAATTAAATTATTTTTTTTCCCTAGCAGATGTGACATGAGTGGGTCTAACCATATGATATACTTAGCATGTTTTAGCAGTGTTCCCTTGTGTACTGACAATGTCTGTCATAACATGTGATTTTATCATCTATGCTGGGCCACAACTGGGGTGGTGGTAGGGGAAGCTGGACATGTTTCCCAGGGGCCACACTGAGGGAGCGCCAAAAAAACACCAAATAGTATTTGTATTTTGTACTGTTCCTCTCTCTCTCTCTCACACACACACACATACCTGCCAGGAGGGGTGTTCATGTTTGCCCAGGCTGGCACAGACCCTAGTTGCAGACCTGCATCAATGATAGTAAACAAGGTTTCAATTTACAGGTAGAGATGGGCACGAATTGAAAAAATGACGTTTTTTTTTGTTTTTCGTTGTGGGTCTGTTTTGGTTCATTTTCAATTTTTGTGAATTTTTTTGAAAAAAATCATTTTTTGTTTTTACCCGCTTTTTGTGCGACTTAAAGCATTTCCGTGGGCGGCTGTCCCCCAACACCCCAGACCAGAGGGAAAACACTAAAAAAAATATGGTGGCAGAAACACAGTATAGACTAGGTACGCAGGAGGGTTCAAAGGCAGCAGTGGGCATTGCCCAGGGCGTAAGGCAGCCACATAGTGACTGCACTGCGGGGCAGAGGAGGGTACTCACTGAGAGGTACACACGCACACAGGGAGGCTGCAAGAGAAATCTCTTCTTTCTCTCCCCTAAGAGCCAGGCTGCAGGCAGCAGGAACACAGAGACACACACCTGCCTGGCTGGCCTAAAGTAACGAGCTGCAGAGACAGCAATCCCACCCTAACTCCCACCGCAGACTGCAAGGAGGACGGGGGGCTGCCAAAGCTTTTTATGCCCTCTGTGGCTGCCAGACCTACCCAGTCTGCAACCTGGGCATGCTATTGGTTGAAATTGTCCAAGAATTTACATGATCCCATCACATGGCTTGCATCCATCTTGTGGCTGGAATCCATTTTGTGTCATCCTTAAAGGGAAAAGAAAAATACATTGCGATGGGAGAAAGACAAAAACAAACGTTTTAAGGACCGCAACCCCCTGGTAGGTAATAATTTCAAATAATTATCACTGCATTTTTATGTATGTCCAGGGCATTTTAATACCAAAGAAATTGATATTAGGCATCTGGCAGCCATTTTGGGTCAATGTCCCCTAACTCCCTTAAAGGAAAAAAATACAGCGATCTGAGAAAAGACATAAAGGCATGTTTTAAGGACCCCAAACCCCCTGGTAGGTATTATCAGGCAGAATAAATATTATTGCTGGGTTTTTATTGGTATTCAGGACGTTTTTTAACATTTAAAAACAGCTCATTTTGCCATTAATGAAAACTAAACGTAACGAACCTAATTTTTGTGGTTCTGTTCGGTTCATACCAATTTCATCACAATTTTCGTTATGTGCTTCGTTACGTAATGAAACGAATAATGAATAACAGAACAATTTTTTTTTCATTTCGTGCCCATCTCTATTTACAGGTCATACATTTCTAAGGACATCTCATGAAAGGTGAACATGTTAATCTTAGGGGATAAGCACTCCCTTTAACGTTTAGGTGGATCTTGAGAGAATGGTAAATTATCAACCTTTTTTGTTTTATTTTTTGGCCACAGCTCTTTAGGAACTCCTCTCCGGTTCCAGAGTGTCCTGTCAAGCAAAGAAAGCCTTGCCATATGCAAGCAAGAATACAACATAAGCAAATGAATCCGTGTCCCACTTCAACCTTGCCAAGCCCCCTTGCAGGGGCCATGTGGCCTCCATTAAGGATGGTTTTCTTAGAGAATCCTGAAATGGTTTGCTATGTCTTGTCACCTAATGGAAGAGAAGGAATCTGCCTCTCTGTAAGGGACCATAGCTCAGTCAGAAGGTCTGTTTCATCTGTTTACAGTAGGACTAGAAATACAATTGTCAGTTGCACAAAGAACAACATTGTCAAACTGATGATAAGCTACTGTAGATTGCCATAAAAACACCAAACCATGTTTTAGAAAAGGGATGTGAAATATATATCCTTGCAGTCCTTGTTAGACTGCAGCTTCCATCCATTCTATCCAGCGTAAACAAAGGTGAAGGAAGATGTGGACTGCATTCCAACATCAGGAAGGGCTGTATATTATTTGTCCCATATTAGAGACTCAGCATTTTTTAGACGAGTCTCAAATTGAGTCGTCTGTTCCTTCTTCCCCCACCTCCCCCCTTTCTCTTAACAACATATCTTACTGAATTACCTCCTGAGTTAGTTGCAACATCCTTTACCCACAAAGCAGAAAGGCCTAGAAAGGGTGTAAGCAAGAACAAAGTTTGCTCCTGATCCTTCAGCCCTTGGTGAGGTTTGGGGGGGGGGGTTTGTCACGTGAAGGCAACCATTTCTTCTGTAGAGCCACACACAGACCCCCGTTTTCTCTTTTGTCTCCTGCTGGCAATTCTATCTTCTCCGGGTCAGAGGCTCTTTTTAGGGGGATGATTGAATCTGTTATTTTTATACAAATTTTGAATGACTAAGATTGAATCCAATATTGAAGGTAACAGTAAGTGGCTGCATATTGGGGTCAAGGGCAGAGTGGAAATAGAAATGTGATATAGTTTGTTACATGGATGAGGTATTCTCTAACAAGAAGTGGATAACTGATTAGACAAGGTAAAAATTCTGCTTTATCTTTGCCAGACAGGGATCAAAACATTTTCTAACATTCTTTCTAGCATTCATAAGTATCAGGACTCAAGTATTATTTTTAAAAGGGACTTGCAATAGCAACAGCTTCTTCTTCGCAAAAGCCAACACCGGATACCAATTTTATTTTCCCCAGGCTCATCACCCCTCTGCTTTTAAGTATTGCCAGTCGGAACATACATACAAAGCTGTGGTCATTATTGGCACATTAGAAAGGGTGGGACTCCTTGGCAACAATGCTGCACAGAGCAGAGGCAAACAAAAAGATTCCTCTCTGAATTCTAATTTCTATGACGGCTATCACACGATAGAAAAACATGGTTGATATTAAAGTGTGCTTCTCCTCCGCTACAGGCCACATGGTATAAAATGCACACTTTCTGTCCCCACAACAGCTGTTTAATGACCTGCATATTATGTGGCCCCATGGCCACATAATGTGCTTTTTTAGGAGTGTGTGTGTGTGTGTGTGTGTGTGTGTGTGTGTGTGTGTGTGTGTGTGTGTGTGTGTGTGTGTGTGTGTGTGCGTGTGTGCGTGTGTGTGTGCGTTGTGTCTAGTATGTGAGCTGAAAGGGATGGCCAGTGTGGCTCTGGTGAGGAGGCTGTGAGGGCTATGGGGAGGCTGGCCTGAACCCCCAGGCCTCCCACCTCCCCCCAGCTAAGCGCTAGGTGCTCCTTCCCCTGAGCGTTGTCAGCTGAGGGGTGCCACATGCGCCTTCAATATTCACCCGGAGAGACCCAACAACCCAGAAGGTGGGGGGCATTCTAGCTGGTGAGTTGAAAGGGTCCTGAGGCATGATCCCCCACTCCCATCCTCACCCACAGCCGGCTGTTGGGTACCGTGCACACTCTCTGCATCCACCATGAGCGGGGTAAGCCATGCATGAGCAGCCAAGTTGTGCTGCTCGACAGAAAGGGAGATAGAACTGGAGAGGCCGTGGGAGCCTGTTGAGCCACGGCAAGCCACAGGGCGATCCCCCGTTCCCAACCCCACCCCACCTTATACCTCAGAAAGGGAAGCAGAAAGATTATGGTGTGGTTCTTGTCCCCATTTTCTTTCGCTTCATATCAAGTTCCACATAAGATGTGGTTCAAAGAAGTACTCTCCCCCCCACAAGCCAGGAACAGGAAAACATGGTGGGCTGTGCTTCAGAGGGCATGGTAAAGGCTTTTTTTTTTTTTACCCAGCTCCTAGTGGGGACAAGATTTTTGGACACAGTTTTTAAATACATAAAAAACCATTTTTAAGGGCTGTGTGATAAAGGTCTATATAACTCATATCAGCACTGCCTAGAATCTTAACTAGAAGCTGAACTGGGATTTATGACAATCCAAATATAGTAAAACATCATTTATTGTTCTTATTTCTATCATTATTGAAAACAAAAGTTCATTCCGGAACAGAAATTCCTCTTTGGGAAATCATTTCATCAAATTGGGGGATAGATGGAAAAATGTAGTTTCCTCATCCTCAAACCATGCAACAATCCCTCTCTTTATTTCAGTGACCTGTCACTTCAAGTACTGGTAAGGAGTTAGTTGGCATTCAAGTTCCTCAAAAATCCTATTTGTAGATGTTCACATCTTTGTCTTTTCTTTTCAGAAACTGCATTCTTATTTACTGGAAACAGATCCGGTAAATAAGGATTACACAATGCTTACAAACAAACAAAAGACAAATGAAAACAACATCATCATCATCATCATCATCATCATCATCACCAACAACAACAACAACAACAACAACAACAACTAATAATAATAATAATAATAATAATAATAATAATAATAATAATAATAATAATAATAATAATAATAATAATAATAATAATAATAATGATGATGATGATGATGATGATGATGATGGAATGTATGACCAAATTATATTTGTCAGAGCAGTTTCCCCCACCCCCATACTATTAACTTCTGGCATGCATTCTTCTTATACCACAGCACTATCCAACATGGAAATTTACCTTTTCTTTTCCACACACACACAGAATTAGATACAGATGTTGAAATACCCTCGTCTGTGAAATATACTGAAACAGAGTTTTAGGACAGAGTCTTTTTCTCATTTGCTGTCAAAGATCTGAAATTCCTCTCAAACAAGTGGAGCGTCTGTGCAGTGCTCGAGGTGCAGGGGTGAATTCCGCACCCATTTTGTCAGTTCAAGAGAGTTACCTTTGATTTACATGGGGATGAGTTAAAGAAAGTCTTAGCACTCAAGGTCAGAGTTGAGGTTAGAGGGAATATCATGATTGGAATTTACCAGTTTACAAATGCATTTGCCTGATAATTATACTGTGATTTTAAATTAATAGCTACACTTATTGTCTAATTGCTTTTTTAAAAAATTCTGGAAGGGGTGACCATGCATGCGACACCCATCTTACAAAAATGAGAAAAAAGTTGCATTTTCTTACAATTTTGTGGAATGAGCAAGGAATACACATGACACACGAATATGTGTAAAGGTGTAGTAGACATTACTAATGAACTAAGATGCTTCTAAGCTCTTATCCTTGGACTCTGGAATATTGTAGCCTTTCTCTAAGCTTTGCAATGGCAGCGCGTGGCAAGAAATAGCAGGGAGAGGCATGGTGACAATCACAATTCTGCCTTAAACAGGAATCTGCTCTTCCATAAAAGTACAAGAAGCAGGATTCATGAATAGATTTTCTCTGTGGCTCAGAGTTTGCTGTTACATGGTCAAATAAAGAAACTGCCCTCTCTGCTTTGAGAAGCAAAGCACAAATACTCCCCCTGCCTCAGCAAAAAACCTGGGAGAAACCACGGCTGCTATGGCTCAGTTTTAATGTCAAGAATCATGGTGAGGATGCATTGTAGTCAAAAATCATTTGATTTAATGAAACTTAGCACTTTACTTTAGGAGTGGCATCCTCCGTTTTGAATTCTTACATGCTTTAACATCACAGCCCTACATCTGCCTTGATGGGTCACACATTATTTAGGCCTGCACTTCAGCCTGAATACATGAGGTGCATATTTTGAGACTTTCCATACCGTTCTAGGGTTAACAGCACCCTTAGAATTTATCCAGTTTAGTTTCAAATCTACTAGACTGTATATGAAAGTGCACAATCCATTTATGGCCTTCCAGGACGTCATATAAAAATAGCAGATGAACACATGCAAAGCCAGCAAGAACACAACTGCAAGGCACACTTGATCGTCAAAGACTGGGTTAGCTGCAGCCACAAACAGCTGTCAAAAACACCACTCCAGGCAAAACCTCATGTGCCAACAGAAATGTCTTCACCTAGTAATAGATTCTTTTAAGTTCCGTGTTAACAGGAAGTCAAGTTCAAACATTTTCATCTTTCAACAGGACATATTTCAATGCCCTGGCATGGTTGTGAGTTTCCCATAAAATCAAATGGCCACCAGTATTTACATAGAAGTACTGTGGATTTTTATTTAGTTGATCTGTATGATGATGATCGCACACCCCATTCCTAGCCAACAGGTGCTGGTAGAGTCTGGTTAAGGACCTGCCACTTCAAGTACTAATCAATTTCTCAAGTGAAATATAATCAGAATAAAAAGATGCAATACAACTAGAGCACTTGTTACTTGCTTGTTTTTCTGGAAGCATGTGTTTAAAAGACTGCAAATAGTAGTTACTGCATAAGTAACCTTTTTCTGAATGCTACAGTAAAAAGTTTTAGAGTTGGGGGGAGGATTTATAAACACTGCTGAAAGTTTTTTTTCTTGAACTAGTCAACAGGAATTTTCACAGTGCTCTGACACATCTTTTTTTAAATAATGTCTTCCATTTCAGGTAGATGATGATGATGATGATGATGATGATGATGATGATGATGATGATGATGATGATAATAATAATAATAATAATAATAATAATAATAATAATAATAATAAT
>JAHTLZ010000348.1:31131087-31145212 GCA_023846285.1 Phrynocephalus versicolor
AAAGAAAGAAAGAAAGAAAGAAAGAAAGAAAGAAAGAAAGAAAGAAAGAAAAAGAAAAGGAGGAAAGCCATGGAAATGTCCCGTTAGTTCCAACAGAATGTTTATGTTCTTCTAAGCATGTTTGTGATGTCAGACCCATGAGATTTTTTAAAAAAAATATGTACATATATTTTACGACACCACCACTTTTCTGGTTCTCCCCCAGTCGATTCTGATGTATTTGTTTGTTTGTTTTTTATCTATCTATCTATTTACACAATACAGGAACCACTAACAGCAGTACATAAAAGAAACTTTTTATCTTTTGGTTTTAAAGGTTACCTCAGTGGAAGTCAGTTTTCTCCTGTAAACTATCAGATATCTAATCAAAGTCTTAAGCATGCCATACAAAACAGTTCCCAGGAAATATCCCCAAGGTAGGAGTCTAAATTTTTATGAGGATTCATATGGAAAGACAATGACCCCCTTCATTAATTGATGTTACTTCCTCTATAAACTGGCATCACAATTGAAACATTTTCTGTAGAAAATGACTGGCACTTAATGTAAGCAATGCCTTTATCTGTGTTTTTAAAATTAAAAAAATAAAAATACAGACACGTATGGGTCCAACTAAAATTCAAAAAATATATAATTACATTTCTGTAGTATCTCTAGAATTGAGACAAGTCCAAAAGGAGACAATCCTGCCCACCAGTCACCATTGAAAATTTTGTTTCTTGCACAATTTATTTCATAAGTGAGTTTTAAACAAATTCAAAATGAGGTAGGGGAAATCATTAGAAAACTACGTACAGCATCTGAAAATACTTTGCACTAGCACTTATCATTCTTAATTAATAAAACAACTCCTTGCAAATGTAGGTATATTAAAAATAACCCTTTTGCGTTGTTAGTACAAAAATTGTATTTTTTAAAAGTGACTCATTTCCACACATATTTTACTGGACACAAGCTACCTGCTGGTTGACACACGGCTTAAATGAATACATTATACGGGTGCTGAAATGATGACTTAGCATACTTCAAGAGCAGAATGGAAGATTATATTGTTAAACATTTTATCAAGTGTGCAAAATGCATATTTTGATGGCCAGGATCCTGACCCTGGCACTCATTGTGATCATAATCTCTTTGACATTAATACAAATATATTCCTCCCTCATATTTTTTTCATGCTCACAAAGTTCCCTGTGGCTGCTTAAAAGGATAATCCCTGGGTACCTTTTGAAGTCGTATAATTCAAGAACAGTGTGGGGTACCTCTGGGCTGGAAGACCTTAGAACACTGATATTCTCACAGTGTTGCAATACATGCAACAGCAAATGTCTTGGTTTACGGAGTAGTCCTATATGAGACTATCAACAATAATGTTGTTTTAATTGTGCATTCTAGACATGGATACCCACAGTAAGTCCTCTAGAATTCAGTGGCATCTATCTTTAAAAAGTTACTCATGAAGTATGCTACCACATACCCTGCGATCAAAATGATTTCTCTTTAACTTAATTACACAGAAATTTGGGGATCTGGTGCCATTTTTAACTTTCACAGAAATGAAGGCAACACCACAGATGTGCTCATTCTTCTATGACTTTTCCCTAATTTGAAAGTTTTAACAGAGTTTTATTCTGCCTCCTCGTGTACATTATCAGGAGGCTATTCCAAACATGGCCATCCTGTTTTGTCAGCTCTGTTGTAATATGGAAGCTAATCCAAAACTTCGTGCCTAAATGCCACCCTGTCAAAATGGCAGCTTCTTCCCACCCACTCCATGTCTCTTTGGCTAGTAATTTTGAATCTTCATTGGCTAGGCCTGCAGTCCCATCCACCTCTGCAAATGAGAAGAAAAACATATAAAGTGGAAGATCTTGTATGGGCCACAAAAGCTCTCAACCTTAAGTTCGTACTTAACCACATGTTCTTAGTTTTATTTTGCATGAGAAGAAACTTCTCTTTTAATTGACCAGACAACTCCGCTCTCCCCACCCCCAATGCAGAGCAAAAGGTCACTATTATATGTAAGGAAAATTAAGCCGATGTTCTTGGTTGCCTTACAGTTCTCCTAGTTCAACTACTCCAATAAATGAACATGTACAACAAGCCGAAGGGCTTTTTATTACAAATTTAATTCATTTCTCTAGACAACTGTGAAATTTGCCATTGACATTAGTCATTACCCCAAGGCGAACTAAAAGATGATCTCAGTTAATAAATGATCCTTAACAAGGAACACTCCCTATCTTCTCCAATATTGGCACAGGCACATTTTACTAATGCAGGGGGCTTGCTTCCTGCCAGAAGACCCGCATTCACAACTATTTGGTATACTAGTTTCCACTTCCTGCCCCTGATATTAATAATTATGCAACGAGTTAATTAACAACACAAAGAGACAGTATCCTGAGCTTGCAGCTAGATTTTTCAGCATGTTAACCTTCTGGGAAATAAAGAACAGAAGCACAGAGTCGAGCCAAATAAACCAATGCAGGTTGATTTCACAGTGTGTAAAAGGCTAATTATCTGTGAAAAGTCTGACCGCAAGTAACAAAATTGCACAAATGTGTAGGAATTGCATTTTAAGCAAAACCCAAGAGTCTGAAATCTTGTCATCGGTTTGCTTATAGAAGAAATCGAATAGGCATATTTGTTAGTCTGTTTATATTCACACAAATGTTATTTGCACTTAAGTATTGTATATATTACGTATTATGGTGAAATGCATATGTGTACAGATACATAATAGCATCATATAATAAATGTATACCAGGTACTCACGACACCTGGGAAAGTATGGTAAAATAAACTTTTCATCTTTACTGTCACTGTGTTATAAACAAAATAAGCCTAGCAGATGACAGAAGTGGGTTAAGTGCATATTGTTTACTGGAGACAAGGTGCAATAAAGTACAGGAAATATTATCAGTTCTTTACAGGTTCTATATGTAATTCATTCTAATATAAGAATATTTATCCACTAGCTGTAATAACAAAGCCACAATTTTTTTTGCAGGAAAAAAATTGCATTTGCAAAAAGCAAACACATTACCAAGTGTGTAAAAATGCAATACTCCCATTTTCTAGTCAGAGTTCCAATTTATTGAAGTAACAGAGCAGAAAATGCACTGACAGCTGTTACATTTTATTGCGAATTAGTATATACGTTTTATATCCAGTGAGCAAATGCATGATACATTGTATTCCAGTAATTGCCACTGGCTTTCCAAATGGAAACGGAATGATCTTAGTGCAATTACACTCAGGAGAGTAAATGTAACAAGCTACAGTTCTACATTATAGCTCTTTAACAATGCAGCAAATATTCTTCTTTTCTCCACAAATAAACAAATAAAAGACTGAACCATGGATCAATTATCTAGAAGAGGATGGGAGGGTGGGGATTGTCAAGCTGTTTTAGGACAGGTTTTGTATAGTATAGGTCACAAAATGGAAGAAGGCTCCTGAGAAAGACACTGAAATTTCCACCTGCCTCAAATTATTATTACTTTCACACCGCTTCAGAACTACACACTTATAGCTGATACCCTCTCTGGGTTGGGAAAGTGGAGATATAACTGAACAGTTGGAAAAGGAGTTCTCATTCCACATAAAAATGCAAAAATTTCAGCCTGTTAAGGAAATACTTGCCAATCCAGCATTTTATATGTGCAGAGAATCAAACATCCCTTTATTTATGTATGTGTGTGCGTGTGTAGACATATACACAGGACACACACACACACATGCCTGCACACAGACAACACATATTTCCTCACAGAGAGCTTTTTAACAAAATGTTTGTAGACTGTAGCTTTACTGAAAGTAGTATGTTAGGATTTTTTTTCCAAAAGCCTATGTTAAGAGAAAGTAATCACTGAATGCATTTAAGGAGAGGGGAACAACACACACACACACAGAGAGAGAGAGAGAGAGAGAGAGAGAGAGAGACTTCTTTTCTGTACTAACCTTCACAACATATTTTAAACCTTTCCCTTGGACAACCAGGGCTGTGACAGCTTCTTCACCTTCTTCACCGTGAAGCGCTCGGAAAAAGTCAGCGGTCTCCTCCCCTCTAGTGGCTACCAGCTCTATTTGCAGCACGGCTGAAAGCAAAGGGCCTACAGCCCACCACCTCAGGGGCATTTGTGTAATTTCTAAGCTTACAAGACAAGGAGAGAGGGGGGGGGAGAGGGAGAGAGAGAGAAAGGGAGAGAGAGAGAAAGAGAGAGGGGGGAAATAGACCAAGCAGCCCATGGCAGCAGCAAATAAAAATTATCAGTCATTTAAAACAATATGTTAGTGAGGGCTACAACTTAATCAACACCAACCTGCCGACATAGATTTGCAATTTGAGCAGGTTATTAGTGATCGAATTAGCAGCATGTCACAACTTGTACCTGATTTATTAGGAGACCAGACTAATGCCAAGAGGACTATAAACAAAATGTAAGGGCATTCTTCAAAGCTCCCTGACTGTAATAACGCAACGGCTCCTGGGGAAAAAATGTAGAGCAGGCTATGATTGTGAATGCATCTTCAGCATATACACTTACAGAAAGTTGGTGTAATTATTGCAACCTTTTTAAATAAATAAAGTCAATGCCGTACGATTAGAAGAGTGTTGTTAGAAACTTACAGTAAATAAAGCTCATGCCTCCAAAACTGACTGAACAAATTAAACTATTGTCCAAATTCCTCCTCTTCTTCCTCCTCCTCCTCCTCCTCCTCCTCTCAGACTGCCTTCAACACTTTTGTGCAAGAAACGTGATCCCAGAAAAGAGCGCATAGATTTTAATAGATAATACAATATTGTCTCAGTGGGCATATAAAAACTATGCATTTCTGTGAGTTGCTTCTTAATGACTGTGTTAAGGAGTATTAGGAAAAATGCTGAATGTTTATAGATTTTTTTCTTTAAAAACTCAGCAATTATTTCTTAAACTTGTATACCACATTGACTAGTGGTAAACACTATTTGAGGCAGTTCAGAATGAAAACAACATAAAAGAGAATAAATATTAAATATAATAAGAGACAAACACAATGTATAATCAAATAAAGCAGGCATCAGTGGATATCATTGGCACTAGTGATTTGATATATATCTAAGTATGAAATTAAGCGATCCTTATGATAATAGCAGCAAATATTTCCATATCCTGGATCTTCTTCATACAGACACTTGATTTCACAATTCTGTTGCTGAAATCGGAGCTCTGAAAACTTGTTTGACCAGAACATCAGTGAACATGGCCCTGTGTGTTACCACACAGAGGACAGCTTTCTATTTGAAGGCTCCCTATATGGGGGAAACTATCTAATCTGAATCTGGTGTAAAAGATAAAGAATCTTAAAAGGGCCCTGAAACTGTCAATCAAATATTGGCACCAGAAAGACATCCTGTGCATGCACACATCATTTGTATGGATCATCTGTGCTGAGATATACAGTGGACCCCTGTATAACAAACGGTTTGTATAACATAAAATCTGTACAACATAAAAAAATCCAGAGATAAGGGGAATTTGCTTAACAGAATCGCCTATGGGGTGAATCTGTACAACATAAAAATGGTCACGATTAGGGATTACTGTTTTAAATGCATTCCAGTGGGAAATTTGTATAAAGGAAAATTTGCTTAACAGAATTTCATTTGGAACGAATTAATTCCTTTATACAAGGTACCACTGTACTGTATTTCTATTGTGTGTGTGTTCTGTGCTGTCAAATTGGAACCAACTGGTGAACATATTTTAGAGTGGTTTTACCAGTTCTAGTTTTCCAGGTCATTTTTAATTGCTGAGGGGGAATTCAAACTCTGCTCTCTAGAGTGACAATCTGTCATTCAATCCACTAAACCACATTGAGAATTCCTGTTTTTATTAGATTATATTAATCATTTTTAAATTAATATCTATACATTTGAATTAGCCGATTTGTCACTTACTTCTGTTTCCTTTATTGTTCTCTTTTCTAGCGAAATTATTTACCTTTCAGCCTTGGCACCAAAAATGCGCGAAATTGTTAAAAACAATGGAAAACTCAACCCTTAAATTCAGAAGTCCATTTGACCTTTGAAAAGTAGATCCACGATAACCTTCCAAAACAAGGGATGTCACCATCTTGCATCACACGGTTCTTCCCTTACACCCTCCTTCTTGGGATGGTTTCAGGCAAAATAGTCCTATTTCTTTTTCTGTAACATCAGTTGCCTATGGTATAATTCTGTCATGTTCATGCAAGTTATCAAATACACCACCAAAAAGACTGAATGAATCCTTAACCAGGTGCATATGTCTTTATTTTTTTTTTTTAAAAAAAAAAACAACTTAACAGATCATCCACAGTATTATAAACCCACAGGAGACAGTAACAGATATCAATTATGGTGATTGCTATCAGCAGTATATAGATTTTGTGGATTGCTGGGCAAGGGTCATATAAATATAATTTTAAGCAACTTAGTTGAGGTCTTTACAGCTGCACATAAGGTATTCTAGCTTGTATGTGGTCTACAAGTTGTGCATGTGCTGGGAATGTGTACATCATCTACTTGTTATGCAATTTCTTGTAACAAACAAGGAAAATCGAGATGAAAATTTTCTAGAAACTTTGGCGGAGGACAGGAAAAAACAAAACACTGGCTTCAAATATTTCTGGAAATTTTACATCTCTAGAAAAAAGTGTGTATGCTGAGTCAAAATCCTACATAATCTTTTAAACCTTTAAAATCCTTTACAATTATAACCAAGCCATAATACAGCTATTGTTTGAAAAACACTCCTTTGCATGATGCCTCTCGATTCCCATTCCTTAATAATACAGAAGAATTTAAACAAAAGAGAAACAGTGAAGTATGGCTCTTGGAGAAAGTTATTTTTTTTAATCCAGCTACTGTTACATGAAGCAGTATTATTTTTTGAGAGATTGCTGGAAAACACAGAGACCCAAGTCATGGCAACTGGACTTCTTTTTCTTGAGATATAGAAATATTTTGCTGCACATCCAAACAGCTACATAAGTCTGAAGAAAGCTAATTGTGAGTCCTCCATCTTATAGTCCGCTTTGACCTCTTGTCACCCTGGTCTGAAATAGGCTCATAAGATGAACAATGGCCATCTGTGTATTGTTGAAAGCATAGCCTGAGAAGTAGCAGGTAGGCTGTGCCTGAGGCCCCCACCTCTGTTGAGAGAGGGGGTTTCAATGCTCACATGAATGGCTTCCTGGATCCCTCTCTCAAACCACCTGTCTTCTCTGTGTAATATGTGTACATCCTCATATTTGAATGAGTGCTCTTTGTCCTTCAAGTGGAGGTGTACTGCTGATTCTGGTCCTGAGCTGTTATCCCTCCTATGTTGCATCAGCCTTCTGTTTAATGGTTGTTTAGTTTCTCCAATGTAGAGGTCTGCACACTCCTCCCTGCATTGGACCTCATATACTATATTGCTCCTTTTGTGTTTTGGTATTGCGTCCTTTGGGTGGACAAGTCTTTGCCTTAGTGTGTTTGTGGGTTTGAAATAAACAGGGATGTGGTGTTTGCCCAAAATCCTTTTAACATTCTCAGACTCACCAGCCATGTAGGGAATGACAAAGGGCACTCATTCAAAGATGAGGATATATATTTATCAGGCTGTGCTTTCGACAATACACAGACAAATCAAAAAGCCTTCACCACCAAGGCCATAGCTAACGACCCATACTTTATGGATTTCAGCACCTTAGGCCATTGTTCATCTTAAGGCTATTGATACCATTGTCTAGCTAATGAGCCTATTCAGGCCATTGTTCATCTTATGAGCCTATTTCAGACCAGGGTGACAAGAGGTCAAAGCGGACTATAAGATGGAAGACTAGCAACTAGCTTTCTTCAGACTGATGTAGCTGTTTGGATGAGCAGTGAAACCTTTCTACCTGTCAAGAAAAAGAAGTCCAGTTTCCATGACTCAACTTCCAAATAAACTCACCTGGATGACTGAGAATCTTCACAGACACAGACCCAAGGGAACTTTCCTTTTGTACTTCCAGGGCTTCTCACTGCTTCCCTCAGTGGAAGATGGGAGTATCTCCCCCCCCCCAAGACTCCTAGAACACCTCAGCCAGTGCTGTCATGGGATATCTTGGAAACAGCATTTTAAAAAAAGAACCTCTTCACACAATGATCTCCCATCTGCTTGAAGTAGGTGAGATACTTTTCTCAGTAGCTTTTGCACCTTGTTTTGAATCCTCTGGGACAAGAAGAAGAAGACCCCCTGGCTTTAAGATGTGCAAACAAAACTGTGGTGTGGCTGAAGGCAGCAAGTCCAAAGGAGCATTTTATAGGCCTGGCTTCATGCTGGCCCTTATTGTGTCATATTCTATTTTTCTTTCTTTCTTTCTTTCCGAGTGTTGTTGTTTTAAATATGAAGACCATTTTCACTATAAGCCAAAAGCTTTGGATTTCTGGTTGCTGAGAACTGCTCCTCCAGACCACTAAGAAAACAGTTTTCTGCCCCCAAGAACTTCTGAATTGCCAGCTGCAATAGGAATTTGAGCCTCGAGAATCACTTGTCCTGATTTAGTTTTTCAGGATACTTCAGCAAAATACTGAACTCATATTTTAAGATGCTGCCCACTACTTACTCCTTCCTATATGTTTCTCCCTTTCCCCACCTAGTCACAGTTCTTTATGCTACTGTAAAAATCACCTTGTTCTGTTATTTTGCTTCAAACAAAATCTCTCCCCCCCCTTTAAAGATCTATTTGCTCATTTAAAACTCCAGACAGTGTGGGATCTGTTGCAGGGATCTGAAAGGTTTAAACCAGGCATGTTTAAAGTCAGGCCTGGGGGCCAAATGTGGCCCGCTTTCAAATTTTAAGCAGCCCGTGGCCTCTTCTCCTCACAGGCTCAGTCTGTCATGCATCCCCACCAACTGGCCCCTCCCCATACCAGATGGAGGCATCAGCTTCCAGTTTTACGGTTTGCCTGCCCTTCCTGCCTCTGTCCACCCCCCAGCCACCTTCCCAGCCTACCCGCCCCCAGCTCCGTGTGGCCTCCCTGCCTTCTTTCATTTTATAGAGACTTGTCCAAAGTCTGTCCCGGGGGCCAAATGTGGCTGAATGGTCGGCCCCCTCACATTTTCACCTTGCCAAATCTGGCCCTCCTTGCAAAAAGTTTGGACATCCCTGGTTTAAACTGTTAGGATGCCAGGGACAGAATTTGTTACCTAATTCATGCAAAGTATACACACTTTCTACCACTGAGATCTCCTGCTGTACCGGCCTATTAAATCCAAATATGCTTCCTAAAACTTTATTGACATGCTGCCTGTAGCCTTTTCAGTCTCAGAATAGGTACCATGTGAGATGAGGAGATGGGAGGGGAAAAGAGCTGCCTATAAGAGACCCCCCTCCCACCAAACTGTATCCAGGGGATTTATGTAAGTCAGGAAACAGGGTGGCTTTTTATAGTATTACTTCATGATGGCGTGCTATTTTGGAACATTTCTGAGAGACTCCTCACAACAGGAAACAGGTAGCAACAAGAGCAAGAGAATCATAGCAATAAGTAGTAAGGGTGTTGGTTGCACCCCGGCTCATTTCTGAGCATTAATTTTCTCCGGGCATGATCTTTTTATTAGTAACAATCGGTGTTACTAAATGTGCCAACACTGAAATATTCATGTCGACATATCTTCTTGTCATCAGCTCAATCATCTGCTGAAGGATAAATAAATAAATAAATAAGATTTTAGAATATATTTAATAACTTGGGCATAGTCTGGGCTTTTCTTTACATTCCTTTCTGCAACTCTCTCTTGAGGATCCACCTTCTACACAGGACTCTAGTTATTTCTTGGTAAATAAGGCATATGGGTGATGGAGTGGCTGTATTTGGTTGTTGCCTTTTAGGAAACTGTGGGCTGATTGTGTGGAAAGTGGCCTATGCATCCTAATGATAGATTAGAGAGATAATGTAATCTCTGTAATTGGAAATATCTGGCAAAAAGCAACAATTATTTTTTCCTCTCTTCTGTATACGTTGACTTTTGTATCTCTGAAAGTGTGTAGGAGTTCCTGGCTATTTAGGCAGGCCATCTAGTAGGTACCGTACATTTATTTCTGATCACATTTATTCCAACACACATTTATTGCAGCCAAGTGCTCCTTTTTTGGGTGGAACAAGCAGGATTACAGTTTCTTTGGCTAAGCACTGGATTTATCTTCTAGGACAAGTTGAACTGTAGCATTTTGTATTTTTCTACCCTTGACCAGCCACAAGTATTGAGTCTCCTACTATGGTATGATACGATTGCTTGGCCCAGCCATCTACTTCTCATTTCCTCTTGTCCTTCATCCCCCTGGGTACCCACATGATAGAATGCACACCATAAGTCAGGGAAACTAGACTTCAAACACACCCACACATCCAACCTAAGCCTCCAGGTTAACGTAAATACATTCTACTGTGCCGCTGATTATGAGCAGAAACCATGAAATGGTCATATCATTTCTCACCTTGTTTATCAGAACTGGATGACAATTTAAGGGATGGTACTCCCTGAGAGGGACCCAATGTGTTGTGGTGGACAGAGGGATCGATGAGGACCCAGGAGACCTTTGTTCCACTCAGCTATGGAAACCCATTGCGGGTGTGGAATTGGGAAAAAAATCTTGAGATTCCTGAGTTACCTTGAAAGCCCTATTAGGGTCACTTAAGTTTCAGCTGTATGGCAAACAACAACAGTGTTTCACTGTCATAACCACATGTAAGTAATATTCAAACTAGAGCAAGGTTTTTTTAGTTTTAGTTTGTCTTTAGTTTTTTTTTAATACAGTGTTTAAATAACTACTGATAATTGTTCTGTTTGTCAGCAGGAACTTCTGACCTTGTGGTTTTCAGCCATGGGTGGTGGTGCTTTTGAAAAAGGATGGGTTTTCTATGCTAGTTTGGTAAGCAATTGCAGTGAAAAATTGGAACCAGCATGATGTAGTGGGTAGCGTCATTGACTAAGATTGGGGAACCTCCGATCTGAAACTTGTAGGAGCCATGGAACTACACTGTGTGGTGGCAGTAGTAAAAGCACTCCATTAATATTGCACATAGCTTAAAACTCCTTTTAGGGCCACTATAATTCAGATGGATCCACCATGATGGTACATAAGAAACAACAGCCATGATAATAACGTATAAAATGGAAGTGGCCCCTGAGATCCTTTTACTTACCCTTTGTTTGGGCCAGATGAATGAAAATGGCATTAGCCACAGAGGCATTTCTAGGGGGAAAATGTGCAACATTTCAAAAAGACAGGTGTTCAAGTATAAATGTCATAGAAATGAAATAACAACCAGGTATCTTTGTTTTCTTTTATGGGCGGATGATGCATGTAGACTAGAGCATACATGGAAGTAGCAGAGGTAAGAGAGTGGAACACCTTGCATTTTACAATCCCATGACACACCCTTTCGGATTTTTCATTTTAACATTGGTCCCATTCAGGCATTATTATTCAGCCACGCTCACTAAAGGACAGCATTATTAGCTGTGTTTCTTTTCATTGCTTTTTTTTTTTGTTATCCCGATACACATGGAGGGCAATGAATATGGAGAAGGAGAGCTCCATCAACTGCAGACACAATTGCAGAATGGCAAAATGATGGCCAAGGAGCAGGGCTAGACCACTCTGCTCTATCTTTGGTAATAGAGATGGGCACAAAATGTCAAAATGGCATTTCATTTTGTTTTTTGGGTTGTTTTGTTTTGTTTTGTTTTGTTTCTTTTGAAATGAATCCTTTAAACAAAAATTCATTTTGTTTTTCATTTTTTTTCTTATTTTACTACTGTTTTGGGACCCTGCCGGCAGGTTGGCATATTTTTTTTTTACCGCCAACCTGCCGGTCAGTGCTTTTTAATATATATATAAAGGCCTCCCTGCCACATTGGAAGCCTTCCCCATGGGGGGTCGTTGGTAGCAGCAGCCACGCTGGGTGGCAGGAGGCCTCCCTGGCCTCAGGTAGGGGAAGACCCGCCCAATGGGGGGAATGAAAAACAAAAGGAAATGAACTAAAAATATTTGGTTTGTTTCATTTCATTTTTCTTTGATGGGTCATTTCATTTTTCATTTCATCAGGGAACGAAACACAAAACAAAATTGAAATGAAAAAAAATGTTTTGTGCCCATCTCTATTTGGTAAATTTACCACAATGATAACATATGAATATGGATATTTCTGCCCTTGGGAAAAGGTCTAGCAAAGAGTACAGCCATGATTGCAGCAATCACAGGAACACAATCACCTCATATTCCTTGTTTCTACACCAGGACTCCTTCACGCTGCTGAAACACCGCTTTTTGACTAACAGAAGGAAATGCTGTTACACTTGATGTTCCGCAGGGTGCTTAACACTGCACTTTATTGTCATTAAAATCCTTGAAGTATTCATGGTAAAAATGCACTGAATGAATAAGGCAGTTTTAATGCAGATAGACGGGTGGCACACGTTCAACATGAGTAAACTACGCAATGCATAATTTGATGTCATTTAATGACTCCCAACATCAGCTTCCTCAGGCATCATTTGGCCTAATGATAGGACCAGCAATGCCACAAGTAGGCCTTGACAGAGGCACTTGCTCACATTAGATGTAATGTGTGGTAATTCTGTGCTGATCTTGGTTCATCTGATTTCTTGCCCTTACATATTGGTGGCTCTGGCTGACCTCTCGCCCCTTTGAAAAAAGAGAATGATTTTGTAGTGTCTTTTTAGCAATGCCAAAATGACCGCAGATGTGTCACATGTTTTCAAGAACTTAGGGTGGAAGCCTCTTCATGAGCTCAAATCATACAACTAGTGGAGCTTTTTGGAGGGGCTTTTGCAAGGAGCTATTCTGTTCCTCCTTACAAACGTGTGAGCCTTGTGCATTACAGCAACAGTGATATCTAAGCTAAGGGATAGGGTAGGATTCTGACCTGAAGAATCAGGAAACAAAGAAGCAAAATAGGATTCTGGTCTTGGATATAAGGAAAATGCCAAAATGCTGTAATGGTTCTGAGAAGTAATGTGCACATGAGAACGAACAGGTACAATAACAGATAGAATATCCTGAAAATCATTGAAGACATGAGAATAAAAGGTGATGAAGTTTTTCTGGAAACTGCTTAAAGTGGACACTTGTCGGGGTGTGTGGTAAATGGTAAAACTATAGTAGAAGCTAGAAGCGATAATCCAAAGGCAAGCAAAAATGACTAGGAGCAGCACAAGGCAAGGAGGAACATAAAGCATACAGTGTGGGTGTTACAGCTCGGATGCTGTAAATTAGAAAGACGCATATTATTGTAATTGGCATTGCTGACAAAGAAGTGGCACTAAAGTTACAGATGGAGTTAGAACTGATGCTGGAACAAGCAACCTAAATGGCTTGTCACTCTGAGCTCATTAAGAAGTAAAATGCAGATCAGGGAACAGCTGAGCAGCTGGGTCAGGTTGTGCATTGGCTAATTTAGCCTGAACAAGAAAGAAGGAAGGAATGAAACATGTTCCAGAAGAGTCGAAGAAAGCACGGCTGTGGCAGAAGGGGAGATGTCATCCACTCACTGCGGTGACAAAACACAACTTGGAAGAAAGATGACAAATAAGGAGACCAAAAGGACAAAAGAAGATGTAATAAAATAAGCCCTCTGGATCTCTTACAAAATAGTTGTGTATTGTCAATTGAAACATCTTTTCTTACAATCCATGTCGGTCTGAGCTCTGGGATTGATCTTTTTATACATATGCCCCAACTCATTAACCTTTCAATGTCTTTGAGAGGTGCCAAGAAGTGTAAGGATGCATGTGATCCATGATACATTCCCATATGAACAATATACAGTATGCAACTCTAATGTTTCTGATTTCTAAAGAGCATTTCTAGAAACGAACATGGACCTAGGTGAAAGGTAGTGCTTTCAACACATAGAAATGCCTTGTAAATTGGACCAGATTCATCCATTCCAACACTGTGATGACTGAAATATTCAGATGTAGCCTCCTTGGAACCTTACAAATGTATTGAAAATGAGAGTTCGGCTGTGTTTGGTACCCAAAGTTTTGATTTATTTATTTATTTATTTATTTATTTATTTATTTATTTATTTATTTATTTA
>JAHTLZ010000348.1:31145222-31178173 GCA_023846285.1 Phrynocephalus versicolor
TTATTTATTTATTTATTTATTTATTTATTTATTTATTTATTTATTTAATACAATTTATATGCTGCCCACTACGCAAAGGTCTCTGGGTGGCTTACAATAGAAATGAACAATTACAACAAAGTATTAAAATGTCAATTAAAGCAATAATAACATTTAAATGCAAACCAGTAAAATTGCCATCAAGACCCACAATCTAAACTTCTGAAACAGAAAGGTTTTTACCTGGTACCAAAACATCATCAGGGCTGGTGCCAGGTGGATCTCAGACAGGAGGGTGTTCCATAGCCTGGGGTCAGCTGCTGAAAAGGCCTTATTCCTACATGCCATCCCTTTCACCTCCATAAGGGATTGCTCTTTCAGGAGGGGCCCCGGCTAGATCTTAATTGCCAAGTAAGTTCATATGGAAGGAGGCGGTCCTTCAGGTAACAGGTTCCTAAGCCGATTAGGGTTTTATATGTCAAAAAAAGCACTTTGAATTGGGTTCGGGCAGAAACTGGTAACTAATGTAGGTCATATAGAATTGGCGTGACCTGGTCCCTGGCGGCCCCTCCACTAACCAGCCATGCCACACAATTCTGAACCAGTTGCAATCACCAGACCATCTTCAAAGGCTGCCCCACGTAAAGTGCATTGCAGTAATCAATACGGGGTGTTACCAGTGTAGGAGCGTAGCTGACATATTTTCCACAGCTAAAGAAAGGCACACCTGGCCACCAAGTCCACCTGGGCTTCCAGAGTTAGCCCAGGGTTCAGGAGCACCCTCAGGCTGCGGACCCTGTCCCTTAGGGAGACTGCAACCCCATTCAGGATAGGGAAGTGGCCCTCTAACCTGTCCAGTGAAGCACCCACTAACAGCACTTCCGTCTTGTCTGGACAGAGCTTCAATTTATTAACCCTCATCCAGTCCATTATCTGGCCCAGACATGGGTTCAGCACAGAAACCACCTCACCTGGATTGGTGGAGAATGAGAGGTAGAGATGAGTATCATCAGCATATTGATGACTTCTCAGCCCAAACCTCCTGATGACCTCTCCCAGTGGTTAAACAGCATGGAGGGCAGTATTCATGAAGATACTAACTGACCATAGAGAGAGAAAAATAACTGATAACCCTACCCCTACCCCCCCACACACACACAATTTCTCTCAGCACCATTTGCTGGTAATTTTTCTTATTTCTTTCAGATATGCTATCCGAGATTATTGCTGGGAGATGAATCCAGGAAGTGTAATAGCTATATCTATATGCTGTGTTGCTGATCTCTGGATCCTCCCATTCCAAGGAGGCAAGTTTCTTCTTCATGGAACTGAGAGCTCAGCACCAAAGGAGCCTGCAGATAATAGTCACTTAACATTTTCCCCAAAAAATGAAAGAAATTGATTACCCAAAGAAAGAATCAAAAGTAGATGTGGATTTGCTGGTAGAGAGGTGGAGGTGAGGATTTCAAAACCATCACTGTCATTTATTTCTCTATAGCGAGGCAAGCTTTGACCAGATGTCCTTGTTGATCACTCAGACTGATGTCCCGATGCTAACTGATAGTGGGCAAGCTGAAGACTGCTCTTCTTTTCAACTGAGCCTGGAATGTATAGCCCTCCAAGCAGAAGACCCATCCAAACAGAAAGCTGTCTTCCATAAAGTACTGTAGGGTATCCCTATAGCGAAGAGAGTAACTATTGTTGCATGCTTGTGTTGTTTCCAAATGAAGTGGAAGTAGGGAGTCTTTGTGAACCTTCTGGCTTTGTGTGCATCTGCTTGGGATCGCAGTGCTTTGAGTCAGCAAATATTAGCAGGCAAGAGTTCTAGGAAACTCAAGGAGAGTCTAGGTCAAAATTAAAAGAAGTGCTGACCTGGCCCCAAGAGCCGCGTGGTCGGCACTTGAAGGGGGGGGGAACGAGGCACTGGCCCCAAGCCAGCACCTCAAAAAGCCCCTGTTGCCAGGTCCAGGATCACATGCCACCACCGCTGCCACCCAGTAAGTTGGACCCATACCAGTTCGGATCAGTTTGGGTTCGTACAATATTTTTTTTTTAAAAAAATCGTACAAACGCGAACCAAACCGAACCAAACCAAGGGTGGGCCTGGAAGAGATGAACCCAACCCATGGGTTTTCTGTTTCATGCCCACCTCTAATCCTATTGCTAGTCTCAGCTACAATAGACCAACTGATTCAGTGGTATTTAGATACAATTGATTTACTGTTAAGCATTTGATTCAATGGGCCTCCTCTGAGGTGGAACTAGAAATATTTATTTATTTATTTTATTTAGAATATTTTTACCCTGCCTTTCTCCTTGGAAAAGGGTCTGATAGGGTACCAGACTACCAGTCTTAATTTGCACAGATTTGTGTACAATTAAGCAGATTTTAGGGGCTGAACACTTCCCCTTTATCTAAATAATTTTAAATAATACATGTCATAGCAGGCTACAGTATCAAAAGAGTACTTCCTCCCATGCTGAAAAAAGTATGGGAGGCTCCCTTTAAGATGACAGCAGACATTTCCTGTTAAAAACTACCTTGACATAATGCACTGCATGATCTACTTGAGACATCATTTTAGTTCAATGTCTTTCCTTTAATTTAACTGATTTCTGTTTCAGCTGAAGAATAGTATGTTTTGGTGACAGAAAGTAGGCCTATCAACTTGTTGAGATCTCTGGGTTTCCCATTGCTTATCCTAGACGTGGCCTAGTTTTATTTATTTATTTTTATTTATTTATTTATTTATTTATTTTATTCAATTTATATGCCGCCCACTACCCAAAGGTCTCTGGGCGGCTTACAATCAAAAGAATTAAAACAATTTAAAATAGAAATAGAATATCAATAAATCATCAAGCAATAATAAAAACCTTACACTAAAATCATTATCCTAAAATCGTCACCAGAGGACCCACAGTATATATTGTATCAATTAAAAAACTTCTGGAACAGGAAGGTTTTTACCTGGCACCGAAATGTAATCAGTGTTGGTGCCAGTTGGATCTCAGTCAGGAGGCATTCCATAGCTTGGGAGCAGCTGCCGAGAAGGCCCTATGTCTACAAGCCATCCCTTTCACATCCTTGAGGGATGGCTCTTTCAAAAGGGCCCCCTGGCTCTATCTTAGAGGAGAATGACCAGGGCCATCTCTATTAGCAGGAGAGAAACAAAGCAGAGGAGGAACTGCAAATGTAACATATCTGGCAGCTGAATCCTGACCATCTAAATCTGTGCTCATTTTTAAATGAACTTTTTCCCCCTGGCAAAGGTTCCTGTATTTTTAAGAACCACACATTTTGTGAATGATCCCCTTCATGACAGATACATACAAAGCAGAGAAAAGATCAAGTTACTCTGCATGTGGTGGGATAAGAGCACAATCAAATATAATTCAGTGAGTCCAAAACACAGCAGCCACATTGTTATCTGGGGCTGGTTACAGAGATTGTATATAGCAGCTCCACTGATACATTTGCAGGTGCTATTCAAAGTGTTAGCCTTAACTTATAAAGCCCTCAACAGGTTGGGCTTTCTCAAGGACTGTATCTCTGATTACAAGCCTGCATGGGTGTTAGAATTAGAAATTGGGATGATATTTTTAAAAAAAAAAAACGATTCATCATGATTTGTGGTTTGTCTGAACTGACAAATTAACAAAACAATTACTTTCCAGTGATGAACTGACAAATGGATGAATTGATTTGTCTCTCCTTTGAAATGCTCTAAAAAGAACCTCATAGCACCTAGAGGCTGCAAATTTGTATGGATCCTTCCTTTGACTCTCCACTATAAGCCCTAAAATTGAAAATTTGGGTTCAGATTGTAGAGCTATTCACTCCTTAGCAAAGAACACCCCACACACCTAGAAATGCCAAACTGGCAGGTAGGCTTCTCCCAATGCTCTTCTACAAACTGCCTAAGTTTGGTGAAGATTGGATTTCAGACACCTCAGTTATACATCCACAAAGTGGATTGGGTTGGGGATACCCAATCTTCACTGAAATTAGAGGGATTGTATAGGAGAATCAGGGGGAGTTCCACTTCTGGATACACTGTGGCGAGACAACTTGATAAGTGCTGCAGCTCATCAGGTTGAATTCCTCCAGACCCTAAAAGGGTAAGTTTCCTTGGAGAGGAAATGAAGAAAAGGCAGTGCTTGCGAACCACAAAGGGAACAGCAGTGAACTTCTGTGGAAGCAGGAAAATGACTTATCTCCCACTGGAGGAAAACCGATGCCATTTGGTGAAGGCAGAAGCTGTCGGTACTGGAAAAATGTAGAAAGTTGTAAATATTTGGCGTGCCATGAGTAAAACTGCTTTTATCCCTCTGTATCTCTCTGCAAAGCTTCTCCTTGGTGATTTGGAATCTTTTTCTTCAAGCAAGCACCACCACCACCCCTTTGTGGAAGCAACTTTCCGCAAAGATGTCTGAAAGACAAGCACATATCTGAAGAAATGATCTTTCTTACATTTATTTTATGAATTTGCCTTTCTGCTTTTTTGTGGGCTGGTAGAGGAAAAAAATCTTGAGGAAACTGCTTTTTGTTTTGTGCTTTCTGTATGTGGTTGATTTAAAGACGCAGTTTAAGGGCAGTGTTGGGAAAGCTGCTTTTCAAAGGAATGTTTATTTGACCTTGGATTGTCTCCATGTTTTGAAAACAACTGCTGAAGAATCTCTGTTCCCTGCCTCTTTGTTTCTTCCTTTTTTGTACTGATAACTACAACAAGAATTGTGCAGGATGAACTTGGGAAAAACTCTGAAATTAGTCTTGATCAGGAAATGGAATACCGTGAAATAGAATACTGCAGAATACTGTGAAAGATTTGTGTGTGTGTGTGTGTGTGTGTGTGTGTGTGTGTCAGAAAGACAGGATGGCATGAAAATAGACAAAAGAAATGGCACTCACCTGCAAATAAAGGTAAAACTCTGTATCACAAACTACAACTTGTTGCCCAGTGTACAGGCAGTTGCTTCCTTCCCTTTCATTCTCAGCTGGAAGCTATGCAGATTAAATAGCTGTTAGGTTCTATTCCTAATGCAACTGTGGTTTGCCCCATTCAAATCCAAATTTGTGCACGATGGCACACATTTCACACACAGACTGGCACTTAGTAGATTTGACTGAGATCTGCAGTCTCAAGAGAGCAAAAGAAAATAGTCCTTCAGTTCTCCTTGAATCCCCAAAATGAAGGGAACACAACTCTTTCTCTATTCTGAATGTGTCACCCTCACAAAATGGCTGCTGAACATATGGACAAAGGAATTCTATCCCAGGAGCTCCTTGATTTGGGGTTTAGAGGAATGCTTTGGGTTTCCATTGGCACTTGAAACGTCAATCTCCTTTTTTGGCCCTCCTGGTTCTGTTGCAACATTACTGCTCAGTTTCCAGGGTGTTTTTTTTTAAATCCGTGAACTGCTGAAGCAATATTCCATGCTTCAGAGAGACCAGCTTTGATTCAAACAATGCTTCATCCTCCCTTGCTCTGTTTCAAATTGCTTTAGAAATGGACAAATTCCCCTGTTTTGCTTCAAATTCACAAGTAAAAACAAATCCCATCTCTTGACAAATGTGGAGAGCTCTCGCTCATGTATAACAGATACTGTCGTTTTCAGATTTGTTGCCTTTGTGTGAAGGAGGGTGACAGAACTGACAATGAAGGGGGTGAAGGTATAACACTCAAGTCTAAATAGGAATGTTCTAACCACCAATTCAGTACTGGGTCTGTTGTTAACTGATAATGGCGATTGTATTTTGGAACATTTATTTTTCTCGACCGCAACTTAGAGCATTCATCCAACTATTCATAAAAATTATTTTTTTTCTATTTCTGGTATTTTTTGCCATTAAGATGACTAAGTTTTCTCTCTTCAAAGAAGGCATAATGTAGGAACATAGGTCTTGCAGACCAGTGAGCCTGACATCAATCCAAAGAAAAATCCTGGAGCAGATTATCAAGCAATCACTCTGGAAGCACCTTGAAAACAATAAGCAGAAACCAATATGGCTGTGTTGAGAACAAATCTTGCCAGATCAACTTTATCTCATATCTTAATGACTATTTGTTGATCATTTTGTAAACCATCCTGGGTACTGCAGTTCACACTAAGGGGGTGGTATAGAAGTATAAATAAATAAATAAATAAATAAATAAATAAATAAATAACCTCTCTGATAGATGGAGAGATGCTGTAGATGTAATATATCTTGACTTCAGCTAAGCTATTGACAATGTGTCCGGAGATATTCCCAACAGCAAGCTATTTAGGTGTGGACTGGATAGAACAACCTTCTGGCAGATACAGAGTTGGTTACCAAATTGTACTCAGAGAGTGCTTATCAATGATTCCTTCTCAAATCAGAAGGAACAATGGAATACCATAATGCTCAGTCCTGGACTTGATGTCTAAAATATTTTAATCAATTACTTGAATGAGAAGATGAAGGGGATGCTTACTAGATTTGCAAATGACACGAAATCAGATTGAAAAGCTAATCCCATGGAAGACAGAAACAAAATCCAAAAAGGTCTTGATAGACTTCAGCAGTGGTCTGAAAACAACATAACGAAATTTAACAGGGATATCAAAAACACATTTACAATACGGGAGATCCTTAGCTCAGTAATACTATGAGTAAGAAAGGTCTTAGAACTGTAGAGCACAGAATATGAGCTAACTTAAAGAAGTACATTAAAATGGCATTTGAAAAAACCACGATCCATTAAAAACCTTGCTCAAATCACCAATCATTAAGGAAAAGCCTGCCCGAAAAGAGAGGTCTATGCCTGCCTGTGGAAGGACTCCAGAGATGTCTTCCCACTGCAGTAGAGTTTATAGTTTAGCATCCATAAATGTAAGGCTTAAAATCAGCTTTCATGATTTTATAAGCAGGTTAAAAATTAAAAGGTGCCTTCAATGTCCAAAACATACAGGCATGGACCCCCTTTCTATGTTTTATGTGTCAATCCCAAGCTCTTCTCTATGTGCCAGGTTCAAAGTGAAACTATCACAGAGTGCATTGAAATGATAGGTACTAGAGATGGGCACGACTCAAAAAAATGGTGTTTTGTTTGTTGTTTGGTCATTTAGGGGTCCGTTTCGGTCCGTTTCCGTTTTCATGAGGTTTTTTGCAAAAAAATTCATTTTTGTTTTGTTATGTAACGAAACAAAAAATGAAAACAAAAACGAAAAATTGCTGTTCCGTTACCATTTAGCCCAATTCAATGTATTTGCCGTAACGAAAACGAAGCGGTTGACAAATTTTTTCGTGTTTCGGGTCGTTTCGTTTCATTTTGGAGTCAAAATTCGTTTTTCATTTCCTTACGTAATGAAATGAAAAAACGAAAACGAAAATGAAAAATCGCTCGTTTCGTGCCCATCTCTAATAGGTACACTTTTTGCTTTCTAGAATGTTACAAGTGGGAAGCGGTCTCCAAAGAGATTTACCTTTTCTTTCAAGTCTTGGCCCCAGGTTCTGAATACCAGAAGCAGCTTTTTTTGGCTTCCTAAACATTGTGCACTGAATAAACAAACTGATATTCCTAGAGAGGAAAATGATATTTAGATTTTATGGAAACCAAGTTAAAAATTAGAAAGCTTTCTCCTATGTGGGGACTGTTATAATGTTCTATTATCCCTGCAGGGATGTAGAGAAATTCTTGTAAATATTACTTATTTAACAGAACATTTTCCAACAATCTATCAAACTACTTAGCAATATCACAGGAACAAATCAAGAGAGACTAGTGAGTTAAAATGATTAAGGCTGCTTTTAATTTTGCTCAGCCTGAACATTTCTCTAACAATAGACTGTTTCTACATTATTGATTTCTCAAATAACTCAGTGCTTGCCTGTATAAACCAATGCATGCTATTTGTACTATATTCCATTATGTTTTTTAAAAGGCTGCTTATGTTAGATCTCTAATAAATAGTTGTTTCATTTTATTGCCATTTTCTGATGAAAGCAGTTGATGACTTTATGTCAGTGACTTGTTGATATTCACATGATATGCACTGCGGTTAAAAGTATGCACACCACTGGACAAAGGGCATAATTCTGTATGCCTTCAGGAGCTTATGAATGTAGTCTAAAGATCCTGTTTGTCCAAGTCTGAGTTGCCTTTATGCCCAAGGAAAAGCAAATACATACACCAAAAAGAAGTGCCGAGCAATGATAGACGTACCTGGCACTAACCTCCCTAACGAAGGGCAATATGTGTAACAAATCACAATGGCATATACAGTGGTACCTCGTATAAAGGAATTCGTTCCAAATGAAATTCTGTTAATCAATTTTTTCCTTTATACAAATATCCCATAGGAATGCATTGAAAACAGAGCAATCCCTAATCGTGACCATTTTTTTGTTGAATGGATTTGTCCCACAGGCGATTCTGTTAAGCAAATTTCCCCTATCTCAGGAATTTTTTATGTTGTACAGATTTTATGTTATACAAACCATTTGTTATATGAAAGTCCACTGTATAAGACTTGGAATGGTCTGAAAGTAATGAGAACTCAGGACAGTGCTATGTTCCCAGCATGTTCTTTCTGCCAGGCAAGCATCCTCGGGGTAAGCAATAGGAATCATACCTCTCCAATTTTGCTGTGATTTATTGCTGAATGGCTTCTTGCTTAAGAGTAAGATTTGTGTTAAATAACTCCAACTAATTACAGCTAATTGACAAGGGGGGGGCAAATCATGCTTGTGACCAGTCACATGACCAAGAATCGCTCCAGTACCTTGTCAATTAGCCTCAATGAGTTATGCAGATTTGACACAAACCTGAATGGGATTCTAGCCAGTAAGGGATATGAATGGTAAATAGTTAGCTACTGAGCAGAGTGACCTATAATTATATTTTAAGATTTCTAAAGCAAAAAATTGACATGCCCTGAGTTACGTTCTTGCTATCTCATGTAAGAGCTGCATGAATTTGTTAATGAATTTGGTAATGTACGGTCAAAAATTGCACCAATTTTCAGACCACCTGCACTCACCAGATGCTAAAGGTGTGGCTTAGAGATGGGCATGAACCAAAAAACAAATCTGGACATTCATGGAAAATCACTCATTTGTGGTTCAGTTCCATTCAGATTAAATTCATGTCAAACTTTCCCAAACCAGAGAACTTTTTTTGCGATTTAATAAATTTCCTGGTCCATTCCCCCCTCCCACTCCACATCATGTCTTGTTCATTTCCTACTGCCATCATTGCTTGGCACCACCACTACTTGCCCTCCAAGCCCAGAATAATGAGGCAGACAAAATGGCATTGGGTTAAAAATAGGGCCACAACTCTATTACCTTATTAACACAACATGCAACAGATAAAGGGAGCCTGTGTAGTGAATAGGTTGGGTACCAGAACTCCTTACAAGCTCAGAGTCCCAATTTGCCTTGGTGAGATCCCTGTTAGAAGCATGCTGCCCACCTGTTCAGCTCATCTCCAACACACAGGTATGAATACCTCAGGGCAGCCCTCTGCCTCCTCCCTGTTTAAATTTATTATGCTCTCAAGTGGTCATTTTCATCCTGTTTATAACAAGAGAACTACCAAGCACCCATTGGATGCCTCCGGGATCTTCACAGCCTAAAGAACCTATTCACTACCTGTTGTTGTGTCTAGAGATGGGCACGAAACGGAAAAATGGAGTTTCGTTTCCATTCCGTTTCATGCCCATCTCCCTTCATTTATCATTTTCCGGAAAAGAATGTTTTAAAAAACTTTGTTTCCATTTTCCGTTTTTTGGGTTATTCTTCCCCGTTGTGGATGAGAGCACCAGGTGTGCTGTCATCCCCACAGGGAAGATCCCTTTAAAGAGACCCCATTCTGCCTCTGCATGCGGAGGCGGAACGGGGGTCTCTTCTTCCCCGCGCCAGTCATGACAGTGTCGGGCGCTGTCATCTGGCTGGGGGGGGAGGCGGAGGGTGGTCAGGAGGGGGCTACATTCCGGCCTCTGCATGTGGAAGCCAGATCCCTGTCCCCTCTCGCCACCCTCCCTTGAGAGGAGACCGAGGGTTCTGCTCTGCTTGCACAGCCTAGCCCACAGTCCCCTCTGAAGTGAGGAATGCTGCTGCCCTGTCATGGGCTGGACCCCTTGTCAAATGACCCGGTTGGCAATAGGGGGTCCCCCCAGTGCCAACCGGGTCATTTTTGAAGGGGTCCAGCCCATGACTGGGCAGCAGGACCTCTCTGAAAATGGGCCGGTGGGCAGCACGAAGCACCTGCATTGGCGAGCGGGCCATTTTCAGAGAGGTCCTGCTGCCCTGCCATGGGCTGGACGCCTTGTCAAATGACCCAGTTGGCACTAGGGGGACCCAGGCCATTTGACAAGGGGTCCAGCCCATGACAGGGCGGCAGGACCCCTGCCCGAAGCTCAGCTGATCTCCTCAGCCTGGAGGAGATTGAGCCGTAGGCTGTCAGGCTCCATGGTGGAGGGCGATGAGAGGGGCTGGGATCCCGCTTCTGCACCCAGAGACCAGATCTCAGCCCCTTCCTTTCCGACTCTGCTCACAGCCTGCAGCCCACTGGGCTGTCAGGCTGTGGAGGGAGGGCAGCAAGAGGGGGTTCCGTTCCTGCCTCCAGGCACGGAGACCGGATGGCAGCTCCTTCTCGACTCTGCCCCCGAAGCCGGAAGCCGGAAGACTGACACTGGACCAGGAAGGCCAGCAGCAGCACCAGCAGGTAGGAGGACTTTCTTCCATTCATCGGGCAGCCAGGCCAGTAACGGAAACGAACAGAACCAAAGAAAATTTTCTTGGTTCTGTTCGGTTCGAGCCTGGCCCGTCCAAATTGTTGTTCTTCCTTCCGTTATGTAACGGAACGACTAACGACTAACGGTAACAGAAAATTTGTCATTTTGTGCCCATCTCTAGTTGTGACCAAGTGAACATGGTAAACCTAACAAACCCTGTCAGGTTGATGACGGGATGGGCGAAAACGTACCACCCCCCAACAGCTAATTAGGGGGGCAGCCAAAAATTCCCATCTGGCCCCGAAGCGACCACAGCGCTGGAACGAGGGTGAGTTCCAGGGAGGCCGGGACTTTTGTTGCTGTCCCGGCTCTCCCACATGACCCTCCGGCGCTGTCAGATGACGCCTCTCCATGTGGGAGGGCAAAGATCCCACTCCGATGGACTTTGCCAGGAGGAGGTACCCTACTGCCATCTTGAGAAGCAACCTGACTGGCTCCCACAGGCCAGGCTGCCTCTGTGCAACTCATAGCAGGTTGCTGTCTCCAAAGATGATGGTGATGGCATTGAAAGCAGCACAAGGTAGGGAGAGGTTGGGGACAGTGGGAAGGAAATGAGTGGCAGACAGTTTTTTGTTTGCTTGCTTTCAGACTATTCATGGGCTGTCTTAAAAAAAAGGAGCCCCAAATAAACCTATACACTTAGGTCAGAAATTTGTGGAACCTCATTGAACCACAAACCAAGAGAAACTGCCATTTTGCTGGTTTGTGCCCATCTCCAGTACGACTATGCTCAGCAAGGAGCACATAATTTTGTTCCTGACTGCCAAGAAGCTTTACAAATAAGTAGCTAAAAATCAAGAAAATGTTCACTTTTTAATTTTAAAAGATTGTCTATTGTAGTGCAGTATTTATTTATTTATTTATTTGTTTATTTATTTATTTATTTATTAAAAATATTTGTATCCTGTGTTTCTCTTTAGAAAGAACCCAAAAGAACTGTTAAAAACAACAGTCAGGTGCTTAAAAAGTAGATATACAAATATTAAACAAGAATTAAACAAATTATATATTTCACAGAACAGAAAATAAAATGAATACTAAAACATATTTTTTTAAATGTGCCATAATTTTATATTTTTATATTTGTTGTGCCACAGGTATGTCATGTGGGAACACATGAAGGGGCCTTCTCAGCTGTGGCGCCAAGACTCTGGAACTCCCTTCCACTAGAGGCCAGGACTGCCCCATTCCTGAAGACCTTCCTCTTCAGGCAAGCATTCCCTGAATGATGGACTACCTATAACAGGGATGGCGAAAGTGGTGCCAAAGGTGGAACTCGGAGCCCTTTCTGTGGGCACCCGACATAACCCCTGTACTCAGGTTAAATGGCTGTACAGCCACCTGTACTCAGGTTAAATGGCTGTATTGGCACTCTGCAAAAAAAAAAAAAGTGGGTTTTGAATCACAGTTTGGGAACTTGGTCTCTCAAAGGTTCCCCATCACTGACCTATTATGTGTCTTTCATATGAATCTATAGGATCAGATAAATGTTGTGCTTATAACTACTTATAACCTTGTGTGATTACATTGACACTATGTTTTTAATGCTAGTTTCCATCACTTTTACCTGGACCCTTACTCTCTTTATGACTGTTCGCGTTCTCTTGTAGCTTTAATGTAATGTCTTTTAATGCTACAAGATGTTCCTCAATTCCCTGTTCTCAATACTTGAACATGTCTTAATTGTACTGGACTGTATATTATCCCTCATCACTGTAAGCAGCCTTGGGTCTTTTTCCAAGGAGAAAGGCGGAGTAAAAATACTCAAATAAAATAAAATAAGATAAAATTAAATTAAATTAAAAAGTGACATATAATAAGATCATGGATTAATAAGCTCCAGAAGTTCATATCACTAACAACCCTGCTTGGGCTTTTTTAGATAAAATGTCCTCTGTCTTTTTTTGTCAATCTGTCTCATCTTGCTCTTATTTTTATTCTTATTCCTTTGAATCTTGTCTTCTCGTGTTGTCTCCAAAGAGTCCCATCCCCAGCACACACCATTTTGTATGTTAAAAATATTATTACAATTTTTTTCAAATCGAAACAGCAAAATCAGCAACAACAAAAAGAACAAAACCCACCCTGTTCTCAACCCTTCCAAATTAAAAACTGAGCAAACTGAAAATAAGTGGCTTTCTTTATTTGCAACAAGGTCTATCATTAAAGGCATTCTGGACCACTTTTCTGATCCAATAAAAATAGTCTCTGATGAACTTTTTCTGATGTAACAGGCTTCTTGTCCAGGAAAAGGTTTCACTCCAGACAATACATCTTAGCATTGGAGTACTGCCACACTTCTATGTCATAATTTTTGGAATTATTTGTCAAATACCAATGGAATGGGTATTGTTTACCTCTGAAATCAGCCAGCTGTTCATCAGTGGCCCACTCTATTCCAGATAGCTCTCACTGGAGATTCATCAGTGCTCTGAAGTGGCAGTTCAGTGATATAGGATGCCACAATTCCTCTGTCACACCAGACTCTGTGATATCAAGGAACCTCAATATTTTGCTTTGGCAAGATGCCTATGGGTTCATGCCTGTTCTCTACGGATGCTGTAGAATTTTTTTCCTTCTATGAGGAACAGGTCAAGGCTTTCTAGCACTGTTCCTTCATTGCATCCTTCTTCAGCCTAGCCATTCCTGTATGAAATCTCTGGCTGAGCTGTCTCTGGATTCTCTGATTCTATGATTCTCTGATTCTATGTATCTACCAGGTCTTTCCAATCTGATTATCTTCACCCACTTTTCTTCTGCTGCTGTCTTCAGCAACACGTGCATTTTTTTCTTTGAAATATTATCATCATAGTTCTATATTTTGGGGGATTATATTGGAAACGCTAGTAAACAGAAACCTACAGGTTGTCCATTCAACTATATTTAATGGGAGGCTCCAAAGAGCAAAGCAGAAAGAGAAGAAACATGAGATACAGAAGCATTGAAACAGTGAGTTTAGTGAGGGGTGCAAGTTTGGTGACATGTTTATTGGCTATTAGTCTCCTGCTTAGTGAATATCAAAACTAGGTCATATTTTTTTATTTTTATTTTTGTCAGGGAGGAAATAAATATATAAGACTAGTCATTGACATTCCTGAAGTTTTATGTCCCTAATTCCGAGCCACCTGAGCTGAAGCCAAAGAAAGTTTCACTAAACCCCTCATGAACTGAATCTGCCAAGTTCTGCGCTGCACTACTTAAGACTCACATATGTGATCACTGACTTTGAACAAGCTACAATCACAGCAACCAAGGAATTTGCACCAGTTTAGAACAAAGCGTGCTTCTTTCACTTGAGCCAAAGCTACTGGCAAAGGATACAGAGAGTTAGGTTGGCAACCCAGCATGGATTAAATCCAGAATTCAATTTGAAGCTCTATTACCTACAAGGCTCAGCCTTCCTAGCAATTGAGGAAATGCCTACTGGTTTTGATAAAAAAAAGGGGGGGGCTGAATCCCAGCAGAAGCAGTAAATGTTGTACAGTAGTTCAGGTGCAGCAATGTTTCTGGTAGAGTCTTGTCAGCTTTCAGTAGTGAATTTACAAGCTGAAAGTCTTCCTGCCTGCCTGCCTTCCTTCCTTCTCTCATCAATGCTCTCCAAGGATCATTCTCAAATGCAGAAAGCTGACACCAGGTTAACAGTAAAAAAATTACTCAGTCATGTTTCTTTGTTTTTGTTTTTAAAGCAATACAGTGCAAAACAAAACCTGGAGAAGTAAATTATTTGATTTATCCTGAGGAGTGCTTTAGCTTTCTACAACTCAGGCAAAATGAAATCAAAGTTCTGTGAGTTTTTGAAGTTTGGTTTCTTCCTATCTCTCTCTCTTTTTGGAAAAGTATCAAAATATCGTTACACATATTAGCATATGCTGAATTTAAGCATATGCTATGTTACATTTGCATAGTAATAAGGGTGTCTTGCACAAAATAATCTCTGACTGATTTGCTTCTGTCTTGTATTTGAAATGTTTGGTCAAGACATAATATAGTGGTTGTTTTAATTAACTGTATCCACTATGTAATGGCTGCTATCCCACGCCCAGAAAATCTGGATCAAAGTAAAATGCAGATTTTACCCCTGGAACAGTCACGTGGTTGAAAACGCTGTTCCTGTGTCCCCATGGACACAAGAACCGCATCTTTTGTGTCCCCACAAATCGGAACCGCAACCGCAACCGCAACATAGCGGAACAAAAAGGTTTTGATGTGGATTGTCCGAGTCCCCATGGACTCAAGTACCAGTTAAAAATCCATATCGGAACTGAGACAAGCTTTGTACCACCTCGAGACCGGGTATTTGCAAAACTCGCTGGGTCAAGCTTAAGTGAGTGTGGTTGCATTTTTCCCCTTTAAAGTCCACTGGTTGTGGGGATACAATTTTATTAACTGCATCTTCAAACACTTTGAAGCAGTTTTTAGTGGTTGTGGGATAGCAGCCTAAGAAGCTAAGTAATGTGCTGTAAGAAGGGTGCTTGCCATTGCATTAACATTTTATTTTATTTTATTTTATTGTCAGCAAACATACATGAGCTATAAAACAATTCATGATTAGATTCTGCCAAAATTATACTCAGGCCAGCAACCTCCCTGCACCAGAATGAAGATACCAATGGCATACATGGGATACATATTCACAACTTTTAAAATGACAACAGGAGTTCTTGAGTCTGTACTGAGGCAAATAACTATGGTCTAGTTTCCCTTTATGTAGGGTCATTGTGGCCCAGGGACTTCTAAGAGACTTCTGCTACTGCCTGACTGTCTCTGTCTGGGTGATAATAACTGGAAATAAGGTGCCTCTCAGGGAAACACCACAGAGAATGATTTATTTATTTATTTATTTATTTATTTATTTATTATTCAGTGCATTTATATACCACTATCTTTTTCCATACAGGAACTCATGGCGATTTCCAATAAAACAGCTAAAAAGACAACAAGCATAATAAAACAGCATGGAGCAATAAGAGAGAAAGGCAAGATAAAAATAAGGGATTAGCAAGGGGGAAACCATCAGCGGGGGCAGGAGATGAATAAATAAAATAAATAAAAAAATAAGCAGAAATAAGGTCACCATATGCCTCCTTAAACAGCAACGTTTTCAGTGCCTTTTTGAAGGCGGGCAGGGACTCTGCAAGGTGCAGCTCACTCGGAAGCTGGTTCCATAGAGAGGGGTCTACAACCGAGAAGGCGCGGTTACGGGTTGCCGAGTTCCATGCTCTCTCGGAGTAGCCACCCTAAGTGAGTGCGCCCCTGACGATTGAGTGGGTCTGGCCTCAGTTGATCTCTGGGGGATCCGCTCTGCCAGGTATTCAGGTCCCAAGCTGTGGAGGGTTTTGAAAACCAAAACCAAGACCTTGAACCTTATCGGGAGAGCAATGGGCAACCAATGCAGGTGCGTCAGAACTGGGGTGGTATGATCGTATTTACGAGCACCCACCACCAGTGTGGCTGCCACATTTTGCACCCGCTGCAATCTCTGGACAAGGGTCAAGGGCAACCCCACGTAGAGTGTGTTGCAATAGTCAATCCTCGATATCATGGGGGCCTGCACAACTGTTCTAAAGGAGGACCCATCGATGTACGGGCAGATCTGGGCGATCCTGCGGAGTTGGAAGAAAGTGGCCCTGGAGACCGCCATCACCTGGGCTTCCAGAGAGAGGGCTGAATCCAGGACCATGCCCAGATTCCTGGCCCTGTCCATAGGCTGGAGGGAAACACCCCCCAGGCTAGGGAGGGGGCCATTGTACCTGGACGAGGGCACCCCGAAGAACAGCACCTCGGTCTTCTCTGGGTTGTGAGCCTGTTCATCCTTGTCCATTCCAAAACTGCCGCCAGGCACAGATCAAGGGAGCAAACTGCCTCCACTGCAGAAGAAGAAAAGGAGAGATAGAGCTGCGTATCGTCAGCTTACTGATGACAGTGAACTCTAAATCTCCTGATGACCTCCCCCAGCGGCCTCATATAAATGTTGAACAGCATAGGGCAGATTCCTGGGGCACCCCGCATCGGAGGGTCCAAGGAGCCAACAAGTACTCCCCCAACTGAACCCGCTGAGTCCGACCACTAAGGAAGGAGCGGAGCCAGCCAAGTGCTAATCCCCCAACTCCCGCCTCGGCGAGTCGGACCAGCAGGTTACCATGGTCGATGGTATCAAAGGCTGCTGACAAATCAAGGAGGACCAACAGGGAGGAATACCCCCTGTCAGCCTCCCTGAGGAGATCATCCTGCAGAGCAACCAGGGCAGTTTCGGTCCCCGGAAATGGCCTGAACCCAGATTGGAACGGATCAATGATATAATTATCCTCCAGGTAGGTCTGAAGCAGGCCGGCGGCCACCGTCTCAACTATCTTGCCCAGGAAGGGAACAATGCCAATCGAATGATAGTTGGCAAGATTGTCCGAGGCCAAGCCGGGTTTCTTCAAAGTTGGCTTCACCACCGTTTCCTTCAGAATCTTTTCTGTCAGTTGTGAAGAGCAAAGCTTGGCATGGTATTGATAATTTTCACCCCAAGATCCCTCTCAGTGAAGACATAGCTTCATAGAAGTGTGGGAAAATGAATAAATTCCCCCAGGTGGACCAGAGTGAAAACTTCATGACCCTGATCTCCCTACAGAAAACTCCAGATACCATCTGCCCAAAGTTCTTGTCCAGTGAGATATCTGGGCCATGGGAAAGGGATACAGAATCAGTGGCTACTGGGAGTCACCTATCCAGGAAGCTGCTGTCTTATCTGCCACTACACTTTTTGGCCTCTGGATCACAAACTAGGCCCCAAAAACTAGGCCCCAAAAAAAAGTTGTGGGGGACCAAAAGTCCTCTTTTTATTCCTTATTACTCTTCAAGAAGAGAAAGAAGAGGAGGATTGGATGAATCGCTAATTCCGGCTTTCTTCTCAATGTTGTGATGAAAGTTAAAGAAAGGATACAGGGCTCATGTTATGCCAGTAGGAATTTGTTCCCCCCCACACACTCTGTTTTGTTTCATTAATTGGGTTATTTTTATTTTATTTTATTTTATTTTATTTTATTTTATTTTTGCACCAACCATGTGGACCACGTACCAGCTGTAGCGTGGGCCAGTCAGCTCTTAAAAAAAAAACTTTTGCCGGCCCACAGGCCGGTTCGGTGACCCATGGGTTGGGTCCGGTGCTAGCTAGTCCATACTGGGGCCCTCATGCTGGATCTTTTTTTTTTTTTTTTTTTTTTTACTTTTGCCACGGGCCAGTTCGGTGACCCGCGAGCCAGGTCCAGTGCTCACGGGTTGGTACCGGGTCCCATGCACCGGATCATTTTTTTAAAAAAAATATTTATTATTATTATTATTATTATTATTATTATTATTATTATTATTATTATTATTATTATTATTATTATTATTATTATTATTATTATTATTATTATTATTATTAGTGCCAACCATGTGGCCCGCCTACCAGCTGCAGTGCAGGCCTGTCAGCTTTTTAAAAAATATTTTTCTGGAGCCCAGCAAGGAGGACCAGACCACTCCACCACCAGGTAGGAGACACCGGCGGTACAAAAAACGAACTGAAAAGAAATGGAAATTTCTGTTTCATTTCATTTTGTTTTTCTTAGAGGGGGCAGCTCATTATTCATTTTGTTAGGTAACAACTAGAAGTTCTCAATAACCTCTCTAAAGCCGTCTGCGATGTGGGCATGACTAGTTAAAACAATAAGCTTGACTGCCCTTTCAAATCTTCTAGGAGGCCCCTTTTTCAGTTCCATGTCTGCCAGAAATAGATTCCGTGGAGACTAAAGAAAATCTGATTAGTCGTTTCCACATTGTGGTAGTCTCTTCCAAAGGAGATTGAATTGGCATATTACCTAATATCCTTCCACAATAGGAAAAGAGCTTTTTCTAAGGTTGGCATTTGTCAATGGGTTAGTTTCAGAAGGAAACGGCTTTTGGTTGAAGGGTGTTGTGCCTTCTTGAGTTGAGTTTTTTAAAAATTAATAATGTGTTTTAAACTGGCTTTTAAATTTAATAGTATTTAATATGTGAGCTTATCTGTGCTTGCATTGAATTTGCATTCACTGAGTGGTATCTTGCGTAACATGAGAGACATCACTGAAGGCAGCTAATTGCCAGTAATTAAAGAGTTGCTGCTTTGATTTCAGAATATGCACCATATGCACCACTCTCACTCAAGAAGGTGATGTCATGTGGCAACAATATTAAAGCAGAAACTCATTAATTAGTAGCAACCTATCATGTTCAGTAGAATAGCACAGCGCTGTGTGACAGGATTTGGACCAATGTCATTTTGATCCATCCAGCTAGTTGGCACTAAGTTTGTGCCCCATTTCTACATATAAATTGCCCATTCAGGATATAGGGAGATACTTTGGAAGGACCATTAGTCCTTCTAAGATAACTCCTGGGTTTCAGAGACTAGTCTTTCCTATTCTGATTTGGAAATGCTGACAATTGAGCCTTGTACACAATAATCTAGTGTTCCACCATTGAATTACAGTGCACCTCCAATCTCCGGCTCCTACAAAGGAAACATCAAGCAGATCTCAGGGCCAGATTACACCTTCAGAGAAATCCATTTTTGAAAAAAAGTGCTCTTTCAAGTCATGATTGTGAAAACACTTTAACATGAGAAGTGTGTGTTGCCAAGACACTCAACGAAAACAATGGCATCCTTTGCATGTCTAATTTTGGAGTCATGCATAATAATAAAGGAGAGCACACTGTAAGAATAGGAAAGATGCACTTCTCTGAAGGTGTTTCTGGCTCTCTGGCTTGTTGAAACCAATCCGTTTAACAAAAGATTGTCAGTAGAAGTACTGATGCTCCACTCTGGTGTAGTGCTTGGGATTTCCAGCTTGACTCTTACCATTTGTCTAACAATTCCAGTGCTCGTTAGAAAATGACCATTACAAATTAGTTCCATGATTGATTAATTTGTTTGTTCAACATCTTGAAATCAATCACACAAGCTTTCTTCTGTTCCAGGTTTTCAGACACTGCTCTTTACATACCTTTTTGGAAGCATGCCCCTTGGAACTCATGCATAAGGTTGCACTGTTAAACTTTCATTTCCAACGTATTATGTTGCCCTGCCTAGCATTTATTTTAAGATGATTCCTTCATTTGGCCCTGAATGCTTCCTTGTGCAACTGGTGTAAAAATCAAACCAGCTGCACTACATCCAACAAGCAAGCAGTGTGACTTTGAAATCAGTCTTTGTTTGTCCTACTAGTCAGATTGTTGTTTTTAAATCAGAACAAATGGGTGAGTTTATTATACAGGGATTCCTCACTTAACAATGGAGTTCCGTTCCTATGCCTAGGTCATTAGGTGATATGGTTGTTAAGTGAGGAGCTTAAGGTGGGTGTCTTGTGGTGTGTTGAGGCTGCCCTTCTTGCTGGCAGGCCTGAGCAGGGGGCCACAGGAGAAGCAGAACAAAAAGGAGATAAAAATAGAGATGGAGGTGGCTGATGCTCCACCCTGCTTGCATCATTTCTTCTCCTCCACAGAGGAATCCATTGGAAGCAGGGCCGGCGCGTCCATTAAGGTGAACTTGGCAGTTGCCTAGGGCACCAAAATGGAAAGAGGGCACTGGCCAACCTGCTGCCTCCCCTCTACCCCTGCCGCTGGCCACCGCCGTCCATCCCCCCACTGCCCACCAGCCACCCGTCGCCGTCTGCCCATCACTGCCCATCGCCGTCCGCCTGCCGCCGTCCACGCCCATCGCCGCCCACCCCCCTGCCCCCATCGCCGCCCACCGCCCACCCCCCGCCCTTCACCTAGGACGCAAAAAAACCTAGCGCTGGCCCTGCTTGGAAGTAATAGAGGAGGAGGAAGGTGTGTGTGTGCTGTAGCCTTGCTTCCTCCCCTCTGAGTCACTAATAAGGTTGGTGCAGGCAAGCAGAAGCAGGCTGGACACTCTGACCCAGGCCCTGTGAGGTGGAACCACAGGTCCTTTCTGCAGCAGCAGGTGGGCTGTGGGGGTGGCTTTGGCTGGTTGTAAGTGATTAAACAGGTAGGTTGCTAAGTGAGGAATGGTACTATGGGTAATTTAGTCAGATGAGAAATCAGGCTACTTCTATATTTCACATTATCATTTCAGTGGAAGATAAAGAATTATGTCCCCCACCATAAATTTTCCAGTACAATGGGTTCAAGAATGTTATGCTTAAGGAGGACCTCCGTCTCTGGGCAACAGGATTGAACATTTCACAGATTTCATTGTCACTTTTTTGCTAATTTTAGAAAGTTGCCCCCCCCCCATCTGTATTGAGGAATTCCATTGAACCTGTCATGGAAAAACTATACACTACACTGCATTCACAGCGAAGCGGAATATTGTTTGGGCTTACTGGAGCACAGTGTTGTGCTATGCAACTTAACAGCATGTTATAAAAATCCATCAATCACTACTTGCTGGTACATTACATGTGAAGAACAGAAAGCCTGGACAAGAAGTCTTTCCACCTTAAATGGAAAGCCCCTGGTGAGATCCCAAAGGACTGTTGTGTCTCATAAAATACAGTTTCAGACCAACTGAGGCTGACTACAGGGGGCAGATAATCTCCATGTTATAGCACCTCCACTGGCTGCCCATCTGTTTCCAGTCAGAATTCAAAGTTCTGGTTCTAACTTATAAAGTTAGTTATTGTATTTAAATTGTGTTTTAGTGTAAGTTGAGTTATATTCTGCTGTTCTTATTTTTATATTCATTACATTTCGTTTGTTGACTACTAGCAGCGAATGCTACGCTTGCTCTAACCCAGAAGGCCAAGAAGCGATATATTTTGTTTGTTGTTTAACGTGTGGTGTAAACCACGTAGAGTGGCCGGGCCATTGCCGCCAGATGGGTGGTATAAAAATAAAATAAAATAAAATAAAATAAAATAAAATAAAATAAAGTCCTAGACAGCTTTAGTCCAAGCTATCTCAAGGACTGTCTCCCATAACGAGCCTTTCTCTTCAGACAGGCTTTCGCTTAGTGACTTGTTGTCTGAGAGGGATTTTAACATGGATTTTGTTTCTTACTGCTTTGCATGTGTTTCATTATTGTTTTTGTTTACCATTTCTTAGATTGTTTGATTCTTTTAAAATATTTATGTTCTTACTGTGTTTTACTTTTAAATATTGTCTTTTAATGATAGAAGTCACCTTGGGTCCATTTTTTTCTTTTGGAGGAGAAAATGAGCCAAAAATATTTTAAATAAATAAACTTTTCTTTCCTGACCATTATTAGACAATCATCCAAAGTAAAATAGCCAATTGAAGTTAGTTTGTGAGACTTCATGCTTTTGAACTAGTTTTGCTGACTTCAGTAGATAGACAAGTGAAACTCGAAAAATTAGAATATTGTGCAAATGTTCATTTATTTCAGTAAGTCAACTCAAAAGGTGAAACTAACATACGAGATAGACTCATTACATGAAAAAAGGATAATTCAAGCCTTACTTTGGTATAATTGTGATAATTATGGTGTACAGCCTATGTAAACTCCAAATTCACAATCTCAGAAAATTAACATATTACATGACATCATAAGAACATATGAACAGCTTTGCTGGAACAGGCCACAGCCCATCCAATCCAGCATTCTGTATCACACAGTGACTCACCATTTGCTTCAGGTTATTTCCAAGGAGATGTCTTCACCTGCTTATGATTCCCCACAAGGTTGTCCTTAGGCATCCTGGCCTGTTCCACCAAGGCTGTTCAAAAAAATAAAATAAAAATCTCCTTGTAGTCCATTGATCCTGGACTTAATGAAGCACAGTGTACCAAAACCAGCAGGTGACATGGCTCCCCAAATCAACACATACTGTGGAAACTTCACACTGGACTTCAAGCATTGTGCATTGTGTGCCTCTCTATTCTCCCTCTAGACTCCTGGGTCCTTGGTTCCCAAATGAGATGCAAAAGTTGCTCTCATCAGAAAAGAGGACTTTGGACCACTGATAACAGTGTTCAGGAGCAGCTTGACAAGAGGAATACAACATTTGAAACCCATGTTCAGGATCTGTCTCTATGTGGTGGCTCTTGATGAACTAAGTCAAGCCTCCATGCACTCCTTGTGAAAGTACCAAGCACTTTTGAATGGCCTTTTCATGACAATCCTCTCCAGGCTGTGGTCATCCCTGCTGCTTGTACACCTTTTTCTTCCACACCTTTCCCTTCTACATAACTTTCTATTGATGTGCTTTGATAACAGCACTTTGGGAACATCCAACTTCTTTTGCAATCTGTACCTTTTGGGGCTTTCCCGCCTTATGGATTGTGTCAATGATGGTTTTCTGCACAATTGTCAGGTCAGCAGTCTTTCCCATGATTGTGATTTCTTCTGAACCAGCCTGAGAGATCATTTAAACTAAAGGCTCAGGAACCCTTTGCAGGTGTTATTCATTATCTGATTAGAGTGGGAGACTTTGAGCATAGAATATTGAACCTTTTCATACTATTCTAATTTTTTGAGATTGTGACTTTGGGGTTTTCATAAGCTGTATGACATAATCATCACAATTATACCAAAGAAAGGCTTGACATATCTTGCTTTGCATGTAATGAGTCTATTTCATATATTAGTTTCACCTTTTAAGTTGACTTACTGAAGTAAATGAACATTTGCATGATATTTTAATTTTTCGAGATTCACCTGTATATTTTATGGATCAGCCCTCTGCTTTGTTTAAAAAGGTATTATTAAAATGCAGACATAACAGAAACAGAAAAACAAAATCCATATAAGTACAAATAAAAGCATGAACAAATGAAACACACTGAAGGAAAACACATTGACCAGATGCCTGATGGGTTGTGTTATTGTGGAAGAACAATTATCCACACAGGGGTAGGCATTGTGCCCAGCTATCTAATGGTTATGTGCCCAGCCATCTTCCGGTCATGTGACCATGACCAGGCAGCGGTGGCAGTGGCAACGGAGATCCTGGCTGTGGTGGCGGCAGCAGGGGCTTTTTGAGGTGCTGGCTTGGGGCCAGCGCATCTTTTTTTGTTTTGTTTTTGGGGTTTTTTGAGTGCCGACCACATGTCCCCATGGGCCGGGTCAGCATTCATTTTATTTTTATTTATTTCTTTGTTTTAGATCTCTGACTTTACGCTCCTGGGGCCGGGTTAGCACTCCTTTTTTATTTTTGTGTTTGTTTGTTTTTAAAGTGCCCAACTGTGTGGCTCCTGGTGCCGGGTTGGTGCTTCTTTTATTTTTTGATTTTTTCTTGGTTTTAGAGCACCAACCATGCAGCCCCTGGGGCCAGGTTGGTGCTCTTTATTTTATTTTATTTTATTTTATTTTATTTTATTTTATTTTATTTTGATCTTAATAATCCCCAGCCCAGGGCTTTTTGAGGTGCTGGCTTGGGGCCAGCACATCTACAGGCCTACCTTCCCCCACCAAATTCCAGGACCAGGGAGACTGCGGCAAGGACAAGGTAGGAGGGGTAACGAAAAACAATGTGTTGGTTTGTTATTCATTTCATTAGCTAACAAAACAAATAATGAATAATGAAACAAATTAAAAGTTCATTTCGTGCCCATCTGTATATGACATATCTATATTACATCCATTCAAATATTTAAACATGGCAACCTTTCCCCTCTCAACCTTCTTTTTGTAAGGCTAAACATTCCCAGCTCCCTAAGCTGCTCATTGTAAGACATTTCTTAAAGACCTTTAACCATCCTGGTTGCCCTCCTCCGGACCTGTTTGTGGTTGTCAACATCCTTTTGAAATTAAGGAGCACAGAACTATACACAGTACTCCAGGTGGGGTCTGACCAGAGTAGAATAGAGTGGTACAATCCCTTCCCTTAACATAGACATTATCCTTCTGTTAATGTAACCAAGAATTGCATTGGCTTTCTTGGCCACCGCGTCACAGTGCTGACTCATGTTCAATTTGTGGTCCACCTAGACTCTCAGATCCCTTTCAGATGTACTTTTGTTAGAGATGTGAAGGCTGGGTTGGGGAGCAGAAAAATGTGGAAAAAAACCATTTTTCTGGGGGGGGGGGGGTTCTGAAGCCTTTTTGATTATTTTTCAAAAAAAAATGGAAAAAGAACAAATCACTATGGAATGTTTTATTTTAACATGATGAATAAAATATTTTAACAGAGGGTGTTCAAATATTTTCCAAATCATTTCTAAAAAATATCATTGAAACTTAGTCTCACTCCCTTCTATACATTCCCCCCCCCTTGAATTCTTTTTATGAAAATGAGGTTTTTATTTTATTTTGATTTATTGCTGTGGAGAGGAATTATGAATAATCGTTAATTTTGGATTTTTAAACATTGTTTTATAGAGGCTTTTTCTTCACATAAACTAGTAAACAGTTCTGGATATTGTTATTCCATTTGCTAATTACAATTACAAATAAATATTATTTTAAAAGTAAATTATGCTAGTAATAATTATTTGGATACACTATAATTTAATATGCTAATTGTGAAAATTTTATGTCAAGTCAAAATGTCCACATTAATATTTTATGTCGCTAAAGTAACAGAATGACTTTCAAGCTATAAAAGGGGATTGTTTTGCTAATGTAGCATTTTTTCCATTTTTCCAAAATAATAATAATAATAATAATAATCTATTTAAAAAAAACTGGGAAAGGGGGTATTTTTCAGAGCTTCAACATTTCTGGAAATTTTGCATCTCTAACTATTGTCCAGCCAAGTGTCTTCTATCCTATATCTATGCCAGTGGTTCTCAACATGTGGGTCCCCAGATGTTCCTGGGCTGTAACTCCCAGAAGCCTCTACCACTCACTGTGCTGGAAGGGGTTTCTGGGAGTTGCAGTCCAGGAACATCTGGGGACCTATAGGTTGAGAACTACTGTTACGAAATTTAAATTTATTTTTCCTGCCTAGATGCAGGACCCTAAATTTTTCTCTGTTGAAACTCATTCCATTAGCTTTGGCCAAGTACTCTACCCTGTCAAGGTCATTTTGGATTTTTATCCTATCCTCCAGGGAATTAGCAATCCCTCCCATTTTTGTATCATCTGCAAATTTAATCAGTCTACTTTCTATTCCTTCATCCAAGTCATTAATAAAGGTATTGAACAGCACTGGATCCAGAACAGAACCCTGGGGCACCACACTAGTCACCCCTCTCCATGCTGAGGAGAAGCTATTTATGATAACCCTTTGGGAGTGATCAGTCAACCAATTAGAAATCCACCTAGCAGTAGCACTATCTATCCCACATTCTACAAATGTCTTTGCAAATATATCATGCGGAACCTGAAGGCCTTACTGAAATCAAGATGAGCAACATCCACAGCATTGCAATAAATTGGGCACAGATCAATTTGAATTAAAACCCAGTAACCCCATGATATAAACAGCAGTGGATGCTGTTGCAAAATGATTCTTTTTAACTTAAGGAATTGTCTTTTCCCCCCAGCCACCAGACGTGATTTATATTTGTTCTAATTTGATTGGCTTCTTTCTGTCAGTGTGATCACCTGATCCAATACAAATAGATGCTTGTGGGATTCTCAGTTCCCCTCAGCCCCAGAATAGAGCTTCAATAGGGCACTTAGGAGAACTAAACAAAGGTACAACGAAGCAGAGATATAAATTGACAATTAATATCTTGCTAGCACGTTAAGGCAGCTCCTGCTGCTGGAACACCATGCAAACTGACCTCTCTACCTCTGCCCCACTGAGGCCTGCAAATTGCCATCTGAATAAGTACAGCAGCTCACCCAAGGCCACCCACATGGATAAACTGTGAGCACACAGCAGATCAAATTGTATTTTCCACACTGTGCAGTCACACCCACAGGTGACAAATGTAAATTTCAGGCAGGCTCTTATGACAGAAGGAAATTTTTCAGAAACTCAAACCAGGTGGCACATATGAAAGCAGAGTAATCAGTGACTTCCAGTTCTGGCTACACTGCGGCAAGACAACTTGATAAGTGCTCCATCTTATCAAGTTAAATTCCTCCAGATAAAGGGACTCTAATAAGGGTAATGAGCTGCCTAGATGCCCTAAGCACATCCGATCTCGCTTGATTTCGGAAGCTAAGCAGGGTTGGCCCTGGTTAGTACTTGGATGGGCGACCACCAGGAAATACCAGGTGCTGTAGGCGCCTGGAGTAGGAACTGGCAAGCCACTCTAGTACTCCTGCCAAGAAAACTCCATGGACATGGAGTCACGAAGAGTCGGTCACGACTGTAACAACACCACACACACACACACACAATAAGTGTAATGTTTCCTTGGAGGGGAAACGAAGAAGAGGCAGCAACTGTGGACCACTAAGGGAGTGGCAGCGAACTTTGTGGAAGCAGGAAAATGCTTCATCTCCCACTGGGGGAAGATCTTTGCTATGGCAAAGCTGGAGCTGTCAGTGCCGGACATTAAAAGCTGTAAATATTTGGCATGCTGTGATAAAATGCTTCTACCTATTTCTATGCAAAGCTTCTCCTTGGCATCTGGAAAATCTTTCCTTCAAACAAGCCTTAAACCCTCCTTTTAGAAAAAAAGAAAGAAAAGAAAAGAAAAGAAAAAAGAAAGAAAGAAAAAAAGAAAGAAAAAAGAAAGGTGAATATTTTTGAAAGACAAGCACAGAAGAAGTGACTGTTTTCACATTATTTCATGAACTTGCCTTTTTGTCTATTGCTTCGTTCTTGTGGAAAAATATTTTATGCCTTTGCTGCTCTTTATACATAGTAGATTTAAAGGTTTATGGAAACTACCTTGTCTCAGTGCTTTCTATATGTTGACTTTAAAGACGCAATTGTAAGAGAAGTGTTGGGAAAGTTGTTTTCTCAAAAAACATCATCTCACCTTGGAGTAATCTCATGTTTTGAAAATAAGGCTTGAAGGCTGTTCCTTGCTGCTTTGGCTTCAGTTTAGTCTAGTTACTCTACTCTGTACCTCTCATTTGGAAACTAAGTGGCAGAAAGTATTACAAGCAATATTAACCCTTTCTTGTGAGCTATAAAACACAATGGATTGGAAAAACATCTCAGAAGATTTTGTCAACACAAGTCTATCCAGTTTGCAAAACATTATAGATATCTACATAAACTCAACTCTGAAGATCCAGAGATTTTTAATTCTGATAAAGTTACAGAGGTAAAACAGATAACTCACAATGGAGTAGTGCATAACTCTGGGTCTCTAGAAAAATCTGAAATTAGTTCTGACCAGGAGATTGAGCTAAAACAAACAGCTGATCTTAATCTACAGACAAACACATGATTGATGCAGGATAAATCTTTGGATATGCCAAATTCACAAAATATGATAAACGCATCTGCTGAATTCAGATCGAATCAAGAGTTCAAACTAGAACAAAGGGCAGATCTCAGCATGAAGACAAATATGACAAGAATGGTTCAGGCTAAACCTTTAGAGGTGTCAAGTCCATGGAATATGCGTATCTCTCTTACTTAATATGGGTACCAAAAAGAAGAAAATTTGGGACTTTTCAGCAGCAGAGTGGCTATCACAATTTCTATCAAGATAATACAACAAGGGGGAAACACTGTGAAGATAAGGGACATGGCAGGAAAAGGGAAAACTGAAAAAAAGAATTACTGGCTTAGTGAATTTATTACAATAAAAAAACTGTTTTCTGTATTCTGATTGTCTAAGGCCATTAGTTAACTGGTATGCTATGGAAAACAGAAAATGGAAGTGTGAAGACAAACTTGATATATAAATAAATATTAATCTGTTAGCTTTTTTAAAAAAAGAATAGAGGCAGTTAGGTACAGACAAGAATTTCAGTGCATGAACTAAAACATATAGACCAGGAGGCAGCTCTTTTATAATACCCCATAAAATATTAATTTGAATTAGTGATGATTGCTGAAATTAGGCATTCTTTGAAAGAATGGATAAATATACTGTGGATGATATATAGAACATATATAAGCCAAATCTATCCTAAATTGCTTAGTACTGAAGAGCTAAACAGTGAGTTTGAATAGATTGTTGAGATTAGATATATTCATTGTATTAAAAACAGATGTAAGTGAAGATAGACGAGGGATGAGATAGTAAGGAAACTAAGTATGAAAGAATGCTCATTTAAGCTGGGAAGGGAGATATGAATTATATTGGGCTCAAATGTTGGGAAAAACTGTTATTGAAGTGGTCACAAAACAGAAGACAAGCAATATATTTGTTGCATGTAACATAGTGTAGAAAATATTTTATTTTTTAAAAAAGAAAGCAGAGTAATCAAAATCAAATTGAATTCTATGGCTCTATGGGAACTATACCAAGAATCTGTGAAATACCAGCACACATCACTACAGAATTCATTCCAGGAAGGTAAAAACAGAAACGTCCGTATCTTCACAATTTTAGCCAAGGAAGTATTACCTTTTCCTTCTGCTCTGTTCTAATATATTGCCAAATATGGTGCTGTTTTGATTAATTAATCACATGATTTACTTTAATAATCTACCATGGAGCTAAACTCTTGGCAAGATTTATTGATTTATTCAATAAAGTCTCTAAGCCATCTTTCAGTGCATGTATTCCTCGGACAGCTTAAACGATAGATATAAAAACAAATGTGCCACAAACAATGGCTTGGTAAAAAAAATTTTTTTTTTTTGAAAAAGCAAATGGAAAATGGGGGGAAAGGCCTTTCGAATTTAAGCATTAAAATACTCCAGAAAAACAACAACCAAAAAAAAGGTTTTTTTCTGGCATTGAAATATGTCCAGAGCAGTAGAAGTACAGCTACACTTCCCAGTAGACATGGGCACGACTCAAAAAATGGTGTTTCGTTTGTCGTTTGTGGTTTAGGGGGTCCGTTTAGGTTCGTTTTCGTTTTTCGTAATGTTTGCAAAAAATTTTCATTTTCGTTTCGTTATGTAATGAAATGAAAAAACAAAAACAAAAATGAAAAATTGCTGTTTCATTAGCATTCATTACAGTTCAATGTATTTGCCGCAACGAAAATGAAACGCACGACAAAATTTCTGGTGTTTCGGTTGGTTTCATTTCATTTTGGGGACAAAAGTCGTTTTTTGTTTTGTTACGCAATGAAATGAAAAACAAAAATGAAAACGAAAAATTGCTCATTTCGTGCCCATCTCTACTTCCCAGTTCTTGCAGTCAGTTTCTACTTGATTGTTTTGGAATCCCCCCTGTGAAATTATGGGATGTCTCCTTTGGTGAAGTACTGTAGTTAGAATTTTCTGCTATAGTTCAGGCCAGTCCACTGGAAATTTTCTGAAATCAAATTCTAAGTAATCAAACGAAACTAGCCATGTAAAGTGAAGGGGAATCAAAGTGCTATAACTGCGGAGTCTAGATCTGTTCCATCTGTCAGGAGACCCTCAGTGGCTAAAGCATAAGGACCCCCAAAGTAGTCTGTTTCTATTACAGCTGCAATTTGGATAAGGAAGTCTTTTTCGTTGTGTAAATAAAGCTAGGTTAGTTTTAATTACATGATAAAAACACACACTTATCTGAGTGTTTTAAACTGCTGGGTTGTGTCATAAAACACCCACAACACCCTTGTGTCTTTATATGGATTTATCATACATGGCTACATAGACTTTGTGTTTATAATCACTTATAACTTTATGTTTATATCTCTCCTTGTGTGATTGCATTGACTCTATGTTATCAATTGTTAGTTTTAATGTTGTCTTCTAATGCTCTAAGATACCCCTCAATTCCCTGTTTCTCAAACTGAATGTGTCTTAATTGTAATGGACTGTATATTGTCTCTTCTTACTGTAAGCTGCCTTGAGTCCTTTTCCAAGAAGAAAGGTGGGGTAAAAATACTCAAAAATAAATCAATAAACAGAAATGGGGCAGGAATATGCACACAAGCCACAGCTTAAATCATACGGTATTCCTCCTCCACTACATAGTGAGGGTATACCCACATAACTAAAAGCAACTTTAAAAAAGTATGCCACAACAGATGTCAAAGGGCCACTCTCTATCCAACCCAGCTATCTCAAAAATGTTTCTTTAGATAAAGCTTTTCCATCTTAAAAGAGCTCTTTAAATGCTCAAACCACTTAAAATACTGCCTTGGATGGAACAGTCTAGACATTGATGGGAGGTGCACTAAAATGCAGCCAAATTGTGCCCTGCTCCCCCTGAGAGCACAAAGGGACTTATTAAACATTTTGGGGGAAAATTAACATTACTCAACATTTTTCACCCTTTCCAAAGATTCCAAAGGAGATCTAAGCTGGAAAAACACAATATAAAGTGTCTATTTTGGGACAATACCATTCAGAATCACACATTGTAAAACAATTAAAAAATAGATATTTTAATTATGAATATTAGATATTATATTGATTTTTAAAATAAAATAATAACCTGAAATTAATGTACAGGTAGAAATAGGGTGTCATGGACATATGGGTGAACAGAGGTGACCTAGGCCAGAAACAGATTAATTTGTCTGTTTGACAATTCTCCTTCTTGCATCTTACAATGCATGAAACCAAACATGTTTTACCTTCTGAAAAATCCTAGGCTGAGGGAGGCTGAATGAATGAAATTGTTACAATATATAGCTTTGAACGTATTGATGGCATAAAACACAGGGTGCTGTTGTACACCTATGCATATTTATTTAGCTCTGCCTATCCTGATTTTGGATAGATTTCATCACTGAAAAGTTGCTCTGTGATTCGGCCTTGGGCACGTCAAACGTATTTTGCATGTGCTGACTTTGCAATCAACTTTACGTTTTTAACTCCATGTTGCAAACAAGCTAGATAGGTTTTCGAGTCTATATCTTACACATATTAATAAATAATGCTAAAGCTAATAAGATCTCTGAGAGAAAATGATGATTGTCTTTAATCACTAACCTTAAGCAGCAGCAAACCATATTATCAAACACCTTCATTTCTTATAAAACTATCTATCACACACAATATAGACCTGATGAAAAGGAAGGTGGAAGTAATCAGGACAGAATGCCAATTACCTCATTACTTGTCATAGCACATTGTAACTGGAAATTGCTTCTTTCAGGTTCTGTTTGCTCAGGCAATTACAATAAACTCTCTGCTTGACATGTTGTTTGCACAGATGTAGAGCATTAATAAACATGAGGGCTAATCTGAATTATTGAACCAGCCGCAATAATTCCAACAAAGGATTTATAATAAGTCCAAGAAAGCTGAGGTATCACTGGAATTCCCTGTAAGCAACACTGACATACTTTATCACATGTAAAATCCTCAAATTTAATGTACAGTACTGGAATATGTCCCATAGGTATTTTATATTTCCTAGTACTCTAAGCCTTCAGCAACTTCTATTATGAAAGAGACTCAAGACTGTTAGGGGAAATGGCAATATCGCAGACTCACAGGAAAATTACTTTATTTGCCATATGCTTTGCACACCTTTCAGACCCTTATTACCTTGGTTTTGCTAAAAAGGAAAATGGTCTATGCTGAAACATGAGTCGTACCACATTAAAAAGCTCCAAAGTGGGTCTAATTTTCATTTATACTAAGACAACGTGACACCACTTTGGCAGTGGGAAAGTGCCTTAAAGTGGGTACAAATTGTGTTTATTCCCACCTCAAGCCCCTTTTACATTGCCGGAACAGGTTAATGTAGCTTCCCTGCTAATGAGAATTAGACCGAGGAATTGCATACAAGCAACGGCTGTTGATTCATTCTTGATAAACTTGGCCTGAGAAAACTTTATTAATATATTATGGTAGGAGAGCAGAAGGGAGGCATGCCTCAGAATAGTTGCTGCCCGTGTGAAAATGAGATTACCCAGCACCAGTAACATTTATTTAAAAGTGTTGAGTTTTGATAATGTATTTGTTATTCTTAAAGTAACAGGCTCTGACTGATGTTTTCACTGTTCTCCTACCTACCCTTCATACAGTGTTCCTTTTACCTTGCTTTGTCCAATGTTTTTCTCTGTGATCTTTTGCTCTTTTCAAAAGCTCTTAAAAACACGTTTTATATTTGCATTGCTTTATTTCAGAAACAGAGTTTAGATGGAAAGGACTTCTCAGTCGGAGATGTCCATTTAATGCAACACCACTGCTCAATATAGCAGCAATAATTTATTTATTTATTATTTTATTATTTATTAAGCTTATATACCGCCCGTCTTCCTGGGGGAACTCCGGGCGGTTTACAACAAAAGGACAACAAAACAACAAGTTAACTAACTAACTAAATAGCAAAACAATACAAAATTAACTAACTAA